>CM065420.1:2368095-3093187 GCA_033060865.1 Dorcus hopei
AATGGAACTCGTCGTCGCCGGCGGTACCTCGGATACTACTTTCAGGTTGTTTTCGCTGCGCGCACGCTTTGCGTGGCATTTCTGAGTTTTAATTAATCCAAAAAAAGGGGAAATTTGTTGTATGCATATCGGAAAAAAAATCAAATAAATATTAAATACCGTTTTACTGTAAAATACCTTAAATTACTGGTTGAAAATTCATTTGGCAATCATGTTCTTTTTTATTCATTTGTTTGCTCAGTGTGGCATAAAATCGCGAATAAGAATAATTTCACTCCGTTTTATTTCTTTATGTGAAAGGAAATCTCCGTCCCGTTAAAACAAGTGACATTTTTGAAAATCTGAAAACGAAAGGGAAACAAGATCGAAGGTCTTTTTAGAAACTGATGGGCACTCAAGAAACAATTGATAAAGTCAAAATCACGGAACTTGAGCTCTGCATCATCAATCACCGAAGTTACAATCGACAAGTATTTCGGAATTACATATTTCTTTGTTAGCGGTGAATGAAAAAAAAGGACGGAGTTACGCTTCTTATGTCTGATGACGCAACACCAGACGCATTTTATTTATGACGCAGAGCTCTTATCTTATGAAATATACTTTATCGAGCTTTAAAATTCTAAAAACAAAAGACGTACGTACGTTAAGGTGACTTTAAAAAGAACCAACTTTAAATTTAAAAAGAACATTTAAAATATTTTTAAAAAGTCATTTTAATGTAGATTAAAAAAAAAGACGTCTGTCATGTTCTTTCAGAATTATTGACAACCGTTTAAAAATTACAGATTTTTTTTCTCAAGCGAGAGAAAGACAGAGAATGGGGAAGAATAATTTTTTAAATGAGTGAATTTTTCTTGTCTTGTATTTCTCTAAAAGTTTTTAAAAATAATCATTTTATTCGGAATTACAGCGGCATCTATGAGACAACGGTGAACGTAAATAACTGTCGACTCATAAAAGTTACAAAGATTAATTTCTTTTTCTCAAACAAGAGCGCGTGGAAGAAATTAGAGCGCCATCTCTCGGTCGTCTACGGAAGTTTGTAGTTTCGAGCATGGCCAGCTCCATTAACATTCACTGACGTGTATGTATGGCCGTTTCAATTCGCCTAAATGCCTAAAATTCGGTTCTGAGAAAGCATGCCATGAAGTATTCCCCTCAGCGCTCCCTATTAAAGGTACTAAAAAACTACTAATGGTAACTTAATGACAACTGCAATTACTTAAAAACTCACAAGAGGCGCTGAGGGGAGTACTGTCAAAATTTTTAAAAGTCGAATTGAAACGGCCATACATACACGTCAGTGAACGTTAATGTAGCTGGCCATGTTTCGAGTCATCAAAAATTAGTTTGTAAACAAGTGAATTTTTTTTCTCTGTCATGGGTCTTTTGAAAAACCCTGTACGCATTCCTAAACCTTAAATGATTATACATATAATTAATTTGACAACTGTCGGTTGACAGTTTGACAGTCATCAAATGAATTGCTGTTAAGGGTGGCTGTGGCAGACGAAAACAATTTTTGATTAGGACATTCAGTCATAATTAATTTGACAATTTGTCAGCTGTCATTTTCAATTCCTGACAACCCTATATCAATCAGAATGTATAGATGTTAGAATCAGAAAGCAAGTGTGGCTAAGGTAAACAAGAAATAATTCAGTGATAATTAATTTGACAGTTACAAAATTTTAGGCACTCGTCACTTGACAGTTTGACGACTGTCAAATTATTAATCGAGGATGTCTAGGAAATAATTTACCTGTAACATCTGTGCGACCTTAAGGGCCAGTTGTACAAAGGAGGTTTAAACTGACGTTCAAAGTGAACAAAATCGCATCAAATTTTATTTATGAATGCATTAACTGTCATATGTCATTAAGATCCTATGCGAATTTGTTTAGTTTGAACCTGGTTCAGTTGAGCGTCAGTTTAAACCTACTTTGTACAACTGGCCCTAAGCAACTGTGGGAGTTTGTTTTGCTGGATGTGTACTTCCCCTACGTACATAAAATCGATCAGCAACTTAAGAATGGAAAATTTTACGCCGTTGACGAATATAACGGGGTGTTGGAAGGGTGAAATTCCGCAGAAGATTTCATCGAAAAACGCACTGCATGAAGACAGTATTAACTATGTACAACAGAAAAAAATTATCAGTCGTTGAAAAAGGGGGGAGGGGGCTTCTCTTTATGGTCTATTTTTTTTACAGTCCGTTGCTTTCCATTTAACTGACACAATCAGCGCCGTTCAAATTGGTGCGTTGGTACTTTCGTTACTGTTAAAACTGATGGTAGCTATCCACGCCTTGCATTATTATTTTTTTAAATTATTTTTATTAAATTCGTAAAAAAAAACATGTAAGTAAGTAGAAGAATTTCCTAAGTTGGTGATTCTGACATTCTAGTGAATTCTGATTTCTACTGCTTTTTACTTTCTTTTTATTTTTTGTGGTTATTTTGTTTTTTATTGTAATTTGACCGGTAATTTTGCGCCATCTACCGGCATGGAAACAAAATATCTATTTTGAATTGCAACAACTTATTCGTCAATTGTTAGTAGATTAAGAATTAATTAAAGATTAATTTAACTTGAAGGCTTCCGCGGCCGTCGTCCATGTTTGAATTGGCTTCCGGTTCCAACCAATTCAAATAATTAAAGATTAGTTTTTAAAAATTTGGAATTTTTGATAACAGAACTATTAAAAATTTGGAATTTTTTATTTCAGGTGCGCCATCTACCGGCAAGCAAACAATATATCAATTTTGAATTGCAACAACTTATTCATCAACTGTGATTGGAATAAAAATGCAGCCGTACTTCAAAATATGTTAGGTTTCACAGGGCATACGTTTATTATCATTAAAAAGAAGACGAGAATTGCTTAAGGTACGGTAAAAGATACTGATCATAGGTTCGCCATCTATTGGTACGTAAATGAAACTTTACTAACACGCCAGAAGTTTTACACAGTATAAAGAATACAGTCACAGTATAAGAATCACATACTAGCGTCACTCGAGTATAACTGTCACATTTGCTCTTTTGTTTGATACCTACCCAGCTGTAAATTACATTGCATTTCCATAACGTATCCTTAGAATTTTAACAGCCTGTCAATAAGTGACGCTACTGGGTAATTACTTATACTGTGATACAATAGCGCAACTCGCTTGTCGGCACTTTGATCTCTTTACTGAATTTTCATTGACCTCGAGTAGATTAAAGGAGATGTGTCGAACTGTTTGTTCTACTTTAAGTGTGAGCGATTTTGTTGTAAATGTTAAACTCACACGTGCTCACACACCAGGGCCGGATTGTAGTGTTTAGTGGACGTGGTAAAAAAATAACAAGGCATAAATAATATGTATTAACATAATTATAAAGATCCATTCGGCACCAGAGCCGTGAATGAATGAGCTCTGCACCCTGAGATTGTGACTCAGACCTTGCGCGGGATATTATGCGCGAATTTAATATTTTCATGAGAGTCGCGCTACTGTGTAATCTTTATACTGCGGTTTTTACTTGCAATCTACTCAATGTTATTCAATATTTTAGATAATTTTGTTAGTTTTGTCTCGAGTTTTCGCTTTGAAAAATTAATTATTTGCGGAATAGCAGAAGACGTCCCAATAAAAAAAAGTTTATGGGCGATGACAGTCCGCGTGAAAAACAGATGATGAAATGCAAATGCTTTTCTTACAACGGCATAAGTTCGGTGTACCTACTTTATAATTGTTAGAATAGTTAAATTTTGCAAGATATTCGCTTAAAGAGATTTTAAAAATTAGTAGCACGTTTAGGTTCGCCATCTACTAGCAAGTGAGTAAAATTTAATTAATATTGAAAGAATTTTTTATTTGAAGCCCCGCAAGTTTCGTCAATGTGGAAGGTATTATTAATTAATTAACGATTTTCGCTGTCGTTTTCACATAAGTTAATTTTTTTACAAAAAAGAACAAGTTTAAAAGGCGCCAGTAAAATGGTAGCTGAGTTACCGGCCATGTAGAACGGGGATGTTTTAAAAGACGTTTACTAAGAAATGTGCGAGATTTCGGTGAAATTGAAAGAATTTTTAATTTAAAAATTAAAACCACGCACGGTTTGTTAATATTGAAGGTATTAATCAATTAATTAAACATGTTTGAGGTGCCTATAGTAAAAAGGGAACTGATTTACCGGCCATGACAGTTCAAGTTAAACGCGGAGGGGTTTGAAGGTGCTTGTCGAGAAAATTGCAAGTTTTCGTCGAAATCAAAGGTATATACTGAACGGTAAGTTTCACATGTAGTTTATTTAATAGTTAAATAGTTACATATTCTCGCTTTATAGAAATTCATTGGGGTTTGGGGCAGCACTGAAGCCTGCAAGAGTCTAATTTCCAGCAGTGGTGATCGGTCGCAGGGTAACATCCGTAAATATGATCCTGACGTCCTGCACTCGCATATTTGGCGTCAGGAACTGTTGCAATGTGTTGACGCCTTGGCGGGGCATGCGATCGAAGGGGTAACCCATAGACCGACGATCCGGATAAAGCTTGTCACGAAGGCCGCAGTAACTTGATGCATCGTTGCACTCTCCCTCTGCGGATACGTCCTGATTCACCTGTAAGTACACAATTTGTATTAAAACGAATAAGTCGATCTAATGAGGGAATACTCTGTCATCGTCGATGTTGGAAATCATAACGAAAAGTTCGCTGACGTATCCTTCGGCGACTCCCTTCGGCACGAGCAAGTGCTGAGGCCATCCGCACCCGCAAAAGTTGAATCGGGCAAGCGCGCCCGGTCAACCGGTCGATTCAGATCCAGATTACGGAATGATTGTTCAAACGGGATCGTTACGGAAGACTCCGATGAATTACGCGTGATAGTGTTTTGCCCTTGCTTTACTAAAACAAAGCAATCGAAATGTGTGCATAAGTTACTATTATTAACGAATCTTACAGTTCACTATGAATCTGTCCATTTCAATGAACATCTTTTTCTGGTCTCTGAAGAGCCAAGGCGCACCGGTCTCCGTGAATTTCGGCGCGAGGAATATCCTGCAGGTTCCCGCCTTATTTTGACCGGTTTGATTGTTCACGGTTATGTTGTAGGAGAACGCTTCATTTTGCAAGTGTGTGAAACGAACTAGTACGGCGCCACGTGGTTGGAAGTCCAAGCCGCGAGATAAATCGACATCCGATTGTTGCCAGTAAGTCCTGAGCTCGTTCGCTGGGCCCGTTTGAGATTGTATCGAGATCTTATCAACGGTTATACCAGGATAATTGAGCTGGAATTTATTAGACGTTAGTTTAAAGCGATTGTTGATTTCGTAACCCCCCTACTTGATTGACGGTGTAACGAGGAAGGGTCGCTTTAAACTCCTGGAAAATATCATCAATGAATTCGTGCCACGTGTAGAGCACGGGGTCTCTCATGACCGTCGCAAGGTCCCCCATGACCCCGAAGCGCTCCTAGAATTACCACAATTAACAAACACTTGCTTCATTTTTATTTTATTTTTTAATTACGAGGTGCTTGCCCTGTGGATCGTGTATGTAAGAAATCACCAGGTGCCCCATGCCATGAAGGTTTCCGTAGAAAGTGCTGTTCGGTGTCAACGAGCTCGCTTCAACTACGTTCCCCAATATATCGATTCCCTCAAACTCAGTCAGCTCGATTCTGTTGCCCCTTTCCTGCGGGGGGACAGTTATTTAAATTTTGTAAAAACTCTGCCTGCGATTTTGACTTACACCCTCGATGTATCCTTTGTGGATCGCGTCGAAAATCCTGTCTCTCCAAAGTACCATCGTGTTGATGTCTATACGTATATCTTCTTGCGGTCGGTTGAGATCTTGCAAGACCGTGTTTGCGACACGACCGGGCCAAGCTCGACTGGCCACGAGACTGTCCAGCTTAGGAAAATAACCTTCTTTAATGGGGGCCTTCCAGTCGATCAAACGTTGAACGCGACCCAGTTTATTGCAGAATCGCTCGAAGTTGTACCGTGCCAGGATCTGCTGGTGACTGTAGAAGAACAATTCCCCCCGTCTGTTCTTGTTGACCACCTCGTTCGGACCATCCATGGGATAAACTAAATGCCAGTGCCAGTGATGGAGGTTGATGGCGACGTCCTCTCGCCAGTAAGCCAAGCGGTGCTCCTCTTCCCGGTCGGTTGCAGTGTAATCGACAGGGATCACAATCGGTGTCTATCGAAAAATTTTATTAATAGAATCGAAGGGATGGAAGAAAAAATGAAGCCGTACTCGTTCTTGCGGTTGTCTAACGAAACTCTGCTCCCTGGCTGTAACGAAAACCTTACTGTCGAAGAACCTGTCGGGGAAAGTCTGGAAAATCTGGGGGATGTCGAGGTTTTTGGTGTCGGGGCGATGAAGGAGCGCCAAAGAGAAGGCATAGTTGAATAAATATGGATTTACACGGTCCCTTGCATAAATGGCCAGCGAGAGTAAATCATCTGTGTCTTTGGCCTCTGAAATTGAATCAATAATATTGACAAGGATGGATTGTGTTGGTTAAATACGTACCTAAGAAAATGGTTGCGAGTTTAGCTGCAATCCTAATGTGCTTCGGTAAGAAATGGGAGAAGTTGTCGTGTCGACCAAGATCTAAGATTTCCCCCAAGTCCGGAGGTGGAATTTCTTTTACTGAAATCGTCCCTTGAGCTTCGGCGCCGAAACGATTTTGCAGTGCGATTCCAATGGGTTGGTAACGATTCGTCTGAAAAAATAAAAAATAATAGGTGTGTTGGACAGGTTTTTTTGAGAGGAGGTGAATTACCAGGTAACTGTTGGGGACTTCGAAAGCTTCTTTGCTTTCACCTTTTGGCACAAAAGAAGGCTCCAAGGGCCTGTCGTACAGGAGAAGGAGCTTGTTGGTTTTGTCGGTCATCCTGGCTGAAGCGTTGCGAGTCGAAAGGCGATTTTCCTCGTTGCGGCCTGAATTTATTTGCTTCCAGCGATCGTGTGAGGTCAGTTTTGTTTTCAAACCAAAAAAATTGCGGTCAGATTGCGACCGTATAGTAAACATCTTTGTTTTTCTTTTTTTTTAAAGGTTTAAGTGAGATTAGAAGAGTAAAAAACAGTTTACAGGAAGTCTGTGTAAAATTGGCCGCAGAAATTTTGATGATAACAATTCTTTTATTTTACAGTGCATATTAATGTTAATTAATATACTCCTAAATACTAGTAATATTTATTGTGATAAATACATGTAGGTATATGAGAAGGGCGAAATGAAGGAGGCATTCGGTTTTCAAGTGGTTCGTAGTAATCTTAGTCATTGTAGCGCCATCTCTTGGCCAACCAAAGAAACTAACATTTTTTATTCCCTTTTTTTTAAATTTAATATTTCTAAGTGATTTGTTTTGTTATCATACTTTTTGTTTTGTTTTAGTTTTGTTATTTGTAGTAATCGTAGTAATTTCAACGCCATCTCTTGGCCAGCCAAAGAAACTGACATTTTTAATTCCTTTTTCTAAATTTAATATTTTTAAGTGATTTGTTATTGTAGTTTGTGTTTTGCTGTTTTGTTTTAGTTTTGTTATTTGCAGTAGTCGTAGTCATTTAAGCGCCATCTCTTGGCCAGCCGAAGAAACGGACATTATTTTTAATTCCTTTTTGTTTTTGATTTGAAATTTTTAAGTGATTTGTTATCGTAGACATCGCAGCGCCATCTTTTGGCCAGCCGAGGAAGAAGACACTGTTTTTTTTTTTAATAATTTTTTCTTGCTCGGACAAGCTGATGTATTTTTTGCTACCTCGTGTTTTTATTCCAAGGCCAGCTTTCAAAATGGCAGAATAGTTGCCGTGGAAATTTTCTGATTTCTATTTTTTTACAGTTTTTCCGTTAAAATGAAATTTAGAAACTGTAATAAATTCAAAGCGGCGAGTAAAAACACTAGGTAATAAATATAATGTAAATAATAATAAATATAATGTAAATAATAATAAATATAAAGAAAGACATCAGTTTCTTGCGTCTGCTAAGAGGTGGCGCTCCTAAATTTCTTATCGCGACGGAAAAATTCGAAAACTTTCTTTGTCGTATTACTTTGCGAACGCCATCTATTGACTGATCTCTACATTTCTTGCCGCGTCTTTTAATTATCGCTTGTACTTATTAAAATTACAAACCCACCTGTAAGCCAAACCATTTAAATTCGACGGTAACTAATTGTAACATGTCATGACCGGATTGACCTTGTCCCTACCAACACAAGAAATAAAAATTAGAAAATCGAGAGGAAGAAATAATTCTAACAGGAAGATGGAAAGACCGGTCCTTAGGCATATAATTTTGAAAACTGTAATGTATTGAAAGGATATCGTTGGAAAACTTTACGTGAATAAATGAAAACGCGCCGTGAAGTTTGCGGTCGCCGGTGCGCAAAATTTAGAGTTTAAAAGAGAGAAAGTTACTGCCCGTTCGCTGGAATCTCAGAAGATGGCGCTGATTGTATAATGCGCATATTTGATTTTAAAAAATTACTTGAATATTCTATCAACAGATGGCGCTGAACGGGATCACAGGTTAAAATGAAGCGTAGAAATGAAAGCGACCGAAAAAATGAAATTATTTCTCGCGCCGCTACATGATTTAACAGGACACCCGACAGATGGCGCTGTCTGTAAAATTCGCAATTACTCTCAAGCTACGTCAATATTTTATCAACAGATGGCGCTGGATGTGATTACAGTTTAAATAGCCAGTAGAAATCAAAAGAGAGAAGGATATTGGCCATAGACTTAAAAAAAATCACTTTAATATCTTATTAACAGATGGCGCCGCATGGGATCACAGCTTAAAATATATTTCTCGCGCTGCTTCGTGATTCAACATTGCAAGATACTGTTCACGGGAAATCCGACAGATGGCGCTGTATTTGTATCTTCGTATCTCTTACTGTCTTCGAGATCTCAATCGTGAGCCTCGAATTTGTAACAGCTTGTATTTTGTAAAGAATTTAAAAAAGAAATTAATAAGCGTAATATTTTACGGACAAAATGTACTTGCATCCGCCTTCTTTTATTTCTTTTGTGTGATGTTTCTTTTGAGTTTACAATTATTTTTTTTAATATTGAGTTAACTTTGTAAAAAATTGTTTTGAATGTAAAAGGCGCCAGCTCTTGACGCCAAAATGTTTTTTAAAATCTCTCTAAAGGGACTTGTGGCCCGAGTTAAAAGTACATAAGTTGTTCGTTCATACAATAGATGTCGCTGTTGCTTTTCCAGCCAACAAAAATATATATTTTCAATTATGTATTTTCGAGAACTACAGTTGGAAAATTGTAGCAACTGCGAATTCTAGGTTAAGCGAGTTCAGTCATAGAAAAACAAAAGATAGTAACAATTGCTGTTAAAAGATGGCGCCCACTGAGAACAGATGAACGCGCATTTTTGACAGCAAAAATATTGAGGGCTCAAATTAGATCATGTGTGACTGTTGGCTTTATTTTTCAGAATTATTATTTTTTTATCTTTAAAAGCCACATCTTTGAATGTCGTACATAATTAAATTTGAACTATAAGTACCGATTGATTTTGAAATTTTTTTATCAACTCTTGCCGTGAAATCTGAACGGCATGTCTTAGCTAGCTTCAGTGAAAAGTACATCATTGCACTCCTTGATGCTGTCTTACAGTAAAGCTAAGACATACCGTCCAAATTACATGACAAGAATTGATAAAAAATTTAAAAAATCTCCCGGTATAAGAAAGCAACAAAATTTAAAAAAAATTAATAATTCAGCAAAATGTTTTTGCATCTGCCATCTTTCGATCCCAAATGGTCGCTCACGTTTATATGACTTTAGTCAATCAAAGATGTCGCATTTTTCTATGTGGTTTTATTTTTTCAAATTGGTTTTATTTTATATGCGAAGAGGAAGCAATTGCCACATTTTTTAAATCTAATTAAAATTCAAATAAAAATACTTTTTAGAGTATCAAGATGGCAGGCGCGAGTACATTTAACCGTCAAGAGATGGCGCTCGTGTAATCTTTGGCTTTTTGAGGTAAATTAGTCCTTTTTTTAAAATTATTTTAACTGTGTAGTAAACTGTGATATTCATTTGTCTCTTGTTACAAAAATAGGTGATTCAGTAATTGTTGATGTTTATCAATTTATTTATTTATATAGTTTCCATCAAAATCGACATTTTTATTTGAATTACTTTTACTGATTAACCTTCGTTATATTTGTATTAAAAAATGACGCAGAATCTTGTGTTTTTTAATAACTAAGAACTAACATTTAAAAGAGAGCATAAAATATACTTGTTAATGATTGGGTATTTTGAAGGTTATTATTATTTTTTTCAATTAGAAATTCAATGACGTCTGGTTACTTGAGTTGGACAAATTAGGAATAGAATAAATTGAGTTTAGAATGACACAAACACATTTAATTTTTTAAAAATTTTATTAGCAATTTATTGGAATGTGTTATTGCTGAAAATGTATTCTGAAAAATAAAATCAGTAAATTAGTAAATTATCGTTGTCATTCATTAAAAAATTCAATCAGAGTGTGCAAGCCTTGATTATATTGAATTTAAATATACATAAATCCTTTAAATTGTTAAATGAGAGAACACCTAGTATAGAACAATAAATATCAGGGTCTTTTCTTTAGCACACATTTTTCTTGTTACACATAATTTACAGGTTACATTTTTGTGTCTTTGCCTTAAATATAATTGCAGCAATTTTTAAGAAAAAGAAAAAATATTTAATGTGCGTTTTTATTCAGAAAAAAATACAAAAAAAAAGAACAGCATCCATGCCTAAGTAAGAAGCATTCCAGTATGAATTATTATACTTATATAATAAGTACAAGCACAATGTTAAAACTTAATAATTAAAGACGATTCCATTTCATCCCTTAACTCGTGAAGCCAGTGACGCAGCAAGGTTGTTGTAAAGGCCCTCGATTAATCCCCTCAATTTTGAGTAGTAACCGGCCTGACGGTCCTGTCGGTGTATAGTATACGTACATCCTGCACCCGCATGTTCGGTGTTAAAAATTGTTGCAGGGTGTTCACTCCAGGACGTGGAAGGCGATCGAATGGGTAGCCCATAGAACGACGGTCGGGGTAGAGTTTGTCGCGGATGCCGCAGTAGCTCGCTGCATCGTTGCAAGCCCCCGAGGAATCTTGATTTATCTGCAACCCTTGTAATTAAAAAAAGAAAACTTCTTACGTTAGTAAGAAATTACTTTGTCGCCTTCAATGTTGGATATCATAACGAAGAGTTCGCAGAGGAAGCCCTCGGGTGCACCCTTGGGAATGAGCAAGTTATCCGGCCAGCCACACCCGCAGAAATTAAACTGGGCAAGCGCTTCCGCCTCTACGGGTCGGTTCAAATCCAAGCTCCGGAATGAACGAGAGAATGGAATGGTAACCGAGGATTCACTCGAGTTCCTGGTGATGTTGTTCTGCCCTTGCTTTACTATAACCGAAGAAAACTCTCAGTGATTGAATGCGAAGAAATTGTGAGGGGGAGGCTCTTACGGTTAACGGTGAATTTATCCAGCTCGATGAACATGTGCTTTTGGTCCTTGTACAACCAAGGGGTGCCTTTCTCATCGTGTTTCGGCGCGAGGAATATCCTACACGTGCCCTGCTTGCTCTGACCGCTTTCATTGTTCACGGTTATGTTGTAGGTGAACGGTTCGTGTTGCAAGTGTGTGAATCGCACCAGGACGGCGCCACGGGGTTGGAAATCCATGCCTCGTGATAAGTCGACGTCCGACTGTTGCCAGAACGTTCTGAATTCATTGCTGGAGCCCGTCTGGGATTGCACTGTCACTTTAGTGACCGTAACACCCGGATTGTTGAGCTGAAAATGCAACCGTTGGGGCGGTTTGACTAGGACTAACGTCGAGGACTTACTTGATCGACCGTGTAACGAGGGAGTGTGTCTTTAAATTCTTGGAAGACGTCATCGACGAAAGCATGCCAACGATAGAAAATCGGATCCCTCATCGCAGTTGCAAAATCACCAATCACACCGAAGCGTTCCTGCAATATGCAGTGAGTAATTAAATCCGAATTGAAGCCGGTTCGGTTCTTACAAGGTGTTTACTCTCAGGGTCATGTATGTAAGACAGTACTAAATGCCCCAAAGCGTGCAGATTGCCATAGAAAGTGCTGTTGGGGGAGAGCTGGCTGGCCTCGAGGACGTTCCCTAAGATGTCGATGCCTTCGAACTCCGTCAGTTCAATTCGGTTGCCCCCCGCCTGAAATACCGTGCGTGCATTTCACACGAGTCGCTGTAAATAGTGGGGCACTTACACCTTCGACGTAGCCCTTGTGTATCGCATCATAAATCCTATCTCGCCAGCGAATCATATTGTCGATGTCAACACGTATGTCTTCTTGAGGCCTTCGCAGATCCTTCATCACCAAATTAGCCACCCGCCCTGGCCAAGGCCGGCTTGCAATTAGGCTATCCAACTTGGGAAAGTAGGCCTCTTTAATCGGGGCCTTCCAATCGACTAAGCGCTCCACTCTCTTCAGTTTGTTGCACAAGCGTTCGAAGTTGTACCTAAAATTAATCACATGTAATTAAATTTGGCAAGGGGGTTGAGTTCATTTACCTTGCCACGATTTGTTGATGGCTGTAAAAGAATAATTCACCCCGCCTGTTTTTATTGACCACCTCATCGGCACCCTCGGTGGGGTAAACTAAATGCCAATGCCAGTGGTGGAGGTTTAAGGCGAGGTCTTCACGCCAGTAGGCCAAGCGGTGCTCCTCCTCTAAATCAGAGGCGCTGAAATCACGTGGGATTTCAATCGGTTGCTGAAACATGGATGATGGATTATTCGGATGACTAAGCGGGGGTTGTTGTGGTGGCATACTCTTTCTTGCGGGGTCCTCACGAAGCTCTGCTCTCGGGCTGTGATGAACACTTTACTGTCGAAGTACTTATCGGGGAACGACTGGAGGAAATTGGGGATGTCCAAGTTTTTAGTGTCGGGGCGGTGTAGGAGGGCCACGGAGAAGGAGTAGTTGAAAAGGTAGGGGTTGACACGGTCCCTTGCGTAGACGGCCAAGGAGAGTAACTCGTCACTATTTTTCGCTTCTGAAACTCCTTGTGTTAGCCGGCCATATAAAAAAGTGTTTGGGAACTTACTTAGGAAAATCGTCGTGAGCTTGGCTGCGAGCCTGATGTGTTTGGGGATGAAGAGGGAGAAGTTGTCGTGACGCCCCAGATCTAAAATGTCGCCCAAGTCTGGGGTTGGCAGATCGCTGACCGCTATGGTTCCACTTGCTTCGGAACCGAACCTGTTTTGCAGGGCAATTCCAAGCGATTGATATCGATTGGTCTATAAAAAAATTCAATTGAGTTAATATGATTCAATTAATTGATTTTAATTACCAGGTAATTGTTGGGCACTTCGAAGGCTTCTCGACGTTCGCCTTTAGGAACGAAGGATGGTTCCAGGGGGCGATCGTACAGTAAAAGCAGCTTGCTGTTGTCGGCCATTATGGAGCTGTAAAAAAAAATATGTATCGCAATTACGCCCGGAGTAAGTAATTAATTAATTAAAAAAAAATAAATAGTGGTAATTAGTACGCACAGAGTTTCGTTCTGGGGAAAGCCGTTTAACTTTCTGCGGAAAAACGCGGTGTTTCTGGTTTTTATTTGCGAGATTTGGGGGGACCGGGTGGGGTAAATCGGACCTGTAGGGCCGAGGAAGTGTTGTTGTTTTTCTGCCCGAAAGGATGCGGTTGCGTTTTGAGATAATCAAATCTTGCTTGCGGCCGAAAATACGAGAAAATCGGTATCTTGAGGAAGTTCGAAATTATTTAATTTATTAAGTTTGAATTATTGTTATTTGTTTGTAATTTAAGGAAACGTAATTATGGTGCATTAAAATTAAACAACAGTTATTTTATTATTGATTGTATTCTCCATGCTGTTTATAGATTCTGTTATAAATATTTAAGAAAGATATCTTTTTCTATAATTTCAAAAATTATAGAAAAGAATATCTTTCTTAAATATTTATAACAATTATTTTATCTTGAAATTGTTTTGTTTGCGTATAAACAAATGCAGTACAAACCAAAAAATTAAATCATATTTAAAAAAGAAAAAAATTTCGGGAGTTGTGGCAAGATATTGAAATGCGAAGAATAACATGAACGAGAAACAAAAGAATCATTGACGAATCTCTGAAAACAAAATGAAAATCGTCCTTTTTTCCCGCCGCCTGTGTTTCGCCTTGTTTAATGTAGATGGCGCTATAAATTTTTTGCGTTCCATTAGGACTTTCGATTCTCTCGAAGAATAAAGTTGAAAGCAAAATGAGTTTTCGCTCTGAAAACAAAATGAAAACTGCCCTTTTTAAATTTCCCGCCGCCTGTGTTTCGCCTTGTTTAGTGCAGATGGCACTGTAAATTCTTCGCGTTCCATTAGGACTATCGATTCTCTCGAAAAATGAAATTGAAAACAAAATGAACTTTCATTCTGAAAACAAAATGAAAGTTGCCTTTTTAAAATATTCCGCCGCCCGTGTTCTGCCTTGTTTAATGTAGATGGCGTTTCACTTTCTATTGAAACTATCGATTCTCTCGAAAAATGAAGTTGAAAACGAAATGAGTTTTTGCTCTGAAAACGAAATGAAAATTGCCCTTTTTTAAATTTCCCGCCACCTGTGTTTCGCATTGTCTCATGTAGATGGCGCTATAAACTCTACGTTTTCCATTAGAACTATCGTTTCTATCGAAAAATGAAGTTGAAAGCAAAATTAGTTTCAGATCTGAAAATTGCATTTTCTGAGATTCCCGCCATCGTTGTTTCGCCTTGTTTAATGTAGATGGCGCTGTAAATTTTTAAACTTTATTAATTTCCATTGGAACTACCGAACTATCGAAAAATCAAGTTGAAAAAAGAAGAACCGAAAACAAAACGAAGCGTGAGGAATTAAAAAAAAAAACGGAATACGAAGAGAAAGATGAGCAAAAAAACAAAAGACGACTAACACTTCTCCGACGAACTTGTGAAAGATTAAAAAGAAGACAAAGGAAAAGTTGTAAAGAGCGCCAATGAAGTAAAAAAATAATTTAACAAAGAAGAACAAAAGAAAAGCGAAACGAGCGACATGGAACTACCAAAGAAGATGAACGAAAAACAAAAGAAATAGGAATGAAATAAACTATCTACGACGAAATACGAAGAACAAATAATGATCGAAAAACAAGAGAAGGTTGATGACAGTTCTTCGGCGGGGTATTTAAAAATCACTAACAACAAGAAGAAGTCGAAAACTCGACGGAATGCAATAAAAAGAAACTTCATAAAACGACGACGTAATTACGAAAAATGAATTCCACGAAAAGAAACAAAAGCAAACTCTCGTAAAGAACAATGAAATGTAAAGAAAAGAGAGATGAAATAAATTACAACGAAATACGAAGAATAAGATGATCGAAAAACAGAAGAACACTGACCGAGTATTTTAAAAATCACGAGACTATGTAACTAAAAAGAAAAGCAAAGAAAATTTATTGTGAAGCTGAAAATTAATTCGATAAAAAAACGAAAGAAAACAAGGAGTTGCGGCGGATATCCGGCCACATTTTTGCTATCCGACCGGATATATTATCCGGCCATGCCGAATATTTAGCACGGGGTATGACAATGAAAAAATTAAGGTTCAATAATAAATCAAAAGTTTTATTTCAATTTTTTATAATTAAATAAAATTTATAGTTAAGTTAACAAGGTTCCGATCCAAAAATTAGTAAGTACAACTTTTTTAGTTTGCTAAGCTTTTGTTAACATTCAACAGCTTGTCAGAACACAACAAAATACTGGTCACAATTATAAATTACAATTAAATAATAAACATTTCTGAATCTAATAGTCTACAAAGTAATTTTAAATAAGTTACAGTTGCACCAATCTGTCTATCTGTCTCGTTTCTAAGAAATTTTTTATTATTTCGTTATGGCAATTGATTTTTCTGTAACTTCAAGGTTTACTAAATTAATAAACATAGATTTATTGTGACAGATTCTTTGTGAAATTATTAACGTTATTTTAATCGTCTGAATATTTTCAGAAATCCAAAATTATCGACTGATTTAGAAAATCTTGTTGAAGTATATATTTCAAAAAAAAGAACAAAGAAATTTAATTGGAGAGAAATTTATTAAGATTATACTACCAATTTCTTAAATAAACCTCCAAAAGGTTTTTCACTGAACACATTGACACAATATATGTATAGGTCGGTATGTACAGGGTGAGTCAATTTTGACACTTTTAATAGGAAACACCTGCTTTTAGAAGAGTTAGACAAAAACTGGCCTCAGTGTCTGGAGCTCAGTTTTTAAAACAAAATCTTGTACAGTTTCATTGTTCATTGATGCTGGATTTCACAAACGTCACTTAACTTTAATCATCGATTAAGAACAATCATTCCTATACCTTCAACACATGTAACCATGGCAACGTTTACTTTTAACAGATGATTAAATTTAAGTAATGTTTGTGAAATCCGCCATGAATCTTTAAAAATATTTAATTATCGTCATCCATGGCCTACTTGGATGCTGCAATAACCTTTAAAACTTTAATTAAAATTTGAAAGCCCTGTATCTCAAAAACTGTTTGAATTAAATATCAAGTGTTTAATATTTTTGTAAATAGAATTTTATGCTCTTTTCAAAAATTTAAAAATATATACGGTGTTCCATGTAAAAAATCAAAGTTCTGGCTTATATCTCAACTATTGAGCATTCTAGAAAAAATAAAATAGAGCAATGAATTCTGCACGAAGAAGTGCTTTAAAAAAGTTTTGACAGAAATCAAAAATTTTCATAAACGAAAAAGTTATAAGAGGTTTTTTAGAAATCGTAGAATTTTGAAAAACACCCTGTAGCTTCTAAGCGGTACAAGATAACGAAATGCGGTCTTCACCGTTAATTTTGTTTTAAAAATCGAGCTCCAGACGCCGAGGTCAGTTTTTGTTGTCTAACTCTTCTAAAAACATGTGTTTCCTATAAAGAGTGTCAAATTTGACCCACCCTGTACATATTAAAGGCCGATAATGGTACTAACAAAGTGGCTATGATAACAGAAGATTATGAACAATTAAAAATGTCAGTGTAAAAATTAGAAATAGTGTGACCGTAATCTTACAGTTTCTAATTTGTTCTCTTTACGTAATCGAAATAAATTTTGCCGGATATCCGACATGGATATATGCCGGATATTCGGTATCCTGTTATCCGGCCAAAACACTATCCGCTACATCTCTATAAATAACAAACGAGAGACGACGAATTATGTGATCAAACAAAAAAAAGCAAATGGACGACGATTCCCACAATTGGTAACCCTGAGCTGGTTTTACAGTGGCTCAAAAGTAAATTTATGTCGGTAACACAGTTTTCTTTGAAAATAAAGGAGCGCATAGCTTTAAACCAATTAATTATTTATCGGTTTCATTTTGTTTTAAATACGAAATTCAGTTATTGAAAAACGGTTTTACGCTCAACCAAAAGCAGGTGCAGTCTTGCCGATGTTTATTGTGAACGCACCACAATTTTTGAAACACCTGGGGTGTGTTCAGAATCATTACCTCCGAGAGCGTCTTGAACATATAATCGCGTCTTTCTCGGTCACGATTTTTAACATATTTTGCGTCTCGCTCATCCGTTTTAAAACGTCTCGTGCTTACATTTGTTTCTATGACAATGGGCACACTCTAAGCGTCCTACTTACAAGTGGGATGTGAAAAATGCACCCGTTGTCATGGAAACAATGTCAACACATGACGTTTTAAAACGGATGAGCGAGACGCAAAATATGTTAAAAATCGTGACCGAGAAAGACACGATTATATGTACAAGACGCTCTCGGATTCTGAACACACCCCTATTAACTGTCAAGTCAATTTCTTTGAGTTTTGAACTTAAAATTGGTTCTTTTTAGAATAAAATGGTTTTCTCACTAGTTGACGGTGAACGGCAGTAATCAAGTCAAAGTTGTTTTGAAGAATTCTGTCAACAGTTTCCCAATGCAGAGTTGACAATAATTAACAACTGTCATGATGGTTCGCAATTAAATTTTCATGGCCAACTTCGACGCCATATTAAAAAAAAACACCCTTTATAAGGAAACCTACTTATGTAACAATTCGCATAATGTTGAAACGTGCCATCTGTTGAGACATGCCGAAAGTTTTTTGTGCTTTGCTGCGTCTTTTGCTTTTATTATTATTTTTTTTAATATGTATTATTTTATACTTTTTTTTTTAAATTTTCTTCATTTGTTTTCTTTGTTTTTTCAGCTTTCCTTTCAAACAGTTTTTTTTTTAAATGTAAATATTAGTCTATTGGATTGTGAAGTAAAATCTTGTTTTTATTGTCTTTTTTAAATTTTATTTGGCATTTTTTTAAAAAAATTCTAGTACATGCATATTTCATTTTCTTTGCGTTCTTTTTATTTAAAAGAAAAATCATTAATTTATGAAATTTTGTTGAAAAATCGATTGTCTTATGTTTTAATTGTTTTATTATTATGATTTTAATTTGATTAGGTACGCGAATTTTTTAAATTTTGTTTTCTTTGTTTTGTTATCATTCTTTTCAAATTGTTTTTTTTAATGATTTATTATTGTACTGAAGTGCACTATAAAATCGACGGTCTTTTGTTTCTGTTTTCTGCAACTTGAAGTACCATGCGATCATTTAAATTTATAATTAACGTAGGCCGAATTTTTTATACGGTTGTGCAACTTGCCAATCGACTGGCTGTGTAGATTAGAGGTTATGTAAATGTTTTGACGTTTATAGGATTCTCATCGAGTTCAATCGTTTTAATTTAAAGGAAGTGAAACAGTTTTAGTGACAACCACAGCAAATGTTCAAAGTGTTCGCCTCCGGCAATTAATCAAACATTTTGAAGCGTCACTTTGACAATTCATACTCAAATTCAGCTGTCAACAGTTAGTGTTGCCAATCTAATTCAAAATTCATAGCCTACTCTAATTATAAATTTAAATGATCGCGTGGTATTTTTATTAAGTTTTTACGTTTTTTTTCCAATTAATAACTGGATCTAAACAAATTTGAAAAGGGATTTCTGCATTTTACACGTTGGTGACACTGAACAGGCGGCTAAAATTCACATGCCTGCCAATCACGCATTTTTATTACTGCATCTGGTCGACGATTTTTTTCCCCAATTTGTAAATAAACGCTTATAATTGCAGCGCATTTTTTTACGTTGTTTATGTTATTATTATTTTTTATTTGTTCTTGTCAATGCTGGAACTACCCACTCATGTGTTGAATACAATTTTTTTTATTATGATTATACACATAAGAATTTTTAAGAAACAGAGAAGTTCATTAATTTCTTTTATTTCATAGTCACGGTCCATCGATACAAACACAAAATAGAAGCAAGGAGATTGCGAGAACTTATATAATAAGTAAGACATTTACAAAAAAACAGACTGCACGTAACACCTCACGAAGGCATTACAGAGTTTAATCGTAAATCCATTGACACAGCGAAATCATTATAATAAAGCGATCGTCCGAATACAATTCTATTTTTCTGCAGGTGCGACGGTGCGATTCGTGTACTTGATGACGCAGTCCTGCACGCGCATATTCGGCGTCAAGAAGTCCTGCAGGGTGTTCACCCCTTGCCGAGGCAGACGATCGAAGGGGTAACCCATGGAACGACGGTCGGGATAGAGACGATCCTTAATTCCGCAGTAGCTCTGCGCATCGTTGCAAATACCCGAAGTGTCTTGATTTACCTGCCACACAAGAAAAAAGGTAAGCAAGCACTTTTTTTTGTTTTGTTTAACCACTGAACGTACCCTATCGTCATTGTAGTTGGAAATCATAACGAACAGTTGACACTCGAGACCCTCGGGAGTCCCCCTGGGAATCAGCATGTGCTGGGGCCAGCCGCATCCACAGAAGTTGAATTGCGCAAGCTCCTCACCCCCAGGTGGTCGATTCAAATCCAAGTTGCGGAAGGTACGCTCGAATGGGATCGTCACGGATGACTCGGTGGAGTTCCTGGTAATCGTATTCTGCCCTTGACGCACTACGAAAAAACGCAGGTATATAAACAGCAATGAATGAAAGCAAAGTTGATACGTACAGGTAACTACGAACCGGTCTAGTTCGATGAACAAATTTTTTTGATCACGGAAGAGCCACGGGTTTTTCCTTTCGTCGAATTTCGGCCCCAAGAATATCCTCACCGTCCCCATTCTATTTCCACCGCTTTCGTTGTTAGCGGTGATGGTGTACGAGAAGGGCTCGTGCTGTAAGTGGGTGAAGCGAGCGAAGACCGAGCCCCTCGGCTGGAAGTCCATGCCACGAGATAAGTCGACGTCGGATTGTTGCCAGAACGTGTTGAGGGTGTTGGCAGGACCGCTCTGTGTCCTGCAGGTGATTCCGGTGACCGTGATTCCTGTGTAATTCAACTGAAAGAAACAATTTATTTATCTATCGGGAAGCTTGGAATCTTGTCTCACTTGTTCGACGGTGTAACGAGGAAGTGATCCTTTAAATTCCTGGAAGAGATCGTCAATCCAAGCGTGCCAACGGTAGAAAATGGGGTCCCTCATGGCCGTTGCAGAATCCCCCATGACTCCGAAGGATTCCTAAAAAAAAAAAAACGTGTAGCTCCAGAGTGCGATTAAAAAACGTGACTTACCAAGTGTCTGTGATCCGGATCGCAAATGTATGAAATGAAGACGTGCCCCATGTTGTGCAAGTCCCCGTAGAAGCCTCGGTTCGGTGAGAGTATGCTGGACTCGACCATGTTACCCAGAACGTCGATGCCTTCGTTTTCAGTCAGTTCCACACGATTTCCCGACTCCTATATTACAATTGGATTGTTTAACGAAAGCAGTAGTTTTAGTCGAAGGGGCTTACGTCTTCTGCGAAGCCCGAGTGGATGGCCGCAAATATTCTATCACGCCACCTGATTAAATCGTCGACGTCCTGTTGGATTTGATCGACTTCCCTGTTGAGGTCTTGCAGTCTCATGTCGGGGACGCGTCCGGGCCAAGCTCGGCTTGCCACTAAACTATCGAGTTTGGGGAAGTAGGCCTCGCTAATGGGATCCTTCCATTCGTTGAACCTCGTCACCCTCAGCAAGTTGTTAGAGAAACGCTCCAAGTTATACCTGGAATGATTTAAATTTAAAAACTGCAAATTGGATTTGAAAGCAATACCTCGCGATGATTTGCTGGTGCATGTAGTAGAAGAGCTCGCCTCTCCGGTTTTTATCAACCACGGACCTGGCCGCTTCGAACGGATAGACCAAATGCCAGTGCCAGTGGTGGAGGTTGATCCCCAAGTCTTCCCTGAAATAGGCACAGCGATGTTCCACCTCCAAATCGGACGCTGTGTAATCACGGGGTATCTCGATGGGCATCTGGAAATAAACAAACATCAATTTAATTTAGCGTCGTCTATTATTCAAAATGAGAAACACATTCTTGTCGGCGCTGGTTTAGTAAAACGTAAAAGTTTTAGTTGGCAGTAGTTTAAAATAACGTGTGCATTATAATAATAACAAATACTATGCAGTATGCACTTTGCAATCATTAGTTCACTTTCATAATGCGTCTGCATACAGTCACTAAATAAATACAGTGCCGCAATCCATATGCTTAATGTGTAAGATAAAGAAGCCACGTTTTTGTACTAAAATGGCCGACTTTCCACGTCGTCAATTTTAGTGACCACTTTCGTCAACTTTACTCATCACTTTCGTCAATTCAGTGATCACTTTCGTCAACTTCAGTGACCACTTTCAACTTTAGTTACCACTTTCATCAACTTCAGTGACTACATTCGTCAACTTAAGTGACCACTTTCGTCAACTTCAGTGACTACATTCGTCAACTTAAGTGACCACTTTCATCAACTTCAATGACCACTTTCGTTAACTTTAGTGACCATTTTCGTTTACAGTCACTAAATAAATATTGTACCGCAATCCATATGCTTAATATGTAAGATAAGGAAACCACGTTTTTGCACTAAAATGGCCGACTTTCCACTT
Source organism: Dorcus hopei (assembly GCA_033060865.1). Taxonomy (NCBI): domain Eukaryota; kingdom Metazoa; phylum Arthropoda; class Insecta; order Coleoptera; family Lucanidae; genus Dorcus; species Dorcus hopei. The sequence goes on from CM065420.1 coordinate 2,390,169, forward strand.
TCGTCAATTTTAGTAACCACTTTCGTCAACTTTAGTGACCACTTTCGTCAATTCAGTGACCAGTTTGGTCAACTTCAGTGACCACTTTCGTCAACTCCAGTTATCACTTTCGTCAACTTTAGTGACCATTTTCGTTTACAGTCACATAAATACAGTACCGCAATCCATATGCGACAATTGCCGACATTTCTAGTGATTTTCTTTCTGGTAAGTTCAATCAGATTTAACGCCTGTCAAATAAAAGTTTAAAATGCCCGAGTGTGTCGTTGTTATGATTAGATGTTTAAATTTCCCGCCAATATTTTGCACTAAAATGGCGGCTGATTGCGGTACTGCAATTATTTAGTCACGGTACGTTTGCAATTATGGCAGCGCCATCTATTACCGTATATCAAATTAAACAAACCTCAATAAACCCGGTTAATTTAGCGCCATCTATTATTCAAAATGATAAACAAATTCTAAATGTGTCGGCGCTGTTGTAGTAAAACGTAAAAATTTTAGTTGGCACTAGTTTAAAATAACGTGTGTATTATAGTGATAATAATAAACATTATGCGTATGTTCACTTTGATAACACATCTGCAATTATGGCAGTGCCATCTATTGCCATACATCAAAAGCTTTACGAAACTGAATACCTTAGATCCAGTCAAAACAACGGAGGTTTCTTCGCGGGCCCTCACAAACGTCTGGCTGTCCAGGAATTTGTCAGGGAACGTCTGGATGAAGGTCGGAATGTTCAGGTCTTGAGTGTCCGGTCGGTGAAGGATCGCAACCGACAAGCAGTAATTGAACAAGTAGGGGTTGACACGGTCTCTGCAGTACACGGCCATGGATTGAAGGTCGTCAACGTCCCTCATCCCTGTTTCCATCAAATTTACAAAAAGAAAAGTCAGATTAAAACTGGATTTACATGCTCGTTAAGCGTTAGACACAGCAACCAATGAGAGTGCAGTACGCTTTGACGCGTTCAACTCTCCGTGTGAATCCAGCTTAAATCAACTCAAACTCATACCCAGGAAGATGTTTATTAAACGTCCGGCTATCCGGCGATGTTTCGGGATAAATAGGGAGAAGTTGGCGTGCCTTTCCAAGTCCAGGATTTCACCCAAGGGCGGAATGGATATGGCCTTGACGGGGATCTTCTCTTTAGATTGGGTGCCAAAGCGGTTGGCGAGTTGCGTTCCGATTGGTCTGTACCTCTCAGCCTGGAGAATTTTTTTTTACAAAATTTACAAAATTCAAAATCGTAACTGGTAACTCTGGTTAGTTAAAGAGGATCGAAAGTTTAATAAAATCGAATGAAAACTTACGTAGAAGTCGGGGTTTGGTAACTCGAAAGTTTTCTCGTCGGCGCCCTTCGGTACAAACACGGGTTCCTGGGGGCGATCGTACAGCAGGAGCAGGTTCTGTTTGTTGGCCATTTTTGTTTTTGTTTAGAGTTTACGTCCTGCGAACTGGAAGGCTTTAGCGAGGAGGACAACTAACGTCTTCGGCTGGGGCCGCGGGTTTATATTGAATCGAAATTGGCGGGGTGCGACGAACACCCAATCGCGTTTCGTGTTTCATCCACGTGACTTGCGTTGTCGCCAACTTGTTTTTTCCGTACGTTTGCTTGTAATAATAAATAAGGTAAGGCGGAAGCGGTTTTTCGATTAGAAACGCGCTTATCACAGCGATGGACCTAATAAGGAACTTCGCACTTTTACTTAAAATAAATAAATAAATATTTTGAAAGTTTCTTGAATCGAGAAGAAACTTTTAAACATTTCAAATTATCACACTGCAACATGCAAATTTAATTTTCTTTGTTTCAATTTCAACTTTGTATGACGGTTAATTCTCATAGTAACGATTATGATCATAATTGTTACTACGGGAATTAATCTCCAGATAAAGTTAATTGGAGATGAGATGTTTCAAAATAAATTTGAATTTGCCGCGTTTGGGGTTGGCATGGCGAAACAAATGCGAATCGCTCCCGGCGGCGCGCACGTACGCCGCCTACGTCGCCATCTTGTCAACGAGGGAAGCGTTCTTGTGCGTTTTTGCGTTAAGCCCGTTCGCGTTTCTGATTTTCGCCGGTTTTCCTAACCGACAAAATGTCTCACAGCCGAAGCGACTGCAGAATCTACGTGGGAAACTTGCCCCCGGACATACGCACGAAGGACATCCAGGACTTGTTCTACAAGTTCGGTAAAGTCACGTTCGTAGATTTGAAAAACAGACGCGGGCCCCCTTTTGCGTTCGTCGAGTTCGAGGACCCCAGGTAAACGCTCTTTATTGTTTCGGATTGCGCGGATTTATTCGTTTTGCTTGGCAGAGACGCCGATGACGCCGTTCATGCTAGGGACGGTTATGACTATGATGGGTATCGGCTTCGAGTCGAATTTCCACGGGGTGGTGGCCCCGGTGGTTTCAGAGGTGGCCGCGGGGGTGGTGGTGGAGATCGTGGACGAAGCTCTCGAGGGCCACCTGCTCGCAGATCACAGTTCAGAGTTCTTGTAACAGGTCCGTATTCAACCAAAATTAGCATTTAGCATTGCTGCAGAAGTATCGTAGATTTAAGGTGAATTTATAAAAGGTCCAATTTTTTGACCACAGCTTAACTTTAAGCTTCAGTTTATTTGTATTGGGACTGTAGGAATAAACTAAAGATTAAAATTAAACTGTGATCAAAAAACCAGGCCTCAGTAATACATATCTTTTTAGTTTTATAATAGATGGCGCTGTCATTATCGTAGATATAATATCAAAGCTTACAGTAGCGGACAATAAAATCCTGGCACGTCATTTGCACAATGTAAACTTTACTTTCACATTTTTGATGTTTAGTTCATATACAAAATATCACTAGTAAAGCTGCATTTCAAATGACTTTGCAGTCGAAGTGAAGTGTGGTCACATGATTTTAGCACATACAACAAAAATTCGCCACATTTTCAATGCACAGCTTCTTGCCTAAATTGGCACAATTGTGCATGCATATCCTACGCACAACAAAGCATAGAAATGCTTGTATTAAATTGTGGATGCTAAACGTTCATGACGAAATTCCACTTCGCCCGTGAGTTAATTAGAAATGCAACTTAATTCTGACGTTTAGTACAAATTTTACAGTTAATAGTAATTAGTATTATATTTTTTTTGTTTGTTCTGCATTTTAACAAAGTACGTTATCTAAAGTGCACATTTTTTGAGAAAAAGAAAACCGTAAAGTAAATGACAGACTTCTTTATAGCTTTTCTTTGAATTGTAGCGAAAATAATTCGATTAGCTGATAATAGATGGCGCCAGGTTCATTTTAAAATTAGAAGGAACAGTTTCTCGTTAATGAAATGAGAAACTAAAATGTGCGTACTTTTTTAACATGACAGGAAACCCAACAAAGTCTTTTTCTTTTTGTGAATGCTCTAAAACTGCTGTGAAAATGTACTAGGTGGCGCTAGTAAAACAATACAGTTTGTTTATTTTATATTTTGGCAAAATATTGATTAAGATTAGATGTGAGTGATCGATCGTCTATTGTTTTTCGACAAGTATTTTCGCATTTTTTTAAATTTCCATACCGATCGTTTCTTGTTCTTTGACCAATCCTCAATTGTTATCGTCATTTTCTTGTTTTTCATTCCGTTGTTCTTTTCGAATGAGTGATCGTCTTTTGGTTTTCGCATTCGTTTTGTTTTTATTTCACTTGACAACTGATCGATCGTCTTTCTTTTGTTTTTAGAACAATTGTTTTTCGGTTTTTTTTTTTTGTTTCTGTTGTCCCTATTATTTTACGGTGTTACCTCTTCTTTTCGAACGAGCGATCGTATTTTGTCTTTCGACGAGTATTTTCACGTTCTTTTTTGTTCATTTCAATCGCTTCCCCAATTTCTATCGTTATTTTTTTGTTTTTCAATATTGACTCCTCTTTTCGAATGAGTCATCGCCTTTTGTTTTCGCATTCGTTTTGTTTCTATTTCATTTGAACTTGACATTTGAATTTTCTTTTGTTTTTCGATAATTTTTTTTTTTCATTTCTGTCCGCTTTTATTTTAGAATTTTCGATGTTACTCTTTCCGAACGAGTATTTTGTTTTGTCTTATCGTTATTTTTCTTTTTGTTTTTCTCTCCGCCCTTGTTTTAGAAGTGATCGTCTTTTGTTTTTCGACAAGTGCTTTCGCATTCTATTTTCACTTTTTTTTACTTTCTTTCGCTCAAACTTAACAACCGGCCAATCGTCTTTGTTTTCCGATCAATTATCTGAAGTGCAAATTTTTTGAGGGGAAGAAAGAAACCATAAATGACGGACTTTGTTTTAACGTCTCTGAATCACAGAGAAAATAGTTCTATGAGTTGATACTAGATGGCGCCGAGTTTTAAAATTTTCAAATTTGAGGAACACAATGAGAAATAAAAAAATGCCTACTTTTTTAACATAACGCAACGAAGTCTTTCTTTTTTGCGAACGTAGCGACAATCCACTAGATGGCGCTGGTAAAACAGTACCGTTTGTTTATTCTGTATTATGAAATACAACACTACTTGAAGAGTACATTTTTTGGGGAAAAAAGAAAACCATAAATGACAGACCGCGTCTGTGAATCGCAGAAAAAAATAGTTCGATTAGTTGATACTAGATGGCACCAGCTTCATATTAAAATTTAAGGAACTTATTGGTAGATCCCTTTCATTGTTACCAGTTTCTCTTTACTGAAATGAGAAATTAAAAAATCCGTAGATACATTTTTAACAGGGCAGAAAACGAAATTTTTTTTCTTTAAGTTAAATTTGCAGTTCCTGATTTACCTAGGTATCAACAGAAGGTCACAATACAAGGAAAAAAGAAATTGTAAATGAGATAAGTATGCCTATTGCGATTGCTTTTAAAAAAAGCTGTAGTGAATTTGATTCTGTTCTAAATCACTAGATGGTGCCTACAGTATAACGCCGCGGTAATCATAAAATTTAAGAGTGAATGCTTTAAAATTGCAGCGATTATGGCGCTAGCAAAACAATACCGTTTGTTTATTTTGTACTTCGACACAAAATACATAATTTAAGTTCCGCTCAAAAAAAATAAGAGTAATGATTTTGCTTTGCTGGGTAAAGGTTGCAGTTGCTGCGTAATTTCCGTTTATTGATAGCGTTTTCGACTGACTGCTTCAGAGCACTCTGAGAGTATCTCTATCCCGTGTTATTACATGAAGTTAAAACAAGATGGAGATAATATGAGAGTGCTCTTGAGCAGTCAGTCGAAAACGCTATAAGTTTGACAGGTTAAATTTTTCTTGAGAGAAACATAACCTCAATAAAAGCCTAAATTTGTCTAAGTCTGCACGATGTGTCATGTTCTTACCCGGATTTTAATGTGCGCTACTGTACATCCATTAACATATTATTGCACACGTTATTTGAAACTGCTACCAACTAAAATTTCTATGTTTTACTGTAACTGTAAATATATTTCAAATTTATATGTCATTTTGAACGGTAGATGGCGCTAAATCAACCAAAATTGTTATGATCTATCGATTTTCTTTGCGAGCGTAACTGAAAATGCGCTGGATTTTAGCTATTTAGGCCCAGTTGTACAATGCCCGTTTAAATTTAAGCTACAGCTTAAATAAACGTATTATTTCAACAATTGTCGTTAAGGGTTTAAACTTTGGCGTAAAGTTAAACTGGATTTGTACAGCTGGACTTAGGGCCGATATTTCACTTGTGGATTAACTTTAAGCTTCGTTTTATTCCCTTAGAAACAATTGTCTTATCTATTGTTTCTATGGGAATAAAACGAAGCTTAAAGTTAAACCATGACTGAAATATCGGCCCTTAGTCTTGGCGCATCAGAATTTCGTAAATATCAAAAGTAATGGGCATTGACGACGCTGTTATGTTACTAGCCATCTTTGATTGTAGGTTTGCCCCCTTCGGGTTCATGGCAAGACTTAAAGGACCACATGAGAGAGGCAGGTGATGTTTGTTTTGCCGATGCGTTTAAAGATGGATCTGGTGTAGTTGAGTTTTTACGTTACGAAGATATGAAGTATGCCATCAAGAAACTGGACGATTCAAGGTTTAGATCACATGAGGTATGTTGAATTGAAGACGGTTTTTTCTGCAACAAATGCTCAGTGTTTTTTTTATCGTTTAAGCTCAATTTTTTCATCTCCAATTAACTTTATCTGGCGATTAATTCCCAGAGTAACAATTATTGTGATCACAATAGTTGCTGAATTAACCGTCAGTAACTGGAGATGAAAAGACCGGGTCTTAAGCTCCATTTTTTCATCTCCAATTAACTTTGTCTAGCGATTAATTCCCATAGTAACGATTGTGATCATAATTGTTACTATGGGAATTAATTGCCAGATTGGTGATGAAAAGACCGGGCCTAAATATTGTTTTAAAGAAACAATTTTATTTTACTTGAGAAAATTTTGGAATAATATTTTATCACGAGTGGTTTATAGGTTTGCAGATTAAAAAAATAATAATAATAACGAGTAAATTACGTGGTTTCACAGATTTCCTGTTGTTGTCGTTGTGTGTTTTCTTTGAAATATTTCCTTGTGGTTTTTAGGGTGAGGTATCCTATATTCGTGTGAAAGAAGACAGAGGTGGAAGCGACAGACGATCTGGTGGTAGATCAAGGAGCCGTTCATACTCACCCCGCAGACGGGGTTCCCCCACATACAGCCCGGTCAAACGTAGCTATTCCAGAAGCCGATCCCGCTCTTAGATTTTTTTAAACACTTGATCTTATTCCATGGACCCTATTTGTAATGTACGTATTTAATTCCGAATCTTGGTGACTCTTTTCTTTTTTTGCTTGCATTTTCTTTCACCCCCCAATTCTTTGATGCATAATTTATCGTTCACTTCCTTGATTAATAAATTTGGAACAATAAGATTGGCGGAACACAACTGAATGTGAATGACATGGAACTTTTTTCCACAAAAAAAAGAGAACTTTAAAGACGATCAAATCAAAATAAAATAAAGAACTAGTTTATTTGGCAAGACGTTGATTCAAATTTAGGGCTTCTTCTAAAATCTAAGTAAAAATAAAAAAATGTGTTTTTAATTCTCAATTGCTTCTCGGTATTCGAATTGATACGTGCTTGTCTCAAGTTTCAATTTTTGCTAATGTCATTCAGATTTGTAAGTGTATATTATTTTGTTGTCAATTTTGCAGGTTTACGAGGCATTTATTTTTATTCAAATAAAAAAGAGAAAAAGCTGAAGAGATTTCTTTTGTAGTAGTGTGCGACTCTGCCGGTTATAATTCGCAAAGCGACGAGCACTTTTTAGGTTTATGTTTTGTAAATTTTGAATATATTAGACCTGCTCATTTGACCATGGGTGTAGTAAACAGCACAAATTTTACGAAGGATGCAACGGTTTCGTAATCGTACGTTCGGTTTAGTTTTATCAACCACGTTACTTCCTTTCGCCACAAAAATATTTTTCGTTGCTTAAATTTACCTTCTTTATAAACTTTGAGATTATTTGTGGTAAAAACAAGGAAAATTTAGCAATACCTAACATATCATCACACCTAAAGTGAAGCACAATTTTTTTATTTCCTTTTAGTGAAACATTTCCTAGTCTCTTATGTGTAATAAATAATTTTTGCTGTTTACTTACCATAGATTCATTGTATTATTATTATTAATTGTTTTTTTTTTTTATTTTACTTGTAATCACATGGCACTAATATCTTGTATTTTTTCTGTTACCGAACCTTGCCAAGAGCGAGATTGGTCGAAAATAAAGGAAATCAAAAAGTAAATCGTTTCTTTGGATGCGAAAGAGAGGATATTTAAAGGATGTATTCTTGGAGGATAAGGATTATTGATGATGATGATGAAAAAAATAAGGATAAGAGGATGTTAAAGTAATAGGAGGGATGAAAAAAAGGATTTCACAAATGTAAAATTTTCTCAAGGGGAGGACTTCTTTCATTTTTACTCGGAACGGACAGGATCTGACTCTGACTGGCGGGGATTTTCATGGGACAGGATCTCTCTTGTATAGAGGAACTCTTTCTTTGGTATTTACGATTGCTTATGTTGTTTGGTTTTCAGTGTTCACAGTCATGATTTTGTCTTTGTAGCATAATGTCAGATTTTTATACATACAGACATTATATGACTGTCTTTAAAATAATAATATTTTTGCACTAAGCACGATCGAAAAATCATTATTTTTAGTATCGAGTTAAAGTAACGCATTTGTTCAAATTAGTGCAAAAATATGAAAGAAAAAAAAAAGTTTGGCAATTTGATTTTTTATGCATTAAAAAACAACTTACTTTTTTACAAGAAGGATTAACATAATTTTCTTCAATACCAGGTGTATCCGTAACAGTAATTATCATAGTACACTAGTGGATTTCTCCACTTCGAAGGCCTAGGAACAGAATAATATTCCGTACGAACAGAAAAGCCAGGATCGGACGGGAATATTATCGCCGTTACCTAGGATATTTTGAAGGGGAAATCGCAGAGGAAAGGATAGGATTCATAATTGTTAGGATTGTATAGGAATTCTGTAAAACAGACGAGGATTAAGAAAGAGGACATGTCTCCTGCTTCATCGTTGTGAAGGAACCATTTTTTTTTGCATTTTGCACAAAAAAAATACGTAATTTATTTTAATAAGTTCATCTTCGGAGTTCGTTTTGATTGCATCGCTGGATTTAGGATTCTTCTTTCGGATCGTTTTCCAACACCACGGATGGGTCGTTTCAAGTCGGACTGCAAAGGTATTTCAGTTTCATTTTGGTTTTTCACACGTTATTTTGCTTGAACATTCAATCAGTCAATAGTTGCTTTTATTTATATTTATTATTTCATTAACTTACACACTGCATGCAATCTAGGAATTAATTTTAAATGTTTTCCGACTTATCTCAATAAATAAAATCATGTTCTACTTTTATATCGATTGTTTTATTTATCACTTCAAAACTATAATTAATATAAAATTCTTTGTAAAATGGAGACTGAATGCGCTAATGTTAGTAGTAGTATTTTGCTTGTGTACCAGTAGATGGCGCTCCTATAATCAGAATTGTAGACAATCAAAACGATTATCGTCCTTTTTTTTAAATTAATAAAACTTGTGCTATAAAAACTTTAACTTTCTGAGGAAGGTGCCATTGATCAAATTATATTTGATATTTAACAACTTATTTAATTGTTATTCAAAAATTGCTATTTTGCTTACTTATTGGTAGATGGCGTGGAACTCTGTAACTTATAAATGGTGAGCAAATAAAAATCAGATTAGGTGGTGTAAATAAAAAGTCAATAAATTTGACAGTTCATTAATGTATTACATTAATTAATACAATTAATCACAGACATAGCGATTGATATTAGTTACAGAGCTCCACCCCTGATATTAGGTTGGAATTAATTTAAAAATTTTACAATGGTCACGACAGGTAGGAATATGCAATGAAACAATTGAGGAAATTTCTTGAAATTTCAACGTTTTTCGAAATTGGCAAGAGTGGAAATTTCTAGGTTTCCAAAATCTCTTTCGTTTGGAAATTTCCAAGATATCGATCGCTAAATTTAAAAGCTTTTTGCAAGTAGGTTTTGATGACAATGGAATCCTCGAGTATCCTCTGGACAGCTGTTTCGGCCTATTTAGGGCCTCTTCAGCAGAGCAGCTCGAGTAAGCCAAAAATCGTCGTGGCCTAAACTTTATTTATATTCATAAAAATCTTTCATATTTATGATTTTCAAATTAAAATTTTAATTTAATTTTTTTTTAAAGAAGTAAAACGCACGAGCAGCAGGAAATTAATTTCTTTACAATTTTAAGTTTTCTTTTGTTTTGAAACGTTTCTCTTTTATTACTCTTGGAAAATTTTTAAAGATTTATTTCACAAAATCTTCTAAGCGGACACTAAATCGCAAATATACACTTTACGTTTCGCAGTCGTTCGACTGCTTCGTCAGAAGTGAAAATTATGTTGTCAAAATAAACAAGGTTGTCAACGGAAACTGAAAAAGTAACTTGATTTTTTTTTTTTATGTATATTATATTTATTTTTAATCTAAAAATAATTTGAACATTACAAATGTTAAAAAATTGACAGATCTATGTTCTATTTAAGGAATCGAGAAAACTACAAAATGTATCGTTTAAATTTGCAAAATCAGTACGTTTATTAATAGAATTCGACGACATTTTTATTTTACACATTTCAATAAAACGTCTTTTGAAAATATTAGACTCGTAATATAAAATGTTAGTATTTTCAAAATCAAAATTATGGTCATTTTCTAATGAATGTTCTACAAGCATTGAATGATTTTGATTATTTTTTTGGATATGATATTTATGTTGGTCTAGACGTTTTTTTAAATTTTGGCTTGTTTCTCCAATATAACATGAATTACAATTGAAACATTTAATTTCATAAACTACGTTTGGCTGTTTTAATTTAAAATTTAAAATTAAAACAGCCAAACGTAGTTTATGAAATTAAATGTTTCAATTGTAATTCATGTTATATTGGAGAAACAAGCCAAAATTTAAAGAAACGTCTAGACCATAAATATCATATCCAAAAAATAATCAAAATCATTCAATGCTTGTAGAACATTCATTAGAAAATGACCATAATTTTGATTTTGAAAATACTAACATTTTATATTACGAGTCTAATATTTTCAAAAGACGTATTGAAATGTGTAAAATAAAATGTCGTCGAATTCTATTAATAAACGTACTGATTTTGCAAATTTAAACGATACATTTTGTAGTTTTCTCGATTCCTTAAATAGAACATAGATCTGTCAATTTTTAACATTTGTAATGTTCAAATTATTTTAGATTAAAAATAAATATACATAAAAAATCAAGTTACTTTTTCAGTTTCCGTTGACAACCTTGTTTATTTTGACAACATAATTTTCACTTCTGACGAAGCAGTCGAACGACTGCGAAACGTAAAGTGTATATTTGCGATTTAGTGTCCGCTTAGAAGATTTTGTGATACAAATTTCATCGGACAAGAACCAACTGTAAATAAAGATTTATTGTATTTTACGTTGTGCTGTGAATAGCAAATTTGCAACGTTGTCTTTTGCCTTTTTTTAATATGTATTTTTTTTTAAATGGATCTTAATTTCTTTAACGTTTTAACAACGTTGTTTTGATTTTAAAATCATCTTTTTTGTTTTCAGATTACAATGAGGAATTGTTTGTTGATTCACTCAAGTCTTAGCGGTATTTTTCACATTAATATAATTAACTAATAAAAAAAAATAATTATCTGACAAATAACGACAAGTAGCTTTCAAATAAATAATCTGAAGTTGGATTTTTGATTGGCCAACGAGTAAAGAGTAAACAAGAGGGAGACATGCTAATAGTAACTTCTCGTCCAAAGTGGTAACTATTTGCCAAACGAGTAAAGAATAAGCAGGAGGGAGACACTGATAGTAATTTCTTGTCCAAAGTGGTAACTAATATGGCCGCTGTACGTCAGGTGGTCAGGTGCACACGAATTGTAAAATTGGGGAACGACCACAAACCACACACTTCATCATTGTTTATAATACACCTACTTCACTGGATTTAATTAAATGAGATCCTAGAAATGTCAAACGATTTTTTGAAAGTACACTTTAATTGTTGCTTTGTTTCTTAAAGATTAACTTAGTTTGTCTTTCGTTCTTAAAACTTTAAAGATCGATTTCAATTACTTTTTTAAGTGCCCATTTGTTTCTAAAATGAACTTCGTTGTTGTTTCCCTTTTGTTCTTAGATTTCCAAGAACGCTACTAGTTTTAGCGGGAAGGAGTAAACTGATTGATTTTTTTTATTTAAGAAACAAAACAATTTACAATTGAATAAACAATCGAGTGCGCAAATAAAAAAAAAGAACGACTGTCAAACGAAGTTTTTCATATAGCGTTTTCGATTCACCTGCACCGGTGGCACTCAGTGTATTTGCATCTTCTTTTAGCCTCGTGCAATAACATGAGATGAAGATACTCTGAGTGCGCACTAGTGCAATCAATCGAAAACGCTAATACTTTTTGCTAGCAGCCCTCTTCCCTAAATTTTTTAAAAATTATTTTAACAAACAGAATATACAAACGTAATTGCAAGGATTATATAATTAAATTCAGTGAAGTAGGTGTATTATAAACAATGGTGAACTGTGTGGTTTGTGGTCGTTCCCCAATTTTACAATTCGTGTGCGCCTATCCAGTCCCGTCAGGTCGAGTCTGTCAGTAATCCCGCTAATGTATGGGTAGCTTTTCTCTCCCTGTACTTGCAGGAGTAATTATTATACTATACTTCTTACAGACCGAAATATCAATACAACCTTTGGTTATTCTGTGTCAGCGCACATCAAAAACCTAACTTCAGATTACATATTTATTTGAATGAGCAGTTCGTCAGATTTGCTTTTTTTTTGGAATTACATAAAGTAAAGTAAATAACAAATTCATCATTCTTTTGAAATAAAAAAATTATATAACTTGTCAACGCATATATAACAAACATTACACAATATACAAATATAATTGCAAGGACCCTACATGATGTAATGTATGTAAATAACAAAATTATGTTTCTTTCGAAATAAAAAAATTATGTAACTTTTCAATACATAACATAAATGAATTCAATCATTGTAGCTCCCTCTGTACACGAGTTGCAACAAACTTAATATATTACGAGTCGTACAAACGAACAATGTCCAACGGCCTTACGGGTAAACTAGTAACTGGACATCTTTGATTTTCCCTTAGATACCTTAATATACAGGGAAAGCAAAAAACATACCTGAAATAGCGTATGAATTAACATCATAATAAAAAGCGTTTGTTTTTGTTACCCAGAAACCGGCAGCACGGTCGGTATCTTCCACTTTTGCATGCAAATGGGACATTTGTTTTCATAAAGTTTAGCCTTAGCATCATACTAAAACAAAAACAAAAAAAAGCAATTGAGGCTTCTTTCTAGTTGATGTGTACACAACTACACACGACTTACATCAGGTGGCGGTATGGTAGGCAGAGCTGTTATATTGTAAGTGGACTTTTCCCTGTTCCACACTTGCAAGAATTGAATAAAGAAAGCACCGATTTCCAGAGATGTTCTGAGCCCGTTTTGCAGTACACCCAAGCCAATTTCCTTCAAACTGAAAGTGCAATATTTAACTGCCCCCCAAAAACCAAGTCAAATCACTCTTACTTTAGCTTCCCTCGAAACAGCGCAGACCAAAACGCAGCCGCATCTTCATGCTGCGAGGCATACACAAGCCTTAGCCTTAATATACTCAAACTCGGCAACTGTGACTCGGTTTCGTCGGCCATGTAACGCAGGTAATTAATCAACGTCCATAATTTCCAGGAAAACTCGGACGTCGATTGTAACCGCAACAGCTGCCTCCTCACGAACCCATTTAAATCCTACGAAAGTATTTTTAATTTCGCTTTCGATTAATTTATGTTTATTTATGTACTTTACTTGGGTTTTCGGCTTCTTGCAAACGAAGCACGCCGAGTTTCTCTTTGATCTTAATGACAAAGTAAGGCACCAGAACTAAGATGAACAGGGACAACCGCTTTTGCCTCCTCGTTAAATAACTGGGGGCTTCGAGTGATTGCCTTTGCATGCCATAAAAATACTCGGCAAATGACGCATCTAAAATAATTTATTGTATTATAGAGGGGGGAGGGGGCCTTTGCTTTGCGTTTGCTTACGATGCCTTGTTATGTAGTAGTGTTGCAGAAGTGCGTTTAAAATTAAAAACGATTCGTCGTAGTACTTGCTTAGCCACTGGAAGTAGCTGGGGCTGCAGAATGATAGGAACTGGAGAGAAATTTCATTCATTGTGGTGCATTGCAGGGGGTGAGCGGGTGAAGGAGGGACTTACCTCTGCGATTTTTTGTAACGCTGGGTATAGGGTCGCGTCGAGTGAATGTTGAGCGATCACCTCAAAAATTGAGGGTTTCGCCTGTGTGGTGAACGAGAAATGAGCCGCCTTTTCAGCCATGCCTTTCTATATAACTTGGGCGGCGGTATCAATCGTACATTTCTAAGCTGTTAAGAAGTGAGGTTATGAATTCATGTCTTTTTTTTCTTCTACATACGCAGCACGCCGATTCATTCAAGATTTGCCTTTCAGCGGTATTTTTCACATTAATACAATAACTAATTCGGAAAAGTAATGACAAATTACTTTAAAGTAAATAATCTGAAGTTAGGTTTTTGAAAAGCTGGTTTGCCCAACGAGTAAAGAATAAACAGGAGGGAGACATACTAAAAGTAGTTTCTTGTCCAAAGTGGTAACTAAATATGGCCGCTGTACATCAAACGCATATGATGTAAAATAATGCAACAAGTAAATCTGGTTTCTGGATCTTCTCAAATACGAAATAGCGCATCACCTAAATTAAGATATCGTTGTGTTTTATTCATACTCGGGTCCTGCATATCATTGACGTTAAGAAATTTGACTTCCTTATTCACTTTATGTGTAAAATTTCTACGAAAACGCATTCTGGGTTTTCCTGGATTATCTCAAAGGCCGCATTTTTAATAAGCTTAGCGATATTTTGTTGATCGCTAAATTTTCGCGTTTGCCAGAGACGAGGAACTCAAGTTTCACGTTGCGTTTTAAGCAACGCCTCAAGGTAAATCCGTTCTGGAGATTTCTGGATTTTCTCAAATGCGGAATCGCATCTCACCTGAAATCAGGTTTTCCGTTTTGTTTTATCACGAATATTATTGACGTTAAGAGATTCAATTTCATTTTAATTTTTATAAAATGTCATTCTGCATATTTCTGGATTTTCTCAGACTTTTAACAAGCGTTAAGTTTTCGCTTTCGGAATATTTTGTTGAGACCTCTGCCAAAGACAAGGTTCGCGTTATGTTTTATGCAGCTCTTTTATATAAGTCCGTTATGGATATTTCTGGATTTTCTCAATCGAAGCATCGAACAAAATACATTTTAAGCTGTGTTTCACCGTCAGGTCCCGATTAATATCGAAATTGGAAATCTCTATTTACCCTTACGTGCAAAATTTCTATGAAAACTCATCCTGGATATTTCTGGATTTTCTCAGAGGCTCCAGTTTTAATAAGCGTGACTTCTCACACTTGGTGTTTGTTCTTAATTGCCAGTTACTGACTTCCGCCGGACACTAGGTTCACGTTATGTCTTTGTTCTCACTCCGAGCTTGCACCGCGTGAATTTCCGAACTCAACAATAACATGGGCTGAATTCGTTTTTCCACGCGATGCAGGGATAGATCAAAATTAGAACGAGAGCGAAGCTGTTTTGACACATGTAAAAGTGAGATAAAAGTTCGAAAAGAGTAAATAACAATGGAATTGAGTAAACGAACTCACCCTCTCACCCATGGCCACTCAAAGGTGCTCAAAGTAAGGATTAGTCAGCCAGTGACGATTACAAACACGTGACAAGTAATAAGGCAAGAGAAATGTGGCGTATTTATATTTAACGCAAACAAAAACCGGAATTTAATTTAAAACCGTATTTTGAGTAGTTCTGTTGCTTCACGCTAAGCGGCGTAGCGATCGCTGGAGCTAGCGGCGAAAAATGGCAACGTTGTAATGACAACAGCTGTTTTTGAATGTTTTTGAAATTCGCGATGGGCTTTCTGACATTTACTACTACTCTTTATAATTAAGGACATTCCTTAATTAATTATCTAATTTATAAATTTATTGATCCAGAATGAGTGAGAAAAGGTAAGATTAATTACGCACCGTACTAAGACATCGACATAGAACTTTGAGGTTATTGTGTCCTTTCTCTTTATAGGTCATAAGTTTGTAAACATCTACAAACAATACAAGCTACTAATTGACTACGATTTTTTTTTAAATATACACACAGAATGGCAATGAACGACGATAATTCCGGAGATGCCCTTGAGAACTTATACCCGGCGCTAGTGCAATGCTTCGCAATTATAATATGCGGGTAAGCAAGCATCATTTTAATGAAACCCTCCGCCCAAACGTTTCCGTGTGTTTCAGTTACTCTGCGGGTCGGATGAACCTCATCTCGGAGACCGAAGCGAAAGGAATAAACACGTTCGTCGGGACCTTCGCCCTGCCTTCCCTAATTTTTATGTCGCTGGCGGATCTGGATTTGACCTCGGTGAATTGGCTGTTTCTTCTGTCGATTTTAATCGCGAAGAGCATCGTGTTTTTCGCCGTGATCATAGTAACTTTATTGGTCGGCAGGCCTATTAATTTAGGGAGGGCCGGGATCTTTGCGATATTCTGCACGCAGAGCAACGACTTCGCCATCGGATATCCCATCGGTAAGCTTTGAATTTTAGTTTTACTTTCGTTTTGTGTAACCGTGAGATTCCAGTGGTGGCTTTGTATAAAAACACGCACCCCGAGTACGCTTCGTATTTGTACTTGATGGCCCCGATCAGCCTGGCGATTTTAAACCCGATTAGCTTCGTGCTGATGGAGATCGGCAAGCGAAAGTTGAATCACGAATTGAGCCCCCTGAGTGTTAACAGCGTCGACTCGGTCGGTTCGGGGGGATTCGAGGGCAAGCAGAAGTTCAAGATGGCCGCTTCAGTCATCAAGAATATTTTTTTGAATCCTGTGGTAATGATGACGATCTTCGGCATTTTGGGGAACCTGATTTTCAAACATAACGTTCCCGTTTACCTTGCACAGATCCTTCAGGTTAGTTACTAACAGAGTTGCCAACAAAATGGCGAATGTGACAGTTATACTCGAGTGATGCTACTGCGTAGATTCTTTTGCTGTGACTACAGTTTGTTTTTAAACTAGGAGGAGTTGTCGGCCTGTTGTAGACCCTAATGTCACATTAATCTATAAAAGGTGTTAATTTTTACGTTTGAACTGAAGGCTTGTGTAGAACCGGACGTCAAACAGCCAATGATGTTTAAAAACAAACTATAACAACAATGACAATGAACGAGTGAATGTGTATGTTTTAGGCTTTGGGCTCGGCATTCTCTGCGTCCGCCTTGTTTCTGCTCGGTTTGCGCATGGTCGGGAAGGTTCATACGTTGCGGGGGGCTACCTTGGTGGTTCCTGGAATTTTAATCATCGTCAAACTGTAAACCTTCACGATGGATATCAAAAAATCAAGTCAAATACACTCAGTCTTTTTCCCCCTAATTTAGGTTGGTGTTGCCAGTGGTTACCAGACAGATCATTTATTTATTCAAGGTCGGCTATAACATGTCGGAAACAACGGACTTGAGCACGTACGGCTTTTTATACGGTACATTCCCTGCTGCGCCTACGGTGTTTGTGTTTGCCACACAATACAACTTGGACATCGATTTGGTAGGTTTTTAATTTTTTTTTTTTATGGGTGCAGTGTCAGTGACAGTGTTTTGTAGATTGCGAGTGCAATGGTGGCTTGCACGTTCATAAGCGCCCCGTTGATGTTTGTTTCGGCCAAGATGATTACGCTGACGAAAACGGACCCGTCAGATTACATAAAGCAGTTGGATGCGTTCACCTTCGACATCAGCATCATTGGCACCGTTGCGTGCGTTTGGGTGCTCTTGTTGTACACGCTGACGAAGAAAATCAACAGAATCCCGCACAAGATCACGGCTTGCTTGATTGTATCGCAGGTATTACAGTTTCAGTTCAGCAAAACCCTGTATAGCCACACATCGTTTCTAATGATTTTAAAAATTTGCAAAATTCATTTTTTGTTTTGGGGGGAAAATACAAAAAAAAAGAACTACTATTGCAGAACTGTCGTTGAAAATCAATAAATTTTCGCATAAAATCGCATTGTGCTTGAATATATTGCAAGTATTGTAGTTTTTATTAAAACAAGAACTCAAGTTTGTTAAGACTCTGTACGTGCACATTTTTCCCTTTTCTCAGCTGTTGTCTTGCATCGGTGCAATCTTATGGAACACCCTGGGAAAGAAAGACGGCTGGCCCGGATACATCCAGTTCTCAATTTTTAGCGTCGGAGTTTACAGCAGCAGACTATGGACGGCGATACTGGCAATCGCCCTTTTATTTCTGCAATGTCGCAGCCTGTGTTTTGTCTTGAAAATGCAGCCGTTCTTCATCTCAATCGGTTGGGGGTGAGTCGTCACCCATTCGAAACACCTTCAACCCCCCACTAAACGCTCTGCATTTTAGGCTGCCGATACTATTATCTGCGCTCCTTTTGATCTTCGACAAGTCCGATTCACTACCGTATGAAAAACGCAATCCAAACTTTGTGTACGGCTTATTCCAGGCCATCATCGCAGTCTCACTTCTGGTCCTCTGCTTTATAGGTAGGCCACAAAATCACTTTGTGTATCATTTACGTCATGAGGCATTTTCAGTGACCGTCGGGTGCTTGATCTTGCATCAGCGATACAGGAAGCGCTACGAAAGATATTTGAACTTGGCAAACGATGTGGCTTCTACTTTCGAGCCGGCCCCCAGCACGTGCTCTCCAGACGAAGCAAGCTCGAGCTGCAACGGTGATAGCTGCAGCACCAAGCGAGACAAGTGTGGAAACCTGCCGACTATAAACGAGGGGTACAACGAAGAGAGCCCCGTGACTGACATCGAGGATATACTGGGGAGAAACCCCATTAATACGTAAGCCCCCCCCCTCTCAATTATTTACTTTCACTTTTAATTATCGTGTAATAGCTTGAGTCCCAATGACGGTGGTGGTTTGTGCCCGAGTCATTTCGGATGTGAGGGTCCCCGAAGAAGCGAATGCCAAGGGATCATACAACAGTACCAGCGGCAAGTAAACGATGACATCGAGCTCATCGAGGAGGAACCCGACACTCACGACCCGCAGATTTTAAAGCACATCGTCCTCCTTATTTTACTGTTGTGCTCCATGTTTGTCGTAAGTTGTAAGCGTAGCAAGTCATGCTTTGTGATTACATCGTGAAATGTAGGGCTTGGCTTTGTCCGTTTGGACTTTGGTGATGGAGCAGATGTCGGGGATTTACATCGAGCTGTCCTTCCTCGATGCGACTCTGAATTTCGGGCAGAGTATCATCGTGTTCGCAGTATTCGGCACCGACACGAAAGAGATTGTGCTGCCGCTGTTGAAGTACTGGAGGAAGCTGTGGTACGGTGCCAACACGTTGGTCCTGCCCACGTGGAACGAGCTCGGGGCCGAAACGAAACATGTGTGCGAGCAGTTTGTCACGCATCACCTGGTCAAGTGTAGGAAGGACATCGCAGAGGATAAAAGGTGAGTCGTATGCAGCCTGTTCGAACTTAAGTTGGCACTTCGTTATTATGAAAGCTACAAACCACCAGCTTTTAAGAGTTCATGTCACCGCACACTCCAAAAGGAAGAACTCATGCACACATGTTGGTTTTTCTCCCTCAGATAAAAAAATGAGCTTATATTTTGTTGTAGGTGGAGAATTAAGACTTACAAAGACGTCTTCTCCGGCACAAAATTCATCAATTGGTTGATCGAAGTGGGGCTGGCACATGATCGAATTGAAGGGGTGAATTACGCCAGGCACTTGATCGAAGGTAAAGTGCTCAGGCACATCAACGGGGTGTACCATTTTTACGACAGGAATCTCCTGTACACCTTCAACTGATGCCACCGTGGCTACTTCAGTTGCGCCCTCGTTTATTTATTCTTGACAATTTTGTACGTTCTGATAATGCTAACGATTTTCATCGTGTTTTTCTGAAGATCGATTCACTCCTTATTAATTACATTGTGAAATGTAGGCACGTTTTTAAGAACGTACAGTGATCTGAAGCAGTTCCTTTTTTTAAATTTTATTAATGACAGAGTAGGTTGGGTTTTATTTATTTTGATGATAAGTAGATTTTATTATTAGTGTAAGCTTCTGTTGTGATAGAATATTTATTTTGTGAATACTGTACAACGAAAAAAACAAGAAACGTATCGGCGCAATAGAATTTGGATCAGTAGTGTTTAAGGTGAACAATAATAATTTACACGCACACATACAGTATTAAGCTGATTTACATGTGGTAGGTCTTTTTTTTAGAAAAACGCACGCGTTTTGCTTTAAACGCAGTATCACAAACCTAGTATGCAATACATAGTTTTAAAGTTACCGTCACTGTGTAAGTCTGAAAGACAATATTGATGTTATAATAAGTGTTAATAAAATGCTTGAAATTAAATCGGGTCTGCTTTCTTCTTTTAGGTTTGTTCGATAGCTCTGCACTTTCTACACTTTTAACACCTTCACTCTATTTTTCTCACTCCTACTCGCATTAATTATATACATCTCACTCTCTCAGGAGCGGTTGGTGTAAAATGTGTAGAAAAGTGCAGAGCTATCGAACAAGCCTTTTGTTTGCGTTGGGGCTGTGGAAGAATACAATTACTTGGCGGCTTTCCAAATGAGATGTCTTGATTAAAAATCTAATTATTTTCGTCTATGAAAAAAGTAACGGTAAAAAAATTCACTTGCTGACAAGAAACTTCTGTAGTGGAGTGACAATGTGATTTAATCCCTGCAATTCCTTTTTTTATTTGAAATATTCACACAAAAACATCCACGCAATTGCATTTATTTACTTATTTGTATTTATTTACTTTTAAACTATTGGAAACCAACGACAGGTACTTTCTTGAGAATCTTCTCCAGCACAGCCGGCATCAAGGCAAGGAACTTGAACCTCGTGCCCATTTTATCCGGATCGGTCATCATTTCATAGCCGAATTTAACCCCCTCCATCTCCTCGGGCGTCCCACTCTCCTCCAACTTTTGAATACGCTGCTGAATTCCCATGCGAAATAAAAAATCCCGCTGGGTTACCGTCCCGAAAGCGAGCACGTGGCCAGCTTCGAGCGCAGCCTGGAAAAATCCAAACAAAAAAAAAAAAATTAGGGTTAATAACAATTAGTACGCACACTCTTAAGGGCATTAAAATCTACATCTGCGGTGAGATCTGCCGTGCCAGGATCTAGTAGCGGGTCTTGCTGCTTGTGTTTCTTGAAAGCGCGGAAGGTATCCGTACCATCCCCCTCGTGTCCGTAATCGGCTATCAAAGCCAATCCACCGTCTTGCTCGAGCCTCACGGCAATGTCTTTAATTAAAACTAACGATTCGGGCGATACTTCAAAGTGCTCGCGTTTTTCGTCGGCTCTTAAAAACAATTTAAGCATCGGGGTCTCCTCACGGGCCTTCACATACCGAAAACGCACGTCTTGATTCGGGTCGATGTCAATCAAAACTTCCCTGTACCCCTGCTCTGATTTCATGAATTTATGTACGGGTAATGCGTCAAAAAATTCATGGGCTATTAACAGCGTGAATATATTCGGCACGTCTTTTAAGTTACGGTACCACCGTACGGGGATGTCGTATACGCTCTTGCCTTCCCTGTAAACGAGTGCGTCGGTTTCTTTAGCAACGCTTGTCTGAATACACAGTCGCCTTGCCTGTGCATCGCTCAAATATGGACTCACTTCAACTAGGCTCACGGCGGCTTCCTTAAGCGATTGAAAGTGGTTGAACACTCGCAGGATGTCTTGGCAGAGCGTGCCTCGCCCTGGCCCCAACTCGACGAGCTGGAAGGGCTTCGGCGAGCCGATTTTCGACCACTCGTTTAAAAACCAGATGGCGATCATTTCCCCAAAAACCTGCCCGAGTTCGGGGGACGTCACAAAGTCACCGGTTTCCCCGAACATGTCTTTGTGCATGTAATACCCGGCCATCGGATTGGTCAAGACTTCGCGCATGTATTCGGCCACCGTGATGGGGCCCGTGCTTTTGATTTTCGCGTGCAACTGCTTCGCCAAGTCATACTGTTTCTTGCTTGCGTTCGGCTTTATCGTGTAGTAGCTTCGCAGGGATGAAAATATCAGTCGTGCTCTTGAAGTATACATAATCCAGCACCTGGTGTACCTCTACCTATTATACTTTATAAACAAATTCGCATTTACATCATGAAGCGAAATATTTGAGGTTATGTCAATTCGTTTTAGGAATGTACGCAGGATTTACCGCGAAATAAAAATTTTGGGGTTTCACAGAGTTTTTAGTTTACGATTAAAAATAAATAAATATTTTAATCTTATTAATTTAAAAAGGTTGCTAATTGCAGTGTTGCCAACAACCGGAATTACAGACTTCTTGCTCTCCCGGTTTTGAAACGGTCAGAAAGTGATGCATGACAGACCTATATAATGTAGCTTTGTAGAAAACATTTGTTATACACTACACAACAATACAAGACGGTACAATTTAATTCTATTAAAATATACAAGAGATATTTACAAATTTAATTAATTTTTTATTTTAAATTCTGGTACGGAGTCCGGTTCCTGCTTTTGACGTGATCGGATAGGCTTTTAATCTTAGTGCACTTATTTAACTTATATTAGTGCTTCATAATATTTGGTTTACTAAATCGTTCAAAATAATAATCTAATAAGTGACCAGAGACAAGTGAGTAAACTATTTAATTCCGTTTTGCTTGCTTGCATCCTCTTGCTTGCTCCATAGTTAACCTAACTTAGTACACGCTGTTTTTCGTTTTTGTTAATAAGGTAGATAGTATGAATAATTCATCGCCGGGGACAGTTCCCCCGGCGGTAGTATGGAGGATGTCTCTTATTTAACCCCTGTTTTCGTTTCACCAAGCACTCACCAAAATTACAGAAGCCATTAATAAATCAACTCAAGATAATGATATGGATATGGAATCTATAATTCCCTCTATCAATGTAATAAATAACCGTTCATCCTCTCCTCGGCCTCCAGTACGGAGCAGTAAAATCAATTCTTATGATAGTAAATCCCCTGGCCCCTTTGTAGTATACGTACAATATCAAGACACGGTGTCATCGAAGGGCATTGGATCTATCCACCCTATGACCATTGGGAAGATTTTATCTGAAGGGCACGTAATAGGTATTAAAAAATATTTTGAGTAAGGGCAGAAATCGTTTGGGAATAACATTCCAGCTGCTGCAAGAGTGCAAATAATTTTCTTAACAACAATATTCTCACAAAAACATAACCTACATGCCTTCATCCCCAACCACTTGGTGTCATGCCAAGGGATTATCAGATCGATACATAAATCTTTATCTGAAGAAACGATTCTTAAAAACTTACAATCCCCTTTCAAAGTTTTTGCAAGTTAGGCGTCTTAAAAGAAAAGCAAACAGAGAAAGAGACCTAGTGAATCACCAGAGGTGAATTTCCATTTCGGAGGAATATGTACCAACCAATTCGGTGGTAGTCACATTTGAAGGGACCATATTACCTAAAAAATATATTTATACTACTCCAGTTGAGGTAAGCATATATGAATAACCTGTTACTCAATGCTACCGGTGCTTAAACTATGGTCAAACCTACAAGCAATGCAAAGGTAAGGAGAGGTGTCGTAATTGCTGTGAACAACATAAGCATACTGATTGTACCATTACACAATTAGTTTGTGCTAATTGTAAAGGTGAACACAGGGCCACTGATAGGCCTGTTCACAATATATCAAACAAAAAATTAAAGAACTAATGGCATATCAAAACTTATCGTATTATGATGCTAGTCTACTAAAGGAGCCCAATAGAAATTTAATCAATAAACCTCAAGAATTCCTCGCCTTGATAGATCAACAATAGATGAAACTCCCACAAGTGCCTCCGAACGTTAGACAATATGCCCAGGTCGCTGCTAGTACACTCCCGGTCCTGAGACCATCAGAATCAAGATATATTTCACGTCTAGAGGCATCTCCCAAACGTAAGAAGGTTATTCCGACAAATGGATTCAATATTGAAGAACATAAAAGCAACTTGATGTACCAAAATGGAAATCCTTTGTCTTCTTCATCATCCCCAGTATTTGCATTTAAACAGTATCCCGGTAATAGCCAATTACATGGATTTAATCCTATACCTAAAAATAACGTGCTGGATCAGTTAAACAAGTTAAAATCAATTTAAAAGATTCATGCTGAAAAATAGTCCATTTATGCCTCCGATATTACAAATGGTAGAGTCTCTGACCCAGCTTTTGGCGACTGCTGCCCAAGATAATCCCAATGTTCTTTCTGTCACCAATGCTTAACATACTTCAATGGAACATCCGTTCACTCCGCGGCAATAGAGAAGATTTACAGTTTATTCTAAGTGATCAGAAAATTCATATCGCGTGTCTACAGGAAACCTGGTTGAAGCCAGATCAGCTTTGTTACATAAAAGGCTATGAGATTATAAGACAAGACAGATTGACGGTAAGGAGGATGTTTGGTTCTTATTCAGTAAAGATATCCCATTCGATGTCATGGAATACAATAATAACAATGAACTCCTTCAAATAGTCCTTGTGAAACTGGAAAATATATCAATAGGATCCATATATATCGCACCAAACTGCAATACTTCTTACAATGAGATTGCCAATATACTTGGAAACTTGAAGGACCTTATCTGCTATGCGGGATTTTAATGCACTTCATTACAGTTGGGGTTGCTCTACCAACAATAACCGAGGGGCAATATGTTAGCCTCAATTATAGAGAATTTTTCACTAAACATTTTGAACGATGGTTCACCACTCGTTTTGAAACTCCTGGTCGACGAGGTAATGCAATTGACCTCTCAATATGCTCACCGGAGTACAGCCCAAAAGCATTTGGCAACTAGGAGAGGATTGTCACGGCAGCGATCATTTCCCCATTTTCATTAATCTCTCTATCACCTCAGACCCATACTAACAGGACTAAGAGAACTAAATATAACATAAAAACCGGAGATTGGATTAATTTCAAAGCTACAATTAAACATAATCTATCTTCGTTACCGGATAATGTGAATAACCTAGACATGTTAATTCTTGACATAATTACCTCCGCAGCTGACAAGTGGTTATCCAAAGGGATCAACAATAAGAATGGGACTCGATCTCCCATCTGGTGGAATAAACAATGTACTTCTGCAGTAGGAGAGAGAAAACATATATAAGAGAATACAAACTTAATAAAACTTTAGATAATTATCTGAGGGCCAAAAAAAAATGTGCGGAAGTAAGAGGTTTCTAAAACAGAAGAAAAGGGATAGTTTTAAAGAGTTCTGTAATTCCATAAACCCTGACACGCCTATATCCTGCATTTGGGAAAAGATCAGACAATTCCGAGGTATTTATAGGCAAAGTTCAAACCGAAAAGACCCTGTCAGTCGAATGGATCGAATCATTTCTCTGCATTATAACTCCAGACTCGGTTGAGCCTCCCACAAATCTTAATAATCAGAATTTCGTAGTCAATAATTTCCTATCGGCCACATTTAATATGGAAGAAATTGAAAGCACCTTTCATTATTTAAAGGAATCGAACCCTTTGCATTATAACATTCATTTTAAAATGATTTCCAATTTACCCTTGAATGCAAAGGGTATTCTTTCATTAATTTTTAATAACTTTTTGGCTGGCAGAAAATACCTAGTGAGTGGAAAGTAGCTAGGATAGTTCCGATTCTTGAAACCAGAAAAACCGATTGGTATCACTTCATCGTACCGTCCTATTTGCCTCTCTTCTTGCCTTCTAAAACTCTAGAAACTATAATCAAAAACAGAGTAGAGTGGTGGTTAGAAAACAACGGTTTATTTCCTAAGAGCCAAATAGGCTTCAGGAAAGGGTATTCGTGTAGAGATGGTGTCATGCATTTAATAATGGAAATTTACAAAGCCTTTGGAGAAAGAAAATATTTGGTGGCGTCTTTTGTGGACATAAAATCGGCGTATGATAACGTTAACTGGGATATCCTCCATGATCGATTACAGAATATTGGTATTCCTTATGACCTATGCAATCTTATAATGAATATCGTTAGAAAGCGTTCGTTCTTTATAAGCTGCGAAGGCAAGATTATTGGCCCAAGAATTTCCTCTAAGGGTCTCCCTCAGGGATCGGCTCTTAGCCCTCTACTATTTAATATATACACCCAAACACTTGAAGCTGAAATCCCTGACCACACAAACATTTTGCAATATGCCGACGACATAGTTATGTTTAGTTCGTGTAATCATATAGAGAATGCTATTCAACATGCAAATGATTCATTGGCAAGACTTAATGGATGGATTGAAACTAGTGCCCTGGAACTTTCCCCCACTAAAACTCATAATTACAATATTTGCGAGGAGAAGGATACCTGGAAATCTTCAGAATTTGGTCATAAACAACCAAGTGGTTCCATTCACCAATGAAGTCAAATTCTTAGGGTAGTATTAGATCGCAGATTAACCTTCAAACAGGAAGTAGCTAAAGTTATGAAAAAATGTTGCGCCAATATAAGAATTCTACAATCTCTCAGAAGAACTTGGTGGGGGGGCCATCCTGAATCCCTTCTGTTGCTATATAGATCTTTGGTGAGATCTCATATTGAATACTCCTGCATTCTGATTTTTCCGCTTCGCAAGACTACAGTAGAAAAACTTAATAAAATTCAGTATCAAGCCCTTAGGATATGTCTGGGAGCTATGAGGTCGTCCCCAACTCAGGCTCTTTTGGTTGAGAAAGTGGTGGACCCACCTCTGGAACTTCGTACTAAATTGCTAGCTGCTAAATATCTTTTAAAACTTATTAATATTAGCAATAACCCTTTACTGGACAAAATCTCAGAGTTAAGTAGAATAGCTAGAAATTATACCTCTGGAGGAGATTTCCTGCTCCTATAATTGTACAATCTTATAACGAATTAATTGAATTACAAACCAAAAATTCAATCAACTGATAAACTACCCTGCTATCAATTTAGATTTGAAATACAATATAGAATGGTCCAAGTAGAGACAACATTCGGGAAAAGTATGGTTTAGATTTACTCGATTGTATATACCGAAAAAGTGTTCCAAGCAGTAACTAGAGCACGGTGGCCTCAACATGCTAGGATCTTCACAGATGCTTCCGTGAATCATAATCCCAAAAGGGTTGGTATAGGTGTTTATATGCATAACAATATTTGCATAATGAAGAACCTTTTGCCTGAATCAACATATATGCCGAGCAGAAGCATGCGCCCTTATTGAGGCATTAAAGCTAGTTGAAACACAAATTATTAAGCATGTACTTATATGCTCCGAATTCTCAGAGTGCTCTGATGGCTCTTAAATGCAATACACTTTCGGCAAAAACTGACTTCATTTATCTCGAACTTAAGGATAGATATTTTAAAACTGCGGGATGCTGGTTTTGACATACATTTCCTGTGGATTCTCTCTCACAGGGGATTGTTGGAAACGAGGTGGCGGACATTTGTGCCAAAAAGCATGTCATTGGAATTGGAGGAAGGATTTTAACTCTACTTCTTCTAGAGACTTTCTTCCTGGAGTTAAGGAAGGAGTTCGAGAAGAATGGCAATGGAAATGGGGAGAATTCGCAAGAGCAAAGGGAAAGGTATTCTTTTAACATATGCCCTAATATTCCCAGAGAACCGTGGTTCTCGAATCTAGGTACATTCTAGATATTTAGCCTCAACCGCGATTAGAATTAGATTTAACCACTGTCTGTCATTTGCTCATCTAAATAGAATCAAAATATTCGACTCTCCCAATTGCGAATGTGGTGAATTTGGTGACATTAACCATATTATTTTTAATTGTCCTAACAATAAAAGAAACTGTGACATCCTCTGCAATAAACTAATAAGTATGGGTATACAAGCCCCATTTAATATTATGTGCCTTGTAGAAAAACCGAATAGAAGTATTCTTGAAACTTTGGGTCAGTTTTTAACTGCTTCTAATATAAAATTATAGCTATAGCTATTAGTTTTCGAAATTTGTGCATGGCTAAAACTCGCAAAAATTTTTTTTTTTTTTTTTTTTTTTTTTTTTTTTGCTAGAGATGCTAACGAAGATTTGGACCGTTTGACTGTTTACCTATCTTTCTTTTACAGCCTTTTGTGTAACCTTCCGTGGCCCGTTTCTGTGGCGCTGCAATGGGCCCTGCAGCTAGAAGAGTCTCTCCTTTCCCTTAAATCCCATTATGTTCAACAATTAGACAATTAGAAATATTACTATGATATAGCAGCAAGCAGGAGATACATTAATAAAATAATCAAAATAAGAAAAATACTTATTCATGAAAAGTATAATTCAGTGGTTTTGTTAATAATATCATAAGTGATTGTGCGTCTGGCTGAAATGGTTATGCCGTAAGCCATTAAAAAAAAACCAAGAAAGAAGAAGAAGAAGAAATTCTGGTACAACATTTCCGAATAGGTGGCGCTAGTATTTGTGACAGTAGTGATCTGTAACACAGTTAATTTTAAATTTAACACAAATTACGTAAATACGATGAATAACAAAATATTCATGTAACGCGCATTTTAATCCAAGATTCACGCTATTTTCTTTCAATATATTCGAAAGAAGAACTAATTTATAAGTGTCGCTTCGAAATTCGGAAACATAACCTCAATCCTTGCGAATCCAAACCGCACATTTTCGTCCTTATTCTCGATGTCTTCCGATAGTTCCGACGATGAAGAAAACCTGAAATTACTCCGCGAAGCCGCCGACCACCAGTTCATAAACGACTCCATGTTTAACGGCGATAACCAGGAGAAAAAAGGTTAGATCTTCGTCTTAACTCGCCTGCTCCCATTTACGTTCATATTTTGTGCAGGTGCGAGCGCAGTACTCCCTTCATTGAGACCATCAAAGCAGGACGACCAATTTAACATCCTCGGAGTGACACCGGAGTTTCAAGCGCACGTTGCAAGACGCTTGGCAGCCAATTTGGAGAAACAATTAAAGCATGCCTTACCCCCCAACGTTGGCATGAACGTAAGTAAAACCTATCATAATAACAAGAGCGGAATCAAACTACTTAAAAACTCAAAGTATTTTATTGAAATCGAAAGTGAAGCAGACATTGCATCGGTCAATAAAAGAAGGCGACTTGAAGCCGATGGTTCTGACGATGATGAAATCAAGTTTAAATCAGTTTCGGTGACTCCGGAGCAGGTTTTAAATAAGGTCGACACTATCTATTGGTCAAATCGAAGCAAGGCGCAGGTCTTTAGGTACCGCAAGACGAAAAGCGGGCTCCTGATTCGTGCGGACGTAGTAAATTAACTGTTGTAGACGCCGGGCTTGAGCACGGCTTTCTTTAAAATGTTTGCAAACGTGTTCTGCGTAAGCTCGCACAAGATACGGCTTTCCTGACTGGCGATCTCGTCGCCTTTTCCCAGGTGAGCTTCGAAATGGCTCGCCAGCGAAGCCTGCGACTGGCAAACTCTCGCCAAGTGTAAAAGGAGTTGAGTTATGTCGTCTATGAGTGGAGGGAAGGCCTCGCTAATTCGAACTAAAGCCGGCAGAATCGGGGTGAATAATTTCAGGCGTTGCGCACTTGAAATACCTACAAAAGAAAAAGTGTTACAAACATTTTTGGGCGCAATTAAGTGAGTGCTTACTTCCCAAGAGGGCGTACAGCAGATTCAGTGCCGTTACGCAGAGATTCAAGCTTTTGGGCAAGGCGTACTGTAGAGAGAGGTGTGAGAGGAGTTGTATGGCGAATATTTGTTTGCTCAAGCTGGGTTGCTGCATCAATTCGAGAAGAAAATCCAAGCAAATGTGCATGGAAGGGACGCCTTTAACTGTTACTTCCAACAACTCGCTTGGGTAGCTCTAAAACCATCGCCGTAAAGATCTGAGGGAGAGGGTGACACTGAAAATGTACTCACTTGAAAGTGGACGAGCTTCGCTAGGGTTGTGTCAGCTATGAAAACTTGATGCAAATAGCAGCACACCAGGGAACGAACTTCCTGGAGGGCCAACATTTGACCGGGTATTCTGTGATCTTCGTCTGTTTCTAAACAAGTTTCGAGCAACATTTGGACGGCTGCACTGTCCTAGAACAAAGCAACTTCAGGCTGTTGCCAACTTACGTCTGTTGTCAATTGTCATCATCATCAGTGTTGATAAAAATCACGATTTTCTTTAAAAAATCAAAAATCATTGATTTAAATGAAAAAAATCAATAATTAAAGCTGGTTCTTGTCCGATGAAAATTGTATCACAAAAATCAAGTTTTTTTTTTATATTTTTATATAAAATCACGATTTACAGCGGGAAGCCTGAATGTTAATAGACAGGATGTTCTAAAAACATACGACCAAATTGCAAGAGAAAAGAGAACGTCCTTTGGTTAAAAATTAGAAATAAATATTTAGATCCTCCAGAAAATTCTAATAAAACATTAGTTTATTTTCACCTCGCCTCTTTTTTAAACGAATAAACAAACGTTACACTTCTCAATTAATTAGAGCAAGTTTTTTTATGTCTTAAGATTTCCGTGGGCGTCAAAACTAAATCTTTTCCGCACACATCACAGCGGTACGCCTGCGAATTAGGTTTGACAGTCGTGACGACGGGGCTGTTCTTATCCGTCGGTTCACCAGCAGATGTCTTGCAAAAAGCTTCATGCTGGAACATCCTGAAAAACGACAGTCCCCGCATTACGTCGAGACAATTCGGGCACTGAAACTCCATGCTATACAATTCTTGCTCCAAACTAGAGTCCCATTCATCTTGAAGCAAACAGTTATAAACCACATTTTCCGTGACTTGAATCCCACCCACGCTCTCATTTTCCCGCATGACAAAATCAGGATCGAACGGGTTCTTTGTTTTCGACAGAACTCCTTCTTCGAGCACACCGACGTCCAAGTTGTAAATCACCTTCAAGTCGGCGGGCAACAAACGTTTTATGTTGTAGCTAACTTCGCTGCTCATGAACTTGATTAGGTCCTCAATGAAACCGAAGTCGCCTTCTCCTTCATCGAGACCAGCCAGTTTATTCTCCAGCTTGCCCATCCATTTTTTACGCAGCGAAAGTGCTCGAGATAAAAGAGTTTTGCCCTGGCCCACATATGGCACGTCAATCGAGAGGAACTCGTCGAAAACAAACCGGCTCAGCGTGGCATTCGTTGCAATCGACTTGCCCAGCAACAGCAGAGTATGTAGGGCAGGCATACGCATGGTGTTTACGAGGTAAATCTTCTTCGTCTTTAAAATCGATTGGTAGAACAGAATCTGGTGCTTCTTACTTATCGGTCGCTTACTGAAGTAGCCGGGCGGGGGGATCTCAACGTCGTCGTTGTGCAACTCCAAAATCTCAGGGTTCGTTGCGAAAATACTCATCGGCCTCAAGAATATGTAGTGTTTATTTTTCGTGTGGTACAACCTTTCGGAGACCGTCTTCGAAACGTTGAACTCATCTTCCACCGCTACCTGAGGATACAACCCGCTTGCTAACACGACTTTCAACAACACTAAATCCCCGTGGCTATCGGCGGAGCTCTCGCTTAGCAATTTCTGCAGGCGTTTGAAGTCGTTGGTGATTTTAAATTCGACGTCTCGCAAGTCGGGCCCCTCACCTTCCGCATTCTCGGAGTCGAACGTTCCCAGCTTGAGCAGCTTGCGCTTCCTGGATTTCGCCTCGTTTTTAAGCGAGTGCTGCATCGCTTTCAGCTGCTTAAGTTCACCGTGTCGGATGGCACGCTCGGCTGAAGACAGTTCGGCCTCGGCGATCTTCGGGAGCAACTCCGCGTCGACTAGGATCTCACGAAATTGCTCGAGGAGTTTGGTGACTTCGTAGAAGCGTTGCTCTTCGAGCCCCCGTTTCCTCGCCCAGGTCCTCGAATTCTCCCGCCCTTTCGATTCGACACTGCTTTTTTGCTTCACCGAAAGCCACGCTTTGTATAAATTTAAGAGGGTGACGGGGTCACCGTGGTTTGACTCGTAGGGCTTGCGCATGTCTTGCAGCTCGGAGTTCCTGAACGCATTCTGAGTGTAGGGGCTTTGCACGTTTAGCAAAGCAGCGACTGCCAAGACGGAGTTTACGTTGCCGAACACCGTGGAAAGGATTAGCATCTTTGCTATTGATAGATCGACGGGGAGGCGCCCCATTTTCTCACCTAAAACAGTCAGTGATAATTCGTTTTGGTCTAAAGAAAGAGCGCCGCAGAATTTTAGCCTCTCGAGGCTCTCCTCGACGGATTCATCGCTGGGTTTCTCCAGGAAGGGAAAGTTTGATATGTCGCTTAGCCCCAAGGAAATCATGTGCAAGAGCAGCGACTCTAGAGGGACGAGGTGGATTTCTGCGGGGGTGAACGCGTCGAAATTCTTAAAGTCCTCCTCCGAATACAACCGGTAACAAACCCCGGGGCCCGTACGACCGGCACGGCCTGCCCGTTGCCTTGCGCTGTCTTGAGAGATGTTGCACTCGGTCAATCGGTTTATCCCCCCCTCCGAGAGGTAACTCATTCGGTTGACTTTTCCGGAATCGATGACGAATCGCACCCCGTCGATTGTCACGGACGTCTCAGCGATGTTAGTTGAAATAATACACTTGCGCACTCCCTCCGGGGGGTAATCAAACACCTTATCTTGTTCCTCTAAAGAAAGGGTGCTGTGCAAAAGGAGGATGATCCAGTTATTTTTTCGTGCACTGTACTCTTGGACCGCATCAGCTAGAGCAGTGATCTCGGAAAACCCGTTCAGGAAAACGAGCAGGTCGCCCTTTTGATTCGGGGGAAACTTCTCGTCGATCATCTGCAATATCTGCAAGTACGGGGTGCAATCGAGCTTGTCCTGCTTCTTCTCGTACGGGTCTTTAACGACCGGCTTGTAGTGCAATTCGATGGGGTACAATCGCCCCGGAACTTGCACAACAACGACGTTTTCTTCGGCGAAATAATCCGTGAATAACTTCAGATTAATTGTGGCCGACATCAAAATCAATTTGAAATCGTCTCGGTTGTGCAGTAAGCACTTCATGATTCCAACCAAAAAATCCCCGTGCAAATGCCTCTCGTGCACCTCATCTAAAATAATAACGTCGTAGGAATTTAAGGTGTCTTCCTCGGAAGCCTGCCGCAGTAACAATCCCTCGGTCATGAAAATCACAGACGTGTCCTTACGTTTGGTCTTCTCGAAACGAATTTGATATCCGATGGTGTTTTTAAAATCCGTCAGCGTTTCATACGAGACACGCTTGGCTAAAGAAACACAGGCCAACCGCCTCGGTTGTGTGCACACGACTTTCTTGTAGCCAGCTTCGAGGATGTACTGAGGTACCTGCGTCGATTTGCCGCAGCCCGTGTCACCGGCTATTAACATGACGCGCGCGTCACTCAATTTCTCGACGATCTCGTCCTTGTACCTCGCGATGGGCAAGTCGCGCTGGGCGTTGCGCAGCTTCTTTATTTTGGCGAACTTCGTCTTCTGCTGGAAGTCTTGATACACCTTGATCAATCGAAGGAATCTCGTGAAATCCGGTTCGGAAATGCGAAGTCGTTCCCCGTGCCTGTCCAACACGGGCAGCTTCTCGTACAACTCCTTGAAGCTGCGCTGGAAGTCCAGGTTGAATAACTTGTTCCTGTCGAAATCACCGGCGTGTGGCTTGGCTGATTCGAGGGCGTCGTACTTCTCGTGGAAACGCCAGAAATCCTCGGGGTTTCTCACGCAGCACTGCTCCTCGAGGAACCTTGCCAACTCATGTTTATACGAAGCAAGCGGTTTTTCTTTGATTCCGGGGGGCGAAGACCTACGTCTCTTGTGGTGGTGGTGTTTTGGGTCGCTGCGAAATCCAGGTCGTTTGCGTGTATGGGAATGCGAACTGTCGGGGCGACGGTCGTAAAAACGTCTATCCATGTTTCTTTCGGCTTAAATTAATTAATTTTTATTTGTTCAGTCCAATTCGTTTTCGTTTAGGATCACTTCGAGAGTAAAATTTGAGATGAACTCATATTTGTAGGTTAGGTTCGTAACGTCTGACGTTTGACGAGTCGATGCAAACCTTGTGAAGTAAAAATCCCCAAAAAATTTTTAACTTTGAATTTACGCAATTTATTAAAATATGCAAAAAATTACTGTAGTTATATTATGTAGAAATTCATGGAATAAACAGTTTTAATAGCGTACTGACGAAAATGTCAACGGACGTTGATTTTTGAATTGTCAAATTGAAGACTCGAACAGCCAATAGCTTTGCGAAATTTTTGGCGGTGAATTTTAAATGACTCCTCCGAGTTAAAAAAAAAAAAAACTCACCTGCGCCGCGATTAAAGCCCGACACATCTCTTCGCGTTCCGTGTCGTTGACGACTTGCCCGTTTTGATCCAGGCGTGGGTTTGATTGCAGGTGTTGGTACAACTGGCTGCGTGAGGAGGCCAAACTGGCGCGCAGGACTCTCAGGACGATCGCGTATAAAGGGGCGCAGCGGAAAACGCGCTCATCGCAACGCATTATCTGCAAACAACACAAAATTTCAAATGGCTACAATTGTTTTGTCTAAAATAAGAGGGAAAACAGCCAGCAAATCGAATCTTCCAAAATGATTTCAACTGTTTTATCAAGAGAAAGATTGAATTGGAATATAATTTGAATTGTTTTGCTTCTACTCATTTTTCTTATCCTAATGC
The DNA here is from genome assembly GCA_033060865.1 of Dorcus hopei. Lineage (NCBI taxonomy): Eukaryota > Metazoa > Arthropoda > Insecta > Coleoptera > Lucanidae > Dorcus > Dorcus hopei. The sequence continues at coordinate 2,424,612 of CM065420.1, forward strand.
TATAGGTAACTGACTATCTAACTATGCTTTTTTATACAGGGTGTTCTTTTACTGTATGCAAATATTTAAACCTGTAATACATCACCAAAAATGGCAACGATTGAACTCATATGTTCTTAACAAAAGTTTTACACATTTCGAGAAAATCGCAGTTGAAAATCGGGCAAGAATTAATCGCACGCGTGTCTTTGAAGTAGTTCAAGAAAAGGAAATTTTATTGCGACCGCAGAAAACATCTGTTGGAACAAAAAATAGAACTGCAATCGAGCAGTTACCCAGTGACCTTTGCCGAAGTCGGGCGGCTAATAAAAGCATTTTTTTTTCACGTGGCATTAAGTCATATCGTAGGCGTAGCCAAGGAATTTGCTTCATTTCGTGACACACAATTTATTGCTCCGTATCCTTTGGGATCAATACAGTGTTGCCAACTGACAGAGAAATTCCCTTTTCCGGGGAATTTTTAAATGAAAAGGGAACCTATGCAATTATTAAGGGAAAAATTATGATTCCTCAACATTTATTTATTTATAATAATTTCTTGTATTTTTTTTAATTTTACCTCAATTCTCATTTAATTTAATTTAATTATTCCTTTAATTTGTATTGCTTCTCTTTTCCTAGTGCGATTACTTGAACTTTCTTACTTCAATTGTTTTACTGATTTCATTGTTTTTTTTTTTTTTAATTTCGAATGGTCGTCTCGTAATTTTATTTATTTTAAGTGTGTTTTAATTTTATTGTTTTTTCTTCAAATACTTTTTTGTTGTCATTGTTCTTGCTTGAATTTTTTACTTTAATTGTTTTACTGATTTAATGGTTGTTTTTTTTTTAATTTTAAATGTTCTCTTAATTTTATTTGTTTTACCTCAAGTTCCTTTTAATTTTATTGTTTTTTACTTCAACTGTTTTACTGATTTCATTGTTTTTTTTTTTAATTTTAAATGTTCTCGTAATTTTATATATTTTACCTCAAGTGTCTTTTAATGTTATTGTTTTTTCTTCAAATACTTTTTAACGTCACTGTCCTCACTCCAATTTCGTTTTTTAAATTTAATTATTTTTATTTAATTTTTTCAAATTTTAATTATTTTATTATTATTACTTTAATTCGCGTCGTCCTTGAATACAGGGTGAATTAGTCCACGTATAAAACATCTCGATTCTCTTTTGTTTTTTCTTATTCGTGTCAGTTTATTTTTTCTTATTCGTGTCAGTTTATTTTTTTAACTGTTGCCACCAAGTTTTCAATTCGTTAGTTTTTTAAACGATATTTTCTAATGACAGATTTAGTTGCCTTTTGTTTTTTGATGTTTCGCCTTTTAGAAAATTTACAATCCCACGTATTTTAATTAAATTAATGTTTAATAAACGGTGAGCAAAAAAAAAATCAGATTGGAGTGTTTACATTGTTAACATGACAACGGACGCACTTTTCACCACGGATAGAGAAGTAACGCGAATTCGGTTCCTCGAACCGGGTCTTTTGCGCTTAAATGCATGTGGAACCGTGGAACGGTTACGCTTACATTTTCCATCCTTGTTTTTCACATCCCACTGATGCCACTTGCAAGTAGGGTGTGAAAAGTAGGCCCATTGTCATAGAAATAATGTAAACACAAGACTTCTTAAAACGGATGAGTGAGACGCAAAATATGTTAAAAATCGTGAGCGAGAAAGATGACATTACACGCCCAAGATGCTCTTGAAGGTGTAATTTATGAACGCAACCCCGTAAGACACAAGAAGTCGATAAAACAGAAACCGATAATCAATAATTGTGCTACCTAGTGCCACCCTAGTGCTACCAACACAATCTTTTCTTTTAAGTCCGTTTCATAGCAAACCACAGAACTATTTTTTTTTTTTCATGGATCGTAACATATTACAGTCTTTTTCTATTGCTTTTCCCCTTTTGTCAAATGTGTTTCCTAATTTGTCAAATGACTTTCCATTTCGTTCAAAATGCAGTAGGCCTGCAGATTGGAAAGTCATTTGATAAATTCGGAAACATAATTGACAAAAGGGGAAAGCCAAAAGAAAAAAACTGTAAAATACGTACTTGTAAAGGATCTTCCGCGACATCGATCCTCGTCAGACCACTGAAATCGCCGACCAAATTCTTGACAGTCAAAACCCACAACCGCCTCGGCAAGACGGTGTTCAACTTGAGCCAAACGTCCTTGTACAAATCCTGAAGGTAGCGCGGCACTTTATCGCCCAAAATACTTTTCGAAAACTGCGTGATCACTTCGGCGAAAGGCCAAATGTCTATGGCCTCCTTTTTCAGGAGCAGTTGCAACAACTTCGCGCACTTAGACGGGTTCACATCCAACGCGTTGAACGCCTCTACCAACATAATTTCACTGAGGAACGTCGTCTTATGCACGGGCCTCAACGACATATCATCCAGCCAGTCTTCGACTAGGGTGAGGTGAGGGAAATGCGTGGCTAATAACTTCAAGAGGGGCCCGAAGAGGGTCGAGTAGGAACTTTGGTCTTTCTGGGCGTGATGCAGCAGGTACTTTATCGGCAGTTCGGATAAGAATTCTGGGCTGTAAGTCTTGATTTTTCGGCCGGATAAGGCGAGGTTATGTGCGTTGTTGAGTCGACAGTCTTCGTACAACAGCAGATAATAAAGAAGTAACAGCTGCGGGGTGAGACTGGTTTCCGAGATGGCGATGTCGTGGTTCTCGGTCACATCGAAATCCAGGTTGAAAATAGAACGTCGCTCGTTAAAGTAGGGCCCGAACACGGAGCTTTGGAAGACCCTGCGAATTTCGTTTTCGCTCAGGGGCTTGTTTGCTTGCTCTGCATATTTCGCATTCGGGAGAATTATGCTGTTCACGTACACGTCGACTAGAAGGGGTAGTACGGGGTGTAGGGGGTTTACGCTTACGCAAATCTGTTTGTAAATCCAATTTTTTATGTTGACGTTGTGTTTGGCGAAAGCCCTCGACTTCAGCAGCTGGTGGATGCAGTGGATGGGGAGGAAGCCCGTCATGTTCGCGTTCAAGTTGTTCGTGACGGGGACTTTGACGGCGTGAGCGGTTACGACCTGCTCGGTGAATATTTCTTGGGTGAAGACCTGTTTCATTCGGGTCATGTTGTTGTGGCGAATGGGGATCTTCATGCCCAGAGTTGCACACACTAAATCGCAGATTGCACTCAGTTGATTACTGTGGAAGTGAATCGCCATTAACAGCAGCATTTCCCCGAAGGATGCCGTCACACCGCTTGCCGATTCGAAATACGCCTCTTCTTTAACGAGCCACTGCACCTATGAATTAGAACCGACGTTACTTTGCTTATAAATTTCATGTGTATTGTGGTACACACCCATTCAATGCTTTTTCTTTCGTGCTCGGGCGATGAAACCAAAGACGGGCAAGCGATAAGCATGCACAAGCCGATGGATACAAAACGTACCCCCGCGGGGGTCGGGCTTGGATGAGATATTAATAACTGCACGATTAAATTAACCTCGTCATCTTGAAACCTACCCAAAAAAAAAATTGATTGTTTTAGGGGTAAAACGACAGTGTAAGTACCGACTTGATACCGGCGATTCCACGCAGCGCACAGTACAGACGAAGCAACGCAGAAGCTTGAACGACCAAATCATCGGGAAGCTGGCCATTCCTCGACGCGTCTAAAATAACCTGCAGTCGCCTTAGAAGCTCGTCCCTCAACTGCTGCAGCGCAGTACTCGATAGCTCGCCTTTCCTCTTCTGCCCCGTACGTATAAACAAAGCAAACCAATTCCTGAAATATATTTACAAGTGAATTTACAAGTGTTTCTTGCAACAAAACAAACTGGCACCTCGTAGTTTGATCATTCCCCAACAACAACCCGGACACAAATGCGACCATATCTCCGTCGGACTCGACGGAGTACCTTCCATTGATATCCAAAGATAGCGAAATCGCTAAAGCGGGCATCCGACATAGCTCGACGCATTTGCTGCGCACGCTCAATGCCTGCGACGGGTTCATTTTGCACAGCATCGAAATCGCAGTGCCCCGAATCGCACTCGACAAATTCTCCTCCTGTTTCTCGCCTTTCTGAATCAAACTGGTGCAAACTATAAAAATTAAAGCAGATCACAATATATCATAATATGATATTACAAAACAAACCTTCGCGAAATGAATCAGGAAAATTCGCAACGACCCTGCTGATAATCGTCGGGCCATTCAACACGTGCAATAGTATCTCGGTTATGTTGATAACGTTCAATAAAGTGGGCAGCTCGGCCAGCGCGATGCAAATCACGTCAGAGATTTCCTCAATGTAAATATCGTTATCGAACAGCTCGGAATTCTTGATGTAAAACTCGTGTTCCCCGTGGCTATCCCCGGTGGTATCTTGAATCTGCGACTGTATAAATAACAACTCGCTTAAGACGAGCCTGAGTCGTCGCGTCATGTCAGACCGCTCGTATTCGAGCGCCAGCCCGTTCGGAAGGTTCCCTATGAGGATGGAATCGCTCAGGTTCGTCCCGACTTTCTGCCGCAGTTGTTGTTCCTTCTTCACGTCCGCCTCCAACACGTGGAAGTCGATCGAGAGAAGGGCGACGATCGAGTTCACCAGTTCTATGCCCGAGATGATGGTGAGGATGTCCATTTTCTGTCTGGAGCACTTCTTCGACGTGTCCAGGGGGGAGATCAAGCTCATGCGTACCAGGCACGGCAGAATCGGCCGGATTTCTTCCTCCGTGCATTTCGAGAGCTCCTCGATGTTGACGTTCTGTATGGCGCGGAAGACTTTCGGAGTTACGTGCTTCTTGAAAGTCATTTTGCTTCTTTGCGAAGTAAGGTTATGTTTTACATTCGGCTCTTTATACACGAATAAAATCGGTTAAATAATGCATTTTATGTTAGAATTATAATATTCTCGTTGAAATAAACAAAATTTGTGCTCTTAATCAACTTGGGATTATTATTATCATTACAATTCGAGTAAATTCAGTTACTTTAGTTTTTTAGGTTAAAATTCTTCAAAATGGCTGCGTTCGGATAAATAAATGCAGGGATGCGTTCAGAAACTCTACATTGTTGTGACATTGTGGTCACTGGATGCATTTCGGTTTCCGGCCACTTTTATAATAATTTATTTAACCCCATTTACTCGATTTACTATTTTCGTACTTTTGCAGCACGATAAAAGCACTCCACTTCTAAATATTTTTTTATACCACGCGATCGAAAATGAAATGATTCAGAGTAGGCCGTGATCCAGTTTTTCGCCATTTCTGAAATTAACTTTTAACTATTGACGTCTTGTGTTCCAAAACTCGAACGTTCTGAAACAATTTAAGTGACACTGTTAAGTACGGCTGTTAAGTTCGACGAACAGTATTACCAATTTTTTTTTTTCAATGTTCATGGCCTACTCTGAATCATTGTTGCAAATTATAATTAAGCGCCGGGGACTTGGTGGGATTGTACGGTGAATGACCTAATTAGAGCCCAAAAACTGTACAAAATACGTAAATAACAGTCAGTGGCAGATGTCGCCTGGCGCTCGCTAAATTAAAAATCCCTCCGTTTATTAATAAATCGCGCCAGTGCTAAAAATTTCCCCAAATGGGGATATCCCTTCCATCTGGCAACGCTGTGGCTTTACAAATAAGAGTTGGCCGTTGAATTCATCGGTGTTCACATGACTGAACGAATGCCACCAAAATAATTACAAATTTAAATTTGAAAAAGAAACAATACCTACGAACTGTAAAAACAAGAGACGATCAATTTGTTTAGAAAATTTCACCGTCAATTTCACTGAAGGATTAATTTGATGCACGAGATCGATCGCTTTTGTTTTTTCCTTTTTTTTTGATGACAACAAAAAAAGAAGATAAAATTCGCACTGAAATCGAATGTATTGTCTTTTGATAAGCAAAATGCTCTCTAACGAAATCATTCAGAAATCGATCGCCTTTTCTCTGCTTTATTTCTTGCTTTGAACACAGCCGATCGTCTTTTGTTTTCTCCTGGTTTGTCAAAAAACAAAGAAAAAAGAAAACAAGCAAAGCAAAACACAAACGATGAAACGATTACTATTTTTCATCATCGAGAGGTAAAAACAAAAGATCGTCGATTCTCGACGAATTAGTTTTTTTTTTGTTTTCTTCTTCTGATGAAAAAGAAAAACCATAACGAAATTCATCTAGAAATCGACGATCGTTTGTTTTCTTTCTACTTTCGACGGAGAAAAAAAATAGAGCCGTATACATAAACATTTTTTATTTTCTTATGTTTTTCCTCGTTTTTACAGAAAAAAAGAAAAGTCGGAATTTGTCACGTAATTATTTAGTGTTTGTTTTTAAACACTTTAAACGAACAAAAGAAGAAGAAGAAATTGAGATTCGTTATGAATCTTTTGTTCAAATTTCAAGGCAATTTTGCCCTATTTTTAAGGTATACGTATAGTCGCGCGCAGCTTAAGTGCTACAATTTGACAGTTCTGTGAGCCTGGTATCACAAGGTTTTAAGGGTGATGTTTGCATGCGGAAGGTGCATTTAAGGTGCGCGGGACTGTACCTATTAAAAAAGTTAGCATTTTAAGGCATTTCGGCCTGTTTTTGGATTCTGTAAAGAGTGTTCTTTTAAATCTGACGTCCAAGTGGGCCATGAAAATTTCGTTGTGAACCATCATCGTCATGACAGTTGTAGATTTGACATTTGAACTTGCAATTCCTAACCTTGCTCTCGAGGTTTCGAACGTCACAGTTCAGTAGAACGACACAAGAATGTAATCTATTGTAATAAACGAAAAACAACAATACGAATGAGATCTGTTGTGTGAATGAAAACAGACAATAAGAAAATAAAATTTACAACAAATAATCAAAATTATGGTGCGTTCACAAAAGTACCTTGTCACGGCCCACTTCGACGCCAAATTTTAAAAGATTTGTTCCATTCAAGATATCAAGTTCTGAACAAGTGCACAAAATTTGATATAAATTTCATACTGCGCATGATTTGAACGGTTCAGAACATAAAATTCTGTCAAATGGAACAGATCTAAAGAAACACTGTATCTGTTCAGGGCAAAATGACTTTTTAAATGTATTAATAAAAAATAAAATCTGAACGCGAATAAGGAATGAAAATTGTAACTTTATTTAATTATAATTAAGGCAGATAGCAATGGTTTCAAATTTTTCAGGCAAGTAATTACTTTTCATCATAAAAATAATATATTTATATAAACTCAGATTGGGCTCCAAAATGATTTGAATGGGTGATAGACAAATTAAAATCTCATATTATGCTTGTCTTTTCATAAAATGCACATAAATATGTATACAAATTAAGTAAATTTAAAAGAATTAACGCGACTGTGTTTATAGCGTCACTCTTTTTTTCAAAACGTATCTAACTCTTAGATCTCACTTCATAATGGAGACCATTGCTGAGTTTGGTAATTCCTCCGCGCTCACCACGAGCTCACTCTATTCACTCTTCGAACACTTTTGTCTCACTTTTACGTATATCAAAACAGCTATTCTCTCACTCTACTTTTCACTCCGAGCTTGCACCGCATGAATTTCCGAACTCAACACATGTAGATTAAGGATTAAATTTAGGACACAAATTATTATTGTAATTTACATTTAGTAAGTGTGCGTATTTTCTCAATGAATATTTAAATATTTTAAAAGTGAATAGAAATAATAATTAACTGCGACTACCTGTGTGTTTTAGGTCGAATGCTCTTTAGGTCGGATGACGCGAGCCTCACCAAAATATTTTTGTCTTTGTTGTGTTTATTGATTGAGGGTGTACTGCAGAGAAAAATTCGCGAAATACCAATTAATTAGCACGAATCCGCGTTGTTTACTGCGGTATTTGCGCGTTGCTTTGATCTTCGGCCACCGTGCGGCGAGCCGCGAGTGTAAGTTAAGTCAATTTTCTCAATTTCTGTCGACTTGAATGGCCCGTAAAATCGGGCGCAGGTAGTTATCGGTGCGAAATTTCAGGTGCAGCGAAGATGTCCACGAAAAAAATCGCCGAACAGGAGTCGACCATCAAGGATTCGCTGTTCGAATTCGTCAAGAAACATATTCCTAACGCCGATCTCACTTTAATTGATGAAATAGTCCTGTCCTATGTTGTCGCTATACTCGAAGATGTCAGCTCAGATCCGGTCTTTGATGTTGAAGGTTCGTTCTTGATTAGTTTTCGTCGCCCTCCTCCGTCTCATTTCGCCTTTTGCAGGATTCTGCGAAATGATGAGCGCTTACTTTCCCGAGTTCGAGTCGATCAATCACGCGACCGTTTGCCAGTGGATGTTCGAGTTGGAGGCGAAGTTGCGCATCGAGGAAGAACCCGAGGGGAAGGGGATTTCACTGTTGGAGCTGTCCCTGCCGGAAATACTGCCCAAGGCTAAACCGAGGTATTAGAAAACGCTGTCCGCTTTGATGCTTCACGGTCGCTGTTTTAGATCTCACAGTAATTCTGAATGCACGGAACCCCCGAAACGGATTCATAAGATCTCTGAGATGAGCGACGGTGGCTCCACAGATAGTTCCTGCGGGGATTACTCCGAAGAAGTTGATACTTTGCAGGAGCTTTTTCCTCACGTTTGTACTTTAGAAGTAAGTAATCACAGTTTTTTTTAAACTTAAATTGACATCGATAATAGTTGCACCTTGCGAACAAAAAAATGTTAGAGTAGGCTTTGATAATAAACAGCTTAAAAAATTTTACTACAGAGGGCGATCTTTTGTTTTTCAAAATGAAGTCCTTAGATAGCTAAAGTACCGCAATTACCGCCATTTTGAGTCAAAAACTGTTGGTTACTAAATTTTTTTAATTAGAAATGATTCTGTACTTTCAATATTTAAGAAGTGTCTACACTGTTTGAAGTCCAGAGAATTTGACAGTTTATTTTTAACCCCATAAATCAAAAATGTCAAACAACTCTAGGAACTTTAGGTGTCAAAAGGAAAGCCTGTCAATATAACAATAAAATTACAATACAATTTTTTTAAATTAAAAATAGCAACACAATAGTCATTCTAATTAATTACATACATTAAAACAGAAATTATACTTTAATTGCCGCACTGACTGACAGCTGCATTTTTGACACTTATAACAAATATCAAAGTTTTGTAGTAGACTGCTGATGACGTCATCTTAACTAAGCCCATTAATTAGAAAAAAGTAACTTATCAATTTGAGCGACACCTGATTTTTTTTTACAATTATGACAACTGTCAAATTTATGATAAAACTTTTCTGTTATTGATGACGTCATTTTTATTAATCATATTATTTAAAAAAAAAGCATTTACTTGTTAATGACTGATTTTTTGGACACTTGTGAGAGCTGTCAAAATTTGAACAAAGCTTTTTGGTCGTTGACGACCCCATAACAATTACAATACTTTTTTTTTTTAATTAAAAATACTAACACAGTAGTCATTCTAATTAATTGCATTAAAAAATAAATTATATTCTAATTGCCACACTGACTGACAACTGCACTTTTGACACTTATGACAGATGTCAAAGTTTTGTAGTAGACTGCTGATGACGTCATCTTAACTAAGCCCTTTAATTAAAAAAATCGACACCTGTTTTTTTTTTAACAAATATGACAACTGTCAAAGTTATAATAAAACTTCTCTACTATTGATGACGTCATTTTTATTAATCCTATTAATATTAGAAAAAAACATTTATTTGTTAATCTGACTGATTTTTTGGACACTTGTGACAGCTGTCAAAATTTAAACAAAACTTTCTGGTAGTTGATGACCTCATTCTAATTAATCACATTAATAAAATTTTTACAGTTGAGCTGACCGACTGATTTCCTTGCAATTTTGACAAATGTCAAAGTCTTATTAGAGTTTTAGCGGACTGTTGATGACGACATTTTAATTAATTACAGTAGTAAGAAAGACATTTTAATTGTCAAACTGCTTGACAGCTCATTTTTAGATAATTCTGACAGCTGTGGAAGTTCTAACAAAATTTCGTAAAAGAATATTGATGTCATTCTAATTAATTTCATTCATTAAAGAGAAACTTATTTTAATTATATACATAGTTGTCATATTGACACCTGATTTTTTACAGTTTATAACATTTGTCAAAGTTTTTTGATAATAAAGTTTTCTAGTGGACTGATTGACAGTTAATTTTTTGACAATTGTGACAGCTGTAAAGGTTTGAACATAATTTTTCTAGTAAACTATTGATATATTCATTCTTATTAATCACATTAATGAAAAGAAACTTATATTTTAATTGTCAAAGTGACTAACATCTAATTTTTTGGACAATCTTGACAGCCGTCAAAGTTCCAATAAACTTTTTATTTTTAATAAACTATCCATGGCGTCGTTCTAATGAATCACATTAATAAAAAGACTTATATTTTAGCTGTCAAACTGATTGACACTTGAACTTGTGACAATTATTATTGCTGCGAAAGTTTGAATAAAATCTTTCTAGTATCAAATTAAAATGAACCTACATCTATATTTTAATTATTTTAATTGTCAAACTAACTATGTACTATCTAATTTTTTTGACAGCCGTTAAAGTTTCAATAATTTTTTTCTTTTTACCCTAACTATCGGCGACATCATTCTAATTAATTACGTTAATAAAACAAACTCACACTTTAACTGTGAAACTGACTGATTTTTTGACGATTACGACAGCTGTCAAAGTTTTAATAAAATTTTCAAGTCGATTATTGATGACGTAATTTTGATTAATCACGCCAATAAAGAATCTTGTGTTTTGATTGATTTTTTTGACTATTTGACAGCTGTCAAAGTTTTTATAAACTTTTTTAGTAGACTGTTTATGACGTCCTTCTAATTAATTGCTTCAATAAAACACTAGGTAGTATACAGTGGATGACATCATTCTAATTGATCACATTATTGAAAAAATAATTTTAATTATCAAACTAAATGACAGCTGATTTTTTGACAATTGCGTCAACTGTCAAAGTTTTAATAACATTTTCTAAGTAGATTATTGATGACGTTATTCTAATTAATCATGCTAATAAAAAAGATCTTATATTTTGATTGTCAAATTTTCTAACATCTGATTTTTTTACTGTTTGACAGCCGTCAAATAAGCCTTTCTCGCAGTCTGTTTATGACGTCTTTCTAATTAATTACATTAATAAAACATACTTTAATTATCAGACTGACAACTGCTTTTTTTGAAATTTAACAGCTGTCAAAGTTTTAATAAATGTTTCTAATACACTGTAGATGACATTACAATACATCCTAATTACATCACATTAATAAAACACTTGAATTATCAAACTGACTGGCAACTGATTTTTTTTACTATATGACAGCTGTCAAAGTTTTAATAAATGTTTGTAGTGCACTGTAGATAACGTTATTCTAATTAATCACATTAATTAAAAGAAAACTTTTTAACTGACAGCTGATATTTTGACAATTACGACGAAGTTTTCTAGCGGATTGTTGATGACGTCATTGTAATTAATGACATTAATAAAGAACATATTTTAATTATAAAACTGACAGCTGATTTTTTTAAATTGCGATAGCTGTCACAAAGTTTTAATAATTGACTAACATCTGATTTTTTTTACAATTTGACAGCTGTCAAAGTTTTAATAATTGACTAAGATCTGATTTTTTTTACAATTTGACAGCTGTCAAAGTTTTAATAATTAACTTAAGATCTGATTTTTTTACAATTTGACAGCTGTCAAAGTTTTAATAAATATTTGTAGTACACTGTAGACACACTGTACATTCTAATTAATCACACCAATAAAAAAGCTTTTTAATTATCAAATTAACTGACAGCTGATATTTTGACAAACACCAACTGTCAAAGTTTTAATAAAATTTTCAAAGTTTTCTAGAAGACTGTCGGTGACGTCATTCTAATTAATCACACCAATAAAAAATCTTATATTTTGATTGTCAAATTGACTAACATATGATTTTTTTACAATTTGACAGCTGTCAAAGTTTTAATAAATGTTTGTAGTACACTGTAGATGACGTCATTCTAATTAATTACATTAATAAAAAAAACTTTAATTATCAAACTCACTGACAGGTGATTTTTTGACAATCACGATAGCTATTAGTTTTAATAAAATTTTCTAGTAGATTATTGATGACGTCATTCTAATTAATCACGCTTTTAACAATCTGTCAAAATTTTCTAGTACTCGTTCTGTGTGATAAAAAAAAGACACTTGTTTATACTTTCAAGGCCTGCTAGGATGATCACGATATTAGATTAAAAGTTGAAGACTTTTTTTTATTAAACGCCATTTTCAGAATATGTAAAATGTGTTCATTTAATATTCCGGTAGCATTGGCAGTGAAAATATTTTGTTTTCGTAAAGGCGTGTCGTAGCTTAAGCTTGCCGCGAGCAGAATTGTCACTAGTGTCATTCGTCCTGTCAGCTGTTTGCGTTGTTTGTTGGCTTTATACAAAACTAAGTTATTTTCAGAACTCATTTACTTTACATTTGTTGAATAACAAAATGGTGCTGAAAACATTTGTGTCTTCCTGTCAAAAGACAAGTTATGTTCAATTTTAACACTGCGACATACGTTTAGCAAAACAAAATATTTCCACAGGTATTGCTACCGGATTATTAAATGAACACATGTTTATGTTAATAGCGAAAACTGTATAAAATGTTCAGAAATAATCAAAGATATACGTTGCGGAGTTTTGCTCAGGATTTGGTTTTGTTGCAGGTGAAATATTGCTTGGCCATTGCTTGCGGTGACGTGGAACGTGCGACGCAAATCCTCCTGCACCGTCAAGAGAACGGTCAGTCCTTGAACCCGAATAATTCCTTAACGTTTCATCTGCAGAACCACAAGAGCACGGCCATCGACGATAACGAGCTCAAAAATCGGATAATCGAGAGGTACTCCTACGTCGACAAGGACACTTTCCTGAAAGAGCACAGGCCGGTCGCCCCCAAGGTGGAGCCGAAGAAGCTGGTGCGTTATCGAGATAACAAAATCGTGAGCCTGAAAGGCGAGAGGTACACGGAGGTGAAGAAAGGTGAGGACGTCGACGACGTGTCACTGAAGAAAACTAAGAAAGGGCACAGTCCGTAACCCAAGAGGTTACTGAAAGATGCATTTCTTACAATTAAGATTAAAGTTTATTTATTTATCCCGATTTACTTAATAGTACTCATAAATGCGAAGCAATCTCTCGTTTATTTTTTTATTTTTCTTGTCGCGTCGGTTGTATGCGTTGAGTTTGTTTTTAATATCGAAGTTACTAGCGTCTGCACTCTCATGACTTTCTCTTGCAGTAGTATTTTATTAAGGAAAAAAGAGTATTTTTATTGCGTAACTTATTTCTTGTTTGTGCGTTTTTTTTTAGAAAGCTGTTTATCTAAGTGTTTCCGAAGATCCTTATGCATGTCGAAGACAGTTGTTTCCTCTCGTGAACTGTATGTATTCAACTTAATATGTATGTATGTATTTCGTGTACGTAGCTGTTTCAAACTGCATCGTTTTCAGATAGATAAGAAAGGAATATTGATATTATATAGAAACTAGCTATAAGGAGCAAGTGTTAAAATCGATGCTTCTGTTTCGGAAACGCTTTCAGTCTCAGTAGGTTATAAGCAATAAAAAAAAGCAAGAAAAAAATTTGGTTGTTTTCAAAGTGAATATCGATTAATGAAACGTTTCCGGAACAGACTCGGTCCGTTTTAACTACTTGCTCCACCGAACGTGCACCGTTGTTAGTATTATTATTACTTAAGAACTAAGACTAGTCATAAAAATATTATTGTAATTTTACTGTGTATAGAACTTCACTATTTACCTCCGTTCATAATGATTTTTAGCTGTGATTTTTTAAATTTTGAACTCTATATGTAGTAAAATGTTGTCGTTTGAATTTACTCATGTTTTGAGCAGTACTAATAGTGGCATTATTGTTCGTGAAACTGTCGGTTATTTGTTCTCTACATTTTTTTTTTTTTGTATTTCTTTTGTAATATTTTTAATGTATTTCATTATGAAATAAATTCTCATTTATTGTTTTATTTTTCTTGAAGAGTTAATTCAACTAACTTCCAAAGATTTCGTCAACTGTAACGAGTGGGAATGTTAGTTCGAAGAGCTCCATATAGAGATCACTGATTTAATTTTAAGAAATCCTGATTTTTATAAAACACAAAAATTAGATAAAAACAAAAAATAAAAGTAACATGGAAGTTGAAACAAATTCCAAATGCCTGATGTGTCAGAATGTTAGTTCCAGGCGCCTTGTATAGAGGTCGCTGATTTAATTTAAAACAAAAAAAAAACAAAAGTTCTTGGATTTATAAAATACAAAATTTTTAAGCACAAGAAAATTAAAACAAGTATAAACAGTCTCTTTTATTTTCTTTTTTCATATTTACGATCCTCTTTTATTTGCCTTTCTCCCTTATTTCTTTTGCAAAGGAACAAAAATAAAACAAGTTTTCACAAATTAAAAAGAAACAATGTATTAAAAAATAAATTTCACTAAAACTAAAATGGCGTTAGACTCTTAAACCTATAGACAGAGATTGCGCATGATTGTCGGTGATTAATAAAAATACAAATTAAAATTAGCCGCTTCAAGTCAAGGTCATCTTGAATCCGGACTTAAAAAAAAATGGACGGATATAATTTAAGTAAACTACACTAATTTAGATGGGTATGGTGGATACGGTGCTACATCTTGTGGCGAAACTCCCATCTGTGGTGTCTGTGAAAAACGAGATTGATCTGGACGGACCCGGTTGGCTCAGATCTAAGGGGGGCACGGGGCCTAGCTCACAGGCATCGTCGATACCGTGCTGTGGGGCGTAGTCGGGCGAGAGCCCGCCAGGGAAGGCACAGTCGATGCATTCAGGGACTGCATTGTGCCCATCTACAAAAAAATACATTTCAAAACCCTCTCCAAGAACTGCGTATTAAAAATTTCTAAACCGTCTCCAACAATTGCGTATTAAAAATTTTATTTGTCGTTGCTCAGAAATTGTGATCGGACCTAAATTATCATACAGGATGTCTCACATAGAAAGACGCGTACTATGTAAATATTTGTGGGACGTCCTGTATGCATAAATTTTTTAAAGGATTTGAATTTTCAAGCCAGCTGAAATGAAATTTTGACAATTATGATATCTGTCAAAGTTTTAATATTTCTTTTTTACTAAACTAATCATTCACTCATTCTACTTAATTACATTAGCAAAAAAAATTTAATTATCAGGTCGACTGATAGTTGATTTTCTTGATCACTAGGATAGCTTTCAAAGTTTTAATAAAGTTTTCTAATAGACTAGTGATGACGTCATTCTAAACATAAATCTAAAAAAATCGTGTATAATTGTCAAGCTAACTGACAGTTCACTTTTTGTCAAAAATCATTTTTGACAATTATAATAGCTGTCAAAGTTTTAATAAAGTTTTCTATTAGACTTAATGACATCTGATTTTTGCAATTCGACAGCTGTCAAAGTTTTAGTAAAGTTTTCTAGAAAACACTATCCGCGCCGTCATTTTAATTAATCGCATTCATTTAAAAAAATGTTATATTTTATTGTCAAGTCGACTGATAACTAATTTCTTGACCATTAAGACAGCTGTCAAAGTTTTACTAAAGTTCTGTAGTAGATTATTGATGACGTCATTCTAATTAACACATTTTAAAAAATCTTTTTTTGACAATTATAACAACTGTCAGTTTTAACGAAATTTTCTAGTAGACTTAATGACGCAATTTCAATGAATAATATTAATTCTAGAAAACCATATTTTAACTGACTCGATGATTTTTTTGTTAATTTGACAACTGTCAAAGTTTTAAATTTTCTAATAGAATGTTGGCGACGTCCTAATTAATCATATTAATAAAAAACCTAAATGTTAATTGTCAAACTGAATGAATGGCATCTAATTTCTTCTCCATTCGACAGCTGTCAAAGTTTTAATAAAGTTCTCTAGAAAAGACTGTCGAAGACGTCACTCTAATTAATCACATTAAATTAAAAAAACTTATATTTTAATTGTCAAGTCGACAGACAGCTGATTTCTTTTGTAATTACGACAGCTGTCAAAGTTTTAATAAAGTTCTCTAGAAAAGACTGTCGAAGACGTCACTCTAATTAATCACATTAAATTAAAAAAACTTATATTTTAATTGTCAAGTCGACAGACAGCTGATTTCTTTTGTAATTACGACAGCTGTCAAAGTTTTCTAGAAGATTATTGATGACAGTCTAATTAATCGCAATAATAATTGTTTATATAATTGGCAAGCTGTCCGACAGCTCATTTTTGACAATTGTGACAGCTGTCAAAGTTTTAATAAAGTTTTTCTACTAAACTGCCGATGACATACTAATTAATAATGTTAAAAAAACAATGTTGATTGTCAAACTGACATCTGATTTTTTTTTCAATTCGACAGCTGTCAAAGTTTTCTACAAGACTTGTCGGTGACGTCATTCTAATTAATCACATTAATTAAAGAAATCTTACATGTACATATTTTAATGGTCAAGTCGATTGCCACCTGATTTTTTTTTGCAATTACGACAGCTGTCAAAGTCTTCAAGAAGATTATTGATGACGTCAGTCTAATTCATCGCAATAATAATTTTTTTATACAAGTGGCAAGTTGTCTGATAGTTGATTTTTTTCAATTCGACAGCTGTCAAAGCATTAATAAAATTTTCTAGAAGACTGTCGGAGACGTTATTCTAATTTTTTTTTTAATTTAATTTTCACCAAGTACAAAAATAAAGTATAAATCACTAGCAATACAAAACCCAAAATAAATTTTTAAACAACAGATTTAGAAAAATAAACTAAAGCTAAAACTAAATTAAACTAAAACTAAAGTTGATTTTTTTGCAATAATTGTGAAAACTGTCAAACTTTTATTAAAGTTTTCTAGAAGATTGTTGATGATATCATTCTAATTAATCGCATTAATCAAAATTGTCAAGCAGACCGATTGCTCATTTTTGACGGTTGTGACAGGTGTCAAAGTTTTCTACTGAACTGCCGATAACGTTCTAATTAATTGCATTCATAAAAAAATTTAATAAAGTTTTCTAGTAATATTAATTTTAAGAAACATACATATTTTAAGTGACTGATATGATTTTCTTGATACTTTGACAGCTGTCAAAGTTTTAAGTTTTCTAGTAGAATATCGGCGACGTCTTTCTAATTAAACACGTTAATAAAAAACTTAATGTTAATTGTCAAACTGACTGATATCTGATTCTTTTTCAATTCGTCAGCTGTCAAAGTCAAAGTTTCAATAAAGTTTTGTAGAAAACTGTCGGCGACATTCTAATTAATCACTCTAATTAATCACATTAATTAAAAAAATCTTATATTTTAATTGTCAAGTCGGCTGATGGCTCAGTCTTTTTTTGTAATTATGACAGCTGTCAAAGTTTTAATAAAGTTTTCTAGTAGATTATTGATGACGTCATCCTATTTAACCACATAACTCCCCGCCCCTCCATCTATTAAAAAAATATGCCTTGCCGCTTTTTAAAAATTGTGAACTGAACAATAGTATACAGGTGTCTCACATATAAGGGCCCACACTACAGACACACTTAAATCACTTCAAAATTATACAGGATGTTCCATTTTAAGGAATTTATTTCGTTGGTTTGAAGACTTATGAAAATGAGTAAAATTAGGACAGAGACGTTCTTGAATATTGAAAAAAAATTGAGAGTTTGAAACTGTTGTTTTCTACCAGGTCCAATCAGAAACAATTCCTTCGAATTGCAAGATTGTCTTTTGTTCCACGTCAATTTATAAACAATACTTTGTTGTTGAAAACAACAGACTATCGCGTGTTCCGGCCACTTTTTCTAAGAATGAGATGGAAACGGTTTTCTCGTTTATTTATAAGCAAGAAGTCTATTTACATGGGACATCCTGTAGATACAAAAATGTCTTATTTTAATTAATATAAAAGCAAAATGGTGCACTCGCCAAATTATTTTGACAATCAGTGCTGTAAACAAAATTAGACCAAAATCTTACCAGCCAATTGCTATCTCTCTAAGGCCTGAACGCACCACACAAAAACAAACGATCAAATCAAGTTCGTTCACCGCCCAATCAGAGACTTACCCTCAAGTGAGCGAGGTCCTCGAGCTTGGTAAGGTCGGACAGCTCGACGTAGAGCGAGTACACCAGAATCCACCCGTAAATGCTGACGACCAGGAAAATAATCCAGAGCAGGCACATCATGACGTTGTAAGCGAAAATTAGGTCGTTGACGAACGAGAAGAACAAGAAGGACAAAAACCTGAGCACGATGAAGACGGCGAAAGTGAACAACCAAGGCACCATCTTCTTCTCGTACTCCTAAACAAAACAGCGTGAGTTTCGCATCGAGTCAGGCCGAGCTCAAAATGTTACCTTTCGGAGAGCGACAATCAATATAATGCTGGTGACGAAGACAGTCAGGGCCGACAACATCGAAAACACGGCAAACATAACCAGGGCGTTGCGTACTGCAAATCAAAAGATTGTTTCAAACTCAAATGAGGGTGGTAAGCAAAAGGGGGAAGGGACTACTTACCATGTCGATTCCCGACGTAAACGAATTCATAGGATATAACATAATATCCATAGTGCGTTGAGCCCGGTGTGGCCATGTAATAGCAGTAGAGATCGAAGCAAGCGGTGATAATCGTAAAAATCGAAAGCAACTGGAAGACAAGACGGTGTTTAACGAATGAGTGCGAGGTTCTCTATCGGGCTTACCAAGGTGAAAAAGCCGATTATGAGAGAGCTGCGCTGGACGTCCAGGAACAAGGACTCCTGCAGGATGGGCTTGTGGTACCAGGGTGTTTTCAGGGACCTGGTGCTGCGGGAGCTTCGCAGGTTCGCGCTGGACCTGGTCGTTACGTGCGAGTACACGGAGGGAGTCCCTGCGCTGGGCGACTTCTTCCCGTAGTTCATGTTGTCCGTTTGTCGATGCAAGAAAGCAAACTCGAGAGGAATTACCTTAATTGAAAAACGTTAATTAACACATGACACATAAAACGTAAACAAAAAGGCGTGGCGCTTTGTCGGGTGGGAAATGGACGAAGTAGCCGAGCTTGTCATTTGGCACGGGGTGGACACTTATATTGGACAACTTGGTACCTAGCAAAATGAGGTAGTAGTATTTCCCCTAATTGTAGAGGTCGCAGCAGTGCATAAATTTAAATTTGGCGCCTTACTTCCGTAACGCCACCGACCTGTCCAACCAATCGAATGCAAGTTACAAGCGTTTTATGATAGCGTTATGCGATTATGCTCTTTGTGGCATGGCGTTGTTGTGGTTTGTGTTATTTTAAAGTTATCGTTTATTTTTAAAGTTTTATCGTTTAAACATTTTATGGAAAACTGTTTCGGCAGAAATAATATTTTACTTCGTACAGCTGTTCTCACTGAACATTTACCAGGTAGTAATCTGTCTTAAATTTTGGTAGATAACCATTATTATTAATTTCAATTATGTTATTTAGAGCCCCTGCAAATAGAGATGATAAATGAAGAGATCCAGCAATTAGATTAACCTGATACTGAAGGTAACAGTATACCTGTTCCAGAAGGTGAGAATATTTTTGGATTCGTTGCCCTGCATTTAGTTTATGGTCAGTACTGTCGACATTGTTTAGTCCGTAGTAATTTTTTGTTTTGTTTGAACACTAGCTGTTTGATTGTGGAGGTTATAATTTGATATGAAAATTTGAAAACAAAGGTCAGAATCTTTTATTAGCATAAATCGATTTGAATGTTGAAAAGTGATGTATCAACAGCTGATTCTCTCACAATTGTTAACCTGAACGTTTTCACATTTAGATGATGAACTGATGAGCATTTTTTATTTTTATTAAAACTAAGCAGACTATTAAGTCGACCTTGTTATTTCAAAACGATGAACAGACCAATGAACCATATTTTGAGAAATCACAGTTTGTAGTTTTAGTGTAGAACATATAATAGGATGATCGTGAATTTTACTGATCTGTTTGTCCTTTTGGAATTATACGGTCCAATTGTAGACTACATAAAAATTATAATTTCATATATTACTCTGACGTTAATTCTATAGTGGTTGTATGTATTATAATGCACTGTACTTATTTTAAATGTACTTAAATATAATTTGTTTTATGAAACTGTGTTTTATTTTCGGTTTTACAAGTTATTGTTGAGCCACCAACACTAAATACATGTAATCATCGACTAAAAGTAAATATTGCTATGGTTACACATGGTAAAATCATAACAATATTTATTTTTAACGTATGATTATATTTATTTAGTGTTGATAAATGATAAATGAAAATTAAATATTGAAATATCAAAGGTTATATTTGGGTTTGGAACTACGGTTACTTTTTCCCCTAATTGTAGAGGCCGCTTTACAAGGTACTCAAACTTTCTATTGAGTGTCCCATCTATTTATGTATTATCTATGGTCATTTGGCAACACCGCTTGCGATGAACTTGAAGGTGAGGCGAAATAAAAAACGGATAAAATTAATAATTAAATAATAATTAAAACTCGAACGCCTCTCAAATGATTAATTTATGGTTAAGCGAAATTTTAAATTGTCACGCATTCTTTTTTAATCATCCGCGGGTTAGGGATAGGGATTTCTCGCTTCAGCAGTTGGTACCATTAACCTGTACGTAGGATTTTGCGGCGTGACAGCTGGAATTTCGTCGAGCGTATTTTTGCCGTTAAAAAACGTAAGTGGACGTTAAATACGTAACGAATAAGCTACTTGCAACCCATTTCAACTTAAAAAGATCGTACTTATAAGTTTTAACGCGCACAAAACACCCAACGCGCTCTCACATGCGCTCCCCTTACAGACTTGGTTTTTGTTGAAATTGGGCCAATTCTGCCCCCATGGAGACTTGATTAATAAACGATTTAACTCCAAAACGTTTTCCTTTTGCAGATCTGATTTTCGTTAAGTTCAAGAATGAGTCGTTTCTTCGCCGGGTCGGATTCCGACTCCGACAGCTCGTCAGAGGAAGAGCAAGTTCAGCGCGCCCCCATCCCCACCTACACCGTAAGTACTTACTGGCCCCGGATGATGAAGGCGATGTTTAATGCAAAATTTAGTTCAGCGATGACGAAGAAGAGGTCAAGCGTGTGGTCCGCTCCATGAAAGAGAAGCGATACGAAGAGCTGACCAACATCATCAAGCAGATACGCAACTTCAAGAAGATCAAGGACATGAGCAGCATGTTGAATAGTAAATCCTCGTAAGTATTAAATCGGGAGCTCTTGAGCACTCGGAGATTTGTGCGTAGGTTTCGAGGAGCTACAGAAGGCATACATCAAGGCGGCTCCCGTCATCGCTAAGGAGGAGAGTGGGCAGACGCCGAGGTTCTACGTTCGCTGCTTAGTGGAAATGGAGGATTTCATCAACGAGATGTGGGAAGACCGAAACGGGCGGAAGAACATGAGCAAGAATAACAGGTGAGTGTGTACCCGATTCAGGAACAGTTTTACATGTTTCCATGTTTAATTGTAGCAAGTCGCTATCATCGATGCGCCAGAAACTCAGAAAATATTTGAAGGACTTCGAGGAAGACCTAGTCCGGTTCCGGGAGAACCCGTACCAGCCTGACGATGAAGAGGAGGATGAAAGACGTAAGCACTTTGAATAAAAAAAGGAAGATAATATTGGGGCACTTTGCTTTTGTAGGCGAGCCTGAGCCTGATTCTGATGATGAGTCGAACAAAGCCCCGAAGCTTCCGGAACGCAAAGCTCCGCTCCCTGAGGACGGCGATGAATCTTCGGACTCCGACGAGTGGCCTTCAGATTCTGAGTCGAGCTCAGACAGCTCCGACGATGATGACAAGATAACGACGATGCGAGAGCGCTTCTTGAAGCGTTCTGGGCCGGCTCACGAAGACGAGGAGGAAAAGGAGAAGAAGAAGGAAGAACGCAGGAAGGAACGCAAGGATAAAGACAGGCGCAAGGCTAAGAGGGAGGATGAAGAAGACGATGAGGGCGAGTGGCAGAAGGTTAAAGGAGGCGTGGCCATTCCTAGTGTAAGTAGTTTTTTTTTTTTTAAATTTTATTTTATAATGTTGCTGTGATTGTTTTTTATTTTTCTTCATGTTTCTAACCAGTTTTCCTTTGATTTCCTTTTGATTTTCCTTCATTCTTGAATTGGGTTTCCTTTACATTTTCTTTGATTTTTTTAGTTATATATTTAGGACTTGATTGTCTTATTTTCCTACATTCCTGAACTGGTTTTCATGATTTTTTTAAAATTTATTAGGCCATGATGATTACCCTTTGTTTTCCTTCATTCTCGAATTAATTCTTTATTGTTTCCCCTTCACTAAATGATTTATTTTTATTTTTTAAATTGCACAACTTGATTGTTTAATTAATAATTTTTTAGGAGAAGCCGAAGATGTTCGACAAGGACGCCGAAATCGATCTGAATCTCGTGGTGAAGAAGCTGAACGAAATCATGGCAGCTCGGGGCAAGAAGCGCACCGACAGACGAGAGCAAATCGAACTCCTCCACGAGCTCGTAGCCACCTCCGAGCAGCACAATTTGGGCCCCGCTATCACCATCAAGATTAAGTTCGCCATCGTGTCAGCCATCTTCGACTACAACCCCAAAGTATCAGACGCAATGAAACCCGAATACTGGACCAAGTAAGTGAAGTTAGATACTTTTTCTGCCAAACACGATCAAACAAACTCACCCATACAGGTTGCTAGAGAGAATGATGGAGATGCTCGACATGTTGCTGGTGAACCCCGACATTCTAATCTCGGAGACCGTTTTGGAGGAGCATGAGAGTTTCGAAAACGCACCCCTGAAAGTGAGAGGGTGCGTGCTGACATCTTTGGAGAGATTGGACGATGAATTTACCAAGTTGTTGAAAGAGTGTGACCCACACAGCAACGAATACGTCGAGAGGTACACCTATTCAAGCTTCAGCTAACCCCCCCTTTAACTCACTCACTTACAGGCTTAAAGACGAATCTAAAGTTGCGGCAATCATCGATAAGGTCCAAAAGTACCTGGAGATTCACAACAACCAATCAGAGCTCTGCCGGATTTACTTGCGCAAGATCGAACATCTCTACTACAAGTTTGATACGAGGGTGTTGCAGCAGAAGATTGTGAGTATTCGTTGTGAGTGAGTGCGCAGATGAGAAGGGTTTTTTTGTAGGGCAAGGTCAGTCTGGATATTGTCACCTCCGTGCAGGAGATGGAGAAGCTGTGCAAGTTTATCTACGCGAAGGATGGAACGGACAGGCTGCGCACCAGGGCCATTTTGTCTCACATTTACCATCACGCTCTGCACGATAATTGGTTTCAGGCACGCGATCTCGTCTTGATGTCGCATCTGCAAGAGACCATTCAACATTCTGATCCGAGCACTCAGGTAAATAAATAATAAATAAACACCATCTATTTAAAACATCTTGGTTTCTTTATGATTATCAATGATTTACAGATTTTATACAACCGCACAATGGCCCATCTGGGACTCTGCGCCTTCAGGCATGCCAACATCAAGGACGCCCACAATTGCCTGGTCGATCTCATGATGACGGGCAAGCCAAAGGAATTACTCGCCCAAGGTCTCCTCCCTCAGGTTTGACTTACACTTGCACTTAACTGACTCGCAACTGTCAACTTCGTCTGCAATTGCTTCCAGCGTCAGCACGAGAGAAGCAAAGAACAGGAGAAAATCGAAAAGCAACGCCAGATGCCCTTCCACATGCACATCAACCTGGAGCTCCTCGAGTGTGTCTACCTCGTCTCGGCCATGCTCATCGAAATCCCCTACATGGCTGCGCACGAGTTCGATGCTAGAAGGCGGATGATCTCCAAGACGTTCTACCAACAGCTGCGGAGCTCAGAGCGACAGAGTTTAGTGGGGCCCCCCGAGAGCATGAGGGAGCACGTGGTGGCAGCAGCGAAAGCCATGCGAAACGGACACTGGGCAGCGTGCAACAACTTCATCATCAACGAGAAGATGAACGCTAAGGTAAGTGATTCCGCCTTCATATTTTTAAATAAATAACTTTTTTAACATGCAACTTTGTTTGTGACGCGTTTTATACATTATGTACTATGAAACAAATAAACATTATTGTTTTAAATTATAAGTGACTTCGCGCTTCGCAGGTTTGGGATTTATTTTACCAAGCGGATTCCGTGCGTGCAATGCTGACTCGTCTCATCAAGGAAGAGTCACTCAGGACTTACCTCTTCACTTACTCTCACGTCTACGATTCCATTTCGATGGCCACCCTTGCGGAGATGTTCGAAATGGAGAAGGCGAGTGTGCATTCCATTATTTCGAAGATGATCATCAATGAGGAACTCATGGTGGGTTTATTTTATTTTCTAGTTTGTTCGTGGTTTATTGTTGTCGTCGTCGTAGGCGTCCTTGGATGACCCCACGCAGACCGTGGTGATGCACCGCAGTGAGCCCTCGAGGTTACAATCGCTGGCCCTGCAGCTGGCTGATAAAATCAATAATTTCGTCGACTCAAATGAACGCATCTTGGAGACGAAGCAGGGGAATTTCTTCTTGCGCGGAGCAAATCAGGTAGGATTTTTTTTATGCTTGGGTTTGTTTGTTGTGCTGACTTTCTTTTTATTTTTAGGGAAATTTCAGAGGAGACAGGCAAAACTACCGCAGTGGAAACAACCAGGAGTGGAACAGGAATCGTCGAGATAACCGCAGGGATTACTAAGTTAAGTTTGGTTCGGTTTATATACTATTATTGTCAAATTATTAACAATAAATGTCCCTGACGTTCAAACGTGAAGCTATTAGCACAGTATAAGTAATTATCCAGCAGCGACACTTACACGTCAATGCCAAAGATAAAAATCTGTCATACTGTTTGATACCTGTATGCAAAAGTAATGGAATTTGCAAATCAGTAGGGTTGTGTTTATAAACTATTCCTACAAGTGCATCCTGGGTGTGTAATCGCATCTTTCTCTCTCACAATTTTTCACTTATTTTGCGTCTCGCTCATCAGTTTTAAGAAGCCTAATGTTTACATGATTTCCATGACAATGAGTGAACTTTTCACGTCCCACTTTTAAGTAGGGTGTAGAAAATGTGTTTGTTGCTGTGGAAACATATGCCTGATTTAGTTCTTTATGATTCTTATATGAGAAACAAAATATATAAACTCATTTATGCGAGAGAGATCACAATATTACCCGAGAGTGACCCTAGAGTGTAATTTATGAACACAACCCAGGTATCAAACAAAATGGCAAATGTGACAGTTATATTTGAGTGAGACTTCTGTTAGTATTTTTTTTAAGTTCGCCATGAAAATTTAATTGTGAACCATCATCAAAATGACAGTTGTTAATTGTCAACAATGCGTTGGAAAATTGTTGACGGAATTCTTCAAAACAATTTTGTCTTGAATACTGCCACTCACCATCAACTTGGTAGCCGTCATGAAAAGAAAACAATTTTGATTACAAAACTCGGAGAAATTGATAGATAACAGGTGCCTCAAAAATTGTGGTGCGTTCACAATAAACACCTGGTCACCGCCAACTTCAACGCCAAGTTAAAATAAACTTTTTTTATGACGATAACAGAATAACTATTAGGGGGTCATTCTAATCGGGGTTGCAAATTCCAACTTGGTATGATCCTGCTTCCGGGCATTATCGAGACTGCACAACGTTGTAGTTATCTTGTTACCACCGAATATTGCTGAGTTGAAGCTTTTAACCAGTTGCTAAGGAGGTACCACCGTTGCTAAGTTGCAAATCCGATTAGAATGAGCCCCTTAAGTAAAATCCAAGATCCGCAAGTAATTTAACATTGGGCGCGTTTAGCGAACGTAACATGTTGAGTTGCTACCACTGCTGCATTCGCTAAACGATTACGCTGCACTGTGCTGTCAGTCAGCAGCTTAGAGATTTAGTCAGCGTTCTAAAACATCGCCGCCTTTCAAGCTAAATGTGCTACATAAGTGACCTCGACTAAAAATTGAATATTTTCTAACCTAAAATATTAGTTATAATTTATAAACATGGCACAAGCTCCTGCAAAGACAGTATTATTTCTGAAAGACCAAGTAGTACTGAATAAAATAGTAATTAGTAAAAATGGCGGTACATTTGTGAGTCAGAAACAGCGGATTTACAGTTTAGCGAATCATTTGTGCTACTTGTAAGCACACTAAGCAAAGCATATTGCTGCTTCTCAGCTGCTATGTTCGCTAAACGCGCCCATTGACCAGTGCTTTCGCTATTTTAAATAGAGCCCCTCAATGTCAATGCAAGACGAGACTATTCGCTAATCGCTGACGTCTATTGAACGCACCCAATTCTAACGGCGATTAAAAAAGTAACAAATACAACGATTAATTGATTTATTCAACGGCTGAATGCAGTGTGAAATTTTGATCTACCTTCAATATTCAAAATTGTTAGTATTTCTCTCCGTCTCCGAGTTTCTCTTCGTGCAGTCGCTGGTAATCCTGTTTGACGGTGTGCAGTTTGAAGCGCAACATCACCGCCCTCAGACACAGTACTTTCAGGTCTTCCTCTTGCTTTAATTTCCGCGCCAGTAGCTCCTCGTAAAAGCGCCTCACGTCCTTCGCGTTCGTCTTCCGGAGGAGGTGGCATTTTGGGACCCTCAGCTGTGCCCTCAGTTTAAACGCTGCTAATTAGTTGTAACGGTAGATGTCAGCACTTGTCAAATTTGAATTATTTTGAAATTTTATAGCCGATTACTTTAGTGATTCAAAACAATAATTTCGTCGTCAATTTCATTTTTCACTCCGTTTCGTTTTATTTTGCATTAATGTTGCCAACTTGACACCTCGTATTGAAGGAATTGCGTGTGGCAGGTGTAAGAAACAGCAGCGCTGTGGTCGCGTCACTTCACTTAAACTGTGCATTTCGACTTGCATTAACTTTATAACAATAATAATAGCTTCTTAAGCTGTATATGTGTGTGTGTGTGAAGGTGTTGTGTATCAAACTGTCGCAGAAATTACCTTACCCAAGTCCCCTAAATTGCGTCGCTTATCTACTTTTCCAAAGCACGGAATTGGCCGGTTGTTTCATCACACAGAAAAGAACTTCATTGTAACTTCGCACCTAGGCAGGTAAGTAATTCTTTAAAAAGATGATTTTTTGGCCTTTACAACGTTTACTCTGTTTTTAAGCGTTGCTAATGAATTACGGTTACGTTGAACAATAGGCGTCACATCATACTTGACTGTTGACTTGATTCTTTACATCAAAAGGTCCATTATTTATTATTATAGGTGGTTTAAAAAACTGTCCAATTTGCTAAATTTGCCGTTAATAAAATAGTATTGCCAACTTAAAATCTCGCCGTGAGGAAAGTAAAGCGGCACTGCGCTTGCGTCAAGTGCGGAAGGTCTGCGAAACAGTGGCGCTATTGTCGTCTCACTTAAAAATGTGCGCTTCGGCTCTTGTTATACAAATTTATTAACTTTTAACAATAATAATAGCGTTTTAAGTTGTGTGATTGTGCGTGGAGGTGTTGTGTATCAAGCTCTCCCAGGAATCACCGTACTAAACCCCCTAAAGCGCGATGCATTTCTACTTTTCCAAAGCAGGGAATTGGCCGGCTGTTTCACCACCACACAGAAAAAAAGCTTCATTGCAGCATCGCACATCCAGGTAGGTAAATACATTTCTTTAAAAAAGGCTATTTTTTGGCCTTTACAGTAAATGTCCAATTTGCTATCGTTAATAAAATAGTATTACCAACTTAAAATCTCGCCATGAGGAAAATGAAATGGCGTCGCGTGCGGAAGGTCTGCGAAACTTTGGCGCTAATGTCGTCTCGTTTAAATTTAAACTGTGCGCTTCAGTTCGTGTTATGTAAATTTATTAACTTTTTAATAATAATAAGCGTTTTTGAATATTGTTCAAAAATGGAGAAAAGCGAAAGATGCAACAGTGCAACTGGTGCATGTAACCCGAAAACGCTAAAAGATACAGGCTGTTCCATACAAAAAAAAAAGGTCATAGAAGGTTAAAAAGTCTGTGTTATAAAAAATGTAGAGTGAAATATTTTTTGTTCTACGAGGATACAGGGTGTTGTAGAAGGTTAAAGGGTGTCTTCCACAATGGAATAAACGTTGACCCTTTTTTTTTTTTAGTTACCTACAATATGAAACACGTTTAATGCCACACATTGTTTATTGTAAACTGGTTTCGACAGTATAAAAAGTACAGAGGTGTGTGTAGAGGAAACACAATATTACAAATGCGGATTGCCCTGTGATTTCCAAACGGCAAACTGCTCGGATCCTCAAGGACCGACCACTTTATTATTATTAATAAATACAAAGTCATCAAAGCTTTACCATGTGGTAGCGCATCGGCAAGCACGAACCAAATAATCTCTATTATTACATTCGGATCGGTTTTAAAACATTCGGATACTTCCTTTCTGAGAGTATTAAAGAGAGACAGAGGAGCATATTTAGGCTTATGTATGCTATTACATTTAAAAAAAATCTTGTGTCTGAGTGTGAACAGCGAAAAGTAAACTGCTTCTTTTTATATTTCATTTTTCTATGTATGTATCAGAAAAAGACAAGCAAATCGAACATGATTTTTATAGTAATTTTTATTATAATATGAAATCTATTCTTAGGGTAAGGGGGGGAGGGGAGTGAAAAGTTATTGTACCTCAATTCGGCATTACATTTCAGTATTGTAATCGCAGTATCTCAAGAGACATCGAAAAGAAACCAAAAAAGAAAACAAAATTTAACGCAAACTGTTTTCATAGGGTTACTTACTGACACTGCATTATATTAAAAAAAAAGGGGGGGTTGTGACAGGTCGAAACAACTACAGACACGGTTTCCCTTGTATACGCGAATCGCCGCTGATTGTAAACAATTTAAAAAATGCAAACCCTGTGAAATCCATTGTGACACGACAAAAAAATAAATAAGGAAACTAAAATTTTTAAATACGTGTAATTTTAAATAACAAAAGTTTTAAACATAACAAAAATAATAGAAAAATATGAGCATATAAAAAAATGTATGTAAACTAAAAAAACCTTGTTACAGTTACACATCTTGACACCGGTGGGTAATAAAAAATGAATAACAATCCTTGGGAATTTGACGGGAACTTATTACTCTATGGCTTTCGACATGAACTCCATAAACCGCTTCGCATACTGTTCGGGGTCACACGTGCTTATGCCATCCACGTTCGAACCGTACTTCATCGTCTTAGCTGCCTTGGCAGCCTGCTTTTTCACGCCGTAATGCGTTAGGACATCTATTATAGCTACGAAATATATTTCCTTAACTGGAGCCGACTCACAACTTGGTATCGCGTATATATCAAGTTCTGGAATAATACCACCTATAAAAACCATAAATGCAGTCATACAGTTACTTGAAGTACGCAAAGTTTATGAAAATTGCACAAAAAATAAGTGACCTTATAATACAGGGTTTTACTAAACTTCAGTCACTACGTAAGGTTTTACTAAACAGTCATTATACAGGGTTTTACTAACCTTCTGTCATTATAAAGGAATTACTGAGCTTCAGTCATTATAAAGGAATTATTGAGCTTCAGTTATTATAAAGGAATTATTGAGCTTCAGTCATGATACAGACTTTTACTAAGCTTTGTATATTATACAGGGTTTTACTAAGCTTCAGTAATTATATAGGGTTTTAGCAAAGATATGGTTTTACCAAAAATATGTAAACTACAGGATTGCTGAATCGCCGGTACAACGTGACGTAAGCAGCGGTCCTTATGAAACAAAATTAAGATAGGATTAACCTTTAGAGTATTTTGCTGTGTTCTTTTAAATAAAGAAGAGTATTTTAATTTCGTTAAAAAGAAATTTAAACGTTAGATTTGAATGAGGTCCATTGCTGACGTCACAACATACACTAAGATTCGATTACTATACAGGGTTTTACTAAGCTCCAGTCATTGTACAGGGTTTCACTAAACTTCAGTCATTATATAGGGTTTGACTAAGGACCAGTTGCACCAAACACTTAAGCTCTGCTTAACTTTAAGCGTCACTTAGATATGACTTACACAATGTTGTGTCAGCTCAAATGTCACATTATAAACACCGCTTAAATTTAAGCTCAGCTTAAGTGTTTGGTGCAACTGGCCATAAGTTTCAGACTTTTTTACTACTAAGTCCGCTGTCACAAATAAGATTCAATGCCCTAAGTAAAAAAAAAACCTCAGTTGTAGCTATACATTGATAGAGCAACGTTGCAATTGTTTCATTTTCTTTCAGTACTATCCACGGTTTCGTTTCAAGTTCTGCAACATCCTGTATACCGCTGAATACATTTTGCGTTTTTGTCGAATGCATCTGCGGTTTTAATAAGAAGACGCGAGTTGGGTAGCACCCTGTATATTACACTAATTAAATTACACAGTTGCTTTCAGGTTTTTTTTTAAAATAAATTATTCAAGAGACTAACCTCTACATATTAAAATTATCTCCACAATTAATTCTCGTTTCAATAAAAAAAATGAATAAGAAAATCAGCTGTCAAGAAAGTTACAATTGACGTTAGTCTCCCCTTCCCGCTCCCCCCCTACCGTTGTATAACAAACGTTTTCTTCTTCGGAACATGGAAACAAAAAACGATCGATCGTGTACATGTAACAAAATTTTCAATTTTCATTTTTTGAGACGATAGAAGAAACAAACGGACAAAGTCAAACATTTTTTGCATTCTTTTTTTGTGTGATAAAACAAAAGACGATCGACTAATATATGCAATTTCA
The DNA here is from genome assembly GCA_033060865.1 of Dorcus hopei. Lineage (NCBI taxonomy): Eukaryota > Metazoa > Arthropoda > Insecta > Coleoptera > Lucanidae > Dorcus > Dorcus hopei. The sequence continues at coordinate 2,455,478 of CM065420.1, forward strand.
ATATAAAGACTAAAGACCCTAGTTCAGTAACACCCTGTATATTAATCGAATTATGTACTTGCTTGTTTATAAATTTTCCTTTTATTATATACGTTTTATTTAATTTATTTTCTCAAATCTAACAGTTCCAATCAAAGACTCAAGTTCGGTAAAGTCCTGTACATCTGCTGAATTGATCCACGTAGTTGATTGTTTTGTTTTTTAACAAATGATCTGAAATTAACTCATTTTTTCATCATCTTCACAACTGTGTCATTTCCATGAAAAATTTTGTTCAGAAAAAATAGCGTCGTTATTATTATTGGCTTTTCGCCCCAATGATTTTATAACTTATGTTTTTCTCTCGATTACTACATATTTATTTATAGTTTTAATAAAAGACTCGAGTTTAGTAGCGTCCTATACATTTGGATTAACCTTCTCGACTACTATTTGTCAGCTTCAATAAAAGACTCGAGTTTAGTAGCACCCTATACATTTAGATTAACCTTCTCGACTACTATTTGTCAGTTTCAATAAAAGACTCGAGTTTAGTAGCACCCTCTACACTTAGATTAACCTTCTTGACTACCATTTGTCAGTTTCAATGAATGACTCGAGTTTAATAGCACCCTATACATTTAGATTGACCAAATTATGTTCTCTTTTTAGATTTATTTTATTTTCTGACTGTTATTCATCATTTCAACTTCAACACCATTTCGAAAGTAAAACGTGTATATTGTGGTGGCCACTTATTTATCATGCAATCTTTTAAAGACACGGTGCATTTTTTTTTTAAACCAAAATTTTACCTTCGTATTGTAAGCTCTGGTCCCTCACGAACTGAGCGATTGCATTCGGTGAGTCCGGAGGAGTGTTGTAGCCGAAGTTACGATTGTCTAATCCGGATCCGCTTTCGCTCTCATCCGACTCCAAGCCGACATTCTCGGGCTCGTTTTCGCGTTCCCTCTGCGACTCGGTCTCGCCCCTTTCTACCTCGTGTATTCCTACCGAAAAGCTAATAGATTGAATGTATTCTAAATTAGAGAGCGGCTGCGATTAACGTAATTCCGTTTATCTCTTCGCTAATCTAAAGCACCAAACGCGTGTTAATACGGACATTATAAAACCAGTTTATCAATTAATCTGGTGCATTACATACTTTAAATTAATGTCGAGGAGAGATAAGGAGGTTTACGTAATCACAATTATTGTTATGTTTTTGTTTTTGATTCTCAAAAATTTACTACGAAATGAAACCTACTCACCCAACAGCAAACTGTAATCCATGAGGTGCAGCTTCGTTAAAAATTCCACATCCGCGTTTAAGGTCTCCAGCAGTTTCTGCTTCGCCTCTTCACCTATGTACACCTTTCGAAAGCAATGCGAAATGAGACAGACCTCTTTATTAAATGAAGGGCCACGCACCTTTAATTTTTGTTTGACGAAGTCGTTATCCTTAAACGTAGGGAGATCCTTCTCCAGTTCCTTTTCGGAGGCCTCCCTGTCGACCGTGGAGCCCTTCAAGTCGAATTTCCGGTGGGTGCTGAGGTGGTTGGAGAAGACGTTTCGCATGATCACGATGTAGTGTTCTGCATTGTCGACCGTTAGCCTGTACAAGCCCAAGTATTGTGGCAGGAGGGTTTTCCCATGTCGCTCCACGATATACTGAAATTAGATTCGTAATTTATTAGTATGGATATAAGATCAGAGAGGCCGCAGAAGAAATTAAAAGAATCTGGGACAAATGAACGAGACACCAAAGAAGTGGCAGACTTGAAAGGAATGGATTGAGTATGAAGGGAAGTCTAAGACGAAGGGGGGAGACAATTGTGGAAAAGGACGCAGAAGGAAGTAAGAAAAAGAAAAGCAATACGGATTATATGAAACAGGAGGAGAAAACACAGACAATTCTGGAAAAGAAGCACGAATGGAACTCGATTCTTTTAGATGCGTTACACCCGCAAGGGTCATTGAAAGGTTGAATAAATAAATAATGAGTTACAATAGGAAATGTATCCTATTTTTTTATGTGAAATTATTTGCAGGTGGGAAAAAATTCATTATAAAAAAAATATTGAAATTAAATACTTTTTGATTATACAAGGTAATACGGGATCCTACACTTTGTTGAAATAAACGTCAACGGCAATAATTTTGTTTGAATTCGTCAATTTTAGAAAATACTTGCCGAATTTTTTAGGTTGGCACAGATTCTCAATAGAAAAAATTAATTATAAAGATTTTGAAAAAAATACATGTATCAAAATACAGGGTAATACGATATTCCGATCTTCTCTCATTAGTCGAGACGAAACAAAAACTCTCGAGTAGAGTTGCATTAAACGTCAGCAGCAAAAATCTTCTTTCGTCACATGACGTCGACCTTGTCAATTGTTTCTGAAAATCGTTATCTGCGGTGGCGAAATTTTTATTTTAGGAAATACAGACTTTCGACATTTATTAAAATCCGTCGTAAAAATTACTACGTCATTTAAAGAACTAAAGTAGGTGGGGCCGCTCGAAACAGCTGACGATCGACATCACATGAATCAATAAAATTTATTATGTACTATTATACAGGGTAGATAAACACTTTTCTCACTCTCTCAAGGAGAGTTGGTTGCATTAAATGTCAAAAACGATAATTTTGTTTAAACATGTGACGTCTACTTGGCCAACTACTTTTCAAAATCGTTATTTGCGGCGGCATGATTTCTAGGTTAACAAATACAGTCTCTCAGCGCCTACTAAAATCCGTCGTAAAAACTACCGCGTCATTTGAAGACAAGTGAAGAAGGCGGGGCTTGCTTCTTGAAACAATTGAAGGTCGACTTCAGGTGAATCAATAAAATTAATTATTGTTATTATTATACAGGGTGATACGTAGTTCCATTCTTCCTCTCTTAAGGAAAGTTTCATTAAAAGTCAAGTGCAACAATTTTGTTCTAAAATTCTAAAAACAATTGACAAGATCGACGTCATAATATCTTATGACGTCGATCTTGTTAATTGTTTTTAGAATTTTTTGTTTACATACAAGCACTCACTGTCATAAAAAAGTCTACCATTTATGTCAATTAAAGAAGAGAAGGAGAGGTCGCTTGAAACAATTGCAGATCGACTATTATTATACAGGGTGATACATAGTTCTGTACTTCCTTAAAATTTTAAACTGGGTCAAAAGTCTTCAGTTGCATTGGATGTCAAGGCCGATGGTTTTATTTTTTCATCACATGACGTCGATTTTCAGTTGTTATCTATCGCGGAATTTATTTTTAGATATTCAGATTAATAATTAAAATCTGTCATTAAAAATTTAGCGTGCGATTTAAAATAATGAAGGTGAATCGAATTAACGAATTTATATTCCTTGAAGGCTGACGTCACATAAATCAAGGAAATTTATTATCATTATTATTATACAGAGTGATACGAAATATTGTAGGTACTTTTTTTTAAATAGTTAAGACTCGATAAGAAAAAAAAAAACTCTTAAGGAAAACTGCATTAGACTATAGAACTATAGTTTGACTTCACCACGTGACACTGATTTTCAATTGTTAGCTATCAAGGATTTTTTTTAGATTCTGAGTATCTATAAAAATTTACCATGGCATTAAAATAACAACAAAGAATATGCGTCGTTTTTTTTTAGTCATACACGAACCGAGGTCTAAATGAACTCCCGACTATTTTAAGAGCTAATAAACGAGTTTTCTCAACACACGGACCGAGGTCGAAATAAATCAGTGTATAACTGGGCCAGTGGCAGTTCAGTTTAGCATTTTTATGTGTAGGTACTTTTTTTAAAACAGAATTTGAGAAAAAAACGTTGCCCCGGGGAAAAATATTTTACACTCGATTAAAAATCTCAAAAACGATACCTTCTCAATTTAACGCTATTCTTCAGAAAACCTGATACTTTTTGATACACAAAAAAAAAACATCGTGGAGATCGAAATTTAAAAAATGAAAGGAAAAATTTTTGGGAAACAAGAACCTCTATTTAACAACGCACTAGTTGAAACCGTTTTAGTCCTACAAGAACCGAGGTTTAAATAGACCAGCTCGAACCTAGACCGTTTTAAGAGCCAATGAGTGAGTTTGTCTCAACACACGGACCGAGGTCGAAATAAGTCAGTTGGTACCGCAACCCGGTTATCGAAATTGGACGTGTTACCTGTGTCTTTTACTACTCATCAAGAATTTCTTGAAATATAATCATTCTGCGTATCTTCCTCTATATGTCTACGAAATTTCATGCTAATCCTACAACTGGAAAGATTTCTACACCGCCCGGGAGCGGTTAGCGATTATTCTAAACATCTCTACTAAATTACAGACAATTCCTATTGCTAGAACGATTTCTATACCGCCGAACGTTTTTCGCGAAAAATTCTCGATTTTGCCTGGAACATTTATATACCATTCTACTCAGAAGAAAATTCTCTTTCCGATCGCATGATCAAAAACTTAACGACGTACACCTTCTGAGTGTGTGTCGTCAGAAGCGGCACAGCACCAAAAATAAGCTCACACATCGCTATTTTCACAGAATTATTTTAATTTTTTACGGATTACGCAGTAGTTGAAACCGTTTTATTCCTACAAGAACCGAGGTTTAAATAAACCAGCTTGAACCTAGACCGCTTTAAGAGCCAATGAGTGAGTTTGTCTCAACACACGGACCGAGGTCGAAATAAATCACTCCATAACGAGTCGGATCGTTTGTGTTTTTATGTGTAGGCGTTCTTTCAAACCCAACAACAATGTTGCTTGAGGAGCAAATTTTTTTAAAGTATGTACATACCTATATTCGCAAAATTATTTTTTTTTAAATTTATTACGGATTACACAGTAGTTGAAATCGTACACGAACCGAGGTCTAAATAAATCGGCTTGAACCTAGACTATTTTAAGTCCCTGACTATACCAATGGCAGTCCAGTATTGTTGTAACTAGTCGAATTGTTAGCGTTTTTATGTGTAGGTATTTTTAGGGGCGGGTTATTACTTTCTTATTTCGGAAGTGATGTAACCTATTTGTTTGACGAAAAAGCCTACTTATTTCACTTGAAACAAGTGAAATTTGACATCTTATGAAATAACAAAAGCAATTTTCATTAAAGATATTTTGCTCAGACTCTGATATTCCTATCCTAATCCTGCGGAAAATATTCGAATTAAAATGATTGTCAAATGACGTAATCCGAATCCGACCAATAGGATGTCTGCAATTCTTCGCTACCAAAAAAAAAATGATCTAAACTACTCGTTTTTGACAGTTAAACAGATATTAGAAAGAGAGGTTGTTGAGGTTATGTTTTCGATCACTTTGACAAAAAAAAACTTAACTTATTTAGATTGGTCTAGTTTTTATTAATATTTTAGAAGCAAGGTATCAATTTTTTATTTGAGTTTTATTTATTTTTTTACTGTTAATTGCTAGCTGCTGTCATATTGGCTTCATTATATGCTCTATAAGAGTTTAATACTCTAAGGTACAGAAACCTTAGAGCACTTAACTAATAGACATTTTTGACATTTCAAAAATGGAGACCCAATTAATTGATCTTCAATTGTTTCTAGATATTTATTTAACTACAGCAATAAATTATTATTATTATTATTATTACTTATAGCTTATTAAAAGCCCCCCTTTTTCAAGATGTCAAGGTTTTCACGTGCTGAAGTTAAATATTATTTTTGAGGAAATGCACTTTTTAAAATCATACCATTCTTGCACCCTCACATTCTCCATCCTTCTCTAAGAACTAAAAGAGAAGTAAATTGGCATCCGAGGTGGTTTATAAAATAATCATTTTTTTTTCTGTTAAAACTAGTAATGAGTTCCACATTAAAAAAAAATGTTGCATTGGCTTCATATAAATAAAAATTGCATTTTGTAACGTCGTAAGATGTGAGGTGCATCCAGGTGTGACAACTGTAAAATTCTACCACCAACTGGTTGACTTAAGTTTTTTCTTTGTATGAAAAGTATTTACTGGCTGATTATATTTGAGGAAGGAATGCATTCATGTTACTGTTACCTAACATTACAGGGTGCGAGGGTATTAACCGCCCCACACCCAGGTGTGACAACCGTAAAATTCTACCAACTGCTTGACTTAAATTTTTAATGTATGAAAAGTACTCACTGGCTAATAATGTTCGAGGAAAGAACGCATTCATGCTAATGTTAGTTAAGAGCACAAGGTGTGCCCCACATCCACGTGTGACAACCGTAAACTTCTACCAACCGCTCAACTTAAAATTTTTCTAGCATGAAAAATACTTACTGGGTGATAGTGTTTAAGGAAGGAGTGCATTCGCTCAACTTCTTCAGAAGTCAGCGTCTTAATAATGAAGAGCTTGTCGGAACTCAGGTAGAACTTCGCGCCGCTTTTTCCAGCGGAGTCGTCCGGCAAGGGCTGCGACCTACAACCGTAACCTCACTTATTGAACGCGTCGCTTCTTGAAGCGCACCTACCTTGTGAGAGATTCTTTATAATCTAAATCGTCGATACCGAATCGCTCCCTAATATTTCTAAAGACGATAGGACAGTATTCCTTGACTTTAAAGTGCGACGGCATGTTTTCCCTGCGTACATCAATTACAGAATACGGACGGGATTACAATGAGACGTACTTACTTATTGAATAGGTGATTATCGACTTTCAGTTTGGAATACGCGCGGAAATCATCTGGCAAAAGCATGACCGGTATAGTAACATGCATCAGTTCGTTTATCTGCAAGAACATTGAAGTTAACAGCGAAACTTTGGGGGGACCCTGTACTCACCGTGTGATTTATGCCCCACATGAGAACGGATAGGAACGGCTCGTTCGCCCTGAACAGCTTCACCTTCTGGTGCTTCACCCTGAAGTGCTTCTTCTTCAGCTTGGACAAGCCCTGGCCAGTGCTTGGCAGAGACATTTTTTTGACAGCTCGGTCGACTGTTTCGGAACACTCCCGCGCCGGTATTACAAGTAATTTTGCTTGAACGTTATCATTTTAGTGAATAATCCGCGGATTCTAATCAGCGCAATGCGGTTTCATAGCCTGACTGTTAATATTTACTATGTATTTAGCGTTGTTTGCCTTCTGATAAATTACACACACCTATCATCGATCACCGATCGGCAATTTTCGTCGAATTTTTCGCTCCTCTTCGGCGCTTCTGAACTTCAACTGCAATGTGGTTTGCATCGAGCGCGTTCAACAAGACTCAGCCGGCGCTAACTAGACAATTATTCTCTTGGGACGATAATAAAATAACAATTAAATCCACGTTCCACAAGCAATTTAACATTGACTCAGTGCTTTCGTTAGTTTAAATAGTGTTCGTCAATGTCTCAATGCAAGACGAGACTGTTCGCTAATCGCTGACGTCTATTGAACGCACTCAATTTCTAACGGCGATTTAAAAAGTAACAAATACAACGATTAATTAATTTATTCAACGGTTGAATACACTGTGAAATTTTGATCTACCTTTGTATTCAAAATTATTAGTATCACTCTCCCTCTCCGAGTTTCTCTTCGTGCAGTCGCTGGTAATCCTGCTTGACGGTGTGCAGTTTGAAGCGCAACATCACCGCCCTCAGACACAGTACTTTCAGGTCTTCCTCTTGCTTTAATTTCCGCGCCAGTAGCTCCTCGTAAAAGCGCCTCACGTCCATCGCGTTCAGCTCGTCCGGAGGAGGTGGCATTTTGAGACACTCAATTTAAACGCTGCTAATTAGTTGTAACGGTAGATGTCAGCACTCGTCAAATTGGAATTGTCTTGAAGTTCTTAGTCGATTACTTTAGCGATTCAAAACAATAATTCCGTCGTTGATTTCATTATTCATTGCGTTTCGTTTTATGTTACATTAATGTTGCCAACTTGAGACCTCGTATTGGGGGAATGGCGTGCGGCAGGTGTAAGAAACAGTAGCGCTGTGGTCGCCTCACTTAAATTGTGCACTTCGACTTGCGTTGGATACATTTATTAACTTATAACAATAATAATAGCTTCTTAAGCTGTGTATATGGTTGTGTATCAAACTGTCGCAGGAATCACCCCACCGAAGCCCCCTAAAGTGCGTCGCTTATCTACCTTTCCAAAGTATGGAATTGGCCGGTTGTTTCACCACACAGAAAAAGAACTTCATTTTAACTTCGCACCTAGATAGGTGAGCAATTCTTTAAAAAGATGATTCTTTGGCCTTCACAACGTTTACTCTGTTTTTAAGCGTTCCTAATTAATTACGGTTACGTTGAACAATAGACGTCATGTCATTGCTTTACTGTTGACTTGATTCTTTACATGAAAAGGTCCATTACCATTATTTATTATAGGTGGTTTAAAAGTGACCAATTTGCTAAATTTGCCGTGAATAAAATAACATTGCTAATTTAAAATCTCGCCATGAGGAAAGTAAAGTGGCACTGCGCTTGCGTCAAGTGCGGAAGGTTTGCGAAACAGTGGCGCTATTGTCGTCTCACTTAAAATGTGTGCTTCGGCTCTTGTTATATAAATTTATTAAGTTTTTATCAATAATAATAGCGTTTTAAGTCGTGTAATTGTGCGTGGAGGTGTTGTGTATCAAGCTCTCCCAGGAATCACCGTACCAAACCCCCTAAAGTGCGATGCATTTCTACTTTTCCAAAGCCGGGAATTGGCCGGCTATTTCACCACCACACAGAAAAAAGTTTCATTGCAGCATCGCATATCCAGGTAGGTAAATACATTTTTTTAAAAAGGCTATTTTTTGGCCTCTACAATAAGTGTCCAATTTGCTAATTTTATCGTTAATAAAATAGCATTGCCAACTTAAAATCTCACCATGAGGAAAATGAAATGGCGTCGCGTGCGGAAGGTCTGCGAAACATTGGCGCTAATGTCGTCTCGTTTAAACTTAAACTGTGCGCTTCAGTTCGTGTTATGCAAATTTTTAGCTTTTTAATAATAATAACAACAGCGTTTTAAGCTAGATTGTGTGTGTGTGTATGGGTGCTGTATATTAAACTGTCGCAGTGATTGTGTTTTGTTATTTTTTGACGAAAATATCCATTCGGTAAGTCCTTTGTTATCGCTTTTTAATTAATTTTTTGACGCGATAGTGAAATGAAAACGAAAGTTTCTCTTGTGGTCTACTTTCTCGTACACATTTGTTAAACAATCGATCGTCTTTTGTTTATGTTTTTAAACAAGAACCGTCAAGTCTCATTTTCTTTTTGTAATTTTAACGGTTCGTTTTTTATGCGACGCCCAGTGTTGCTAATACTTCGGTATTTGTCTGAAGTATAAATACTCGTTAGGAAAATAAATATCGCAGCTCTTGGCGGATGGCACCACATTAGATTCTTCTTCTTTTTTTTTTAAGAAATGTTTCCTCTCACCAAACTGCTCACAATTAATTGGAGTGTCGCCACTCGTGCAATGCAACACTTTCGCGGGCTGTTCAAACGTTATGAGTCACTCGGTATTACTTTTATTGAGGCTTTTATTTTATTTTTCTGAATAAAAAAACACGTTTATTTTTAAATGCCTCATTTTAAATAGTAAATTTTGAGAAATTTTCGCGAATGTGGTGGGTAATTCAGTTTGAAAGGGTTGGCAACACTGCATGCAATCCATTGATGTTGGTCACATTGCGGGCCAAGATTGGCAATTGTATAATTTTGAAGACCGTTGTGAACGTGTAATTTTTGAGGTTATTGTTTACTCTAAAAGAAACAGTTGTAAAGACAACGATGGCTGGCTTGTCAGAAGATGCTAAGCAACGCTTATCAATTGTTATAAACGTAACAAAAACCGTCTTCCACTACGGTTTCTTACCCACGGTGTTATATCTAGGCAAGTACCCATATTTAAATCATTTTGCTCCCCATACTCAGTATTGCATTGTCCTGTAGGATTTAAACACGGAGCAGATCCTGGGATGCCTGAAATAACACTGGGAAAGTAAGTCAGGTTTTCATAAACATCCATCTAAAACTAATTCAAACGTGTTACAGCTTGTTCTGGTGAAGAAAACAAAAACGGATTTATCCAACCAGATAAACTATGCAGTTTAATTAAGTGCACACAATCTCGTTTATTTAAATAAATCGTAAATCGTTACATTTTCTTATTTTTTTTTTATTCGGAACATAAATACTTAAATCGGTAGTAACTTAAAATACTATCACAGTGATGGTAATTGAACGTAAAATCAATTTCACAAGTACAAGTACGAAAATATATTTTAAGGTTGGCTGCTATGCTAATGGGGGTATGTATGTGTTAGCAGTCGTTTGTCGGGACCTCCCTGTATGCGTTTGTGTTTACGTTTCTTCTTCTTAGACATCGAATGATTGCGATGATTGTCAGGGCGAAACAGATTATTACAATTCCAAGCCTGAAATTCCATGCGCACGATTAATAAGGAATTTGCCTTGAAAAATGAATGCCCGTCTTGGATTGATTGATTGATACACACGCAGCATTAACTTTCCAGTCTACCCCCAGAACTGTAGCAGTGTTCCAAAAGTAAAAATGATTCTCATTCACTTGACAGCTGTCAGACTGACAGTTCTTTCATTTGGTAATATTTGTACGAGCCATCAATCAAAGACTGCGTTCGTTTTGGCTATTCAAAAATTTAAATTAACTTGTTTTGGAAAAAGCTTTCATAAAATTACCATAGAAACCACAGGTCCAGAGGCTTGTTGCAGCATTTGTTGTAACCGCAGCAGTATTCTTCTTCGCTGCAAGAATCGAACTCGCAGTAGTACTGCTCCGATGATACCTAAAACAAAACGCAAGTAACGCCTAGAATTTAACACCGTCAGCTTCTTGTGCGACTCACGAAATCCATTAAAACGCACAAAACCAAAGACGTCTTCAAACTAGAGCTCACATATGCCATTTTCATCAACAGAGTATTGACTGGCGTTAATCAATTGTATACGTTCAGAAATTGCACTGCATATGTTCTCGTTACCTCAAAAGATATAAAACTAAACAAATCAATATAAAACGCGCGATGATGCTGAGGTCTTCAAAAATTAAAAGTCTTCAAATGAAGCGTATACGCATTAAATTAACGACAGCAGTCCGTTTGGCTACGTTCAAAAACCAAGCGCGGCTAACTTCACACGTATTTTTAATTTCCGCGGCGTCGCTTCCCGCTTCACTCGACATAACATAACCTCAAAATTTGTTATGACGGCGACCGAAATTGGAATACGCGAGTTATTCAACGAGTTGGATGAGCACAGCAAGATCGTCAAGTTTGAAAATGTGAAGGCCTACGATAACTTCACCGTGCTCGTTCGAACTAAGCTGGAAAACTGCGACGGTTGGGGCAAAGCGTGCGATGGTTGGATGGGGAAGCTGACGGTGCAGACGAACTCGAAGTGGGTCGTTAAGACGACGTTCCCGAAAATGCAGCGGATCGAGTACCGCAAGATTTACGTGTGCAGGGAGAACAGCGCTAGCAGCCGCAACCAAAACAAATCCTGCCGAGCCAAGGTCGATATTAAAATCAAGAAAGTCACAGAGGGCACGATCAGGAAAGATCACCTGTTGAAAAATGGATACAATGGAGAAATCAAGGTGAAAGTAAAAGGCGGTGGATTTTTGATTTGTAATAGTTTGCGATGTTGCAGGTGATTTTCGATCATTCTCATGATCGATAGCGTTGTATTTTTGGTGGAATTAAGCCCTGCAAGAAAGTACAAATGCGGTATTTAAATTTGAGATGGCAGCACTGACTGTAAACTGCCAGCGTGTTCTGTGCTGCTAGCCCTGCCAGCCTGTGCTGCTAGCCCTGCCAGCCTGTGCTGCCAGCTACCTTCGGATGAGGATGAGGAGGCAATGCTGCCAGATGAGGGATAAACCCTTTTTGGAGGAATTTTTAGCGCATTGCGCGATGAATGGAGAGACTTTATATAATTTTTTTTAGTACGATACGAAAGTTAACCAAAACTATCTTTAAAAAGATATTTATTTGGGTGTCTTTTTATAAATTATTACAGAAAGTTTGCCTCTTTTTTATAAATTGAAATGTTATCCTGAAACTACAATTCATTTTCAATGCCCAAAATTTGATAAGATGAAAATTTTGGAGCGAACAGTGACGTACAGGGAATTTTAAGTGTCTAGTGGGATTCCTAGTGATTTGGAGAGAAACTTCAGGTGGTTGTGGTAGTACTGTAAGGAGGCCATTTCTAACATGAAGGCATCCCCTGCTCTACCGTTGGCAACATTGTTCACCGGAGATTTCGCCGTTCATTTCCAAGGTTACTAAAGAGAAGGTTGCCTGGTAACTTTCAACGTCACTCAGTAGGCCCATTTAATGTGCATTTACACAAATAGAGGACGCGTCACTCCACGAGTTACCAGGCAACCTTCTCTATTTAGTAACCTTGGTTCATTACGGATGGCTGCGATCAGTGTTGTCAACTTAGGGGATTTTCCCCTAAATTTAGGGGATTTTAAATTTTAAAAGGAAATTTAGTGGATAAATTTTTCTAAAGGATTTTTTAGGGTTTTTTAAGACTTAGTATTGCCACTACTGTTGACATGAAAGAAACAGATATGAATTTTTCTAGTTTTCTTGTGTTTCCAACACGTTCAGTTTCGCTGTGTCTTGATTAACTCTCCGTTGAAGGAGAACCGTCAATTTTCTTTTGTTTTTCATTAACATTGTTCTTCAAATTTTGTTTTTGTTTCTGTTTTTTAGTTCTCTTGTTCTTGTTTGTATATTTTTGTTCAATGAATATGTTGCATCACGTTACTGTTCTTTTGAGTTTTCTTTTGAATTAAAACATTTTCCGATTTTCTATGTTGAATTATTTTTTCTCCGGTTTTTTTTTCACCTTCCGTTCTGTTTTGTTTGATTATCTAATTATTGTTGGAACATATTTCGATCTCAATTTTTACAAATCTTTTTCGGTTAAAATTACATTGACTTTGATTTTTTTGCGGAAATTTTTTGTTCTTTGTAAGAATTTAAAAGTTAGTGGCCTTGAAAATTTTCGCTCGAGAAACAATCGATAAGCGAAATTTAGGGTTAATTAAATTCTTTCTTAATCAGATGATATTTGCACAGATGGCGCCAGTAATTTTTTACCGTAATTGGGGGAAATTTGCACAGATGACGCCACTAACTTTGTTTTTAAATCGCTTATTGACAGACGAATTTCGCAAGTAAAATTACATTGACATTAAAAAAAAAAACAGTTCATCTAATAGCGTTTTCGATTGACCGCACTAGTGCGCACTCAGAATATCTTCATCTCGTGTTATTACATGAGGCTAAAAGAAGATGCAAATATACTGAGTGCAACCGGTGCAAGTGAATCGAAAACGCTATAAACTTCGCTTCTCTTGCTTCGGCGGCATTATATAGATGGAGCCACAGGTTTTTATTCTTTTAAGTTTAATCCAGCATGGATCTGTCGCATTTTGCGTTTTTATTTTGATTTCTTTGCGGAAATTTGTTTTGTTTTCTTGGCAAGAATTAATAAAGTTTTATTTCGTTAATTCTGCATACATAAAAAGTTTGTTGTTTGTCGCAAACACTCTGTATGTACCGGGACTTTTTTTTCTTTTTACTTATTTTTGAAATCATTTTTGATTTTTCATAGAAGTCGCACATCGCTTTAAAATTCACCATTGGAGATTACAGGATATTAAATAAAAATTGCGTTCAACTGCAATCTAATATGTTTGATACATTTGACATTTCGTTTTGACAGTTTACGAAGGAATGTTCCAAACACGTTTCAAAGGAGTGTTCTTTTCTAACAAGAACAAACAAATCGTGATTCTCTAAACATGTTCAGAGACAAGTCGCAAATCACGTCGGAAAGCCGCAACTACTTAAAAGAATCACCAGATCTGGTGAAAAAATCACCATGTTGGCAACTCTGAATGTCGATATCACAGTATAAGAATCACACAATAGCGTCACTGGAGTATAACTGTCACATTTGCTCTTTTGTTTGATACCTACCCAGCTGCAAATTACATTGCATTTCCATAAGGATATCAAATACAATGGCGTTTTTTTGACACTGACGTTTAAGTGACGCTACTGGGTAATTACTTACTGTGGTCATATCGACTTATTAGATTTTGAGGTTACTCCGAATTAGGCAATGTTGCAATATTTTATTTTCGTCTCGAAGAGTACTCACGGCCAAATTTACATAAGTTGAGAGTTGACAACACCGCTTGATCAATCTGCAGGCAGATTCCGTTTCCCAATTCGAGTCGAATTAGACAGTGGCAAGAATAGCGAATTCGACTCGAATTGAGAAACGGAATCTGCCTGCTGATTTTATTTGTCACAATTTGACATGTTATAATGACATCAAATTAAATTTCTCTAATTTGATATGATAGCCAACTTACTGGCTTAAAATCAAGGCCTACTGCGATAACAAATAGATAAGGAATGGATAATAATTAATTAATTTAATAATTAGTACTTTTTGTCAAACATGTAGTACTTTTCTTATTCGAAAGTTAGTACAGTTTTTAACAATGTTGCGGCAACACTGATCGCAAGCCTGATTTCGAAAATAGTTGGTAACTCTGTCTGCCAAACGTGCCAGCCAAACCGCAAAAAGGTCAAATGTTGCCTTTCTCTGTTTATTCAACAAATTCAGCTTCACCATGGCGAAATTCCTAGCTCAAATCATAGTGGCCGGCACGCAGATAGTCGCGAGGGCGTTCGCCAGGGCCGTACGCGAAGAAATCGCCGCCTCACAGGACGCAGCGAAGAGGTTAGGAAGTCACAAGTCCAGGGCCGAGAGAGCCGCCAACGTCAAACTAGGGCTATCACTCGAGGAAGCCAAGCAAATATTAAACGTGTCAGATTTAAATCCGGACGAAATAAACAAGCGATACGAACAGCTGTTTAAGGCAAACGAGAAAACGAACGGTGGATCGTTCTACTTACAATCGAAGGTCTTCCGCGCGAAAGAACGACTGGACATGGAGTTCGCTAACACGACGGAAAAGCAGCAAGAAGCAAACACGGGCGGTGGTGATAAAACTTAAACGAACGAGGCCGTAGTTAATTTTAGCTAAAGTTTTTTTTTTTTTTTGTGACGCTTAATTAAGATTGTAAATATACCTGTGTAAGTGATAAGTAAATTAAAGCGGAACTTAAGTTACGATTTTATTTCTTCTGCCTAGTTACATCGAGTTACGTTATTACTTAATGATCGACGTGCCTTCTTGCACGTGCTTCTGTTTATGCGTTCCATCACAGAACGGCCTGTTACTAGTCTGCTTACAGTTACACAGCCAATATTCTTTGGATTCTTCGACTTGAAACCTGATCGGCCTAAAAAAAAACAACTGGCTTGTAAAACCTCTGACGAGTACAAGTCGAGTTTAAATTTACTTCAGCGTGATTTTTAGCTGCTGGATTTTGTGCGTGCCATCGCATAACGGCTGGCTCTTTGATCTGCCACACAGACACCACGAGTAATTTTTCCCTGCGACAAAAAAAAAAACCAACGAACTCTATCATCATAAGTGGCCCCCGTCTCTCAACCTACCTGCTTCGAGGCGAAGCTTAAAAGGCTTCTTATCGTATATCACCCCGTTTTCAGGTTGCTTATCGGCCGAGATCAAACCGGTCAACGCGTTTCTCGGAATGGCTTCGTTCACTTTACTAGAAAACGCCAGCTAGCAACATTAGAAAATTTGAGGTTATGTTGTATTTTTTTTCAAATAGCATGTTTTTCACCTGCCTGTGTAATTTTGGGGGCCGCAAGGCGAGCGTGCAACCAAATCCTGGACGTTAAGGGCAATGTTAAAGCCATGTTGCGGTGTCTTGGGCGAGTTTGAGCGAAAGGTGGACATGCGAGCCAGTAAATATAACCTCTGTACTAGAGCTGTGTCAATCGTGATTGATTCGATCATTTGATTGCAATCATACAAAAGTATTGATGATTGCATTCGCTATTGTATAAATGTGTCGTTCATCAATTCAATCAAATGATTGTAACGGTGATTGCAATCATATCATTCCATTCACTCTTACGCAATCATTTGAATTCAATCAAATGATTGTAATGGTGATTGCAATCATAACATTCCATTCACGCTTACACAATCATTTGATTGAATTGGTCAATAATACATTCGTAATAACTGGTACTTGATGAGATGAATGAATGATTACCGACGATGAACGAATGCTTTTAGATCGTGTAACACTTGAAGCGAAATATGTATAAGAAACGAAATTAATATTTCTCTCAAAAAATAAATAAAATGTCGATAGAAGCAAACGATATTACTTTTAATATTTATTAAATTAATAAATTAAAAAAAAAACAAAAACATTTTTCTAAGAAAAAAGTACCTACGTATTTGAAATTTAAACAAATAAAGCCCACTAAACATACATTAAGTTTGTCTCACGTCTTACATTGCACGCGTTTCGATTAAGAATGGTAAAGGTTATTGCCGTTATTGGTTAATCATTCGCACGTCGCATGATGGTCGCATGCGGCGCCCCCAAGACCGAGATCGGCACGTTGCGAGATTGATTGACTACACAATCAATCGTTCTTTTCGATCACAATCATTCTTTTCAATCAATCATTTTTTTCAATCATCGTTCTTTCCAATCAATCATTCTTTACAATCACCCGTTCTTTACAATCAATGAACGATATGATTGATCGGATCAAATGACCGAATCTTTTTTCATATCAATACTTGAATGATCGAATCTTTAAAAATGAACGATTGACACAGCTCTACTCTGTACTCGGTTTCACGCTTGGTTGGCTACACGGGTCATTTTTTTACCGTTAATCGATTTTATTATTAACCTTGAGGTACTTTCAGTGGATTGGTTTGTTGAAATACTTCGTCAAAGGATAAAATTGCGAATAATATGAAAATAATTAATTGTTGTGGTAGGCAGTGTTGCCAAGTCATTAAATAAGAGTTTTCCGCCACAATTGATCGAATTTCTATAGTTTTTACGTTCTATCTATTTTTCACAGCACTATTCAAGTATCTAGGCAAACCTAAGTGCTCTCTTTCCTTCAGTTTGAAAATAATTTCCCTCGCACTTTGAAATTTCTCGCTAAAATGAGACTTTCCTGCATGTCTGGCAACACTGTGTGAATTACTTTTAGCTGCGTTCAGCCAAGGATAGCGATGCATAACGTTTCTTTTATAGCGTTTTCGATTAATTGCACTAGTATGCACTCAGAATATCTTCATCTCGTTTTATTACATGAGATTAAAGCAAGATGAAATACTCTGAGTGCAACCAGTGCAGGTAAAACGAAAACGCTATGTGTCTTCCTTAGAGCTACTGGATACAGGTGTTCATCGGGAAGCCGCTGCAATAACTAACTTTCTTTATTTGAATTTTGACTTAAATTATAAAAGTTTCGGGGCCTTCTCCGTTCGATTTTATAGAAAACAAATGAATGTCTGGTTTTCGAGATCTCCAGTTTATTGTTTTTAACTTTTTTTAATGGAACATTACGTTTTTTATCGTCACATCGCGTTCAGGATGTGAAATTAAATGTACAGTCCCGCGCACCTTAAATGCACCTTCCATACGCAAACATCATCCTTAAAATCTTGTGATACAAGGCTCACACAACTGTCAAATTGTAGCACTTAAGCTGCCCGCGACTATACCTCTTTCTCTCTATGGGAGATAAAATTTTAGAGACAAAGACAAATGATACATAATAAATAAGTTTTTCTCTGTCTCCCCGGATTCGTGAAAAAAAAAGACAATTAATTGTCTACAAAAGGAAAAAAATAATTAAATGAACAATGAATTCATCGATGATCTCATTAGACGTTTCATGAGTCAATTATGTAAATCGATAAATTCGCCGATGAATTCATCGAGGCGTTTGCTGATGCTATCGAAGTGGAACTTAGAAAAAAAAACATAAATTTATTAAAACATGAATTTAAAAAAAAATTAAATGAACGATGAATTCATCGATGATCTCATATTTTGCAACTGCCGAGAGTTTCGACGCCTTCGAAAAAGTAACACTTGACAGCTGTCAAACTGTCAGTAATTTAAGAATTTTTTTTGCAATGATCACGTACTTTCCTTCTATTTGAAAGACAGTTTAAAATTGGCTAGAGTCACCATATCTTATAAAAACTATTTCTGCATCTATACTTGACAGCTGTCAAACTAAAACTCAGTTGTTTTAACAATTTTTTTGGTAGTGACAGAGAAAGATAATTTTGGAGCTGCCGAGTTTCGACGCTTTCTAAAAACTAACAGTTGACAGCTGTCAAACTGACAGTTATTTAACAATTTCTTTTGGCAATGATCAGGCATTTTTCCTTTATATGAAACTGAGACTTGTCAAATTAATAGCTTTAATACTTTTCTTTTTTTAAAGATAATTTTGGGGCTGTCGAGAGTTACGACACCTTCTAAAAACTATTTCTGCATCGATATTTGATAGCTGTCAAACTAATATGTAATTGTTTTAACAATTTTTTGGTGTTGACAGGGTGATTTTTTGAAGATAATTTTGGAACTGCCGAGAATTTCGACGGCTTCTAGAAACTAACACTTGACAGCTGTCAAACTGACAAACTGCTTTTTGGCAATGATCACGTACTTTTCCTCTATTTGAAAGACAGCTTAAAACTGGCTAGTCACCATGTTTAAAAAAAAAACTATTTCTGCGTTGATACTTGATAGCTGTCAAACTAGTAGTTGTTTTAACTTTTTGGTAGCGACAGAGTAATGTTTTTTGAAAGATCATCTTGGAATTCCTGAGAGTTTCAACGCCTTCTAAAAACTAACACTTGTCAGCTGTCAAACGACTTAACAATTTTTTTTGGCAATAATCACGAATTTTTCCTTTATTTGAAAGATAATTTAGAACTGGCTAGTCACCATGCCTTCTAAAAACTATTTTGTCATCGTTACTTGACAGCTGCCAAACTAATAGCTTATTTAACAATTTTCAGTAATGATTGCGTACCTTTCTTTTCTCTTTTAAAGATAATTTTAGAGCTGTCGATAGTTACGACGTCTTCTAAAAACAATTTCTACATCGATGCTGGGCAGCTGTCAAACTAATAGTTTCTTTAACAATTTTTTGTTAATGACTTAGTATTTTCCTTTTTCTTGACAGATAATTATGGAGCTACGGAGGGTTAACAAGTAAATCTCACTAAAACGTGACAGGTGTCAAACTGGTAACTAATTTAACAATGTTTTTGACAATAATCTCGCAGTTTCCTTGTAATTATCTCAAAGATCAGGCTGGAGCTGCATGGGGCAGCGACGCCTTCTAAAAACGATTTCTGCATCAATGCTCGTCAGCTGTCAAACTAATACATAGTTTGTTTTGCAATTTGTTGGTAGTGACTAGGTACTTTTTTTTTGGAAGGTAATTTTCGAGCTGTTCAGAGTTACGACATTTTGTAAATAATATTTCTGCACTAAAACTGACAGCTGTCAAACTGCATTGCTTTTATTTGAAAGATTAGTTTGGAGCAGCCGATGATTTTCGCGCCAATACTTGATAGCTGTCAAATCGACAATTAATTTTATATTCTTTTGACAGTGACCTTCCTCATATATCCAGTGTCATGATGCCTTCTGAAAACGATTTTTGCGATACAACTTGACAGCTGTCAAACTACGAACTAATTCAACAATACTTCTGTAATGATCACACGCTATTCTTTTATTTGAAAGATCAATTTGGAACTACCGATGGTCGCGACCATTTTTTTGCGCCAATACTTGTTGTTTACGGTTGAAATTTAATATACAAGGTGTATGTCCTTCACCTTTGATCACCCGCTCTGTATATGTATGTATACCTACCTACTTATTGTTAGATTAAATAAATTTTTTCTTTCGTATTCTTTGGAACTTACTTCGAAAACAATGAACAAATGAAACTCACGCTTTTATTAAAAATGTTTATTATAAAAGATTTGCGTTTTACATAAGCAGGTGATACATACGGTATGTATATGAAACTTCTGGTTAATATATTATACATAGTAGAACTTAACAACTACGTAAAATATGTAATAATCCCCTCAACAATAAAAATATAATCGATTAATTACATCAAGTTTAGTCGTGGCCTGCCCAAGTATAGGTACATATTAAAAAAACAAAAACCAAACAAAACAGAAGCGATTTAGTAAATAAACAATCGGGTTATTTCACATAATGTAACTGCGTAAAAATAAATGAATCGCAGCTCGATATCGTCCTGTCAGAGATGATTCAATTATGGCACAAAATGGCTGCGCGTTTCAGAACATGCTATATTTGGATACAATGCCAGAAATCAATCTTGAGATAAACAGGGGGGGGTTCATTTAATTTCACCTTTCACTTCTAACACGTGCAGTTAGGCATCAAGTAACAAGGCCACAATTTTCTTCAAATTTTTGGGTTTTTATAAAAAATTCAAAGTCGCGTATAATATTTTTTGTTTTTTTCTTTTTTGTTTTTTTTTTTTTATATTTACACCCTTAGATCTAACATACACAAAAATATTTAATTTATCATAAGACGTAGGGTAGCGCTCGCTACGTTTCTAATTTTTTCTTTCCTTGTTTGGTGCTCGACGGATCGGAATGTGCTTGGTTCGTGTTTTTATTTATCATTTGATTGGACGATCTGTTTTGAAGGCAGTTATTTTAGTGTGTATGTGTGTGTTTTGAGCTTTCTCTGATTATCCGAAATTCATCAGAGTGTGAAATATTGCTAGTAGGCCAAATCAGCCTTCAATACGATCGAATTTTATATTGAAATGTAAAAAACGTGCTTTGTTTTACTAGACCAAAAAATGTTGGTTTCACAGCCGCGCAGCTAAGCAGAAAAAGTAACATTTTAGTGTTTTTTTTTTTTTTTTTAATTAATTGTTAATCGATGAAAATAGTCCTTTCTTGACTAGACAAAAACATTACAGTTACAGCCGCGCGCGAAGGCAGTAAAAGTGGCACTTTACTGTTTCTTATGAGTTGACAATAAAATCACTTGTTTACTGTTAATCAACGAAAATACTTCTTTGTTTAACTAGTCAAAAAAAAGTGTTAGATTTACAGCCGCGCAGCTAAGCAGAAATAGTGACTTTTTATCAGCTGTTTATTTGGCTGGAGATTTACTGTTGCTCGCGAAAGCAGTAAAAGTGATACTTTACTGTTTTTCTTTTTGCCTGTTAATAAAACCACATGTTTTTCGTTTATCAAACAGTCCTTTGTTTAACAAGATAGAAAAGGATTGGATTTATCGCTAAGGCAGTAAAAGTGAAGTACTTCTCAACAGTCAATCGGCGAAACTTTCCTTTTTATTTTAGCAAGTTTATTGAATTTTAATCGTAAAAGTCAAATTTTATTGCCTAATCAGAGAAACTGGCACTTTACTGTTTTTCAGTCGAGACTACTGCTGTTTGTTTAACTAGGCAAAGAAGCACTTTTTATTTATTTTAGTTTTATGTATAGCGCTTGCGCAGTAACCGTTTCTAATGTCGTAAAGTGTCACTTTTACACACTAGGCGAAAAAAGGCATGTTTTTCTATCGTCAACGAAATAGACTTTTCGTTTTATTTTGGGTCTCATCCTCTCATCAAATTATAGATGCATGCAACAATATTAAATATTTAAAAAAAAATTGAATCCTGTCGTGTTATTTTTAAACAATAATAGTATAATAATAGATTCATTCTGTCTGCAACTTATGATTTTGATAATTTCCCGCACGTTCGTGGCATCGCGTGCTCGCCGGTACTTTCCCACCATTTAACGTCCACTTCCTGTCGTCACCAATAAATACATAATTGAAACGCCGATCGCATTTAGGTCCGCCACACATTGAACCAAGCGCAACCTCAAAGAACTGGTCAAAATATATCTTTGATAATAATACATACAAATTATTTGACAGCTGTCAAATCTACTTTCCCATCATTTAACTTCCACTTCCTGTTGTCAGCAATAAATACATAATTGAAATGCTGATCGCGTTTAGACCCGCCACACATTGAACTAGGCGCAGTCTCAAAAAATTGGTCAAAATATATCTTTGATAAATAATATAAATTATTTGACATTCACTTTCTCACTATGTATTTAACGTCAACTTCCTGTCATCGCCAATACATAATTGAAATGCTGATCGCATTTAGGCCCACCACACATTGAACAAAGCCCAACCTCAAAAAATTGGTCAAAATATATCGTTGATAATATAAATTATTTGACAGCTGCTTTCGAAAACCATTAACGATTTAGCGCTGAATATATTTCACACACGGGCAATGTTTTTGTCCGCTCGGTATTAGTTTGTGTTTTGTTTGAATGTGCGGTGAACCTAAGAACCCACGGCATTTATTAGACCAATTTTTTTTTTTGGTTATGTTACGCCTTTAATTTCAAATTAATGAATACAAGGATAAATAAATAAAAAATGAGAAATAAGTGATCATAATTTTTTTTGGTCGCTCGGTATTTTTTTTTAATTTTCAATACATGGGTTAAGAACAAATGACGTTTTGACGTTGACGTTTGACCGCCTGGCACTTTTTGTTTATCACTTGCAGATAAGAATTTTTTTTGTTTTCGACAAAAAGAAGAAACATACGAGGGACGAGAAAGCGCGTTTATTAATTTCTTTTTTGACGAAGACATAAAAGTGAAAATTTTCTTACATAGTGCCGATCATCTTCTGTTTTTTTTTCATTTGTTTGTGTCTTTTGACGAAACAAAAGCGTTCGTACTTATATAAAAATTCGGTACACAACTAATCGTCTTTTGTTTTTCTTTTTTACCTTTGTTGATGATTTAATTTTTTTTTGGTCGCTCGGTATTTGTTTGTGTTTTGTTTGAATGTGCGGTGAACCTAAGAACCCGCGGCATTTATTAGACCATTTTTTTTTGGTTATGTTATCGTACCCCTTTAATTTCAAATTAATGAAGACAAGGATAAAAAAATAAAAAATGAGAAAAAGTGATCATAATTTTTTTTTTGGTCGCTCGGTATTTTTTTTTAAATTTTCAATACATGGGTTAAGAACAAATGACGTTTTGACGTTGACGTTTGACCGCCTGGCACTTTTTTGGTCGTTTTTTTTTAAATTTTCAGTAAATTTAAAATAAATGAGATCGACATGGGTTTAAGAACAAATGACGTTTTGACGTTGACGTTTAGCCGACTGACACTTTTTGTTTGTCACTCACTTGCAGATAAGATTTTTTTTTTAAATTTTCGACAAAAGGAAAAAATATACGAAGGGCGAGATAGGGCGTTTATTATTATTTTTGTCGACGAAGAAATAAAAGTGAAAACTTTTTTACAGCGCCGATCGTCTTCTGTTTTTTTTTTTTTCATTTGTTCGTGTCTTTCGACGAAACAAAGGCGTTCGTACTTAGGTAATACTTAATATGTATTTATATAAAAATTCGGCTCGCTTTTGTTTTTGTTTTTGTTTTATTTTTGTTGATGGTTTTTTGGTCGCTCGGTAGTTTTGTTTGTCATTCTCAAAATAAGTGAAAATCTGATCGAGAAGAAGATAAAGAAACGGAAATAAAAAATCAAGTGTTCATCATAATTTTATTTGAGAGTTTTTTGGTCGCCCGGTATTTTCTTATTTGAACTTCCGATCGCCCAGTATTTTTTTTTTGAATCAATTTTATTTTTAGATAAAAGAATCGAGATGAATGTATGTGGCGGGCCTACGAATACGTCACTCAGCAATGGCAATGGAAAGTTCTTTCGTAAACAATCGATCGCCTTTTGTTTTTCGTTTTTTTGACAGAACAAATAAAAAAGAAGCAGGCGTTTATTTATTTCTTGTTTTTTTCTCGTTTGTTTTTTTTGTTATTGTTTTCGTTTTCACTTTCATTTGTTTGTCTTTAAAAAACTGTTGTAATTTCTCTTCGGAAATTCATCTTGAATCGACGCTCTTTTGTTTTTGCTTTTTATTTTGGACGAAGAACACAGTTTTTTTTTGTTTTTCACAAAGCAATGGAAATGGAAAGTTCTCTTATAAACGATCGATCGCCTTTTGTTTTCTCTCGTTTTTTTTTTTACGGAACAAATGAAAAGAAAAGCGGAAAACAACCAACGGAAATTTTGTCGCGAATCCGACGGTCTTGTTTCTTTCCTTCATTTTATTTTTAGTTGCCTCAAGATGACAATAGATGGCGCTCTTGACCTCGTCAAATCAAGTTTCAGTGAAGCAGTACAAAAAGTATTAGTTGCCTCATGATGGTAATAGATGGCGCTCTTTTTTTAATTGTGTTAAGAGGAACACTTAACTTCTTGTCTAGCAAGATGGTAGTTTCGAAATGGAGACGGCGTTGTCTTCTTCTTCTTCATGGCACTTTTCGTCACTCATTTCTCAACGACTCCTCTCGGACTGTCGCACAAAAAATATTAGTTAACGCGCGATGATGCCAGATGGCGCTATTTCATTTCGCAAGAGAGGCAGAAGTATTTGACGACCCTTCCTGAATGACGGTGTTTCGCTTTTATTACTTGACGACTTCTCTCTCACCTTACGCCTTTAATTTCTCTACGTTTGCACGAAACAGTCATTGTTAGTTGCCTCCAGTTGGTAATAGGTGGCACTTCTTCGCCGCCCACTAGCTGGAGCACTTGACGAACCCCTAGTGTATGCCTGTTGACACTTTTCGGCTTTCACATCTTGACGCTTGTATGTACAAGGTGCTTCACATTTTGTTATTAGTTACCTATTACTATTAGTTACGGCAATAGGTGGCGCCGTAGTAGTTAAGTAGTGGCGGGGGAAGTACACGACGACTCCTGGGGCCTTATTATCGAAACCAGGGAGAGTGTTCGTTGTGCAGGAGTGACGTCAACATGAGTAGACTCTCGTATAAAACTATACAAACCTTTCGAAAAATGCCATTTTCGGGAGCGATCACTTCTCTCCAGTTCGAAAATAACCCCCCTGTAAGAGACGAGGCTATTCTGGCATGTTTCGCCTTTCATTTCTCCACGTCTACGTTCGCAGGAAGCTGTCACTGTTAATTGCCTTCAGACGACAATAGGTGGCGATGTTTCACCTCGCAGAAGGACTTTATCGCAGTAATGAGAGGAGCACTTGACGACTCTTACTAATAAGACGGTAGATGTCATCTTCAGAGCTTCGGAACGAATCGGACCACATTTTATTATTAGTTCCTCTCGACGGCAAGAGATGGCGTTGTTTTGTCACATAGCTAGAGTCCCTATAGCAACGTAACACTTGATCACTCTCTGTGGAGGAGGGTAGTTTCAGTAGAACGTAGGTGACGCTGCTTTTCTTCTGGTATTCTTGGCAGAACATTTATGAAAACATCAATTTTTCTGTGCGTTTCGTTTTTAGTTGCAATGGGACGGCAACAGATGGCACTGTTTTGTTTCTCTGATATTTGGCGCCGTTGATTTAACACAACGCTGAAAACTCATCGCGCCCTCTTAATTAAACAAATCGAAACCACGAATGCGGTTCAGTTAAAAAAAAAAACAGTTTAAAAGAAACATTAAAGCTGTCATGCTTTTGCTCTCTTTATTAGTTCCTTTCCTAGATGTCTGTCTTAGTCACACGGTGAGTTTCTACTGCAGGCGGTGTTGCCAGGTTGAAGGAAATTTCCCAGAATTCGAGGATTTTCTCAGGTGATCCGAAAAATGTCGACCTGAGAATCCGTGCCATTTATCTGACCAGTTTTTCATCGCCCGGTATTTTTTGTTTTGACGTTTTCAATCAATTTCCGGAAAAGTTGTTTTGGTTTATTGTTATTTACGTATTTTGTTTTTTTTTTTGTGATGAAGGAGTCATTTTTGATACCTTTAGAGCCGCACTTAAAAAATTACCACGAGTTAAGAATTTTGTTTCTTTTGTACGAAAAGAAAAGAAAAACAAAAGACGAGATCGGCTTTTGTTAGTTTCTTTTTCTTTTCGAGGAAGAAAGGAGGAAAGTAAGTTTTCTTGCACGGCGGCGATCGTCTTTTGTTTTCTATTTTTTCTCTCGTCTTTCGACGAAGTGCAAAAACGATAGTTTTTCTATTGTCATTATGAATCTATCGTCTTTTGTTTTTTCAACTTTTGATGCTGTTTTGAGGTTTTCAATCAATTTCAAGTAAAATAATGTTAAATAGAA
The DNA here is from genome assembly GCA_033060865.1 of Dorcus hopei. NCBI lineage: Eukaryota > Metazoa > Arthropoda > Insecta > Coleoptera > Lucanidae > Dorcus > Dorcus hopei. The sequence goes on from CM065420.1 coordinate 2,481,610, forward strand.
ATGAATGTGCGGTGGGCCTAAGAATGCGTGGCATTTATCTGACCAGTTTTTGGTCACCCGGTATTTTTTCTTTTTTGTTAAAATATATGATCGCCCGGTATTTTTGTTTTAGCGTTTTCAATTAAAAAAAAATTAAGGTGAATGTTTGACGGACCTATTCATCTGATTTTTTTTTTGATCGTGCGGTATTTTTTTTATGTTCATTAGGCCCTGTTTTACAATCGTGAAATAAGCGGTATTCGCGAAATAATAACTATTCACCGAATATCTTTTAGCATCTACGTCACATTATTCCAAAGATAGTGTTATTCTCAGTTTATCCGACGACTGTAAAATCGGGCCTAAGTCAGTTTTAAACAAGTTTAGGTCGGGGTGGATACGAGACATTTATTTTAACCAATTTTTTCGATCTTGCGGATTTTTGTCCCGAGCCAATTTAAAACAAATGAAAGTCTGATGGAGGCGAGTGCGTGGCGGACCTAAGAAGGTTGTCCGGTCACTTTCTAAAAGCGTTCCAGTCCGAGTTTGGAGATGCGAACGAGTCCAATTAATTGGGTCCTTGAGTTCAAAATAATTTATTTGCGCCGCAGAAAGTCAGTCTTGTCGTCACGCGTTGATTAATTAATTAATTTCTGTTTACTCGTTTGATTCGACGGGCTCGGCTAATCGCGTTAAACCAAGAAAATTTAATTTGCCGAGTTGCTAATTATACCGGGCGTCCCCGTAAAAGATTATCACGACTGGAGTACGTGCTACTTTTTATACCTACTACTGGGTGATCGTAAAAGATTGTCACACGCCTAAATTGTGACAATCTGGGTGTTTGTAAAAAGATTGTCACGACTTTACAGACGCAAAAATTCAGAAAATCGGCAGCCTTGTTTCACAGACGTTTCGAATTGAAATTAAAACTCTGCTTGGTAGTGGTGGTGGCGGTGGTGGTGAAAGCTGTAAGTTTGGAAGAACGAGGAGTTTACCTGATGGGGCGGTCGAGTGTCCATGGCGGCGGCTATTCAGACTCGGCTTCTTGTTTGATGACGTTGTAGTTGGACTTCTTGCTCTTGAGCATCCTCAGGAAAGAGCCCAGCGCGAAGATGGACCTCCGGTGTCGCTGGAAAATCTCCGAGTACAGCGTTTCCCTCAGCACCTTCCGGTCAATGTCGGTGGTCTTCACGTGGTTTGGAAGCGTCTTGCATTTGCAATCCATTGTTTTCTTTTTTCTTTTGGCAAAAAATTTGGCGCGTTTAAAAATATATCATCAATTAATTAATAATAACCCTGTATTAAAAGGTATCACAGAACAATTCTCTTGTTTTTTTTTTTTTAATTTTAATTTTTGTTTTTTGTTACTACGTACTTCAACACCAACCTTTAAATATTTTTTTAACAATAGTAATAACGATTGTGTTTTTTTCTTTTCTATTTAAGGCGTTCGTTTTTGTTTTTAAAGCAAGGCAATCGCGATACGTTTCGGCTACTTCTGCACACTACTTTTATTTAAGTATGTAATTTAAATGTTTTTATTATTATTATTAATAATAGTGTTTGGTGCTTTCTTACGTATATTAATTAGTCGATTAATTAATTAATTTAAAAAAAAACGGTGCGGAATACTTGTGTGAATTGCACTTAATATAATAAACTTGTCCACTCGACGAGAGACCGTGTCGTCCAAAAAAGTTTAGCTTAATTGCACTTGTTTTTTTCTTGTTGTTGTTTTTGTTTGTTAAGAAGTCGTCCTCGTTCTCGTTCTACTTATCACATCGCGCAAAACGTCGTAGTGGTCTTGAAAGAATTCTTTGTAGATGTTGTTCACGTCGACGCCTCCTACGATCGCATCCCTCTTCGTGCGGGGGTTCTTCTTCTGCGGTGCAGGTGTGACGTTTAAACGTTTGAGAAGCCTTTGAAAATCTTCGACTTCTACGGTTTCTCTAATCTGCCTTAATTGTTGACTACATACATCCGTATTCTTCACATGGGTCTTCTTCAATTCTAAAACCGGCCGATCGCAGTCGCCTATTGAGTCTTTCTTGTTGTGGCTTTTGTTTTCGCGCGGTTCATCGATGGTGGTGGTGCGCAGCACTTGGTAGTACGTCTTCTTGGTGGTCGTTCTCTTGGGGGGCGCGATTTTTTCGCCGGACACTTTCAGGAGGAATTCGTTCTTCGACGCACTCTTTGGCGTTAGCATCCTGTTAAAAGCGCGCTGACATGGTTGCGTCGCGTCGCCGTCTCTCTATTTCCGCACCGCCTTTCAAGTCGAGCGCCCGATGCGTTACTGGCCTACTCTGGTGGTGCTTCGAAATGAATCGATACCACCGGCCCGTCCTCTCTCTTTACGTAATGCTTCTGTCTCGTGTTGTTGCTTTTCTCTCAGGCACGTCCTGATCAATAAAGTTTTGCATTTTTTAATAATGCGATCCGATCCCTCCTCGGCGACCGTCAACTACGTCTTAATAACGGATTGATTAACAAGCTTCGCAAATTCGACTCAAAATTTATTTCCCATAATTTTTTTCCGTCGTGTATCATACCTAAATTGCACTGGTAGCATCTTAGCAAAACAAAAAAAAACTCTATACAGGGTTTTACTAAACATCAGTCTTTTATTAACTATGTAAGTTATCACACACCTAAATTGTTCTAGAAAAACAAAAAAAGCAAGATCATAGTCCCCATACAGGGTCTTACTAAACCCCAGAATTTTATTAATAGCATTTTCCTTCCTATCCAGTCTTCATGTAAATGCAATATCCACGTGACTCATGACGTACGTAATCAACTATGTAATAACTGGCTAAAATGACGTAATACATCTTTGTTCTGAAAGTACAAAACAAAAAAAAAAACAAAATCGTGGTATCTTTGTACAGGGTTTTAATAAACTTCAGTCTTTTATTAACTGTGTAACGTTATCACACCTAAATTGCACTGTATTGTTCTAGCAAAACAAAAAAAATCACATCATCTCTGTACAGGGTGTTACTAAACCCCAGTCTTTTATTAATAGTGAAAGTTTTCCTTTTTCGTTTGTCTCACGCGTGTTCGTTCAACTTTGTCGACTAATAAATTCGAATAAACCTTAACGACTTTCATTTGCTGTGCAAGTCGAATAAATGGCAATTAAAATCGACTTTCATTTGTTTTGCACCTAGGTCGACGAAGACGAAAATCGCATCTGTACAATAAAATAAAAGCAGAAGCTTTCGATCAACTTTGTCGACCACTCAGTCGAATAAACAACAGTTTAAAATCGATTTTCGTTCGTTTGGCACCTGGTCGAACAATTTTGTCAACTAATAAATTCGAATTAATTATTAATCAATATTGACTTTCGTTTTTTTTGTAAGAGATCGACGCATTTTAATTTTAGAATAAAGGCAAGAGCTTTTGATCGACTTTGTCGACTATAAGTCGAATAAACGGTAATTAAAATCGATGAAGTTGACTTTCGTTTGTTTTGGATCGAAGTCGACGAAGACGGAAATCGCATGTCGACTTTGTCGACTACTAAGTCGAATAAACAACAATTTAAAATCGATTTGTTGACTAATAAATTCAAATAAACGTGAATTAAAATCGACTTTCGTTTGTTTTGTAGGTACATACGAGAGCTTCGCATTTACGCATTAGAATGAAAGCAAAAGCTTTCGATCGTCTTTGTCGACTACGAAGTCGAATAAATGGTAATTAAAATCGACTTTCGTTTATTTGGCGCGTGGACGAACGATGTTGTCGACTAATGAATTCGAATAAACATTAATTAATATCGACTTTCGTTTGTTTTGTGAGAGATCGATCCATTTATACTTTAGAATAAAAGCCGAAGCTTTCGATCGGCTTTGTCGACCACAAATAGAATAAAGGGTAATTAAAATCGACACGGTCGACTTTCATTTTTTCAACGGAGACGGAAATCGCATCTCTGTACAATGAAATAGAAGCAGGAGCTATCTGAAAACTTTGTCGACTACTCAGTCGAATAAGCATTAAATAAAATCGATTTTCGTTTGTTTGACGCGTGGTCCATCGACTTCGTCGACTAATAAATTGGAATAAATATGGATTAACATCGACTTTCGATTTTGTTTTGTAAAAAATCGATGCATTTATAGTTTGAAATAAAAGCCGAAGGTTTCGATCGACTTTGTCGATATTGAGTCTACATTTAATGCTGTATCTCACGTGACCTATGACGTACGTGATCAACCACCTAAGAGCTGGTTAAAATGACGTTGTTACATTTTCGTTCTGAAAGTACGAAACAAAAGAAAAAAGTAACACAGGGTTTTACTAAACTTCAATCTTTATTAACTGTGTAACGTTATCACACCTAAATTGCACTGTATTGTTCTAACAAAAAAGAAACAAAATCACAGCATCTCTATACAGGGTGTTATTAAACTGCAGCCTTTTATTAGTAGTGTAAATTTTCCTTTATATTGAGTCTTCATTTAATGCTGTACCTCACGTGACCTATGACGTACGTGATCAACTACCTAAGAGCTGGTTAAAATGACGTAGTTACATCTTTGTCCTGAAAGTACAAAACAAAAAAAAAAGTAACAAAATCGTGATATCTCCCTACAGGGTTTTACTAAACTTCGGTCATTTATTAACTGTGTAACGTTAACTGCACTGTTCTAGCAAAACAAAAAAAAAACAAATCACAGCATCTCTATACAGGGTGTTACTAAACCAAACCGTGTGACGAAGGGATGAGGATTGGTGTGCAAATATAAAAACCTATGCATGCTTTTGGACCCCCCCCTCCTACCGTCATGACCTGCTTGCTTATATCAGGCACAACCAACTACTCTACGACCTTGGGATTTTTTTTTATGATAGTGATCTAGGGCAGTGATTCTCAACCTTTTTAGCTCCGCGACCCCCCAAATAGTAAATACATATAAATAAAATTAATATTTCGCGACCCCCCTCCTATAATTTTATGTCGCTGCGTTTATAGCGATGGGTGTGAACATACATACATGTATGACGTTAGAAAATGATTATTATATTTTTTTTGCGTGTGACGAAGGGATGGGGATCGGTATGCAAATATAAATACGTACGCATACTTTCAAAATATTTTAACCCCCCCCCCCCTTCCAACATGACCTGCTCGCTTATATGAGGCACAACCAAACACAAGTCACAATTAATGAGTTATTACAGTTCCCATCCCCCCAATATAATTTTAGCTTTCATTATAACAGCCACGGACAATGCAGGTGCTTTTTCCCCGAGTTTCGCTCGTTTATATGAGGCACAACCAAGCACTCTACGACCTTGGGTTTTTTTTTCATGATAGTGATCTAGAGTATAAATAAATGACTTCAGTACAGTAGCACCCTGTATATTTGCTGGATACAATTTTTGATTTTTTTACAAACTTTTTCGTAATATTTTCAACCGAATTATGTTGTTATGTTATTAACGTCTTATGTTATTAACGACTAACAGAAAACAAAAAAAGACTATAAGAAACAAACGATAAACGAGAGACTAACAGAAAACAAAAGAAAGAAACTGTAACTTGTAAGTAGCGTTAATGGAATGTGAAAATTAATTCTATACCGAAACAAACAAAAGAGAAATGAAACAAACAACATGATTAAATGAAAACAGAAAACAAAAGAAGGTCGACGTTTTCCAAATTTCAATTGTTCAAAAATTCAGAGGCTGACAGAAAAGAAGAGAAACAATAGAAAAATGAAACAAGAACACGATTTAAAAGAAAACTGAAAACAAAAAATATCGTAGCTTTCCAGTGGAAAACGGAAAACAAAAAAAAAACTATAATGTAATGCGAAAATTAGTATTCTATTGAAAGAAACGAAGGAGAAGTGAAACAAACAGAACGATTAAATGAACAGAAAACAAAAGAAGATCTTGGTTTGCAACTACGAATTATTCAGAAATCAAGAGGCCAACAGAAAACTATAAGTAACCTACAAACTCATCGAAAGAGATAAAAAAAAGTGAAACGAAGAACACGATTAAGTGAAAACGGAAAACAAAAGAAGATCGACGGTTTCCGGCGACGAATTGTACGATAATCAAAAGCGTAAAAGCATTAATTTAATAGAAAAAAAAAACAGAAGAAACAAACAAAACAAGAGAAGATCATTGATTATTCTCCAGCTGGAAAAAAATTGTAGTCCGATAAAATATGCATAGATGGCACCACATAATATCTTCCTTTAGTTTAATGACTTAATCTAAAGCTAACAGTAAATTGAATTTATTTTTCATTTCAATTAACAGAAAACAAAGGAAGATCGACGTTTCTTCTCCAAACCAAATTTCGCGCCAAGAAAAGTCGTAATTCAACAAAATTCACATAGACGGCACGGATCCAACGCAATTTCGATTCATTTAAGAACACATAGATGGCACCACCCAACACAATTAATTTTTTTTCCATTTTTTAACTACAATTTTAGAAATATTAAATTTCGCGGCTAAAAAGCTGGGTTCCAGCAAGATCTACATAGATGGCGCCACGTAATTTCATTTGTTTTAAAGTTTTAAATGACAATCACGTCGGTCAAATTTAGTTTTAATTTTAATTTCTTGAAATACGTATAAAATAAATGCGAATGATTAATTCGATAGGAAGAAAAAAAAAACAAATGAGAATTTGAAGGAACAATAAAGGTGTTTAGTTAGAATCGAATTAATAGCAAATAAGGGAAAATCGACGGTTTCTCTTCGGCGGAGAAAGAATGACATATAAACAGAGTTAGTGATACGAAGAATTAAATTCAAATTTCGAGCCAAAAAAAATTCGAGCTCGATAAAATTTATATAGATGGCACCGCCCAACACAATTTCATTTTTTAATTATCAGCTTTTGTTTAATTAATGTTTTTTTTATTCTAAGAATATCAAATTCGCGTCTAAGAAAACATGGTCCAACAAGATTCATGTAGATGGCACCACCCAACGCAATTCATTTTTTAAATTCTTTGATTATCGTTTTTGTTTAATGAATGTTTTTTCTTAAAATTTTGGGAATACCAAATTTCGCCCAAAAAACTGTGTTCCAGCAAGACTTACATAGATGGCGCCACGTAATCCCAATCAGCTAAGATGGCTATGAGACATGCTCCTGATTCATTTGTTTATTTGACCTCCTAAACAAGTAGAGTGTGACGTCGGCTTTATTTTATTTTTTGTTTTTTGGTGTTTTCAATGATTTAATCCTGTCCTACACAAACACTGACAACAAAAAATTAACTTTTTTAATTAATCTGTTTATTTAAGATAAACTGCGGCAGCGATAAGTTTTTCTAAGAGTCTTATCATCGTCGTTTCGCCTTCGTACGGTGGATCCCTAAGGCCCCCGTCGATATCACCGTGGAAGGCAACTTGTACACATAAATGATTTCAAGGGAAAACCTTTCCGATATCATCATAAACAAGTTGACACAACCGAAGTCGTATCGATCGTCAGGTGATCGGTAAATATCGTCGTCGTGTTAACAAGGCCGATAAACATTTCAGACGCCTCAGTTCCCGAGAATTTACGACCAATAAATCGCGGTCCAATGTCCACCAAGATGGACTGACGTAACTTCTTAATGCAATTAGTTAATGGCTTGTGCATTTACCGCCGCGCCGCCTCTGACGCACGTCGCTAATTCAGATATGTTTTTAAAAATTAGGGCGACTTCACACGGGCCGAGTGTCGTTCTGACGGACACTTTCAAAGGGTTACAAATAATTTGTATTGCGTAGAATGACCCTAATTCTTTTTTTTTTTTGAAATGTTAAAATGACTTCTTCATTAATATAAAACTTTTATTAATTCGTTATTTAATTAATACAAACTTGTTGCTTCTGTCGCAGTCGTTCATTCAAAAGTGCTTTTGCAAATTAGGTCGCCTGCACACGCACCGTACTTATTGGCTTTCGCCAGTTTGGAAGTCTTTTATTTATTTATTTTTTTTACGTTGATGAAGAAAACCGACCGTCTTCCGTTCCTTTTGGATTTAAATATGTTGTAAGACATTTGCTTTTTTCTGTTAACCAAAAGATGGCGTTCCGCCATTTTTCTCTGTACGACCGTTGCTCGATCGATCGTCTTTTGTTTTTGTTTCTACTTTTGATGTTTGAAATTTGTTGTTAAAAAAATATTTGTTTTTTCTGTTGTGTGGGTGGAATTAGTACAATGGTTACTGTCGGTGGTGATGAGATGTCGCTGAGTCGAAGACCTGTCAGTTGACTGGAGATGCATCCGCGGAACTTTATGTTACCGACCTGTCCAAGAGATGGCGTCGCTTAAAAGTCGCTTCACCAATTTTTTGGATGTTACAGTGTACGTACTTTCAAATCCAAGCTATATGGCAGGTGGAAAGAAGAGTCGCCTTGGGAGTTATAAATAATTTGCGTTGTGTAGTGTAGCCCTAACTTTGTTTTATTTAAAGAAAAATATTCCAATAAGTTTTTCATTAATGTACAAGTCTTCTTAATATTTTATTTTATAGTTATTTTAAATTTTGTTTTTGTATCTCTTTCTGGTACTAACTTTTTTGTTCGCTCTGCAGAATCATTTTCTTTTTCTTGCTGTATAGATTCCTTTTCTTGTTCTTCGTTTTTCAATGTTTTATGGTCCTCTCTTTCTTCTCCCTCGCCTTTCTCTTCTATAGTATGATCTTTTTCAACCTTCAATTCTTCTATCAATCCTTTTTCTTCTTCTTGTTTCTCTTCTCCGTTTTCTTCAGCTTTTAATTCTTGGGCGGGTTCTTTTGTTATTGGCCCCCCAAAATCCTTTTCTTTTCCTATCGTCGTTGATTTCGGTTGTGGCGCTTTTCCTTTGCTTTTCTTCGTCTGACTTTTATTTTGCTTAACTGGCGTTCCTTCTTTTTGACCTTCGTCAACTTGCCTTTCCTTTCGTCCACTTTGGTCCTCGACCCTTTTCGCTTCTTGCCTTCGTTCGGCGTAAACATCCATGAGGATTCCGAAAAATTCTTTGCATTTCTCTGCGTCGGAGCGGTTCTCCAAGGGGTAGTAAACAACGGGGGCCCAAACTACGCACATGTTTTCCTTGTTCATCTTGTTCTCTCCTTCGTTGTCGGTCACTCTCAGGAGGTGCTGCATCACGTGCTCGAGCGTCTCTTTTCTGACTTTGTCCAATTCCTCTAACCCTTTTTTAATTTCCGATCGGTCTGAAAGAATGTAGATCGTAAAAAAATTGTAGTGTGCGGTCTAAATAAGTGCAAGAACTTACCTTCGTTTTCTTTGAACGTTTCGAATATCTGCTTGGGCAAGAGCGGCTCCTCCATTTCGGCCAAGATCATCTTCAGAAAGGAAGCCAAGTCGTGGACGTCTTGTTTATCGATATCAATGTTCTCGGGTTTACCATGAAGCTTCAGAATCTTCTCTTTATTCCCGGGTTTCCGGTACAAGCTTTCGGTGCCCAAGTTCAGATCCAGGCGTTCCGTGATCCTGAAGATGACTTCGGGCACTTGGGTGTCACCGTGTTTCTTCGCCGATTTCAGGTTGAATCTGCCGGGGCCGTTCTTTTTTTCGTTCTGTTTGTTGACGCTGTAGCTTTTGTTTCTTCTGGGCACTAAGTTGTTTAAATTTTTCAAATTCCAATTCATCGTTGCGCACTTTAGCGTACCGCACGATTTTAATAAACCGATTGTTCGTTTGTTATCTTATCTCTGGCTGGCGAGATTAGATTATTTTCGTGAAGGAAACGCTTTTCTCGGAATCTTTTTTAAAAGTTTTGATAAAACAGCGGAAAGACGAGAACAATTTTCTATTTACCGTTAAGGTAACGAGGTGGCGTTAAGAGGAGGACCTGATTGGTAATGTGTACATCTGTATTCAAGAGATGGCGCTTCAAATCATTGGTTTAAATTGACTTCAAAGCCAATTACCCCTTAACAAAGAAATGCTTTTAAATAAATATGATTTCAGTTACGAATGGCAATTAAAAAAAAAACAAAAATTTATTGTCTAATAGTATTTACATTATTTACAAAATGGCGCTGTGTCTTAAATTAATTTATTGCAATTTTCTTAATATTATTAATTATTTTTTAAAATTATTATCAATCTAAGTCAGACTTATACACTTCTCTGTACACCTCCACGGGAACGTTCTCGTAATACGATAGGGGCTTTTTTGAGATCTTGTTCGTGATTTTCTTCTTAGATGTCGCTTCGTTCTTCATGATGTCCTTCAGCTTTTCCGCCACGGTCCCCAACGTAATTTTACTGCCAGACGCGTCGTCTTTAACGACAGCGAACTCTTCGCTGCTGCGCTTCTTGACTTCTATGTCCTTGAACTTCTCGCTGATCATTTCTATCGTGGTCTTACTATTACTCGCCCCATCGTCAGCTTCAGTCGTAGTTTCAAGGTCGTCGTATTTTCTGTAGGCCAAACACTTGGGAACTTCGTCCATCTTTATTCTACTCTCCTTGCACTCAGTTTTATCCTTGAGGTCCTCTAGTTTTTTTTGTACGACCACCCCTTTGACTACCGACGCGAACTTGATGTTGTGCCTGAAATTTTTTCCCTCTTCGACGCTGATCACTTCGATTTTTTTCTTCTGGTTTTCATAGATCCGCAGAAGGACTACCACGAAGTCCAGATATTTCACCAGGTCGTCCTTGTTGGATTTGTCGAGTTTCGCCGGAGGGTAGAAAAGGGGCGCCCATATTATCGAGATGGTCTGCTCGTCGAGCTTGTTTCTGTCTTTGCACGCGAGTATTTTTAGTAGGTGATGGGCGAGATGCTCGACGGTTTCTCTGTGCGCCGGTTTTAAACTGACTAGGTTGGCCGAGACTTGCTTTTGTTTTTCTACGTCATCCAATTTGTCTGAAAATAAAAACAAAAAATTGTTGGTTTTTTCTCTGAATCTTTCATAATCCTAAATGGGTTTATGAACCATTTGTGTCAGCCTGCTAGAACAAGTCAATCAATATTTGAATGGTCGAATGAAAAACCAAGTGACTTCCAACAATAATTGTTGTTTACCTTGTATATTTTAAAAAAGATTTTGCCACCTTTTTGATTTTTGGTTTTTAATCTGAATCAGTGGCGTATCCAAATTTGCGCAAATGGTGGAACGTACCGTAATTTTCAATGAATTCACTGACGACGCCCGGAGGCAACAAAGGTTCCTCCAGTTCTTGTATGATCGTCTTCAACCAAGTAATTAAATCGTGGACGTCCGTCTTTTGAAGTTCGGGTTTGATCTTCCTCCTCAGTTTCGACACTTTCTCTTTATCACCCCCCTGAGTGTAGATCCCCTCCACGTGGGCGTGCTTCTCAATCTGCGACGTGACCCTACATATGAGCTCGGGGACGTTCGTGTTTTCTTTTTTGGGCATAGCGTCCAATCTATATCCGTAAGCATCTGCAACGTTAATTTTGGGTAAGTAAGAACCCCCCTCACCTCAATGGGGTGTATCTGTAAAATTACCTTTGCGCGATTTCGGCTCGCTTTCGTTCTCGTAGGACGACGTCGACGCCAGGCTAAAGTTGCTGCCGAACACTTTGTCCTTCGACTCGGATCTTACAAAGCCTATGATGTGCTGCCTCAGTCGCTGCTTCGGGCTGCTCCTCACGGATTCTTCGGGCGTTTCTGCGTCTTCTTTGATGGAATTCAGCTCTCTGTCGCTGACTCTTCTCGAGCTATACTCCTTAAAAGTTCATCGTAAGCTAAACAATGAAAGTTTAGTACGCTGCATTTAAATGCAACGACCTACGGTATAGGGTGTACAACAATTATTGAAGGTCACGTGGTTTTTAGCGTTTTTAACTTACTTATGAATGTGTAAGAGTGAAAAATCACATGACCGTAATCATAGTCGTTGATTCTATTATTACGTTAAACAAAAATTAGCAGTTTTAAAAAATTTTGTTGCAAAAAGCGATCGCAGGATGTCGCTACATAAACTTTTCAAAAATTAGAAGGTTAGGAAATATGTACATTACTATAGAGGCGTCACTTTTAAAAAATTTTGTTGCAAAAAGCGATCGCAGGATGTCGCTACATAAACTTTTCAAAAATTAGAAGGTTAGGAATTACGTACATTACTACAGAGGCGTCACTTTTGCAGATAATTCATAAATCTTTGTATTTATACAATGACGTACTTATTATGACGTAACTGTCTTGTTTGGTGACGTATCTAACGGCGCCAGTACTTGTTATGACGTAACTGTCTTGTTTGGTGACGTATCTAGTGACGTTATTGCACCACGTCAAATTTTTTGTCCTTGTGTCTCTATACTCACCGGTGAGCTAATCGATTACGTCAATTTTTCATTTTATTTATGTAGTTTTGTATGTATTTATGATGCAAAAGAACACACAGGGTGTCCCGTGACGTAATGTCACCACTTGACCTACGTGATAATCAATTCAAAGCAAGTAAAAAACTCTATTAAAGTTTTGTTCTAAAGTAAACCGTTTCAAAATACTGGGTGTTTAATGATTAATTTTTTATTTTTTTAAATTTTAAAATTCATCCAATCATTTATCGGTTCAGCTAATAACCAATTCAAAGTAAAAAAAAAAAAAACTGATGAAGCAAACCGTTTTTCAAGAGTACGACGTGTTTTGTAATTTTCAAAATTTTGAAACTTTATCTCAAGAGGAGTTCAAAGACAACTAGATCTCTTTTGAAGCGCGCTAGAATGTGTTTAGCAAACAACGGGGGTCATTTTGAACACCTCTTGAGATAAGTTTAAAAATTCCGTATTCTTGAAAAACGGTTTGATTTATTTTTTATTTGAATTGATTAAAATTAAATATTATGGTAGCGCTCTGCCTCTGCAATATTGATAAATCGTTCTGTTTAGTTGACAACCGTTGCTGTTATTTCGACATACAGAAAACAATCGCAATAAACGTAAGTTTTACATTCACTCAGTATGTCTTAATTGATTATTAAAAAAAAGAAAATAGTTGTCATAAGACATGTTCTAGTCTTACACGAACCGAGGTCTAAATGCATCAGCTCGGAACTAGACTATTTAAGAGGCAATGAATGAGTTTCTCAACACACGGACCGAGGTCGAAATAAATCAGTCCATAACTAATCGGATCGTTTGCATTTTTTATGTGAAGATATTTTTTAAACCGAATTAAAAAAATGTTACCCGGCAAACGATATTTTCTTAAAAGCATATTTTTCACAATTTTTTTTAAATTTAAATTTTTTTGGATTACGCAGTAGTTGAAATCGTACACGGACCGAGGTCTAAATAAATCAGCTCGAAGCTAGGCTATTTTAAGAGCCAATGAATGAGTTTTTCTCAACACACGGACCGAGGTCGAAATAAATCAGACCATAACTAATCGGACCGCTTGCATTTTTTATGTGTAGCTTTATTTGAGTTTTTTTACTTAGTTTGAATTAATTATCACATAGGTGAAGTGGTGACATTACGTCACGGGACACCCTGTATAGAGTGAACGATAATACTGATGAATACATAATCGCTGACTCCGATATATTATGGTAAACATGAATCAGGAAATTAGGAAAAATGTAAATTTTTGGAGGCGTGTCACGGTGAGGGCGGAATTTTAATTTTAATTTTATTTCGAAAATATACACTTGCATCTACATTGACGTCATTCCTTGTTATGACATAACTGTCTTGTTTCATAACGTGTCATAAAGACGTTATTCATGGCTTTGTACTCACCGGCGAGTTAATCGATGCCATCAACTATTCAATTTATGTAGTTTTTGGCGGTTATTATCGGACTTCGGACATTTCGGAGCGTTGCCATGGCTACGCACTTTTCATTGGTCCTCGCATTGCGTAACCGTGGCAACGCACCGAAATGTCCAAAGTTTGGTTGTTATACAAATTCGAATATTTTAGATTTCATTTTAAATAAAAGAAGGAGTAACGTCATTTGTTACGATGATGTAATTAGCGTTTCTCTTTTAAAATGTTTTTTGCCCTTGGCTATTACTATTACTGTACTGTAAACCTGACACTTGACATTTTACTAAACAGTAAATAAATAAATTTAATTTTTTTTTTAAATTAATGCAAGTGCTGTTGTAAGGACAGCTTATGACGTCATTGTTCTTGCTTGCAGCTTCAACGAAAAAAATGAAACTCGAAAGTTACGGCAATCGTCTTTTGTTTTTCATTTTTTCTTCTTACCTCTCGTCGAAGACGAACGTTTTGCAGTTTTTTTGCATGTTTATTTTTGTTTTGTTTTTGAAGGGCTAAAAAATTTGAACGGCGACCGATTTTATCTTCTTTTTTCTTTCGAAGGAAGAAAAAAAATCAGATGCAACCGATCGCCTTTTGTTTTCTATCTTTTTCTTTTTCGTTTTTTCGACGGCGAAAACGGTTCTGTTTTATATTTGTAACATGGTCGTGTGTTTCTTTTTTGTTTTTTGAGAAAAGAAAGACTGATTTTGTTTTCTTTTTCAAATTTCGTCGAAAAAATGAAAATTGAAAGTCTTCTTATGTCGATCGTCGTTTGTTTTAATTTAAATAATTTTTAATTTTTCGACTAAGCCGTTTCTTGTTCAATTGTTTTTTGTTTTCTCTTTTGTTTTTGGAGAGAGAAAAAATGTTAGTAAAAGAGCATGTGTTTCACAATCAATTATCATTTGTTTTAGATTTGTTTTTAAAGAACAGGAAAAATATAAAAGATAATAATCGACTTTGTTTTTTTTTCTTTCTTTACACGAAAAAAATGAATGTCGAAAGTTTACGAATAGCGGTCGAGTCTTTTATTTTCTCTTTTTCTTCTTTCGTCGAATATATTCTTTTTTTATAAACGTTCGTGGTGCCATCTTTTGTTTTTCTTATGTTATTGAAACCAGAAAAAAATTGAAAGACGATCGATTTTGCTTTTTTTTCTTTCTTTTGACAAAAAGATTCGAAAGTACTACTGCGACCGATCGTCTTTTGTTTCTTACGTTTCTCTTTTTTTCTCTTTCGACGAAAACAATGTTTTTTTCAACGTACATATTTCTTACACGTTTGCTTTTCTTTTGTCCTTGAAAAGAGGAAAAAAAAGTCGATCGATTTTGCTTGTTTTTTTGTCTCTCTGGACGAAATGAAAATTGAGTTTCCTAATGTAAGTACTGCGGTCGAACGTCTTTTATTTCTTACATTTTTCCGTTGACGAAGACCAATTTTTTATTAACTTTGGTAATTTTTTATTAACACTTGGTATGTACAGTTGCGGACAGAAAATTTCGGATGTCACTGTCATTTCACTGACGTAAAGTTAAGAAATTCCTATATGTATACGTCGGATGAGTGACAGTGACATTCGAAATTTTTTGTCCGCAACCGTACATACACAATCTATCACTAGCGGTGATTTTTTTTAAATACAGCGTGATTCATAATAGATGTCCGACCCGTTAGGAGTGTATTTACTACGGTTACGCAAGTACGAAATTACAAGAAATAAATTTATCAGAAGCATTTCAAAAATTTAACGCTTTTGAAACCCCAAATTGAAACCGTTAGGGTATCACTGACAACTATTTTTAGAATGTGATAGGTACGATGTTTATAAATACCAGTATGAATAGCTTGTTGCCGCCGCCACACATTTTTATAACGACAATAAATTTCATTTCCAAACACGTGTCTGCAATACATAATTGAATTGCCCGTCATAAATCTCTCGGAAAAGTTGTAAACACAGGCGTTTTAGAATTTTATTCAAGGGTAAATGATTTTGTGAGTTAGGTCAGTTATTCCAGTGCCAACGAACCTATTTACATGTGCATCTTCAATTAATTTTATCTTAAAAACTATGCACCTAAGACCCCTTATTTATATAAACTTTTTGCTTTGTTTGTTCATGTACTACGTGGGGTTAACGGGTCGGACACTTATTATGAATCACGCTGTATAATAATTACGTGAACAGTTTCGATTAGCACATCGATGAAAATAAAAACACTCAGCATAGATTTACAGCGCTTAAATTTTTATTCATTTTACATTCGCCGGTTAAAACGCATGTTTCATTAATTTAAAAAAAAATCGATTTTATTTGAAATTTATAAAATAACCGCATAGAAATGTCACGGCCGGATAAGGTTGGCGACCCTGCAACGTGAAGTCGTTTTGTTTGCGTTTGACGTTTAAAAACCGCAATCGCTTTTTCAAAGTCGTTTCATCAATTTTATCAAGCTTTTAGGCCTTTATAAGCTACGAAAAGGAAAAATGTAGCTTCGTTTATGCCTCCGGTGCATCGGAAGCGATCGCCACGCGGTGTACAGGTATTGTAATTAATACCCCATCGTGAGGGTTGTGATGATGTTAGTAGTGAACATACAACAACTACAGTTTATGAATTTTCAGACTATTTTTGAATAATATCATCTACAAGTGCTACAAGAATCTTTGGGATGCATGCGTAAGACTATCACAAGATGAACAAACATCACATTGAGACAAATTTAATCGAGTTTTGGCGACGTGATCAGGTTTGTACTTGCTCTTTTTAATATCCGATCATGTTACCAAAGAAACGAGAGAGAGAACAGAACACTTCACGACATGGACACATCAACTCACATTTCTCATGTGCACGTTATCTGATTGTCTACTGCTCTTGTACGAATTTAAAATCAGTTCTATCACTTTGTTCACGATCATGGAGAAGTCGTAGACGTTATCCTTGGTGTAATCCGTAGGCCAGAGCAGAGAGGGCCCCCATACGATCGAGAGACTATGAATGTTCATCTTATTGTCTTCGGTGTGCGCCTCGACTTTCAGCAAGTGCTCGATTAAGGTCTCGAACGTCTCACGATGGGGGCACTCCATTTTTTCGATGACGTTCTTGACTAGTTTGTTACGCCCCTGCTCGTCTGGTTTTTCTAAAATAAAAAATAGGAAGTGCAAGCTAAAATCAGGTGAATTACTCACCTAATATCTTCAGTAATTGTTCGAAACTCCTGTATGGTATCAAGGGTTCCTTCAGCTCGCGAAAGAACAACTTTAAAGCCCCGGTGAGTACGTCGGGGTCATTTTTGAACTCGTCGAGTATTTTAATGTTATTCCTGTCGACGTTGACTCGAATTTTTTGTATGATCGCCAGGTTCCCGGGTATCCGGTAAATGTGCTCGCTCCGAATGTTCTTGTCGATCTCGATCAGCGCGATGGTATTCCTGACGAAAACCGGCACTATGTTCCTGCTTTTCTCGTAGAGTTTAGTGAGCGTGTTGCCGAATATCTCCTCGTTCATGAGGATGCCCTTCCTTTCGAGGAGGTCTCGGTTCGACCTTCGCTTCAGCAATTTCTGCAGGATGTTCTTTTTCTTCTCCACCGGTTTTTCTGTGAGCGAATTGGAGCGCTCTCTTCTTGCTTCTGCACCGCCTTGCCTGATGCTGTCGGATTTTATTATGTAGACTTTGTTGTCGGTGTCCGTCAGTTCGATTTTCTTGGGGGTCTTCTTGCTTATTTGAAGGTCGTTTGCTATTAATTCCTTGAAGAAAAAAATGAGGGGGGTTTCGTATTGTGCTTTATTTATGTGGTAGTTACTTACGGGGAGGGCGTTTTCTTTGATGGCGGTCAGCTCTCCGTCTTGGAATCGCAAGAGTGGAACACGCTCTCTGTTTTGGCCGTCGTACGTCCACTTGGGGCTCCTCATTTCGATCACTTCCTTGTTATCTGATTTTTGCCCGAACGTTCCGATTCTAAAATAGACGGTTTGCTGTACTTGTAAGTGGAGATCAGGAAATGTTGGAATGTTATAAAACATTGATCACTTCAAATAACTCTGACACTTTTAATTAAGCTTTTTTTTATCGAGCCATTAAGTAACGATCTGCACATGAAATCTTTTTGCCAATTACGTGGTTTTTCCATACGAGTATCTGTATGATTGCCAATCTGTTGTTTTCATGGCTCATCTATGTAATTGCAACACACTTGAGCTGATAAGCCAGGCGATTGAATCATATCGCCAACAATCAAACGATAAGTACGTTTAACAATTTCATTTCCCTGAAAAAGGCAGAATATTGAAATTTGCTTTCAGATGAACGATTTCTTTTGCTCTTGAGGGAGGAAAAAAAATGAAGTACTTGCTTGTATTTCATTTAAAAAAATAATAATAACAGTGCGAAGGAAACCGGAATTAATTTGAAGATCTTTCGTTCATTTTATCTAATTTTTCTGGAAAAGAGATCGAATTCGGCTTGTGAAATCGATGGTCGTTTTTGTTTTGAGAAAAAAAAAGTGCAAGGGACGTTCGATGTCGCTGTTGATTTTTTTATTCACTGCCCTTGCTTTTTTCACTCAAAAAAAAGTCAAAAAGTGTCAATTACAACACAAAAACAAAACAATGCATCTCAATAAGTGCTTTTGTTTCTTTTTCTTCTTTTGTTTTTATAATGTTTAAGTATTACAGAATCGATCGTCATTTGTTTTTCTTTTGTTTCGCCTTCTGCGTTGTTTTTCTTTAGTTTTAAGTTTAAAAAATAATTGACGCAGATTTTTCACTGCTTTTGATGAATATAAATGTCAAATTTCCATGTAAAATTGATGGTCTTTTTTTTTAAACCCGAAACATTTTCCAAGTCAAATTTATAAACATTTGTTAAACATTCGATCGCCTTCTGTTTTTATTTTTTTTTTTTGCTCTTAATTCGAAAGTTCTCTTATACAGGGTGACTATTAATTGTACCGACAAATTGAAACCACGACAAGAAGCGATGTCCGAGAGTATGGGAAAAATGTTAAAAAAATTCTTTCTACTTTAGTTTTCGAGTAATAATTAATCAAAAATTATCCCCAAAACGACGATGCGCTCCTGGTCAAAAAGTCGAGAAGCAGATGAACAAAATAAATGCTGTTGTAAGTGTTTCTTATAGTTTCATGATATGGCGCGCAGCGTGCCTTCGTGAACTTGACCTTTAAGTGGAATTGTAATTCTCCGTTTTTAGGTCAATGCCCGACGTGACAAATAATGCTTTCAGCAAATTATCTGAAGTAGATTATTTCACGAAAAGAATAACAACACTTTGAAACAAATAAATCAGTAAACTTATGCGTAATGTGAGTGAGGACTTATTAACACAAATCTATTAAAACTTTAACAAATTCCAACGTTCACAACTTCAGCATCCTCTACTGGCGCATTCTTTTCACTTTGCATTCACTTATGTATTAATTAATTCCTTAGAATTTTTTAAACGTAATCCCGAAATCTGATACATTCATTCAGTACGCGAAGAAACTGGCCGCACATCACGTCGCTGTCCTTTAAAGCAGATGTACAATTTTTACAGTCGGCGATGAACTCTAGGTCGTTTCACATTTTCGGAGGAAACATTCGTTTAAGCAAATGTAATCAAGTAATCATTCTTTTGTGGCGGTAATTATTTATTATCAATTAGGAGTAGTATTATGCTGAATATTAGTAACATAAAACAGTAGTAATAATATTTTTATTGTCTCCGTGCAAACATATTACTATCAGCTGCCTGCTGGTCGGTATATTTGACTCCTGCCATTACTAGATTTAAATCCTTGCAATTTTTTTTTGTGGACGAAGCGAACATTCCCCTCTAGTAAAATAATCCGCACGAATTAACAAACAGTTATTTACACAGTTATTTGCGCATTTATTATTTGTATTTCATACAGTTACTTTAGAAATTAATAATAATTACGTGGCATAAAAGAAACTTGCCTTCCCCAGCCGTTGTAAATGTAATGACACCAATTGAGATGTGTGTCAAGGTCGCAATGTACGCAAGCGAGAGTCAATAAAAAAAATTATTGGTCTATTATCCTGCCGCATTTATGGAACGTGGCCGCCGTATTTCGTATGCAATGTCGGAGCTTGATTTTGGGGTCATTTTTTAATTAATTATAAACTGTTCACAAGAATTTTTTAACATTTTTCCCATACTCTCGGACATCGCTTCTTATCGTGGTTTCAATTTGTCGGTAGAATTAACAGTCACCCTGTATATCGTGGCCGATCGTCTTTTGTTTTTTCTTTGGTGGTTTTTTCTTTTTTGTTCTCTTTTTAGAACATCGCTCGTTATTTGTTTTGTCTTGTCATCTGCGTTTTTTTCTTGACTTAAAATAATTGTCACACATTTGTCCAGATGATCTTTTGTGCTCCCCCCCCCCCCCGACTTTTGATGAATAAAAATGTCAAATTTCGTTGTAAAATTGATCGTCTTTTTTAACGCAATTTCTCAAGTCAAATTTGGTACGAATTCGATGGTGTTTTGTTATGTTTCGCTTATGTATTGCGACCGATCGTATTTTGTTTTTTCTCTTTTTTTCTTTTCCAATGAAGATAATTTTTTTTATAGGCAATCGTTACAATAATCAAAGTCAAAGTTATTTTTTTTTTAATTAAAAGGGGTGTGTTAAGGTAAATCGATCGTCTTTTGTTTTTTATTTTTATTTTCTATTTTTGAAGAGGTGCCAAAAGTTCTCCTATGCAATGCGATCGATTGTCTCTTGTTTTAAAGAAGAAACTAGGCGAACGACGATCTATTTCGCTAGTTTGTCTTTTTTCTCTTTGACGAAGAAATGAAATCGAAAGTTGTCTTTGAATTGTGATCGATTGTCTTTTGTTTTCTGCATCGAGATCGTCTTTTGTTTTCTGCATCGAGATCGTCTTTTGTTTTGCTTTTAAACAGAGACAAAGATAAGTGTAAAAGGCGATCGATTTTCTTATTTTTACTTCCGATGAAGTGAAAATCGAAAGTATTTTTTTTTATGTGCTGCGGTCGACCGTCATTTGTCGCCTGCATTTCTTTCTTGCGACGAAGACAATTTTTTTAATGTCGATCCTCATTTGTTTTTTTTTTGTTTTTGTTTTGAAGAGAGGAAAGAAACGCCAAAGGCGATCGATTTTATTTGTTTTTTCTCTTTTTTCTACGAAGAAATGAAAATCTTTTTGATTCTTAGATTTTTCTTTTTTTTTCTACTATCGACGAAGAAATTTTTTATAAACATTTGCTACACAATCGATCGCCATTTGTTTTTAAAGAGGGAGAAAAATGAGAAAGGCAATCGATTTCGTTTGTTTTTCTTTCTTTCGATGAAGAAATGAAAATCGAAAATTCTTTCATATACACGGCCGATCGTCATTTGTTTTCTACGTTTCACTTTTTTTTCTTTCGACGAAGACATTTTTTTTTCTCAAATAAAACATTTGTTACACAATCGCCCATCTTTAGTTATTGCTTTTTTTTTCGTTTTTGAGGAGAGGGAAAATGCAGTCGACCGTCTTTTATTTTCTACTTTTTTTTCTGTCGACGCAACAAAGACAATTTGTTATTTAAGACGGATTTTACAATCGTCGGATAAGCATTATTCTTAGAATAACGTGACGCAGGTGTGACGTAGATATGGAGGAACGTTAAAGGATATTCGGCGAACAGTTATTCCGTCCTTATTCCACGGTTGTAAAACTCGGCCTTAATCGCTTGTTTCTTTTGCTTTTTTCCCGTTTTTGAAGAGGGGGGAAAATGCTAAAGTTCTCTTACATAATGCGGTAATTTCCTTTTCTTTCTTTTTCTCTTAAATTTTCTCGCAAATAATTACGCGTATGCACGAAATGACGTAAAACATCTGATGAGACGTCGCCATTTTATTTCCAGAATTGATGATAATAATAGCAGTAAATTTAATTTCGAAACAGATTATCACGATCAAGTAACAAACGGCCTGAAAGAAAGGATCAAACACGAAACAAAAGACGAACAACTTTTTTTAAATCGATCTAATGCACTGCGGTACTTCATTAAGCTTTGACAGGAAAGATTAACAGAGCCATCTATTAGAGTTAGATGAGGGAGGACAAAGTTTTTTCTTTTTTTAACTTTATCAACAATATTATCACCAGCAATCGAATGATAAATAAGTTTGGGGATTTCATTTTCGTTTACACAGTGTCGGACTCAGGTTAAAGTTAATGGGGCAATTTCCCTAAAATGCTTGGCATTTAGTGTGGCTGCTATTGATTTTATTATTGATAGGCGTACAGAGACATCTATTTGACAACAATAGCAAAAGCTTTTGAAATTTAATGAAAAGTACGGGGGCGAGATTAAAAAAATTATAATGTATGTAATTGAAGAGTCTTACTCGGTGGCTTCGAGCATGATGTATAGGCGTACAGAGACATCTATTTCACAATAGGAAAAGCTTTTGCAAGTTAATAAAAAGTACGGGGGCGAGATTAAAAAAAAAGGAACTCGGTAAATAAAATAATAATGTATGTAATTGAAGGAGTCTTACTCGGCGGCTTCGGGCATGATGTGTAGGGTCTGCGACCTTGGGCTCCTCCGCCTGTCATGATGCCTTAATTCGATGTCCTGTTCCACGTCACGCTCTTCCACCGGAAACCGGGGGGTCCGCGCGTTCCTCTCCTGGTAGTTTTCGAGTGCGGACGTGAATTCCTGCAAAAGACTCTGCATAGTAAAGGGCACGAGATTAGTCGGTCAGTTTTTCATTCGAAAGGAACGGAGGAAGTTGGGTCATCACTTATCATCAACTCACAATCCTAAATACGAAACAAAAAAAAAACAAAATTGGCGGAGCGTCGTGACAATTGAATTTATTAGGATTTCCTCATTTACCACCTTTTCATTATGTTATAGTGAGCGTCGTTGAGTTTGACGACGATAACAAAGCAACAAAATCTCGTTGTGAAGATCAGCGATTGATTTCGAGAGGACCCCTGCCCTCCCCCCTTTCTATTTGTAATAAATAACAACAAATCACGTGTACAACGAAAACGTTTACCTTTAGGGTTTCGATTTCGCAGTTCATCATCGTTCTTGGGGCCCCCTTGTGACAGATGATTCGCTAAGATTTCGAATTCATTTCCGAAACGCACACAATACACACCAAAACAATACCCGCTGACTGTTAGGATTTTATGCGAAGTTCGAGCGACGCTTTTGATAAGATATCAACTTCCACCTAACGATAATAGGAGCAGAGAACGAGATATTTAGAGCGCTGAATTCGATCTGTGCGGTCGGTCCTTGCGCGTACTGACTGCCTCGTAGATAATCACACTTTTTCAAAATTAATTGTGTAATGGCCGCGTTACGCAACCCCCCCTTGATGTTAGCACAAGTTAGCACCGTTTCTAAATACGTGAGAGAGTTCAAGCAAACACCGACGGTCTGCTCATTCGTACGTAAACACCTCGTAATATTATAAAATATCAGCAACAAAACAAAGTTTTATATACAGGGTGATTTCACTTTAAGTGCAATTTTTGGGGTAATAACGAAAGCATCGGCCTTGTAAGGCCGGCCGGTGAGAAGGAACAACCTTCGTGATTTAAAACAATTCCTAAACGTCTAATCTAAACCAAGACTTTCGGGACAATCGTCACGTCGAATTAAAAAATTCAGAAATTACATCTCACTATTTTTATTCCTGTGCTCGGATAGCTCCACCCTGTAGATCTGGACGTGGCGAAGCTAGTGTTGAAGACCGCAACTTCTTAGCACTAACCGTTCTCGAGATATAATTTTTTTGTTCCTTGAAGTCTAGTGTATTAAGGTCCATGGATTTTTCATCGAAGTAAAGCTATGGGCATGGCTTCGTTGGGCTTGACGAAAATAACGGAGTAGTTCTCCAATTAATATCAATAACACACATTTTTTGTCAGTTCGAAAAGCTGGAGGTATAGCTTTATTCTATAAATCTAAACAAAATAGCTTTATTCTATAGATTTGGCCTCGGCGAAGCTAACGATGAAGACCGCAACTTTTTACTACCAACCGTCCAAGAGAAGTAGATTTTCTTATGCCTTGAAGTCTAGTGTATCGAGGGACACGAATTTTTCATCGAAGTAAAGCTATGGGCATAGCTTCATTAGGCACGGCGAAGTTCATCAGTTAATACCTCCAAAAGTTCTGAAGATATACATTTTTTGTCATACAAAATCCACGTGCGAGAATTTTCACTGAAGCAAAGCTAAAGGTATAGCTTCATTAGGCACGGCTAAGTTCGTCAGTTAATACCTTCAACAGTTCTGAAGATATACATTTTTTGTCATACAAAATCCACGTACGAGAATTTTCACTGGAGCAAAGCTAAAGGTATAGCTTCATTCTATAGATGTAAGCATGGCCAAGAGGGCGGTGAAGCCCCCATTACTCACTATCTTCAATCCTTCTCGTGGTGCAAATTTTTTTCTGAGATGAAATGACTTTCCGTTTAAGTCAATAAATTTGGAAAGCTATGGTATAGCTTCACTCTATAAATTTGAAAATGGCGAGGTCAACAGTTTTCTTCTCGATGTACAGATTTTTGTAACGTGAAATTATTTTCTATTGAAAGAAACGAGTTTTGCAACACTCTGGGTATAGCTTTATTCTATAGATTTGGATACGACGAAGCTAACGGTAAAGTCTTGAGATACAGTTTTTTGTGTCATAAAGTTTGTGTAGAGAGTATATTGTTGTTTCATTTGGCTAAACAAATATGAAAAACCAAGGCATAGCTTTACTCTATAGTAGATCTGGGCCTGGCGAAGTTAATTTTGAAGCCTACGACTTACTTTCTCCGACCATTCTCGAGATATAAATAATTTTTTGTGACAAAAAGTGCACGTACGAGAGTAACGAGTGAGATGTGAGAAAATTTGAATAGCTCAGGTATAGCTTACTCTATAGATCTGGGCGTTAACGGCTCTATAACCATTCTCAAAACACAATTAATTTTTGTGACAAAATTCGCATGATCCATTCATTTAAGTGAGTAAGTAAGTTTGAATAGCTCAGGACATAGCTTCAGTCTATAGATCTGGACAAGGTGAAGTCCACGGGGTTGCCAACTTCGATAGTTTATGAAATGCAAACTTGTGACAAAAAATTTACGTACAAGAATATATGTGCTTCTTATTTAAGTAAGCGAGTTTGAATAGCTTAGAACATAGCTTCACTCTGTAGATCTAGATAGGGCGAAGTTAACAGTGAAGTTCCCGACTTATTAAATCTGACAGTTCTCGAGATTTTAATAATGCTGAAAATCCATACGTAAGAGAAGAGTACGTGAAGCACTAGCTCAGAGTATAGCTTTACTCTGCAGATTTCGGCATGGCGAAGTCCATGACTTACTTCCTCCAACCGTTCTCAATTTTTTTTTTGTGACAGAACGTGCACGTGGACTTTTCATTTACGTAAGCTACTTTGAATAGCTTCGGACATAGCTTTGCTCTATAGATTTAGGTGCGGCGAAATTAATGGTGAAGTCCACGGCTTGCCTTCTCCAATTGTTTTCAAAATACAAATAACTTTTTGTCACTGCAGTTTATTTATTTACTTAAGCAAATCTGACTAGCTCAGGACTTAGCTTTACTTTATAGATCTAGGTATGACGAAGTTAATGGTGAAGTCAATAAGTTACTATCTCCTACCTTCCTGGAGATGTAAATTTCTTGTTGACATAAAATTCATGATTTTTTAAATTAATTGAAGTGTACAAGTTTGAGAGCTCCAAGCTTGGTTTCACCCTGTATAATAAATTAAATAAATAAAATGAAAAAAAAATTATTATGAAAGCTGTTGCGTTAGACTTACGTTTACTGACCCTAATTGATCTATTTTTGTAAATTTTCCCGAAATTTTGCGACATAATACATACCAAGGTTCTATGAAACCCGACCATGGCTCGGCACAGCACTTATTTTTATGTCTTCCGATTATCGGCCCAATAGAAAAGACTGGCGAGGTTTTGTTTATCAAGACCGACTGACATTAGGCGATGATATCTTAGCGTTTCCCGGTGGTCTGCTTGAAGCAAACCGCAAGTTTCCAAGTAGAGGCCCGGTTTAAGTGCGAATAAAACGCACTGACTCATTTATTTGTGCGCGTAATTGCGACCAAATTTGCTGCGTGCTTTGTTCCGCGGCGAAAACCAGGAGTACGCCGGCCATTTAGAGGTGGTTATGTCATCAGTCATCATTGATGATAACTGATGTGATAAGGCAGAAAGAAATGAACAAAGGAAGTTTCAGGGGAAAAAAATTGTTTTGTTTTTTTCTCTTGTTCACAAATTCACAGTTCATTAAAAAAATGTATCATTTTGGCTTGCTTTTGTTTAACTACAATAAATAATAATAGCAAGCCATGAAATAAATTATTTAAAAAAAAGTATATCGTGGGTGAGGCGATAGAACAATCATTTTCAAGTAAATATTTTGTTTAAATGCAATTGTTTCATAACTTTATTTGTTAAGTCGAATGGCTCAATTTCAGTAACACCCTGTATAAGTCAATTGTGATGTAATTTATTTTTATTTATTTATAATACATAAATAATTGTACTCTCGTATTTTTTTTAATCGTTATCTACATTTTATTGCGTCGAATGGCTCGAGTTTAGTAGCACCCTGTATAAGTCTTTTTTTTTCAGTGCAGACAGTTAACAATAATTTGAACAGCGTCAAATAAAAAACAAAATTGAACACAAGGCGAAAGCAAAACATAAAAAATAATATAACAATAAAATTTTTCTATCAAAAACCAAGAAAAATGCAAAAAAGATTAAATCGAAAAAAGATGAATTATGGTGTAATTTAGTTAGACTTAATATTAATGTAATAATCTTGTCCCCTTACTTTTTCTTTTTCATTATCAATGTTTCGTTCAATGACTCAGGTTTAGTAGCACCCTGTATAAGCCAGTTATGATGGAATTTATTTTTCTTTAATTTTGATGTCTTTCATCATTACCAAGGGGTCGAATAACTCAAGTTTAGTAGCACCCTGTATAAATCAATTATGACGTAATTTATTTTTATTTAATGTTTGCATTCAATTAAATTACTTTCGAAAAAGTTACGTGCGTATATAAAAAAAAAAGAAATTTAATTATTAATTTTATTTTTTTCGATTTCTGGTCTGTACGCCTCGGATTTCGCATTGCGAATTATTCAACAAATTTGTTGGAAAAAGAATTTATTTTTACTTAATCCTAATGTAACAATCATGTCCCCTTATTTTTTTTTAATACCAATGTTTCGTCTGTCGGATGACTAGTTTAGTATCACCCTGTATAAGTCAATTATGACGTGACGTAATTTATATTTCTTCAATTTTGATGTCTTACCATTACCAATGTTTCGTTGAATCGAATAAGTCAAGCTTAGTAGCACCCTGTATAAGTCAATTATGACGTAGTTTATCTTTTTTTAATTTTTGCATTAAATTAAATTATCTTCGAAGAGGATTCGTGTGTATTTGAGAATTGCACAGCATTTATATTGAAAGTATACACATTTCGGCGACACAAATTTCATTGTTAATTTTATTTGTTTCGACTTTCGGTCCGTACGCCTATTTCTTCGCATTTCGCATTGCGAATTATTCAACAAATTTGTTGAAAAAAGAATTTATTTTTACTTAATCTTAATGTAACAATCATGTCCCCTTATTTTTTTTATTGTCAATGTTTCGTCTGTCGGATGACTAGTTTAGTATCACCCTATATAAGTCAATTATGACGTAATTTATTTTTCTTTCATTTCGATGTCTTTTATCATTACCAATATTTCGTTGGGTCGAATAAGTCAAGTTTAGTAGCACCCTGTATAAGTCAGTTATGACGTAATTTGTTTTTATTTAATTTTTGCATCAAATCATTTTCGAAAAAGTTACGTGCGTATTTGAGAATGAAAAATTGAAAGTATGTATACACATTTCGGTGACGAATTTTATTTGTTTCGACTTCCGGTCCGTACGCGTATTTTCTCGGATTTCCCGCTGCGAATTATTGAAAAAATTTGGCGTCTCTCTGTGCGTTATGAAACCTAATTAATGAGGGACCTTGCGTAAGGATTACACACGCGTCTCTCTAAACGTAAATCTGAGGGACCCTGTATAAGAATTACACAAAACCGAAAGGAAGAGGTTGAGAGTAATGGAAATTCGTCAATAAATTAGGCGTCTCCCGTGTGCGTTATTAAACCTAATTCTGAGTTACCCTGTATAAGGAATATACGAAGGAATAACGAAGTTTAAGAGTAATGGAAATTAGTCGGCAAATTTGTGCACCTAATTCTGGGGGACCCTATATAAAAATTACGCAAGTTTAAGAGTTATGAAAACTACCTAATTCTGATGGACCCTGTATAAGGATTTTACAAAACCGGACGAGGTTTAAGAGTAATAGAAATTAGTCAACAAATTTGGTGTTTTCTGTCTAATTTTGAGGGACCCTATATAAGGATTATACAAAACAGAGCGAGGTTTAAGAGATATGAAAATTACCTAATTCTGAGGGACTCTGTATAAGGATTTCACAAAACCAGACGAGGTTAAACAGTAATGGAAATTAGTCAATAAAGTTGGCGTCTTTCTGTGCGTCTAATTTTGAGGGACCCTGTATAAGGATTATACAAAACAGTGAGGTCTAAAAATTATGTTAATTACCTAATTCTGAGGGACTCTGCATGTGGATTTCACAAAACCGGACGAGGTTTAAGAGTAATGGAACTGAGTCAACAGATTTATCATAAATCTTTCTGTGCACCTAA
This sequence comes from Dorcus hopei, assembly GCA_033060865.1. Taxonomy (NCBI): domain Eukaryota; kingdom Metazoa; phylum Arthropoda; class Insecta; order Coleoptera; family Lucanidae; genus Dorcus; species Dorcus hopei. Next base: position 2,510,117 of record CM065420.1, read on the forward strand.
TTCTGAGGGACCCTATATAAAGATTACGCAAAATAGAGTGAGGTTTAAGAGTTATGAAAATTTCCTAATTCAGAGGGACCCTGTATAAGGATTTCATAAAACCGGACGAGGTTAAAATTTAATCGACAAATTTGGCGTCTTTCTGTGCTTCTAATTTTGAGGCACCCTATATAAGGATTACGCAAAACAGAGTGAGGTTTAAGAGTTATGAAAATTACATAATTCAGAGGGACCCTGTATAAGGATTTCATAAAATCGGGCGAGGTTAAAATTTAGCCAAAAAATTTGGCGTCTTTCTGTACGTCTAATTTTGAGGAACCCTATATAAGGATTCTACAAAACTGAGTGAGGTTTAAGAGTTATGAAAATTATCTAATTCTGAGGAACCTTTCAAAGTATTATACAAAACAGTGAGATTGAAAAGTGATGAAGATTGAACGTGTGTAAACCTAATTCTGAGGGACCCTGTATAATGAGTTCGCAAAACTCGGGTGGGGTTTAAGATTAAATGGAGCAGGAAATACCTCATCGTCGTCTTCGTCTTCGCTGCTGTACCACAAATTTGACAGCCAGTACAGCACATCCTTGGTCACGTACACTTCGAAGTTATCGACGGTAACCGGTTCGATGAAGTCTTCCTCCTCAACGCAGTCCTGAAACTCCACCGACACTCGACAGATATCGGCGTGTTTTATCTCCAGGCGGTCGCTCTTGTTTTCGTAAGGCGGAGCACTCAGTCGACTTCCGCCTTCCTTAGAGGTGGCAGCCGCCGCCGCCATTTCTTCTTCGCGCTTTCTAAAAACCACCGCCGCCAAATCGCCGCACCCGCTCAAAGGACGGACGCCGTGCTCGTAGGCCTCCACGGAATGACGGAGCTCACACAACCAAGCGAAAACGCTGGAATCACTCATCGTCGGGGCCCTTATCTCCTCCGGCTTTGCGAAACTTCCTATTTCGCGCTCGCGAAAGATAAGATTTTTTTTTTGGTGCGCTCGTCGCGCTTTACATTTACACGATGGTCACTCTGGATTTAACAACAACAACAACAACAATCGCCGCCGTCGTTTGATAAACAAAAACCACTCCCTGCAGACTTAGTCATGCCCGCTCCGAGCGCTCTTAATTGATATTATTAATTGTGAAATCGTATTAGCCGAGGCGCTCCCGGGTTTAATGACTTCCCTCTCTTCAATGGACGACATTATGTTAAGAATGAGACATCATTGATAAGTGTGCCCTCTCACTGTTTGTGTTTGCCTTGCCAGTTTGAGGAATCCGAACCGCACGATTTACTACGAAAACTACGAGGAGCGACGCCAAGATAAAATAACGCCGACTGACTTTCACTTCGGTTTCAACAACGGACGAAAAAAAAAAGCTGCAGAAAAAAAAATATGGGAGCGCGCCAGATACAGGTCGGAAACTATTTGGACGCGAAGCGTATCAACTCGGACGACGCACGTACTTACGTACGTACATTCAAGCGAGCCTAATTATTATTAATATTCATCGGTATACTCATAAGCACCGCCGAAAAGGAAGTGGGTTGACAAGTATTTGTGTCGCACGTATCACAAGAATGCGACTGTGCGACTTTTTTACGTGCAGTTGAATGGTAAGAACAAGCAATTGGAAACCTAGTTGGGGGTGTAACTGCGATAAAACAAGTGAAGGTGTCCAGTTGTTTCAAGTACCACTAAACAACATCATAAAATAAGTAATTCGATTTCGGACAAATTAAGGATGTAACTGCAGTCAAACAAATGAAGGTGTCCAACTGTATCACATCAAATATCAGGAAACACCATCACAAAGAAATGATTCGATTTCAGACAAATTAAGGATAAACTGCGATAACACAAATGATTGTTTTTTAGATAAATGAAGGATGAAACTGCGATAAAACGAATGAAGGCGTCCAATTGTATCAAACACCAGGTAACACTGAAGGTGAAACCAAATAGTATTCGCCGTCATAAAATGGTTTCGATTTCAACCAATCATATACCAAGTTATGGCCGTAGCTGCGATAAAACAAGAGTAGGTGCATCTTATTGAATGAAGGTGAAGCAAGGCTCAGTACTTGCCGTCATAAAACGATGACGTTGAACGCAGCAATAAGATAGTATTGAAGATGATGTTAAAGATGGCAAGGATGAAGAAGTGACAAGGATGAGAATGTGGTTTATGTTGAAGGTGACAGTGAAAATGATAATTAGATACGCAGATGAAAATGAAAAATCCCCAATATCTATTAGACTCAAACACAAGTTATATAATTTAACTTCTACGACGATCAACAACGATCAACGTTCAGGAATGCCGCGAACCCCACAAGATGGTGACCGGAATCCCTTTGATTTTTCTACAAGAACCGGAAGACGCCGACGCGCCCCTTTTCGCTCCGAATTCAAAAGCAGCCAATCTACACGCAAGAAGAAAGAAACAAAATAAAAGACCTTAGAGTTTGTAATGAAATAGAGCGATCAGTGAAGCCGAATCAGAACTTTAGAGTTTGTAATCAAATAGAGCAATCAATGAAGCCAAAGTTTAGAAACACCCTAAAACAAAAACGTTAAAGCAAAAACGGACCGTAACAGATTGTTTTTTAGCCAATCAGGTACCGAGTTACTCTGATAGGGGATAACTTTACATGCAGGGAATATTATAAAGAAGAAGGGACAGGCACCTTCCAAAAAATGAGGTTGAAAAGAGAGGGAAATACTCTGAGAGATAACTCACACACAGGGGATATTATAAAGAAGATGAAAACTATCAAAAATGAGGTTAAAAGTAGAAGGGAATACTCTGAGAGTGCTCCAGGACAATGAATCGAAGACAACCATTCTGCTGAGAGACAATTAATATCAGCTGTCATTTTGACAGTTTCAAGGTCAGTTTCTCGTTTTGAAATCTGTCCCACCACACAGAGCCGCCTGAATCTAGGATTACATTTGCTGTCCCTATTCGCCCGAAAATTGCAGGTTCGAACAACCTTGAGACCAGACAAGATTCGACATCGAAGAAAGTCATCTTTCGTCTCATTTTGTCACCTCTAAAAATGCGCCGCCAGCTTCTTAGTGCAACTCTGTTCGATTTAGTTAATTGCAGCTGTCACTTTGACAATAAAAAACGTTCGCTGGTTGGAAGTTCGAAAATAAGTTGTTAGTGCCCAATTCAGTTCAGCAGTTATCAATTTAACAAAAAAAAAATTAGGAGCCATTTTGACAGTTTTCAAGTCTGGTTTAGAGTACAGCGTTGCCGGGTGGAATTATCCCACGTTTGAGGGAAGTGGGATCTTTTTTGTTTTTACGCAAAAATAAGGATTTTATAATAAACTTCATTAATAGACTATCGATCATAAAGGATAATTTTTTTTGTTGTTTCTTATTTTGACTTAGGGCCCTGTCAGATTTATTTCAGCAAAGTTCGTCTTGTGTCAGTTTGACAATTAAAATGATTCCATTGACTGTCAAACTGAAAACTAATCTAAAAAGGTTAGTAATTTAGTTTGACAGCCGATCGGGTATCTTTTTACCATACAGGTGACTGGGATTATCTTGCACTTGAGGGATATTTTGTGTCTGCGCCATATTTGTAACTGAAAACATTTCAACTCAAGAAATTCACTTAAAATTTTTTGTTGAACTTGGCAACACTGCACCGGAAAACTTAATCACTGTTGGAATATTTTTAATGCGCGATACAATCATTAAATTAAAGTACTTTTTTTTATAACCGTGAGTTGTACTTTTATAGTTTGAATTATAATCGTTCCTCGACACGTGACTTGTTTAGCGAGTTGTTTTTGGAAAAAATACGCGAAAATATTTTTCACTTTGGCATTATTTATTATCGTCAAACAGGATAACATAGTACATTTTTAAACGTTTATTTATCAGGGCAGCGAAATGATACTTTGTCGGCCAAGGAACTTTTATCAACCGAGCGCGATAAGTGCGGTTGGTAAAAATAAAATTTAAGAAAGTCATATTTGCACTGTTACATATTGTTTTTTAAATAAGAGTTTGGTTATTCAACTGCCAAGCGTTCAAACGAAAAGTCCAACCTTTGAATTTTTCATAACATCGTGACGCAGTCATGAAACAGTTTTGGCGAAACGTCACTTTCCGCTGAGTCACGTTAGGTTATACGCAAGCCATTACAATGTTTGACAACTGTCATCCGTCAAACGTCACTCTTAACGTTTAGGAATTCATGCCTTTTTCGCTCCATCTTCTTTCGTCAAAAAATTGAAACCAACTTGATGAACTTTTCAATTGAACACGTGCTACGTATTTTATAAATTATGTAATTACATACATACATTTGATCGGACAGGTTGTAAAATCACTGCTAAACTCTATGTTGACAGCTGTCAAATGAGAGCGAATTCTGAATTAATTTTACAACCTGTTCGATAAATTATCATAGTTACATTATTTGTGATTCGACGGACAAGAAGTATTTTTTTTTAATTTTGGTTCTTTAATGACTAGGTACTTTATGAAAATAATTTTGGAAATTTTGTTTTGTTAGATTGGCTATAACATTTGTCGACAGCTGAAGTTACAAAAATAACCTTCGAGTTGACGTTTATTTGACATCACCTGCATTGGTTAGCAACTCAAGTAATGAACGTAACCTCCAAATTGACAATTGTTTGAAATTATTTTAAGCGACAACCAAGGCCACTAATCAACACATAACAAAACAATACTACCCATTTTTACGTGTAAGAACCAAAATAGAAAAAAAAGTTACAAAATTGTCCGTTATAGATTGTGACAACTTTAGCAGCCTAGGCCCAGAAAGTTGCAGACTGTTATAAAAAGCGAATAAGAAACATTTTCGTATGCATTGCCGAATTAATCTCATGTAACGTCAGTGTTTTGTTCCGTCAAGCGGATGATAAATTAAAATATTTTTGGAACATAATCACCCAGACATAAACAAGTTCATTCATAAGTGGCTTCAAGTTTGATTTAAAAAAATAAATGCAAGAAACTTCTGCGCCTCTTTCCTTTTACATACAGGTTTACCAATTCAAACCTCAAACTTTCTGATAAATCCTTATATAAATAAATTCCGTTATCATCACTAACGAATGAGTCAGATTTAGGTACATTGTTTATCACGAAACAAAAATCGACTTACATTTTTGTCGTGCCCCTTCACTCTCTGCTTCTTCTTGATTTCGTCGACGACGTTCCCGAAGCCCTTCTGGAAGTTGCCGAGGCTGACGCTTTTCCTGTTGTCCAAATTCGGGGACACTTTCGGCACCGACTGCAGTTCCATTTTGTCGAAACGGAAGCCGTCCAGCGATACCGACTTCCTCCGCTCCAAGTTCGACTTGGCTTGTTTTCGAAAGAGAGGATTCGATCTCACCGATTCGATCAGGTTGATTCTTGGGCCCGGTACGTTCAGGAGGTTTCCAGAATCCATCGCGGCCGGGTTTATCGTGACCCTGCGGTTGAACAGTGGTGATCTCTTCGGACGCAGCTCGTCCGATTTGATCGGTTTCACGTTGAAACTCTTGTGCCGCTTTAGTTTGTTCAACATTTTGGAAATTCGAAATTTCACAGCGCACCTTCACATTAAAATAAATTATTTCGTTCTGTTTGACGTAGGGTATCGCGTTCGCTTATCTTTATCAAGGTAACCAGGTAGATAACGTGGGAATATAAATAGTTGGCGGTGCGTCAAATTTTTCCGACTTCATTTTTTTTTCCTGCTAATTAGGCATGCATTGCAAAAGCGACGTTTTCCTTAAGGAAAAAAAAAGAAGCGGCGGGCGCTTTGAATTACGCGCTTGAATCGAGTTTGAAACAGTCGATTAAAAAAATGCGCATGCGCAAGCACCGAGTTACGTGAATTGTTTAAAGACAGGGTTGTCAGATTGGGAGATTTTCCCCTACTTTTAGAGAATTGAAGAGTTTCAATTCTTGGGTTTTTTTAGGGGAATTATTTATGAAAAATTTCTATAGTCGAGACCCAGTAGAAACTCGAATTAAAAAAAAAGTGTATTTATTTACTTATAACTACAGAGCGGCTTATAACTTAATTAAAGTTTAAAATACACATCAAATAATTTAAAAAAAAATTATAAATAATTTGATTCGTGTTTGTTTATTATTGTCCTTAAAAAAATCACTGAGTCGTGTTGATCACAAACAAAAGTAAATAAATAAACATTCTGAACGACTTCAGCGTCTTACTGCGTCTCCGTTCGATTTAGTTCAATAAATGCCCGTCATTGCAACTTTGACCAGTTTGACAGTTACCTCATTTTGACAGTTCGAAAGCATCAGCGTTTTGAGCATCACGTTTGCTTTAATTCCGTTCGATGTGTTACTTTAAAATTTGTTAAAGGCTATTAACTTGAATCCCCCCCAAACAAAAGACAAATTTCTCAGTTATGTAAACCATAAACGAAAATAAATATTTTGAAAGTTTCTGGCCCTTACTGCAGCGTTGTCGGTTTTAGTTTAGTAAACAGTGTAGTGGGTAGCTCGTAAGTCATTTTGACAGTTCGTTTTGAACGTCACAAAATTAAGGCGCGACTGCTTCCATATTGTTCCGTGTGTTGCCATAAGATTTGTTGAAAGGTTATTAATCTAAAAACTCAAAAATAGCAATTTTCTCAGTTATGTAAATAATTAAAGAAATATTATGAGGGTTTCCGGTTCTAAGTGGAATATTATCGGTTTCAATTTAACAAAAATTTGACAGTTCGAAAGTCAATGTCAACTGACAATTACGTCATTTTGACAGGTAGTCAATGTCAATTACGTCATTTTGACACAGTTCGAAAGCCCGTTTTTTTCGTTTCCAATGTTAATGCCACGCCATTTTTTAACGTAAAAACCAGCGCACTTTAATTCAATTCCGTTCCGTTGTGTTACTACAAGATTTATTGACAGATGATTAACCTCGAAAACATAAAAACATTCTCAGTTATGTCGTTATAAACAAAAATAATAAAAAAAATTGAGAGTTTCCGGTTTTTAGTGCAACATTGTCGGTTTAACGGTTTAATTAGCTGTCACTTTGACAGTTCCAGTCAGTATTCGTCATTGCGTCATTATAACTGCCACTGTGACAGTTACGTATTTTTTGACAATTCAAAAACCAACCCGTCTTGAATGTAACACTATAGGCATGTTTTAACATAAAATAAAAGTATCAATAATTCTTTAAAACGGACGCTGAATATGCGCACTACCACTTAACGTTTCGCTATCGTTTGACAGCTGTCGATTACTTTAATTCCGTGTTATTACGTGACTTGTTGAAAGGTTATTAATCTTAAAAACTTCAAAAAAGAAACAATATTCTCAATTGTTAATCATAAACATAAGTAATAATAAATATTTTGAGAGTTTTCGGTTCTTAGTCCAGCTTTGTCGGTCTAGTTTAGCTGTCACTTTGACAGTTCGAAAGTCAGTATCCATCATTGCAACTGTCAGTTTGACAATTGCGTCGTTTTGACAGTACGATTGCCTTTAATCCCGTTCTGTGTGTTACTACAAGATTCTTGACAATTCGAAAATCTTCTTCTTCTAATTTGTTAAAGGCTATTAATCTTAACCCCCCCTCCCAAAAAAAGACAAATTTCTCAGTTATGTATATCATAAACGAAAATAAATAAATATTTTGAGAGTTTCTGGGCCTTAGTGCAGCGTTGTCGGTTTTAGTTTGGTAAACTGTGCAGTTGGCTGGCTGTCATTTTGGCAATTTAAAAGTCAATGTCATCTGTCATTTTGACGATTGCGTCATTTTGACATTTCGTTTTGGACGCCACAAATTAAGGCGCGATTGCTTTAATATAGTTCCGTATGTTGCTATAAAATTTGTTAACAGATTATTAACCTCGAAAGCTTTAAAAAACTCTCAGTTATGTCGTTATAAACAAAAATAACAAATTGATTTGGTTTTTAGTGCAAGTTTATCGGTTTAAGTTTAATTAGCTGTCACTTTGACAGTTCCAGTCAGTATTCATCATTACAACTGTCACTGTGACAGTTACGTGTTTTTTGACAGCTACTATAGGCATGTTTTAACATAAAATAAAAGCACGATTACTTTAACTCCGTGTTACTACATGACTTGTTGATAGGTTATTAATCTTAAAAACTAAAAAAAAAAAAAAAACAATTTTCACAATTGTTAATCATAAACATAAGTGATAATAAATATTTTCAGAGTTTTCGGGCTAAGAATCCAGCTTTCTCGGTTTAGTTAGCTGTCACTTTGACAGTTCGAAAGTCAATGTCCATCATTGCAACTGTCAGTTTGACAAGTACGTCATTTTGACAGTTCAAAAATGAGTTGTTCTTTTTGAATAAAGTGCAAATACGATTATCTTTAATTCTATCTGTGTGTTACTACAAGATTTATGTCTTCTTCTTCTTGAGATTATTGACTTCGAAAGTCAGTATCTATTATAAGCAAATAACTTCAACGAGAAGAAGTTAATAACCGTCATTGAAATTGTCAAATGATTGTCAATTTGATAGTCAGTTGTTCATGTTACAATACTAGCTTTGTTCCAGCAACAGTTCGTAACTGGTTCGGAACCGTTAAAAACAGTTGCCCACCGAAGTAATGACCGATTTTAACGGCTCCGTCAAATGTACAATTTTGATGACTGCATGCTTTTGACGGTTTCGAACTGGTTACGAACCATTGCTGGAACAAACCTACTACCATTTGTTAAAAAGGTTATCGACTTTAAAAACTTGTCGGTTTCTGTTTAGTAGACAGTTTAGTCAGCTGTCACTTTGACAGTTCGAAAATCAATGATTAGTTTTGAATCCAGTGTTGCCGGGTGCTTTAAAGAATTGTAAATTTTGTCTGCGTGACTAAACCAAGGAGATTTTATTCAAAACTCCGTCATATCTTTAAAGTTTTATAATAAACATAAAATTTATTTGTTAATCTTATTTTTTGGTTATGAGCGGCGTCAAATTTTTACAATCGTCGGATAAGCATTATTCTGGGTGCATTCGACATCACGCTCGGAGCGCTCGGGTCTTCTTCTGTCTCACTCTTACAAACACGGAAACTCATTCGATCTCCCTCACACTTCTGCTCAGAGCGTGCCCCGAGCGTAATGTCAAACGCACCCTCTTAGAATAACGTGATGTAGGTATGACGTAGATATGGAGGAACATTAAAGGTTATTCGACGAACAGTTATTCCGTACTTATTCCACGATCGTAAAACTGGACCTAAGTGTGCGTTGTAAACGCGAAGTTTTTTCTAAAAAAAAAAAAGGAATTTCGCGCTTGAATTCAGCGCAAAACAGTCGAGTAAAATAAAATTTGACGTCGTATGCGCATACGCAAACACTGATTTAACAAAATATTACCTCAAAATTTTCAGATTTTATTATTCTTTTCTGATTAGGTTACTGTAATAGCATTTTTTTAACTTATGTAAAATTGGATTTCGTGCCTTAATCGAACACAGCGGTCGATTAGGTAGACAACGATTTTCCTCTTGCAATCTGCGAGTTTTTGAATTTCGCGCGTAAATTCAACGCGACGGAACAGTCGATTAACGAAACACGTCGCGCATGCGCCAGCGCCGAGTGTGTTCTGTGAGTCATGTCGTGAATTGCTTCACTTCACGCGTCAGTTCTTAAAAATGACGTGATCGGTAAGAGTAGGGTGGTGGCTGTCTCGTAACTGATTTAATACGAAATTTAAGATTGCACCTCACCTCTCGATGGTCGCCCCAAAACACTGAGCGTTTGTCGGTCTATGGAAAAATCTAGACTCACGGGAAAATGGCCAGTTACCTTGCCAGTATCCGAAACACCTTTTGGAACGAGTATGTTTGGCTGCCCCCTAACACGACATGGACCGACATGGTCCCAGGAAACAGGCCCGGCATAAATCAGACTGATTACTTGCATTTATACTATCCGCTCCCGATGGCTTTGGTCCTATTAGGGATGAGATATTGCCTCGAGAAGTAAGTGGCTTTTAGGTTATGTTCACGCAAAGGCCCTACCAACGCTTTAACACTCCTTCAGGTACTGGTTCGCCCCCATTGGAATTTCGCTAGGAATTAAGAATACCAGACCAAAGAAGGCGCCCCCGAACTTGACGTTGGAGAGGGCGTACGCGTCGCGTAAGAAACTCAAGCACAAACAGGTTGGCTCGTCCTTCGCTGTCTCGATACGATCAAGTTTTAAGACCTCGTTTCAGATACAAGGGATTGCGAAGCAGTTGGATATGACCGAGAGGCAAGTCGAGAGGTGGTTAAGATTACGCAGGAGTCAAGAGAAGCCTACCGTTCTAGTGAAGTTTTCTGAGAACGCGTGGCGATGTTTGTATTATTCGTTCTCGTTTATTTACGGTGTTATAATTTTGTGGGATAAGCCGTGGTTCTGGGACATTAATGAGTGCTGGTAAGTATAAAGAATTTTATTAATTGAAATCTTACCCTGAGGACTGTAATTAATAAAATTGTTGAAATGAATGAAATTTCAGACAAGACTTGCAGTACGCTGAGTTTCATCAATTTTATTAATTAAAATCCTCACAGTAAGATATTAATTAATAAAATTGATGAAATTAATGAAATCTTTGAGAGCCTTTACCAGTGTTACCAACAGTAAAGTCCATAGAATGATTTTGCCACTTGATTTTGGTGACTTTGTTGAAATTTCAGACAAATTCTAGTAAATTCAGACATATCTGAAATTTAGTGATTTTGTAACCAATTAAGAGACATGTTTAGTGATATTTTCATTTAATACTAACTAATTTAGTTATTTTTTTAATTTTGTGGTAACGTCTGGCAAAATAATGAACGAAGTTCACCAAGCATAAAAATCAAGTTCTTCCTTACCGACAGAACCTGTAAACTTATACCTAATGTTGCCAATCTTAATGATTTTGATACTAGATCTACTGACTTTGTGTTGAATGACTGGTTTAGTGACAAAGTAGTGATTTCATTTTAAAATAATATCAACCAAACCACTCAAGGTTTAACAGTCCGTGTATAATAAATATTCAGTTGATTCAAATATTGTGACGTCTGTCATAAAATAATTAACCATGATCGCTGATGATCGCCAAGCATAAAAATCGCGTTCTTCTTTATCAACAAGATACAAGATGTATTGTCCGTTTACTTGACATTTGCACCGTCAGTGTCAAAATTACTGTACTGCACTTGTACAGTAGGGGACAATAAAATCCAGGCAAGAATTTGACATATCGTGCATATTTATACAAATTTGGTAAAATCGGCTTTTATTAAGGTTATATTTCTGCCAAAATAAGTAAATAAAATTTGTATTAAACGTCAAAATTACTAGTGACTTTTTGTATATGAAGTAAACGTCAAAGTTAAAGTAAGGTTTACATTATGCAAATGATTTGCCCGTATTTTATTGTCCACTACTGTACATTCAGTTACTGACATGCCAGTGGATAAAATCCAGATTAGGGGTGGGTTTCATAAACGTTAATTAAAATTTAATCATTCGTTAAGAGTAAACCTTGCTATGGTTACATGTGTTGAAGGTATAGGAATTATTCTTTAAACCAAATGATTAAATTTAATTGACTTTTATGAAACCCAGCATAGGTATGGTATGGCGTATAATTAACGTTAGAAAACATGTGTTTGCTTTCAAAATTAACAACGCCTGTCTAAAATGTATTAATTATGAATAAATTTAAAAATACTGTTAAGTACATTGAACAGGAAATGTTACAAATGTGCAGTGATGCCAACGTACTATAATTTTGACAGTGCAGATGTCAAGTAAAAGGATAATAGAAAGAAATGTTTTACATTTTTGCAAAAATGCCGTTTTAGCAATTTGTAGAAGCAGAAACGAGACAACGAAGGAAAAATGAACGATGATCGATTCCTGTCCCTTTAAAAAAAAAAAAAATTAGCAATCGAAAGTTTTCTTTTCCACCATCGATCATATTTTGTTTATTTATTTTTTTGTGTCTTCCGAGGAAGAAACCGCGATGTGAACGCTTATTTGCCAGTTGACTCTACTTTGTTCTTTTTTTTTAATGAAGAAAAAAGTCGAAATTCGATTGGAATTCGAACATCTTTTGTTATGGCTTTTGATTTATTTTTAACGCAGAAGGATTTCTGATACTCAAACCGTCGCGTCGACCATTTTTTTGTTTATTTCTTGCGTATGTTAAACACAGCGGATAGCCTTTTGTTTATGTTTTTGACATTCTAGTTTCCTTTTATAATTTTAATAGTCTTTGATATTGAGGCCAGTGTTGCCAATCCTAATATGCTTAAGTGGAATATCGGAAATATTTAATACATTCCACAAAGTAAAAATCATTTGTTAGTGATGTTTTTAGTGAATTATCGTTTGCTTGTAATAATATTTTAGTGATTATTTAAGCTAAATGTTTAACAGATTTTTCGTGAAGGCCTATTGGCGACACTGGTTCATTTGATAGTTTTTACAAGACAGTTGTTTTAGGGCCAGTTTCATAATGAAATTTAAAGACTTCACATTTAGATCTGACAGTGTTACAAAAAGCCTTCTTGTGAAACGTGAAAAATATATTATTTTTTCTACTTTGCGTCACTTATTGAACAAAAATATGAAAAATACTGTCAAAAATTGGATCTCCTGGAACGCAAAGTAGAAAAATGTGTATTCATATTTGTTTTGACATCTGAAAGTGACTTTAAATTCCATTATGAAACTGGCCTTCAAAAAGTGCACAGTATAAGAATCTACACAGTAGCGTCACTCGAATATAACTACATATCACATTTGCCATTTTGCTTGTTACCTTCCGATTTGCAAATTACATTACATTTTCATAAGGGTTTCAAACAGTATGGCCGCTTTTTTTGACACTGACGTTTAAGTGACGCTACTGGGTAATTACTTATACTGTGGTCAGTGCTGCCAGATAATCCCTCTGGTTTCCTTTTTATAATTTTAACGGTCTTCAATATTGAGGCCAGTGTTTCCAATCCTAATATCCTTAATACTCGAATATAGAAATATTTAATATATTCGACAAAATAAAAGTCTTATTTTTACTTACAAAGTAAAAATCTTATTTTTATGTCGAATGTTGATTTTTCGGCATTTGTTTCTAGTGATATTTTTAGTGAATTATTGTCTGATTCTAGTAGTGATGTAAAAAAAATACGGTATTTTAATAGTATATTATTTTACGAGTTTCACAAGAAGGCTTATTGTAACACGAGTGGAGTTGGGGTACGACGAGCGAAGCGTAGCAAGCTCGGAGTGCCCCAACGGAACGAGTGTTACAATGCCTCTTGTGAAACGTGTAAAATATAGTATTTTTTCTACTTTGCGTCACTTATTGAACAAAAATATGAAAAATACTGTCAAAAATTGGATCTCCTTAGTATATGGGGAATTTTAGTTGTAATGCGTGGCAACACTGAAAACCTTTCGTTTTAATCAAAAGTCACATTAACAAGTTATTAATTTTTCTTATTCAGCTTCATTGTGAGTATTCTGTTAAGTAACAAATAAATAATGAGTTATTTTGTAAAATCTATTAAATATTTTCAATTAAAAATTGACTAAAATTTCCCCAAAAACAGTTTCACAATGAGCTTCATTGTGAAACTGTTTTTGGTGTCACAATGAGTTCATTGTGAACGCAAAGTAGAAAAAATATTTTGTGACATGTGTTATACCCTATTTTATCTAACCTAACTTTACCTAACTTTATGCAATGCAATTTACGTCACTAGTGCCCGGTTTCTGAAACGTTACATAAAGTTAACGGTCCGATAAAGTAAACGTTGCTATGGCTACACATGTTGGAACTATAGGAATATTTTATTTTATCTATTAGTTAACTTTATGAAACGTTTCAGAAACCCGGCCTAGCTGCACTAAGTTATTTACTATTGTGGACTAATAAAGTTAGGTTAGGATAAAATACGGTATAATACACGTAGGGCTTCACAAAATACTTTTAAAATACCGTATTTTTACATCACTAACTTCTAGTGGCATTTTAGTGATTAAACTAAATCTTCAGACTTTTCGCGAAAACCTATTGGCAACACTGATTCCGTCTGTCAATTTGACAGATATTTCACTTTGACACTTCTCAAAGAGCAATTGATTTATGACAGGTCGCACGAATATTTTCAACAGAACTTAAATTTAAGTGGTGTTTAGACTACGACATTATTTGTAGGTTTAATAAATTGTCAGTCAAATTCTAATTGATACTTAAGTTGAAGTTTAAATGTCAATCAGAACGTGTTTGACATTTTACTGACCTTGCGTACATATTATATTATATTCGAAACACAAATTTAAGCTCTGCTTAAAAAGTTGGTGCAACTGGGTATTAGTCCTCTAAAGTCTGGATCAGTGTTGTCAAATGGGAGGGATAATCTCTCTTTAGAGGAATTTTTAGTATCTGGCGCTATAAATAAATGGAGGGATTTTTTTTCTATTTTTTTTGACACATTGCAAAAGTTATATTTAAAAAAATATTCCTGGTATCTTAAGATTTTTTTTTGTATTTTATAATTTATTATAGTTTTTTTTTTTTAATAAATAGAAAATATGTTTAATACATTTTTAATGAGATGAAAATTTTGGGGGTATATAACGGTAGGGGGAATTTTAGTCTTGCAGAGGGATTTTTAATTTGATTTATGATTTGCATGAAACCTGGGTTTTTTTTATCAAGAAGTTATTAACCACACAGCCATAAATTATTCTAGAATGGGATGCAAATTTCTTGTTACAACTTTGTCATTTGTCATCCTCTTCCAATTAAATTAGCTCAAAGGAATCGATCATGACAGTATTTTCTCTGAACTCAAAATTAATCTTTATCATTCTAAGAACCCTAACATCATCAATTTCCAAGATAACTTTTAGACTAAACAATGGAGCCCCTAAATTATTTATTCATGGATATCTTTGATATGCCATTTTTGTTATCAAACCCAAAGTTTTTCAAATTTTATACGAACAAAGAAACAAAGTCACAACCGAAATTTATTGCATATAAAAACAAAATAATAATAACAAATGATAAATAATTGGCAATAACTCACATAAACAGTCACTTGAGATTGCTTTATCTGGGTTTTGTTTTAAATTCTAAGGGCCTCCTAACAATATATTATATTTGATATCATTCCTTGTTCAGTGGAATAAATATAATCGAGTCCGTGTCGTCTGCAGCCGTACGTCTTTTGCTTGGCACACGCTGGACAACCGCAGTCTTCTTCGCTTCGCCCTTCTTCTTGCCACTGTTCACACGAAACAGCTTCGTACCTTTCTCATTTTTCACCTCGACTTTCTTCTCGTTTCGGGGCTTATCCACCGGCTTCTGTGTTGACAGCTTCTCGAGTGAGGCAGCTCTTACGTTCAGCTTGCCGAAGTTGACGGTCTGCCTTCGATGGTCCTCCGGCTTCAGGCCTATCGGTGTCCTTGCCAGGTGGCCCGAATCTGACAGCTCGTGTTCCACGTTCTGTTTCCGACGAATTATGAAACTTTTTGCGCGTTGCAGCATGATGTCGGCTGACTTTCAAGAATGACTGCAGCAACACAAAGTCCTTATCTTATCTCCGACTTTTATCTTTGCACACTGGAAATATTAATGAATCACGTTTACCTGTTGTTTGAATTTAATTAAATTTTTAGTTATGTTTCTTTTGTAATTTTAGGACCGGCTACCCGTACCAGTCGATTACGAACGATGTATGGTGGTACTACATGTTTTCGTTGGCGTTCTATTGGTCTCTGTGCGTCAGCCAGTTTTTCGATGTGAAGCGGAAAGACTTCTGGCAAATGTTTATTCATCACATCGCCACTATTGTGCTCATGTCTTTCTCGTGGGTGTGCAATCTACCTCGCATCGGTAGTTTAGTTTTAGTCATTCACGATTGTGCTGATATATTTCTGGAGGTGAGTTGCTCAAGTCAACTCCTCCCCCTCAAGTTATAAATGCGTACCCTTCTTTTTTGTTTTTAGGCTGCAAAAATGGCAAAGTATGCGGGCTATCAAAAGTTCTGTGATATGATATTTGCCATCTTTACCGTCCTCTGGATTATCACAAGACTGGGAATATATCCGTTTTGGATTATTTACAAGTACCAAACTATTAGTATTTGATTTGTGTTTGTTTATTTATTTATTTTTATTGTAGCACATCCATTGTGACTCCGACAATTCTGCCAATGTTCCCCGCTTACTACATATTCAACGGACTCTTGATCCTACTCCTGGTGTTACACATCATATGGACCTACATGATAATGAAGATCGCCTATAATTCTTTGAACGCAGGCAAGATGGAGGGCGACATCCGATCGAGCAGCTCGAATTATAGCGACGACTCCAAATCACAATAACGGTACTTGCTCGAGGTGGTAATCCGGTCTCTCTGGAAATAGTGAGAGGCCTTCGCACTCCGGTACTCCTGTCTCTTAGAGTTTTATGTGTTCATGAATATTTTTTTTCTTCTATGTCGCAGTCACTTTCACTTTACTTTCCATGTGTCTTTTTGTTTTGGCCCAAAGAAAAAAAAAAAACGTCGAGGTACTTACTTATCTCAACGCTGCATTCAGTGTGTGAATCGATGTCTTAAAAAAAAAAAAAAATGCGCTGCGGAGAAGTAATGTAACATTTCCACTTTTTTCTATGCTATCACATTTCTAGAGTAATTATTAAAAATTTAATATATATTTAGGCTGAAATTTTTGAATAAAACAATTGTTATTTTGTACAAAAAAAAAGAGGATTTCATTATCGCTTTGACAAAACCATTAAAGTAGGCAGTTAAGTACAAGAAGATCTTCCGGTGTTCAGTGTGTTTTCTTCAAAGCGAGTAACCTTACTTTTTTTACAATCAAGAAAAAGCGGCTGCTTCTAAAACTGTGGTAGCACAAACTCAAGGAGTTTCTAACTTGGATGTGAAGTGGTAACAAGTAAAGTGGACCGGGTTTTCTGCGTTTCTCCAGTTGCCGAAAGAACGAAACACCTGATAAGTCGGTAACAGCCGCAGCAGGCAATATAAGAATAGCCTAACGCTTCCCCGACAACCTCGTAAAGAATTTGAAGTTTGAAAATAAAACAAAAAAAAATGGTATGGAGTGGTGAGAAAGAGACGACAGGAAAATAAATCAATGAGAATTTACAATGGACAGAATGAGGAGTGAACTTGTAAGAAGTGTGGAGGACGAGTAAAATTCTTTAAAAATAGAGCAAAGGAATCATGATTGGGTGCAGCCCAAAATTGCTGAAGAAGTTTCAGTGAAATAAAGTAAGTACGGCGAAAATTTGAAAGGTATGTACCATAATTGTCGTAATTTTCATGTTCTTGCGTTGGCTATCATGATAGCATCGGAGAGTGCGTTCAAAAATACAGTTGTTGAATGCACTCATGGCACAATTTACAATAAAAAATTACGTTCTTTTGTTTAAAATTTTGTTAGAATTGGCATTGTAACAGGGGTAAAATCGTTGACAACTATTGAACGCAACATTTACATATTACATATTTGAACTGAAGTCGGCATTAGAGTTGGGAGTACAAAGAGCAATGCATTATGCACTATTCATTTGGTTATGTTTTGTTATTAGCGAGTTATCGCAACCATCGCGTTAACTTACGGTAAACGTTAAAATTACGTGGCCCCATTCATTTTCCATTGGATCACATGATCTTAACGTTTACCGTAAGTTAACGTGATGGTTGCGATAACTCGCTATTATTAGCTGTATTCTTTCGATGTGAACGAAGTGAATGCGATCAGTAAAAGTGAAAATATTCAATTTGATCGTATTTTCTCGTTTGCGTTCAGTTCCCCCACTTTTGTGAAATAAGTGATTACATTCACTTTTTACTGAACAAATAATTTTGCCGATCAGTTCGAAAGTGACAGTGAACGAATTATTCATTCACAGTAATTACATTCAGTTTTTACTGCACAAATAATTTTCCCGATCAGTTCGAAAGTGAAAGTGAACTGAATATTTATTCACTTTCAGTTTGTTCAGTTGAACGCATTCACTTCGTTCAGGTCGAAAGAATACACCTATTATTATTGAGCACGTGACGGGTGATGCTCTATTCAAAATCTAGACCATTATGCTGAATATATCCTTAAATTAATCTAGGGCAGCAAATTTGTGTTTAATAGCAGTTCTAATTTGCTGTCAAATCGAATAGAATCTCTACATTAATTCGGTAAAATCGCTGACAGCTATTGAACGCTGCGCGTATTTAGAGGCGGTTTCGTTTCTGACGGATCACAGGAACAGTGTTGCCAATTCACTCTAAGCCGATTACCCTTTTCAAATTTTAAAAAACCCACTCTTACCTACATGGAGTAATGAAATTACTCAATTATTTACTCGTACTCCCAAAACAGAAAATAAATGATACAAAATTTATTTTATTCAAATACCTAATAACTTAACCTTCATACACTTGGACGTTGCATGACAGATTTTTTAGGTTAAAATCACCTGTATCTGGGACTATAATAGCGTTTTCGATTCATCTGGACTGGTTGCACTCAGTGTATTTGCATCTTCTTTTAACCTCATGTAATAACACGAGATGAAGATATTCTGAGTGCGCACTAGTGCGGTCATTCGAAAACGCTATAAGTATAGGCGGCAGTCGCCAACAGTACTGCCAACCGACCAAGCGGCAAACGTACATTTCGGAAGCCAGTTGTGAAAAATTTCGGTAGATGTCTCTGAATTTCGGTAGATTTATTAAAATGGTTTAAAATCGGGGTTGAGCTAATTTAAATCACTTGATTAAAATTATGTTTAAAACCACTGATCTTATTCAAGCGATTTTTATTGTTAAAGATCATGATTAAAAAAAAATTTTAAAAATTCTCATGAAATAAGCAAAACTGGGTCCAAATTATTTTAAGACGTTTGACAAAAATGACATTCAAATTTTAAAAAATAGCAAAAATTTAAAAAATGTCATAAAATAAAGGAAACATTCTAAAATTAGGAATTGGCAGTTGTGCAATTCTTGACGTAAAATAAAGCAAATTTATAAAATAAAAAAAATAAATAAAAATAAAAAAAATTCTCATGAAATAAACGAATCTGGGTTCAAATTATTTTAAGACGTTTGACAGTTATTGTGCAATTTTTGACGCAAAACAAAACACGATCGACAAATATGTAAATAAAGAAAATTTATAAATTTAACAAAAATGACACAAAAATAAAAGAAAAATAGCAAAAATTTAAAAAATCTCGTTAAATAAACAAAACTTTGTAAAATTAAGAATTGACAGTTGCGTAATTCTTGTAAAATAAAACAAAAGACGATCGAGAAATTTATAAAATTAAAAAAAATAAAAATAAAAAAATTCTCATTAAATAAGCAAAACTGGTTCGACCTTCAGAATTAACAATTAAAATAAAACAAAAGACGATCGACAAATTTATAAAATTAAAAAAACAACGAAAATTAAAAAAAATTCTCATGAAATAAACAAAACTGGGTCCAAATTATTTTAAATCGTTTGACAGTTATTGTGCAATTCTTGACCCAAAATAAAACAAAAGACGATCGATAAAAAAAGAACATTTATCAATTTAAAAAAATAACATAAAAATAAAAAGAAATAAAAATTTAAGAAATCTCATTAAATAAACAAAACTCTAAAATTAAGAATTGACAATTGTGTAGAGTTGGCAGCACTGATCGACAACGTGGATTTGGCGGTTAGTTAGTTACTTTAGTTTTTTCCGGGTTTCGGCTTTAGTGATTTCTTTGTTGCCAATGGTAAAGCTGCAACATCACTAACAAGACGTTAGTCAAAAATTTAAAAATTAATTTGTTTTTTCTTTTCTTGAAAATACCCATTTTTATCCACGCCTTTCTTTTACCCGTAAGGTTGGTTAAATTATCCGTAATTCGGGTAATTGCCCACACATTGGCAACCCTGCACAGGAAGTAACTTTAGGGGTGCGTTTCGTTTGCGCGCTTACACGCTTTAAGCATTCGCGCTTACAAGCGCTATTTTCTGTTGTTTCCTTTGGTGTTCAGTCGCTTAAGCCGTTATACGCAAAGGTGTTTCTTTTGACTATTGTTTGCACAACGAATTCATAACCTTAAAAATATAACTTCAATAGTGAAATTAAACCAATCATAGCTTCTGCAGCTGTTTCTAAAGTGTAATGTTTGTTTATAAACTGACTATGATCAGCTGAGCTCCTCGTACGCATCTCATACGATCCGTTTGGAACATAAGCGCTTACGCTTTTGCTGCCCTACCTCGATGGAATAAGCGATTATGAGCGAAGACTATGACGTCGTAATGACGTTACCATTGCGTCAGCTGGCGCTTTGCGAGCGTTTGCAATCCCAAACGGAATGGTTTAAGCATTGCTTAACAGCGCTCAAAGCATGTGAGCGCGCAAATGAAACGCACCCTAGAACTGTGCTTTAGAACATGGCTGATAGGAGTTTGCGCACTAAAACGAAGATAAGCTTTTCTCCTCGTGCTTACTGTTATTCTGTGGTAAAACCGGCTGGCAGTCATTTTGTTTTCTGCGTGTCGACTTTGTGTTCACCAAAACGATTCTATCTATGCTTTTAATTTTGTAACATCGGAAAACCTCTTAAGTTAGCTGTGCAGACGAAAAGTGGGAAAATGAGTAAAAACGAAGAAATGAAACAAGAAGCACCTTTACAGGAGGAAATCTTCGACAGGAAACCTGAAAAGGAAGCAGAAGAATTCACGTTAAAAGCCGAACCCGAAGAATCAAAAGGTGAAGATACAACAAGATTGTTTGATTTTTTGAACCACATTCATTCTGTTTTGAAACGTTCTCTGATGATATTTTTAAAACGTATTGGTGGTGGGAGCTTGACATCTCTGATATATATTTTTTTATCAAAATCTCAACATCCATTTTTTCAGTGCACGGAAAACATGATAGATTGAATGTTCAAAACACTGCGATTTCACGATCCTTTCAAATGGTGACATCAGAAGCTAATGCAATTCAAACCATTGTATGAATTGCTTTCAACGCGAAAATATGTCTTTAATGTTATTGATCTACAGTGTGATTCGTTAGTCTCTTTACAAACTTTGGAAAATGAAAATAGATGTCATTTTATGAAAAAAACATTCTATCAACATAGGTCCGATTTGCTTTTGTTTAGAACTTACAGTGATTTTCGTTTTTTCAATAACTGATAATGATAATGCAGTATGTTTAGTGACAAAAATTATTTATTGTAATGTTACATACAATAAGTAAATAAATAGTACAAAGCTAAAATTATAACAAAAGTTATGTGCAGGTTGACGTCTATTAGGAAATCTAACTCTGTTTTCCCTCGCCATTTGACGAGCATCTCCATTGCATGGTCGCTAGATAAAAATAATATCGGCATATCCATTCCTTAGAAAATGGAGGCATTACAAACAATGAGCAAAAATACTAATTTAGTAAATAATAAAGCACCATGACCTCCTAACAACTTTTGTTTCCAATATTTTGTTTAATAATGGTTACTAAATTGTTTGTTTTTAAATACCTACATGAAAATCACTATAACTTCTAAAGAAAAGCAAATCGGACCTATATTGATAGGATTTTTCATAAAATTACACCTGCTTTCATTTACCAAAGTTTGTAGAGAGGCTAGCAAATCACCCTGTACAAACATACAATTATTATTTTAATGTACAGGAACTTTTCATTACAGTCACCTTTTCTATACCAGAGCCCGCGGAAATTAAAACTTCTAATAATAAAAAATGTCGTCTTTGTGATCATGAAGCAAAATGGATTGTTGCCGAACATTATGAAGCCCATGTGAATGAAATCAAAGAGCAAGAATCTACCCTAGAACAAAATATAAAAATGAAAATGAAATCGATGGAAGCGAAGAAAAACGGTCTTAAAAAACAGCAAAGAAAATTCAAGGAGCACCAAAGAAAGTTCAAGGAGCACCTAAGAAAGTTCAAGGAGCACCAAAGAAAGATCAAGGAGCAGCAAAGAAAGTTCAAGAACCAGCAAAAGAGAATCCAAGTGCTGCAATCCGAATTAGATGTAGACGTAAAAGATCTACAAAAAGTATTTTCTATTGGTTTTTCATGTTATATTTATTTTAATTCTATTTAATTTGTAGGTACAAATAAAACAACAACAAGCTTTAGACTTATTAGGGCATCAACTACCGAGAGGCGGCTAGATAGCTGAGGGGGATGTTGAAATAGAATAGAATAGCTTGTTTCATTCTAAAGCTTGTAAAACTTACAGTGTTATATTGGGTGATCTATGACGGGGAAAAACTTCACTGTTTGATTCCTATGAGTAATTCAAACAAAAAACTTCTAATAAACATGTGTCCGATATTGCCTTTTAACGGAAGTGTAACCCTTCAAAGTTTATTACATGTTGAATGTTTACAACTTCAAGACGATGTTAAGATACTAATTTTTGTTTTCATAGGTAACAAATGAAATACGAAATAAGCCTACTGCTATTGCTTTGATCGATTGACGTTACATGCTATAAACTTTGAAGGGTTACAATTCCATTAGAAAGCATTATCGGACACATGTTCATTAGAAGTTTTTTTGTTTGAACTATTGACGTCATAGATCACCCCGTATTATGCTCCCAAGCCCTCATGTAATATATTGATAAATATATAAACATTTCTTATATATTATTGTTTTATTTATTAAATTTTTGGAATGTTCTCGCTTTAACAGAAATACAGTATGATCACATTTACTAAACATTCCTTTGACATAATAAATACACTTTTCTGTGGTCATGTTTACGTTTAACGTTTCATGTCCAAGTTTACGGTATTATTTTTTAGGTATTTAGAGTCTCATATATAGGCTGTTTCAAATTGGACTCTCACCATTGGGATCTCGCTTATTTGAAGAGACAGACGGTAGGTTTAAATTTGGCAAAGTTACTCAATTTTATGAGCATTAATAATCCGCAGAGAAATAACTTCTACGTTAACTCTACTACTTATTGGAAATAATTGTAAAAAATGAAAAATTGTCGTTTTCATATTTTTCCTCTATCGTCTTTCTTTTATATAGGCGCCATGCACATCTCTGCGTTCAGCGCCGTCTGGCGTGGTAATTTGTGAATTAGTGATGTGAAAATATTTCTTGAGACTTGCATGGGAATAATATCACTCTTATGACAATTTGCGATCGTAGTACATAATACTTGAACTTCCTGGTATTGAAATGCATTACAATATTCAAGTTTAAATGTAAACTAATACTTTGAAACAACTCGTATTTTCATACCACTAATGCAGAATATGGTCATTGGTGGTGCTGGCTTCGCTGTGCATGGTCCCTATAACGGGAAAACGCCTCTTGAGACGTGATTGCTCTCTTTATTTTTCTGCGAAATTGTTTAAATTAACGTTCACTATAGAAGAAAATAGAATGTTACACGCGACGGTAAAATTTAATTATCGACTCGTGAATTAAACGTTTTCACTCATCGATAAAGAATAATTTTACCGTCTTGTATGTATAACAAACAACTATTCTATGTTCATCCGGTAAAATCGTTGATACCTATTGAACGCAATGCCCATTAACTACGCATTTGAATTTATTTGGCGCAACCATTTTCTTTTTAATAAATTGAATCGAAGTATACCTACTTTATAAAATTACTGGGGTTTCGTCGTGGCACGACATTATCAAGTGTCCAAAGAGTGTGTTAAGTGTTAACTAAAGTACCACAGTAGCACACGTGCTATAAAGGTGCGAATGATTTTTTTTTGTTTGAATTTAATTTGGTAGCATTGACCGCCATCTTGTGATCTTGTAGTGGTATAAAAACTGTCGTCCAATCAGCGCGCGCGGATGTCAAATTCCGGAAATCATTCGACGCAAAGTCAGAGGCGTCGGCTGCCATATTGTTTCGACAGATAAGGAGTTAGCGCCGATGGGTTGTTAGCTTATATTTTTGCGTGTTTGTGTCCGTAAAGTGTGACTGGGTGAGTGCAAGCATGTCCGTGGAGTACCTGCAAGTAGCCGAGGACGAGGGCGAGGAGCCCATAGAGCTCCCGACCGAAGATGACGGAACATTATTGCTCAGTACGCTCTCTGCGCAATTTCCCGGCTCGTGCGGCCTCAAGTACAGGAACCCCGACTCGCGAGCGATGAGGGGCGTCAGATTGAGCGAGGGCAGGTTGCATCCGCCCCCCGAAATCGGCTGGGGCTCGCAGATCTTTTACTGCGTTTTTCCTAAAGGTAGGCAAGCGCCGTGCAGATAACCGATCGATTGCGATTAAAGTACCCCCCCATTGTTTAGAAAACAAGCGAAAATCGGACGATAATCTTGAAAATTCCACCGCCAAAACGAAACGCATCGAAACCAAGCTGCGCTGCACCGACTTAATAGTTTTAGGACTACCGTGGAAGACGACTGAACAGAATTTGAGAGAGTATTTCGAGACTTTCGGGGAAGTTTTAATGGCTCAGGTAAACTCCTCATTAACCGGCCCCCTTCTCATTAACCATCCTCGACGCGATCTATTTCTAGGTTAAAAAGGACCCGAAATCGGGGCAATCGAAGGGTTTCGGCTTCATACGGTTCGGCTCGTACGAGTCTCAGATGCGCGTTCTGGCTCAAAGGCACATGATCGATGGTAGATGGTGTGATGTGAAAGTGCCGAACTCAAAAGTAAGTTTGAAAACGAATCGCGTGGTCGGCATTTCCTGTTTTGGAATGATTTAGGAGGGACTGATACAGCAAGTTCCGTGCAAAGTGTTCATAGGGAGATGTACGGAGGACCTGACGGCGGAGGATCTGCGCGATTACTTTGGGAAGTTTGGGGAAGTCACGGACGTTTTTATTCCGAAACCGTTTAGGGCGTTTAGTTTCGTCACGTTTTTGGACCCTGAAGTTGCACAGAGTCTATGTGGAGAAGATCACATTATAAAAGGTACCGTAAAATTACTATTCACTTTCAAAAATGATTGTATTTCATGTGACTGAAGTATAGGCAACCAAAAATACAATTAGTTGGTAGTACTGTTTGGTCATTAGCTTGTTTTAGTAAGTTTTTTGATTTTTTGTGTTTATTAATTAAAAATTAACTTACAGAGGTCTTTTAAAATCTGGTAATTTACCCTTGACCTTCAAACATTTGGTTTACTTGTGTATTTGAGGTTATGTTTTCTGACATTCTAGATGTTTCGTTAATTTTTATTCTTATTTCATTAAAAAAATAATTTTAAATTCCAACAAGTTTTTTTTTAAATTCTGGCAATTTACCCTTGACCTTCAAATGGTTGGTTCACGTTTGATTTACTTGGCCATTTGAGGTTATGTTCTCTGACATTTTAGGTTTGCATTAATTTCTGTGATACATTGGCCGCGTTCGTAAGAACCAGCACTCAAGTAGCATTCATCTGTGATTGGTGGATTTTTTAAAATTTCTTTGAAATAAGCCAATCACAGGCGAATGCTACTTGAGCGCTTGGTTCTTACGAACGCGGCCATTGTTTTACGAATTAAAAGTTGTTTTGGTAAAACTGCACTTTAGGTTCCTAAATTTCAATGTCGTTTTGCGCATGTGCAGAAGTACCAGATACGCGTGCGATGTTGCCATATCTAATGTGTTTCATTTTAAACTGCACATAACGTACATAATTTTAAATATTATTTTTTTTTTACAATTCAAGAAGAATTATTTTAAAATCTAGCAACTCACCATTGACCTTCAAACAGTTGGTTTTCATTTGATTTATTTGAATGTTTGAGGTTATGTTCTGTGACATTTTAGGTTTGCATTAATTTTTATTATTCATTGTTTTACGAATTAATTTTTTTTTTTACAATTCGACAAGAATTCTTTTAAAATTCGGCAATAGATTGGGAAAGTGGGCGGTGCCAAACTTGGCGCGAAATTTGAAACGAAATTTATTGGACCATAAAAATGCATGGGTTAGGGTAAATAAACCGAAAATACTGGTTCCATGAAAAGTTGATACGAAAAATTTTGCTTATTGCTAAAATTTATGCTACTTGCTAAAACTTAAGATTCAATAATATGACTTCAGTTGTGCCAATTTTGCATAAATAGTTCATTTGTTATTAAAGAATTGTGCAAAATGCTTGTCTGAGCCAAATGCAGCAGCATGTGAACGGACCATTAATAAACATAACTTACCTAACAAAACAAAATAAGACAACATAGCGATGTAGAGGAGGGGTAACAGGGTCGCCAACTGTGTTAAAACGCAGTTGAAGGGTGTTGTATCGTCACGATATTGTGGCGCGTAATTTGGATGTAACAACGTTTTTATTAATTTTGATTGTTGTTTTTATTAATTAAAAATTAATTTTTACAATTGCAATAAAAAATTCTTTTAAAATCTGGCAATTTACCTTTGATTTTCAAGCAGTTGATTTTTGGTTGGCAGAAATATTTGAGGTTATGCTCTTTGACATTTTATGTATTGGATTTCTTAATTATTGTTCATTATTTATTAATTAAAAATAATTTTTACAATTCTTTCAAAATCTGACTTTAGATTTTCAAAAGAGTTTATTTACGTTTAGTTTATTCGAGAACGTTAGAGGTTATGTTCTTTAACGTTTTATTTTATTAATTGATTTTATCTATTAATCAAAATTTAATTTTTCAAATTCCTACAAGATTTTTTTTAAATAACTCAATTTCCCCATGACCTTCAAATGGCTAGTTTACATTTGATTCACTTGAATTTTGAGGTTATGTTCTCTGGCCTTTTTTTTTTGATAATACATATCTAGTTTTTCTTTTGTTTTTATTATGAAAATCATGAATAATTTTCTGTCAATTCGACAGTGCCAGTCAACTGTTTAAAGCAAGATTTACAGTAACGCCATCTATTGATATTTTTAAGTTACAAGAAATACAAAGTTTCAATTAGAAAGTGTTTGGAATATTCGAAAATTACATTGAATTTTTTTTTATTAAACAGGTGTTTCTGTACATGTGTCAAATGCTGCGCCCAAGTCAGAAACACGAGGGCACGGCGGATATGGTAGTGGAGGCCCCCGACCGGGTGGACACGGCGGAAATAGAGGCCCTGGAGGCCCCGACGGGCCTGGCATGTACCAACAGAGATATAATCCAGGTCCAAATCAGGGTAACTGGAGCAACCAGGCCCATCGGGGTAATCTTGATATGCCAAATCTGCAGGCCCTGGGTGAGTAGTTGAGTACTGCTGTGTTTTTTTTTTTGCACAGTATCCTGTATTTTTTTTTCTGTTCAGTTAAACTCCTAACTCCCTCGTCCTTTCTGAACAATCCTCCAAAATCTACTAACTATTAATGAATGGTATGTATTTTAAATTTGGTTGGCTTGTAATTTGTTTGGAATCATTTTTTTTTATTTTATTTAAAAATCACTCGTTTGAAATTGCTGATGTTAATTGTTGAAAATTGAAAAATGAATTTTTAAAAATTTCGGTTTATATGTATTCGAATAAATGATTTCTAAATTATTTGATTTTTACAATTCAGTGCTTCAGTGTCGAAACGATGGCAACCTAAGTTTTAAGTACTCAAAATTTTTTGGAAATATTTTTTATTTTTATTTTTTTAATATGCGTTTACTTACATTTTTGGATTTTTATGTACAGAAAGTGACCGCGACATCTTTGCATAATTCGTGTAACTGAACTTGGCTGAAAGTACAAGTTACTGCCAAAAGATGGCGTGCATTTAATTAGCCTTGTTCTTCCAAATTTGTCAAGTCAGAAATTTTGTGTAACCATGAAGGTAATATTTTCTTTTTTTTTTTCTTGAATGTTTGCTTTATTTACTGCATATTTTTGAACAAATGATTTTTAAATAAAAAAATTATTTCACTGTTCAGTATTTTTTGTCTTCAAGTGTGTTAATGTAAAAAAAATAAATAAATTTTTCAATTTTTATGCGAGATTAAAAGCAGTGTTTGTTTTTTCCTTTTAAAAAGTTGGTTTGCATAAATATGTATTTGGATTTTGATGTACAAAAAAATAATTGCGACATCTTTGAACAAATTGTGTAACTGAGCTGGTCTGAAAGTACATTTTGCTGCCAAAAGATGGCGCGCATAGAATTAGTTTTGTTCCAAGTCAAAAAATTCGTGTAATCATTCAAATATTTACTTTTTTTTCTTGGTGCCTGAATTTTTTTTTCTTTTTTTTTTAAATATGAGGTTATTAAAAGCAACTTTTATTTTTTTCTTCAAAAAATTACCCACACTTTCAGATTTTTATGTGCAAAACTAATTGCGACTTCTGTGAACAATTTGTGTAACTGAACTTGGAAGTAAGTACATTTTGCTGCCAAGAGAGGACAGTTTAGTTTTTTTTTTTCCTTTCCTTAAACTTTTCAAATCACAATATTTGTTTAACAACATTAAAATAATATTCCTTTTTTTTTTTAAGTAAGCATTGTATAGGTTCGAACAAATGATTTTTAAATAATTTTATTTTTACACTCCAGTACTTCCTTCATTATTATTCGACAATTGCATGCAATTAATTAACCACCTTTGCACTTTTTTCACTTAACGTTACATATTAAAATTAAGTGCACTATATTTTAGTGGAAATGGTGCTTTCTTTCATTTAGGATTTAATTGCTTCGAGTCTTTCTGTATCTGTGTGACTGTGAGCAGAAATGAAACTTGTATTGAAAGAACGAACTCTTCGTAAACCCGACCTGTTTCTAATGTGCTATCATTTGTAGGTGCGTATGGGAATGTGTGTTGATCTGAAACGAGAGAGGGCAAGAATGTGAGAGCGAGGATTAATAGTGAAGTGCTTCTTTGTTCAGTTGTGTTAGCAATTATTTATCATTGTACTCAGATTATCCAATAAAGTTTAATATTATCCGCTTTTTCATTGATCGCTTTGAGTTCGGATCAGGGAACTCGCTCTAACTTTCTTCGTTGTTCTTCGATGGCAGGTATTACTGGCCAAGGTCAGCAGGGAAGCACGCAGACTAACTGCAACCCCCTCGGGCTCGGCTTGAACCTGGGGGCTTTACCCATGAATCCTGCCTTAGTTGCAGCCGCACTTAATCAAGCTGGCTGGGGACTTATCGGCAACTTGCAGAATCAACCGGAGCCAAATTTCAACCAGGGTTTCAACAATCCACCAAACAGTACCAGCGGTAAGTTTTTTTTATATAGACTTATTTTTTTATCGTGTTTGTTTTTACCTTCATGCAAAATCAGACACACCTTAAGTTCGCAGTCGCGATTACCTATCTTTTATATTGTGAAGATGAAGGTAGATGGCAGTATTTAAACAATCGTTATCTTTTGTTAATATTTGATCAATGAGTGCGCTGATAAAATGAATTTAATCAGTGATAAAATAAGTAATAGACCTTGGCAGAGGTTGCTGATAACAGTGGAAGGAAATCGTTTCATTTTATGTGAAGTGGAAACAAGATGACTGCAACAGAAGTCGACTGATGCAACTTGTTAATGAGAGAAGTCCATAGATGGCGCTGGTAATGACGAAATCATTTAACAAGGTGAAGTTGGCAACACTGGGAACTAATGTAAAAGTAGTTTGAAACGAATCAATAACGAAATAGAAACAACAAAGATCGATAAATTGTAGTTTGATTGAATTTAGTGACAAAATTGCACTAGGAGTCGACAGATGGCATTAGCAGCAGAAACTTGTTGAAACAGAACTCCAAAGATTGCGTTGGTAACTACATAACGAAACCGTTTTATAGAAATAATAGCCTGTTGGGTAGAATTAATTGAAAAAGTGGTAGTTTTTTTTTTAAATAATTGTAAAAGAATTAGATTGACATTTGTCCTTACCTACGCCATCTATTG
Source organism: Dorcus hopei (assembly GCA_033060865.1). NCBI lineage: Eukaryota > Metazoa > Arthropoda > Insecta > Coleoptera > Lucanidae > Dorcus > Dorcus hopei. The sequence continues at coordinate 2,539,987 of CM065420.1, forward strand.
CTCGATTTTTATTTGCATGAAGTTGACCAAGGGGTCGTGCAGAAATATTAAAAAAAAATATTTTGACGAATTCAGTAACAAAATAGTGTTAGTAGAAGTCGGCAGATGGCATTAGCAACAGAACTCCACAGATGGCGCTTTCAACAGCACAACGAAGTTGTTTTATTTTGCACGAAGTTAAACTGGGGGTAAAATTATTGCAAACGGAAAACGATTGCCTTGGTTTAATTGACAAAAGTGAGAGTTTTTTGTGTTTACAGTTCAGAAGAAGTTGTCAAATTCGTCAGATTTTTAAGCGATCGCAAAAAAGTAAACAGCTGTGAGCTTGCTCTAACAGTAACGCCACCTATTGATAGAATTTGTTGATTCTCTTTTGCGATAACATTGTTAACTTGCAAAAAACACGAAGTTCGAGTACAGTAACGCCACCTATTGATTGATTTTGTTGATTCTTTTTTGCAATAACGTTGTTAGCTTGCAAAAAATACAGAGTTCGATTACATTAACGCCATTTATTGGATGAGTTGATTATTTTTTTTTGAATAACTTCTTTAATCTACAAGAAACACTAAGTTTCGAACTGATGTCTTTTATAATAATACCATCTATTGATCGATTTCTCATTCTTTTTGTCGATAACGTTGTTAAATTTAGAGGAAACACCAATTTCCTTATAGTAACGCCATCTATTGATCGACTGTTGTTTTTTTGCAAAGGTAACAGTTAATTTTACAGGAAATACAGTTTCGAACTGTACAGCTTTCATTTTTAATTTACAAAAAATACAAAATTTTCATTTGATTTCTAAATTGATTTCTTTAGCTGTGCAGCAACGCCATCTGTTAATCGACTCTCGATTATTTCTTGCAGTAACGTTAATTTACAAGAAACGCAAAGTTCCAAGCTGATTTTTTTTTACGGGGACGCTATCTATTTATTGATCGATTGTTGATTCTTTTTTGCAATAACATTGTTGATTTACAGGAAACATAAAGTTTCGAGTACAGCGACGCCATCTATCGCTCGATTAAAGATTCTCTTTCGCGATAACATTGTTAATTTACAGGGAACAAAAATTCGAGTTGCTTACTTTTACAGTGACGCTATCTATTGAACGATTGTTGATTCTTTGTTGCAATAACGTTGTTGATGTACAAGAAACACAAAGTTTCAAATACAGTAACACCATCTATGGAGCTACTGTTGATTTTTTTTGTGCAAAAACCTTGTTCATTTATTTGAAAAAATGAATGAAATACAGCATTACGGGTACAGTAGTGCCATCTATTGATCGATTGTTGATTCTTTTTTTAATTTGGAAGAAACACAAAATTGGAGTATAGTAATCGGATGAGTTGATTATAATTTTTTTAATTTACTCATTATTTTTGTCGATAACATTATTAAATTTATAGGAAACGCTAATTTCCTTATGGTAGCGCCATCTATTGATCGACTGTTGATTTTTTTTCAAAGCTAACAGTTACAAGAAATACAGTTTCGAGCTGAGCAGTATCGCCATCTGTCATCGCCATCGACTATTGATTTTTTTGCACTTTCATTTTTAATTTACAAAAAAATACACAAAATTTTGATTTGATTTCTTTACAGCAACGCCATCTCTTGATTATTTCTTGCAATAACGTTATTAATTTACAAGAAACGTAAAGTTCCAAGCTGATTTTTTTACGAGGACGCTACTTATTGATTGATTGTTGATTCTTTTTTTTCAACAACATTGTTGATTTACGGGAAACATAAAGTTTAGAGTACAGTGATGTCATCTATCGCTCGATTAATGAATCTATTTCGCAATAACATTGTTAATTTACAAGAAACACAAAGTTTCAAGTACAGTAACGCCATCTATCGAGCTACTGTTGGTCCTTTTTTGCAAAAACCTTGTTCATTTATAAAAAATTGCAAGAAATACAGCATTACGGGTACAGCAGTGCCATCTGTTGATCGATTATTGAATCTTTTTTGCGATAGTATTGTTAATTTACAAGAAACAAAGTTTTTAGTATGGTAGCGCCATCTATCGCTCGATTAATGATTCTCTTTTGCGATAACATTGCTAATTTACAAGAAACACAAAGTTTCAAATACAGTAACGCCATCTATCGAGCTACTGTTGATTTTTTTGCAAAGATTTTGTACATTTATAAAAAAAATGCTAGAAATACAGCATTACGGGTACAGTAGTGCCATCTTCATCGATTGTTGCTTTTTTTTTGTAATAATAGCTCTGTTCCAACCAAGCTTTCTGACCGTTTAAGAAACCGTCATAATCAGTTGCCCACCGAAATAATGACCGATGTTGACAAGTGTAAAACTTTGATGAGTGCATGCTTGCGCGGTTGGAACAGACCTAATGTTGATTTACAAGAAACATAAAGTTTTGAGTTCAGTAACGCCATCTATCGATTGTTTAATTATTCTCTTTTGCGATAATATTGTTAATTTAGAAGAAACAAAAAGTTTGAGCTGCTTATTTTTACAGTAACGCTCTCTATTGAATTCTTGATTCTTTGTTGCAATAACATTGTTAATTTACAAGAAACACAAAGTTTCAAAACACAGTAACGCCATCTATTGACCTACTGTTGATTTTCTAGCTAAAACCTTGTTCAGTGATTTAAAAAAATGCAAGAAATACAGCATTACAAATACAGTAGTGCCATCTATTGTTCATTCTTTTTTGCAATAACATTGTTGATTTACAAGAAACAGTGTACAGTAACGCCATCTATCGCTCGATTAATGCGATAACATTGTTTATTTACAAGAAACAAAAAGTTAGAGCTGCTTATTTTGACAGTAACGCTATCTATTGATTCTTTGTTGCAATAACATTGTTAATTTACAAGAAGCACAAAGTTTCAAATACCGTATCGAGCTCCTGTTGATTTTTTTTGTTGCAAATACAGCATTACGAGTACAGTAGTGCCATCTATTGATTGATTGTTGATTAATTTTTGCGATGACATTGTTAATTTACAGGAAGCACAGGATTTTGAGCTGATTTGGTTTTTTGTTGCAGGAAATAATGCGAACGGTGGTAATCAAGGTGGTGGCAGCAACCAGGGTTTCTTGAATTGGATGAATCAGGGTCAAGGTCAGGATGGTCAGTGGCCCCGTCCTCCGCCCCAGCAGCAGCAGGACAAAGGCTTCTTAAAGTATGATTAGACGTAATCTTTTACCTATTAGATCGTAAGTTGGTTTTGATTTGAAACGCCGCCGTTCATCGTGTCCCAAACGGCTAACGGGTACCTACCTTCTCGACTGTTTCTATGATCCTAAACGAACCATTTTTTTTTTTTCAATGCGATAACACAAGGCGTTTGTTTTATTCAAGTGTAACCAACCGCAGTGTAGTAGCGTGTAGCATGTACAAATGGAAAAATTTGCTTAAGTCCGTATGATTTAGTTTTTTGTTTATTAGACTTCGGTTCTGAATGATACAATGATGATTACATATCATAGTATGTAGTAGTGTGTGCTGTTTCGGATTTTATTGGTTCTTCAAGTATGCAGTCAGTCGTGTTTTTTTTTTTTTTATTTCGAGAGGTCTAAGCAAATTTCTCTAGCGTTCCGAGTTGTTAAGAGCGAAACATACAATATACCTAAAAGTTATTTAAACCAAAAGAGTAAATAAATAAAACGCACGTAGATTTACGAACTTGTTGGGAGAATGGGCTTATGTACATTTAATTAAGACAAGTGTGTTTCATCTTACTGTTACTTTACTCTAGCATAAGTATGGTGTGCAAATGCAAACAGATCTGTTGTCCTATTACCTATTTATAAGCATCAATCCCAATTTGGACTGGACATACTGTATATGAGTCAGTCAAGTTGAATTTTAAACTCAGTCAAAACTGTCAAAAGCATTTTAGTTGTGTTTTTAATAAATTATTTGTCTTTCTTATATATTTTTTGATGCTTCACTCTCTCGTTTAAAACGACCGAGTGGCATTGAATGTGGTGCCGCTCGGTTCTATACTCTGTCGATCATCCTTTTATCTTCATCCTGATTAATCCTTTTGCTGGTGAAAGTATGCGATTTCAGTTTTGCTGCTAAACAAAGTAAGTGACAATTTTTGAATATACAGTGTGTTTGTTAGCGAAACTGAAAGAAACGGTGAGTAAGCAACAGAATTATTGTGTTTGTAAAGCGCCTCTGAGGCGCCCTCTTCTCTTTTATTTTGTTTTTTGAGATCTCTAAACCACTGTCCATTTGTGTGCTAGTCTGACTTGTTCGTCTCAGATTTATGTGTGTGAATATGATGATGCTGAAGATGGGTCTGCCTGCCTGGATTATTTTGGTTGAAGAAGTGGACGAGAGTGAATCTTGATTTGAGACGATATTGAAGGGATTGAGACAGTAAGTTTGTTTTTTTTGATCCAGTTGCTTGAACATGTTTATAGTTTTTCAAATTGGCGGAAGTCACTTTTTCCAAATTTTTTTTCTAGTCTAACGAGATTTTCCTACTTGTACACACATTGTATACAGGCTGTTACAAATTCGTTACATATTGTTAAATCAACTTCTTATACAGGCTGCTCCAAAATAAGGTACAAAGTATTGAAATGTGTTTCTTTGGTAAAATTTAAGGTGGATTCTTTTTGATTTGGGCCTTCCGATTTAAATTTTTAATTTCGGGAAATGAAGTCCAAATAAAAAAGAACCAAGTGATTTTTAAATTTTTTTTATCAACTCTCGCCATGAAATCTGAAGATCATGTCTTAACTTGGATGAAGATTAACTCTTGCACTCCCTGATGCTGCTTTACAGTAAAGCTAAGACGTGCCGTCCAAATTCAATGGCAAGAGTTGATAAAAAATATAAAAAATCACTCGGTATGTCTTCTACTTATAAGAGGGTGTGCTGGAATAGATTTAATAAGCGTCATCTATTGCCGGCAATATGTACTTACGTCCGACAAGGGGTACTTTTGAGTAATATTAATTTTTTGCATTTGTAGGAAAATTCACTTAAAAAAATCGGATCTAATAAGCGCCATCTCTCGCCGGCAAAATGTATGTGCTTACGTCCGATTTCTTTCGACATCTAGGGGTACTTGTAGCCTAATTTTTTGTCATTTGCAAAAAAAACTAATTTAAAAAATTCAGGTTTAATAAGCGCCATCTCTCGCCTGCAAAATGTACTTACGTCCGCCATCTTTCGACTTGTAGCTTAAATTATGTGTGGCATTAACTTTTTGCCATTTGCAAAAAAAACTAATTTACTTTTAAAAAAATCAGATTTACTAAGCGCCATCTCTCGCCTGCAAATTGTACTTACGTCCGCCATTTTTCGACATCAAGGGAGGGGGGTATTTGTGGCCTAAATTTTGTATGACATCATTTTTTTTGAATTTGTAAGAAAAAGAAATTCACTTTAAAAAAATCAGGTTTATTAAGGGCTATATCTCGCTTGCAAAATACACGTACGTCCGTCATCTTCAGACCTCAAGGGCTACTTGTAACCTAAATTTTGCGTGACATCAATTTAATAAATGCCATCTGTCGACAGCAAAGACTATTAAAAAAAAATATTCATTTAAAAACAATACAGCTTTAATAAGCGCCATCTGTTGACGGTAAAAACTATTAAAAAAAAACATTCATTTAAATCAATACAGCTTTAATGAGCGCCATCTTACTTATAGCCCAAATATTGGACGACATTAATTTGTTTTAGTGAATTCAGACATGTCGAGTTCTTCTTTATCGACAGGAAGTGCCAATTCAGTGATTTTGTCATTAGATTTGGTGAATTTCTGTTGAATTTTCATATTCAGTGAATTCAGTCATGTCGAGTTCCTCTTTACCGACAGTGTGTCCAATGTGCAAACTTTAAAAGAATTTTTTTAATATTTTTGTAAAAACGTCGTTTTTGACGAAAGAAATGAAAAAAAAAATATTCGAAATATTTCTTCTACCATCGATCGTATTTTGTTTTATATTTATTATTATTCTAAAGTTGAAGATCTAGCAGAATAGCAGTCAGTTGACTGCTATCCTGCTAGATCTTCAACTTTTCCTTAAGTTCGCAGTCGCGATCAGAAGCCGTTTTATTTTTATTATTATTCTTATAAATATGTACTTGTAAATTTGTTTTACGGTTGACAGTTGCGTTATTTTTTTACGAAATTCGACTAAAGTTCGAACGCCTTTTGTTATTGTTATTCAATTATTTTTTGACGCAAGAAAATCGTCGTTCATTTCTCTTCGCTTCAGACATATTCTACTTTACCGACAGTAAGTGAAACACCGTCATTAGATCTGGTGACTTTCTGTTCAATTTTCAAAGAGCTTCCAGTGAATTCAGACATGTCGAGTTCTTCTTTATCGCCAGTAAGTGCAAACACTGTTACCAATTTAGTGATTTTCTCACTAGATCTGACATTTGGCCAAACCCCGACCCAAGGACCGATTCCGAAGTCATAAATAAAAACTCACCAACACATTAAACTAATTTTATTAACGAATACTGGAAACTGCCTGTTGACTGTTTCCGACTATACAACTCTTCGATTCATTCACGACTAATCCAATTTCCCTTTCTATTCCACCCGTGCCGGATGTCACAGAGTGCGTTTTCAGAGGTTCGGGTCCAAAGCTCGATGTTTCAAAATTGTCAGCGTCACATTTAATGAGCGAGCACTTTAATTGTTCCGAATGAAAATACGCACTGTTGTGTAGCATTCTCAAGTAAGTTCAAACAACTTGGTTTCCATTTGTCAGCGTGGAATTCCCTCCATTAAAACGTTAATTTTGCATAAGTTCCACTTACCGAAAAAGAATTTGACCTGCAAGCTAAGCAGAGGTCGGTCATTTGTGCCAGACAACTTCCGCGGCGGTTAAGCCGATGACTGTACTTGTGAAGTGCTTAATAAACAATTTTGTCAATTAAACCTAAAAATACGCGCGCTAAATTTTGTGTATCTCCAAAAGTAAAAACGAATTTAGATAATAATTTTTCAAACGTGACAATATTTTCGTAAAAAGGTCATTTTTGACGAAAGAAGAAATCGAAAAGAAAAATAGTCGCTTTAAAAAAATCATCAAATAATGTATTTACATCTGCCATTTTTCGACTTCAAGAGGTGCTCGTCACATTAATTTTTTTTTGAGTTCACATTTTTTTGTACTTTGTAAAGAAGAGAAATTCACGTTTAAAAATTAGGTTTAATAAGCGCCATCTCTTACCGGAAAAATGTACTTGCGTCCGCCATCTTTCGACCTCAGGGTGAACTTGTAGACCAAATTTTGTGTGACGATAATTTTTTTTAGTTTATTTTACATTTTACAAGAAATCACTTCAAAAAATCAGATTTAAGTAAGCACCTCGCCATCTTTTGACTTCGAGGGGTACTTGTAGCCCAAATTTTGTTTACTTTCTTTGTATTTTGTAAAAAGAAGTAGATTTAATAAGCGCCATCTCTTGCCGGCGAAATATACCTCGAGGGGGGGTACTCGCGAAGTGTGGTGGCCCACAGCACCCTGTGTACGTCATTTTAATTTTTGACTCGCAAATGATCCGGCTTACAGCATTTGTTTCAAGAAAGGAATGACTTTGCAAATAAAAAATAATTTACAAGTAAAAACAACTTTATTGGTGGAAGATTTGCAGCCAATATGACTTTATTTGGACTTGTATTTTCCACAACAAAAATGGGGGGGAGGGTGTAACTCGTTAAGGAAGACATTACCCGCCTCAATCTTTCAACAAAGAAATTTTTTTTGCACCTTATTTTGAGGCACCCTGTATAATATGCAAACCAACAAATTGTTTTTATTTTACAACCTGTATATACTCGAAGAAATTAATTTGTATATTTTACGTACTAAACGAATCATCAAGAAAAAAGTTTATTTTTTTTAAACTGACGATTTTTTCTTGTTTAGCTGTGGCCATGCAAGCGCCTCTTCTTCTTCTAGTCTATTACGGAACTGCTACACCTCCCCAAGTTTAGGTGAGTTAAATTAAAAATAAAAGAAAAGTTTCTTGTTTTATTTTCACAAAAAACAAAAAATTACTTCAAAACTCTTGCAGCAAAATTAGGTAATGTGAAGGCAGCCGAGTGTATATCGGTGTTGTAATACATCAACCCCAAGTTCTTCAAGTCTCGGTCTTGTAGCTTCGATGCTGTTAAATCGTTGGTCTTGTCGTTTGATGCGATGATGAAACCGATCTGTCCTGTCGGATAAGTCGGTACATTTGTTAATGCGTACTTGGTAATATCGAAGTGATTCCGACAGTGCTGTAGCGTTTGCTTGACATGTTCCAACCCCACCCAGATAGTTCCGGCCTGTGATGAAATGATCCCGTTTGGTTTCAGGGCTTGCTTGAGCAGGTGGAAGTACGAGTCTGTGAAGAGGTTGACGGCAGGGCCGATGGGGTCGCTGGAGTCCGTGATGATGACGTCGAACTCGTTCTTGTGGTTCCTCATGTATTCGAAGCCGTCGCAGACGTGGAGCGTGAGCTTGGGGGAGGTGAAGCCCTTGGACATGAAGGGGAGGAATTTTTTGCTTGCGGCGATGACTTGCTCGTCGATTTCCACCTGGACGATTTCTTTGACGAGGGGGTGCTTCGAGACGTCGCGCGCTACGCCGCCGTCGCCACCGCCGACGATGAGGACCTTTTGGGGGTTGGCGTGGGCGCACAGTGGGAGGAAGGAAATCATTTCTTGGTAGGAGTACTCGTCGGATTCTGCGCACTGGATTATTCCGTCGAGGACCAGGACTCTTCCGTGCGATTTTCTGAAGAGAAATGAAAGGTAATTTTTTTCCTCTTTTTGCTACAATTTATACAACACAACAAAATCGAATAGAAATTAAAGAAGCGACAAAATTTTAAAAAATAACAGAAAATTCAAATTATTTAAATCGCTTTATGTCACTTTATAACAGTAGTTAATGTTTGTTAAAAAACGGGCGACGGGACAGTAACTAAAAACAAAAGAAGCCAGCACTTTTGTTTATACCACACGACAGACACTCGCCAATTTTTTTTTTTTTTCAATGTTCATGACCTACTCTGAATCATTTTATTTTCGATCGCGTGGTCCAGTTGACTTCGTTATTATTATTATTTTTTTAAGTTTTTCGTTCTTGTAGTTATTGAGTTTTTTCCTCACGTTGTGAACAATGAAATTTGCTAACAGAGACTTACGTTTTCAAGACAACAATGTCTTGGTATTCCGACTTGCCTTCGTAAAGGACCTCTTCGACTTTCAAGGACGTGCACTGTCCGGGCCACAGATCGTTGACTTCACTGAACCATCCGTCCTTAATGTAATTCATGATTTTTCGCGCGGATTCCACGTGCGTGCGGACGAAATAGCGCGGTGCGAGTGTGACGTGAAACCGCCGCTCCTATCCGTGTTTATCTCTGTTAGTAAACTCGGCGGGCAAAGGTCGCCCATTAGATAGCCGTTAGTTTGTTCGGAGCCGGCTATTATCAGCTTTATCTCCGCACAAATTTCTGATGTGGTTGACCCCGACCGCCAATAAGTGCGTAAATAAATAAATATTTACGTGGGCCGGGATCGATACTGCAGGAAAATTACGTTTGTTTTCTTCAAAGTTCCCGTGACGTCACGCATCCGAACACTCTGTCATAAACAAAAACAACACGTGACTAATTAACATGTCCGTGTGTAGACAGAATTTATAAAAAAATATTTTCGTTTGCAATATGCAGAAAAATTATGAACATGATTTACTCTTATACAGGGTGCTTCGTTCAAACTACGTGTGTTGAGAGCAAATCAAATTTTCCACATCGTTAGACGTTCGTAAAATTTCAAGAATGTTTGAACGCAGATGTTCTGCACGAATTGACAGATCACATGCAGAATTTGCCTTCAGGAAATAATTGCGACTATTTTGAACAACTTCGAGATTATAACATTGCGAAAGTGCGGATTCGCCGTTGCTCTTTGCCTTCAGGAAATAACCGTGACTGTTTTGAACGGCTTCAAGGTTACTACAACCACAGTGGACCCTCTGACGACGTAATTGCCATTGTGTTGGTGAGTCCATTCATATATTTTAAATTGCGATTGTAGCGTTTTTTTTTTGTTAAACAAAACTATTTTTTTCGTCAAATTAGAGAAATGACTATCTCGTGTTCTTAATTTACTGTCTTCATCGTTACGTGCGCCCTCTGGTGTTTTTCATGCATTCGATGAAGATGGAGCGTTTTTTGTTCATTAAAAATAAAGAATTGACGAAAATCTCTTGAACAGTTAGTTGGAATCTTTTTGTTCTTTTGGAAATAGAAAAGTGACGATACCTCATGAACGGTTAGGGTTGTTAACTTACAGCCTTCACTGTTGGGTTTTTTTTATGATACATCATAAAGTGCGTTCAATAAAAACCGTTATCAAGTAGGCTTATGTCAAATACAAATCTTGCAAAGTCACTCGTAACTATACGATTATAAAAAGTGAGCAAATAAAAATCAGATTAGAGTAGGCGGCGCAAAGAAAATGTATGTCTGTGATTAACTGAATTAATTAATGTAATGCATTTATGGACTGTCAAATTTATTGACTTTTTATTTAATCACAGACATGCATTTTTTTGCACCGCCTACTCTAATCTGATTTTTATTTGCTCACAGGTTATTATAAACATAACCTAACTTTTTATATCCATTTAATTACGATTTTCTACAAAATTGATAATAAAGCGCAATTAATGAAATTAAGCATTTATTTTATTACAAATATGTACCTCGAATGTGTAAACAAAAACTTTGACTATTGACAGTTCGCAGTTATTCAAGGTTGCAGCATACGTACTAAGCTACGACGTACCGTCATAAAATAAAAGCAAGTTCAGAGCTGTCTCGATAACGAATTTTTTTGTACGCACGTTACTTGCTACTTTTTAATGTTCGATGTAGATGGAACGCTTTTTATTCTCTTGATGGTCGAAAAGTGACGATATCTCGTGAATACTATAGCAATAGACTTGTTCGGGTTCCTGTGAAGAAGGTCCAGAACGCACGTTTTTTTTGTCGTTTGCATGCTCCTGGATGTTCTTGGACTGTCCTGACGAGAACCCGAACAAGCCTAATTTATCAATGATAATGGCGCCCCTTCGAGGTCTTTAATATGACATTTCACACCTGTTCGGGCGTTCGACAAAAATAGAGCGATTTTTTTTTTCAAAAGTAGAAAAGTGACGATATCTCGTGAACGGTTAGGGCTGTTAACTTACGATCTTCACCGTTAGATGCACACTTTTAAGAATTTTAATATGATGTGTCACACTTGATGCTTTTCCGACTGTTGACGAAGATAGAGCGAATTTTGTTGTTTCAAAAAAAAATAAAAAAGTGACAAAATCTTGTGAACGGTTCGTGCTATTAACATGCGGTCTTCACTGTTAGTTGCGCCCTCTTAGTGTCGCGCTTGATACTTTTCTATTGTTTGGCGAAGTTAGAGCGTTTTTTGTTTTTACGAAAAGTTGAAGTGTTGACATCGCGTGAACGGTTAGAGCTAACGTCTTGTTTTATATACTTTTCGCTGTGCCCAATTGAAAGCAATATAAATGTGTCAAAACACGTCGAGCTTCCTGACATTTGACGAAAATATAACCTTTTTTTTTTGTTTCTTCGAGAATCGAAAAGTGACGATATCTCATGAACGGTTAGGATCATCGAATTACCATTTTCTCGCCATCAACTTCATCTGGCTCGTTGGGTATAATTAAATTTTTTTGTATTTATAGGTGTACGTAGAATCTGAGGACTTCGAGGAAGATGCCAAGACCGCGAGACACGGAAGGCACGTGGAAGGACTTCCACAACTAAAGAAGGAGGAGAGATTTTCGATGTATAAAGTATATTTTGTATCTTCTATGCAGTGAATAATAAATTATTTGATAAACTGACGTTTGCGTTGTTAACATTTTTGCAAATTCTTAAATTCATCGAATTTTAAAATCCATTGAATCGACCGTCCAGAGGAGGGAGGCTTGCGTCTCGGCTGAATGAGTGACCGATTCAGCAGAGACACAAACCGCTTAACGGAGTACAGTCAGCGCCCCTGGTGGACAATAGCCGAAGCTTGCTGTATGAGCAGCGCCTCTGGTGGGCGGTAGTCGAAGCTCGCTGTATATTCTACGGTTTGCGTCTCGGCTAAATGGGCGACTTGTATAGCGGAGACGCAAACCGTGAAATATACAGCGAGCTTTGACTACCACCCACCAGAGGCGCTGCTCATACAGCAAGCTTCGACTATTGTCCACCAGAGGCGCTGACTGTACTGAGTTATCAGGTTTGTGTCTCGGCTAAATGAGTTACCGATTTAGCCGAGACACAAACCGCATTACGGAGTACAGTCAGCGCCTCTGGTGGATAATAGTCGAAGCTTGCTGTATGAACAGCGGCTCTGGTGGGTGGTAGTCGAAGCTCGCTGTATATTTCACGGTTTGCGTCTCGGCTAAATGGGCGACTTGTATAGCGGAGACGTAAACCATGCGTTTATACAGGAAGCTTCGACTACCGCCCACCAGAGGCGCTGTTCATACAGCAACCTTCGGCTATCGTTCACCAGAGGCGCTGACTGTACTTCTTTATGTGGTTCGTGTCTCGACTAAATGAGTGAGCGATTTAGTCGAGACACGAACCGCAATGTGCAAAAATATATTGGATTTCCATCAAGATCGTCGACGCTTTACATTTATAAACAAATCATACGTGGGTAAGGGGGAGGAAATAAAGGTCGTATTTTCATTACAGATAATTTATTTAACAAAACTTGAAATATTGCATTTTTAAAGCATAGTTACAATATTTACAAATATTCATTCACTTTCAAAAAAAAAGAGGACAATCAATAATCATTGAAATGCTATTTAAATAAAAAACAAACAAAAAAGTACGAAGTTTAAACCTAAATGAAACGAAAACTAATAATACAAGTCGATAGCATACGCGACTCCTTATAGATGCACCCAAGAAATAAATAATACAGTGCAAGAAACTAAAAAAAAAGAAAGGAAAGTGTTTTAACAACAAATTTTCTTAAAACGAAAATTCACCAAAGTGCAAGTTTCCTTCCACAAAACCCAAAAGATCAATTGAACGTGGTGAAATGTAAGTTAATTTATAAGCTCTCCTCTCCTGCGGAATTTGTGGAAGTTAAAACTCGGCTGGAAATCAAAAATTGTACATTTTATTATTGTCTATAATACAATATTCTCAATTAGCAATAAATACTTTAAAACTTCTCTTAGTAAACTGTATTATATCATATAGTTAATGTGAGTGCTATATTTCGTTAGGAAAACGCTTTCTTTTACTTAGATAATATATATATAATATATAAATATATGTTTCGCCATTTTTAAATCTACCTGTTTTAAAAGTTGGAACTTCTTCTTTCTTCTTAAATAGGGTTTTAACTGACTGAAAATAATTTTAAACTTGCTTTCCCTAGGCTTGTTGTGTGTTACTTCATACTTAAGAATAAATAAAATATACTATGCAAGAATACTGCCGCCGAAAGAGTGCGTGTAATCACAGAATACAAACAAATTCATGCGTAAATGAACAGGTGAATGCAAAAAAAAAAACAAATCAATGAAACACTATGTACAATTAACGATGTACTTTTTCAAACCAAAAACTCAAGAATCAATTATGCTAACGATGCACTGCTACGATGATAATATCGATCGATTTCAAAAAGCACATTTTGTTTTGGTCATTGCCTAAGCTACTTAATAAATAATTTATTATTATTATTGTTGGGATTTCGATTCGAAGATGGCCTTCATATCTCTTATGCACAGCGAAGGTGATGTTTTCTCTTTCCTTCAGAAAAACACCGTTTTATTATAAACAAGGTCGGATAAGAAATTTAAATGACTCACCTAGGGCTCTTCGTTTCCAAGCTGACTCTCCTAAACCTATCCGGATCACTCTCACGCTCTCTCAAATCGTACGTGTGCCTCCGCCTCTCACTCTTCGTAACATCATCATTCCTCCGTCTGTTCCGAATGAAATCATCCCCGCATAAGCTATCCCTAATAATATCACTCTGCACGTCGCTTTCAACATCATTAAAACTACATTTAGTAACATTCGATTTCACGTCTTGTACTTTTTTGGCATTAAATTTAGTATCAGTCCTCCAGTGTTGCTGTTCGGCGTTCACTTGCGTTTCGAACTTAGCTGCCCTCGACTTCAAGCTCTCACTCACAGGTACGACAACGTCCCTCTGCTTCACCACCACTTTGACCTCCCCCAAACTATCACCCGAGTCTTCGCTCTTGCTGTTGTAGTTATTCTTTTTGCTTTCCGTTTCGTTTTCCTTCTTCTTAACCTCCAACTCTTTCGACTTTCTCGAATCATCGTCCCTGGGCTTGATTTTTAAACGCATCAAAAGCACGTCCTTGTCTTCCTTGAACGACTCGGACCTGTACCGCTCGTGTAAAATCTTCCTGCGCTCCTCCTTGTATTTTTCAATCCGCTCTCGGTTCAGTTTCTGATCGTTCAGCAAATTAATTTTGCTTTCGGTGCTGTGCGTCAGGTGGATGTCCAACTTATCATCGTCGTTTGGTAACTTCTTTGGTTGGTTCAGTGATTTCGGGTTGCCCATTGCGTACCCGAGGTTCTCATCCAAACTTTTCCTGCGCTCGGAAGACTGCGACCTGCACTCTTTGTTGAACTCGTGCTCGTCGAGGGACCTCGTTTTGATCGAGTGCTTCAAATTCCTCGCCCTCACGCACGGGGGCAACGAATCCTTGTCGTAAACCTTCTGGATTTTACTGCTTTCGTCTCGGGCCTTCTCCTCAACCAAGCTACAAATTTTTTCCGTGAAGCTATTTCTGGCCTCGACTTTCTGCGCCTCCCCCTTCACGCTCACACTGTAATTTTCGTAGTCGTTTCGCTTCAAGCTAGGCGGCGGTTTAGTTTCTTTGACTTCGAATTTATTCGTCAGGCTTTTAACGCACACCTTCTCACATTTACCCTCGTTGTCCGTTGGCAGCACATTCTCATAAATGTGCGAGTCGTTTTCATCGAGTGAATCCAACTCGAAGACCCCCTCATCTTCTTTAGCCGTTTCTGATGGGGCAAGCTCCAGCAAAGCGTTGATTTCATGCACGGATCTCCGAAAGTACTTCACCTGCTGGTAAATTGAGTGATCATCGTCCAATGTTTCGGTCTCGCAAGACTTGCGCTTGTCTATTCGATTTTCTGACTCGCTGTTAACATTGAAGTCGATTAAATTGAGGCTGACGGGTCTCGTGGGGCTTTCGCTCAACTGCAAACTCTCGCTTTGCTGCAACAAGAGGAGCTCGGGCCTTTTCATTCCGTCGAGATACCTTTCTTCCTCCAGCAAACTGCTTTCCGAAGTGTTTCTGGTTTTGTTGGTTTCGTTAAAACTCTGCGTCGGGCTTACATTGGGGCTTAGAGAATTCTGTACGGGTGTTATTGGATAGGAACTCGGTTGGTTGCTTAAGTTCTCCGACGAGCTCTGGACTATTTCGCTGAGGCTTAAATCCGTGGGGCTTAACTCGGTGTTCTCTATGTATTGGTACGGCGTGGCGCTCACGCTGGAGGTGTTGCTGGTGTTCACGTTGAAGTCGGATGAGACGGACGAGTTCAGGGTCGTCTCCAGGCTTCGGCAACACAGAGTCTCGTTGTTCGAGCTGATGGTTTTGGTGTCGCTCTTCGAGTTGCACACGGCGCTCGAACTCAGATTCATCTTGATCGTGCTGCTGTCGCTGTCTTTCGATCTTAATTCTTCCAGGGCACTTAAACTCTTAGGCCGTTGCTCGTTCACGGGCAGTATTAACTTGGTGACTTCCTCGCTTGCGACGATCGGCTGGTTGGCTTCTTGCATCGGAAGAACCGCCAGGGTGGTTGGCAGGCCTGCTTTCTCGGGGTTAATTGCGACGTCTTCGTAGATTAAGTCCGTGGGGTTGTTGCCCTGCACGTCGTTCGTGAAGCGTTTGATGGGCGACTTGTAGATGATGCTGATGGTGGTGAGGACGTTCTCGTACGTGGGACTTTTTGATTTTCTTGTTACTGGGCTGACCACGTTTTCGTACAGGAGTTGATCTGGTTTGTTCACATCACCTACAACGAGATAAATAAGAATTAAAGCGCACGCTGCCATCTTTTGATCGCAAAAGGTACTTCTATATCAAATTTAGTTTAAAAGATCTGTGCAAAGATGTCGCAAATTTGAATTAAAAAAAAATTCTGCAAACACCTCAGCGAACGTTAACCAAAATAAAGACTCACCTATGTATTTATTAAACTTGTCATAACAGATTTCCGTCGGTGGACTAAACTCCCCGGGAGTGGTCGAATTCGAATCAGCAAGCGGCTTATAAAGCGGTGACTGCGGTGTGGGGGTTGCGAACGTACTCGACTGTGTCATCACCAACAACTTCCCCCCGATGTCCACCTCGGTGAGCGACTTGGGCAAACTCGGCTTGGCACTACTCTGCTGCTCCAAATTCAGGGAAGCCCTCTTGTTCTCCACGTGCGAATTCCTCGGTGACTTATTCTTCGGTTGGTACGAATCACCTTTCGCTTGAGGCAGTGTGTGCACAACCGCGGTGGTCGAGATCGTGCAGCTGTTGTTGTCTGGGGTGTTGCAGTCGATGAATTGGATATCGGAGAGTTGGTCTTCTAAGCGAGTGCGTTTTCTCGAGAGTGAATCCGGGGAGAGAACGACGCGCGCCTGTTTCTTAGGTGATGGATTGTTCGAGTTGGCAGCGCTGCTGAAGTCCTCAGGTCGAGCACGCATTAGATACTTACGATGGGCCTAAAAAAAAATCAAACGGTTTAATCCGTTGTGTTAAAATGAGAATGCGCACTCTTACTATGTCTTTATGAGTCCGTGGTGAACTTACTAGGCTTTCATCTTCGGAGAAGATGCGCATCTCAGATTCTTCCAAGTCGAAGTTGAGTTGGATTTCGCTCAGGTCCAACAGGGAACCTTCCGAATTGTTCTGAGAATTCTGTATTGTATCGAAGTATGAATCGTGTGATACTGATCTGGAAACGCGAGGTTTTCGATTAAAATCCCAAATTAAAAAATACGTTTACAAAAATAATACTTAATCAATACCGAGTGTAAAGTTAGGGGATGCGTGTGTTTAGTTTATGCAAGAAGCCAGCCATGCAGGACGAACTCTTTCGTTGTGCTTTGAGGAGATGAGTGCGGAAGGCCAAGAGTTTCGGTTTTTATTTCGCAAGTCTTGCCTCTTTCTAATTTGTGGGGGGGAAAAAAAGAAAACTGATTTTAGTCGACGAAATTATACGGTGTGACAAAAAAAGCAAACTCCGGAGGACGACCCAACCAAAACACAAAGAGAGAACTTCGAGGACTACAAAAAAGAAATAAACAAACAACACAAATTGGAGGCAAACTTAAAAAAACGTTAATGCAAAACAAAACGACATTTTTAAATATGGACGGTAGAAGCATAAAGTGACGGTGCGATCAAATAAAAAATTATTTTTGGATACAGCATCAGAGTTGACAACATTAGAATGTCATTAGCGACAATCAACTTATGTAAACGCACGCCGTAACTCGTCTTGTTTGTTGCATCCTTAAAGTTGGGCAGTCAATTAAATAGAAACAAAAAAAAAAATTGCAACGACGTGATTAAAAAATTCTTCGATGCGCAAGGCTAATCCAAATTGTTAAAATCTTCGTTTTCTAATTAAAAGCAAAAAATTCTTTTGCTTTGTATTTATTCACCCAGGCGGGAGTGGCATCGTCGATCGATCGTCTTTTGTTTTTCATTTATCACATTCTTCAGGCTTTGTAACCTGTGGGAGCATGTAGGAGCTTAGATTAGAACTAACTATTTGAGAAAAATAATAATAATAATAAATACAAAAAAAAAAAATATATAGAAAGAAGAAAGCGCTTCGCACGTTAAGGGCCGCTCGCCGTCGGCGGGGCTCGCGGCAGCTAGGCAACTGCTTTCATCGTGTTGCGCTCGTTGAGCGCTTTCATTTGAGCGGCCGCACGACATACTCATCTCTTAAAGGAAAGCTTTTCGACCGTTTAAGTCGGCTATCTTTAATTCCAAGACGGGGTCGCTATGATAGTCCAGTTCGTCTCGCCGGCACGTTCAATTTGATATGCGACACGATGGGTTTATCTCTTACGCGGCGATTTTCGATCACGGCGCCGCCATCTTTGATCCCAAGATGGTGTCGCTACGACAGTCGAGTTCGTCTCGTCGAGACCTTGTTACAGTTTAATTTCATCGCAGCGAGTTCGCGACGCTTTTGTAGCGAGCTTTGTAACCTGCGCCGGAAACGTCTCTTTGAATTCTCGCTTTCACATTGGCTCTTTTATTCAAAACTCTTGGCGTCATAATTATTCCATTGGCTATCGCTTATGGCGTACTTACATCTTCGGCGTCCCTTCCACCTCAATTTCGTGCCTCGCCGGACCCTAGTGCCATGTTGATGCGTTATACCGCTTAGACAAACTATCGAAGCTCTTGCTTAAAGGAGTAAGAAGTGCTTATCTACGGCTTTGCCGGAATATCCCTAGTGCACCACCGATTGAGTTTTGGGGTATTTTAACCCCATTCCTAGCTTGAGAAACTACAAATATCAGGTAAAAAATTGTGCGAATTGTCTGACGCCATTTTGGACGCTAACGAATCTGTTCTTTCCTTTCTATTCAGGCTTTTACGTTTGGTTCTACTGCACGTGTTAGCTTTACTCCTAACTCATGCTTTAGTATTGCTGTGCTACCCGGATTTCGATTCAGGGCGAGTCGACTCTTTCCTCGCGGCCGAGCGTATTCTCTCTACGCCTAGCCTGGTATGCCGTTCCGCCATATTCGTGGCCTTTGTCCACAGAAAATTCGGTTCATCTCCTCGAACGCAGAGGGGACGCGAAACCGCAAGTGTGTGTATGGCCTAACTGGACCCCGGACGTTACATCGAACTTTGACCGGCCGAGGCGGGGTTGAATGTTCAGCGAAAGCCCCTGAAGTGCGTTTTCGATTTTAAAAATTCGCCGTTCCGTTATTTATGGTGCGATTGGGTCTATACAGATGTCGTCGCGAAGGGGGAGGAGGGGGTTATTCTCTAGTTGAAACACCTCGCCGATATCTCTTCCGGTTCCAGAGAAATAAATTCTTTTTCCGGAGCGTTACTTCACCGGAACTAACTTCAAAGCCCATCCGAGCCAGCGAAAGCCCCTGAAGTGCGTTTTCGATTTAAAAAATTCGCCGTTCCGTTGTTTATGGTGTGATCGGGTCGAAACAGATGTCGTCGCGAAGGGGGAGGAGGGGGTTATTCTCTAGTTGAAACACCTCGACGATATCTCTTCCGGTTCCTGAGAAATAAATTCTTTTTCCGGAGCGTTACTTCACCGGAACTAACTTCAAAGCTCATCCGAGCCAGCGAAAGCCCCTGAAGTGCGTTTTCGATTTAAAAAATTCGCCGTTCCGTTATTTATGGTGCGATCGGGTCGAAACAGATGTCGTCGCGAAGGGGGAGGAGGGGGTTATTCTCTAGTTGAAACACCTCGACGATATCTCTTCCGGTTCCTGAGAAATAAATT
Source organism: Dorcus hopei (assembly GCA_033060865.1). Taxonomy (NCBI): domain Eukaryota; kingdom Metazoa; phylum Arthropoda; class Insecta; order Coleoptera; family Lucanidae; genus Dorcus; species Dorcus hopei. The sequence goes on from CM065420.1 coordinate 2,559,575, forward strand.
CTTTTTCCGGAGCGTTACTTCACCGGAACTAACTTCAAAGCCCATCCGAGCCAGCGAAAGCCCCTGAAGTGCGTTTTCGATTTAAAAAATTCGCCGTTCCGTTATTTATGGTGCGATCGGGTCGAAACAGATGTCGTCGCGAAGGGGGAGGAGGGGGTTATTCTCTAGTTGAAACACCTCGACGATATCTCTTCCGGTTCCTGAGAAATAAATTCTTTTTCCGGAGCGTTACTTCACCGGAACTAACTTCAAAGCCCATCCGAGCCAGCGAAAGCCCCTGAAGTGCGTTTTCGATTTAAAAAATTCGCCGTTCCGTTATTTATGGTGCGATCGGGTCGAAACAGATGTCGTCGCGAAGGGGGAGGAGGGGGTTATTCTCTAGTTGAAACATCTCGACGATATCTCTTCCGGTTCCTGAGAAATAAATTCTTTTTCCGGAGCGTTACTTCACCGGAACTAACTTCAAAGCTCATCCGAGCCAGCGAAAGCCCCTGAAGTGCGTTTTCGATTTAAAAAATTCGCCGTTCCGTTATTTATGGTGCGATCGGGTCGAAACAGATGTCGTCGCGAAGGGGGAGGAGGGGGTTATTCTCTAGTTGAAACACCTCGACGATATCTCTTCCGGTTCCTGAGAAATAAATTCTTTTTCCGGAGCGTTACTTCACCGGAACTAACTTCAAAGCCCATCCGAGCCAGCGAAAGCCCCTGAAATGCGTTTTCGATTTAAAAAATTCGCCGTTCCGTTATTTATGGTGCGATCGGGTCGAAACAGATGTCGTCGCGAAGGGGGAGGAGGGGGTTATTCTCTAGTTGAAACACCTCGACGATATCTCTTCCGGTTCCTGAGAAATAAATTCTTTTTCCGGGGCGTTACTTCACCGGAACTAACTTCAAAGCCCATCCGAGCCAGCGAAAGCCCCAGAAGTGCGTTTTCGATTTAAAAAATTCGCCGTTCCGTTATTTATGGTGCGATCGGGTCTAAACAGATGTCGTCGCGAAGGGGGAGGAGGGGGTTATTCTCTAGTTGAAACACCTCGACGATGTCTCTTCCGGTTCCTGAGAAATAAATTCTTTTTCCGGAGCGTTACTTCACCGGAACTAACTTCAAAGCTCATCCGAGCCACCCCTGAGCGTCCTACTGGAACGGGCGGGGTCTCAAAAGACGCGGGTGAGACCAATGTAATCGGCGTCAAAAACGCGTCCGCCTGGGTCTAATAATAGAGCACCGTCCAGATCGAAAAGAATTAGAAATCTCCCATTTAAAATACATTGGGAGCACCGTGCCGCTCGCTCGAACGCATAGCGTCGGGTGGCGTCGGCTTACGGTGTGGTCGAGGCGGAAGTTGACTTTCCTTTCGGAGGCTCTTCTTTGATGACGAATTTTGCAGTGTATCTCGTAGACCAATTTCTTTGTTGTGGAGTGTATTTTATGTGATAATTTTTGAATGTAGATAGTAGCACTCGCGAGCCTTCACATTCAAAATTATCTAACGTCAGAGTTATGAGCTTATGAGATACTATCGATGAATTTTATCTTATCTTGTTTTTTTTTTTCTGAGAAAATATTTTTATGAGTGTGCTACGAAAGTTGTGTTTAAAATAAAGTTGGATGCAATAATTGCATGTGTATCCTTTGAATTTGACAAGTGATAAAAACAGGTAAAAATGTTGCTTATCTTTTCGAAATTTCCGGTTTGCAAAAACAATAAAGTATAACAAACAAAGAAATTACATTAGGTTACGCACGCTTTTCTGTATCATTTTTTTTAGAATTAACGTATTATGGGAGGCTCTTAACTAAACATTCTGGATCTATGTAGTTAATTACACGTCTCTTTGAGATATTTTTTTAAAAATATAATGCATAAATTGATTTAACATTTCCGAGAAAGATGGCAGAGTCCATCACAGAATGTGACCACGATTTGGTAAGTGATGGCCCCTAAAAAGATAACGCTCTGAAATTTGTGATATTCTTTAGATGTACGAGAAACGCCCCGGCACAGATAACGAAGGTCATAATTACGAACTCTACCTTACTGCACTTTATGCGGTAAAACTTGCCCTGCACGATGCAGTACACGATATTCAAATGGCGTCTAACGTCGACAAATATGGAGTCTTTGATGACATAGTAATCAGAGTGCAATATAAAAACGGAACTACCATTTTATATCTTTTACAATTAAAACACAAGAAGAAAGTACGTGGGTCTGTCGATTTTATTAAAGGCGACTTTTCCCTGGAAAAGTACAAGGACAGTTACTACAAGGATGTAAAAGAGCGAATTTCGAAGGGTGAACTGGATGATTTGTTGGAGGGCGTGGAACTTAAAGATGTCGTTCCCTGTTTGTTTACGAACGCCGTTTACACCAAGGACACGAACAAGATAATTTTAAACGAACGCGCATATCTTTCTTGCGAGGCCCTTCATTTTTCAGGCACTGATTTCATAGGTACAACATCAAAAGGCACTGATTTCATAGATACAATATCAAAAGGATATCAAATCTTTCAAATGCACACAGAATCTCCCAGCTTTGCTCAACTTTTAAATTCATATACGCTTACCGGTTGTCAAAAAGGCTTCGAATGTAGAATAAAGAGCAGAGTAAAGAAAATATGCAACAGCTTTAAAGAAAAATGGAAAATCGAAATTCAAAACGATGAGATGCATTTTGATGATATCTTAATTAGAGTGAATGGATTGGTAAAAGAATTGTTTAAGGAAGTTGACTCTGATGTGCTGGAGGATATGTCCGATTATGTTCGTGACGAATATCAATCTGCCCGGAAACTTCATGAAGAATATTCATATAAATGCGCAGAATATTCTGAATTCTTCCAACGATTTAGATTCTACGGCGGCCAATTGAATTGCAAGCAGGTGAGAGCAGCAATTACTTCAAGTATCAAGGAATCATTGGGCAAATGTACACCAGGAGTTGTTAGAAAATTTATCGAGTACATCCAGGATTACTTCCAAGGCAATCGTTTGCTAGTTAAGCAGCAAATACAGAAAAAATTATTAGAAGTGCTGCTTCCTCCAGTTCCCTCGAAACAGGACTTTGGAAAGCGGTTTCAGGTATTTCGGATGGTTACTGATTTAAATGATCCCGAGCAAAAATTGATGGTATCAAAACACATTAAAGTAGCTTTGCAGGGTAGAAAAGAGATCAGATTGTGTGATATTGTGGATGCAAATTTTCGTCTAAGCCAGGAGCCGGAATTTTTTCTTAATCACATGGGAGATGTCATCCAAGTTGGCAAAATACTAGAACTGAAATGCGAGAATTATATTAAAAGAGAATTTGGAAAGGTATACTTAGAATTGAATACCTTAAAGAACTGCACGAACTGCATTTTCATAGTAAGTATTTTCGAAAACTCTTGCTTGTTAAGTTACATGAGAAATCAAGTAAACGTCATTGATCTGAGATATGGACAAAATTTGCCGAATGATTTTCCCAGTAACTTGAAAAATAATGTGATTTTAATTTCAAACGAAGGTGATATTGATGACAAAGTGGAAACGTTGATGAAATCAATCAGTCCCAACGTGAACACTGTTCATTACTTAAACGAAATCGATGATAATTTCTTGGAGTGGAGAGGATCACGAAATAATGTGTACTCTAAACACCAGAAGGATTGTTTTCTAAACTACTCTAAAATTGTACCTGGTGTGGAAGAGAAGGAACTTCTGCAATATTTTAAAAGTACAGTTAATATTATTAGCGCAACTCCTGGCATGGGAAAATCAACGTTGTTAGACTCTTTAATTCAGTATTGCCCATCAAACAAGTGGGTACTGAAACTTAAGTTGAATGAATGGAATGACGACCTATACGATAAATCAAAGGAAATCCTGGAAGATCCCTTGCAATACATATTTGAAAAGTCTGAGGAGGATTGCAACAATAAATTCAGCAAAGACCTATTCAGTTACATGAAAAGCAGAGATGCCGTGATGGTATTTATTGACGCATTCGATGAAATTTCCCCTAAGTACACAGACGTAGTATTGGAATTAATCAGTAAATTAGAACACTTGGGGATATGTACCTGGGTATTCACAAGACATAATTTAAAGGAACGCCTGGAAACAAAATTTAACACTATACCCATCATGTTTCTGTGTCTTAGAAAAGAAGATATAAGAGACTACCTTGTAAAAAACACAAAACTCGACGAACTATCATTGGACGATTTACTTCAAAAAATGATGGACTTTTTAAAGATACCTCTTCATCTGTTCATGCTATCAAAAATTCTGTGCAAGACCTTAAATAGGAATACGTTAAAAGTGACCGACATTTACGAGATTTTCATAACCAACAAATGTCATATTTATTACGAGAAATTTGGGATTAAAATCGTAGGAAATCACGTCGAAGACTTAGTTCCGACATGTGAAGAATTAATAGAGAAACATCAACTTTTATCTCTCCTTGTGACTTTCGATAAAAATGTTCTTGCGCAGAACGAAATCGCGAGTCATTCAGAATTCGAGCAACTTTTGAATGATATCAAGGAATACAAGAATCACCTTGGTTTAATTACTGAAGTGCATGGTTCCACCCTCATTTTTGCTCATAGGACCATTGCGGAGTTTTTAACTGCAAGATGGCTATCAAAAAACAGAAAACATAAGGCCTTCAAATGTATGTGGGAGGAACTCGAAATTTTCGGTAACGTACAATTATGGTTCTATGAATTAACCTCTGCTGAATATCCTTTGCATGCTGCCATAGTCGATGAAAACTTAGAGTTAGTGCGAGAGCTCTGTAATCAACCTGAATTGGTTTTGTGTGATGTCCTAAACAGAACTCCTCTCCATTTGGCCGTAGCTTATTTTAGAGATCAATACCTTTACGAAATACCTAAAAGGAACGAAGTTGCTTGCAAGATTATGAACGAAATCTGCGAGCACTTGGCAAACACAAAATCATTTGTAATGCACAGGGACATTTTTGGTTTTCATTGGCTTGAACACTTGAAAAATGGTACGTTCCTCGTTAGTTGTTATTGGGGATGCAAGGCGCTCATGATGATGAACTTGGCAAGAGATTATTTGTTGAAGGAAAATAAGGATAACATTCGCGAAGGAATTAAATATTTAGTCCAAGACAGTCATATCAATTGTCTGAAATTATTGCTTGTGTGTGACGTATTTGGCGAATTCAAAGATATTAAAGCCATCTTGGGGGTAGAATCTATACCTGATGCTCAAATGAATGAGTATCTATGGGAAAACTTTGAGTCTGAATTGGTGTATGCATTGAAATTTTTCATTGCGAATGACAGTCCATATAAAAGTGATCCAAGATTTAAGCAACGGTTCTACAATCAGCTTATTTTCAATAAATTTCTCGACGACGCAAAAAGAAAATTGTAAGTGAGTAGTAAACACATACAGGATCATTCAGGTGTGTTCTGTACTAGAAGATTTTGTTATGCATAACATAGCACTGAGAATTTAATATACACAGTTGGTCTAATCAAGACTAGGTATACGGTTAATTGTGAGTAAATGAAGGAGAGACTCATTGAAACTTGTGTGGAAGTGAAATAGAGATATTACAATGTTGCGTGCGAAGGTAGGAATTCGGCCGGCGCCAGCGGCCGGAGCGTAGCCCGTGTTATCAATCGGCAACGTCGATTGATGTAGCTATTTCGTTTACTCATGCGCTTTCTACTATTCTATCCTTCATTTACTCATGATAAACGCATAGCCAGTGGTGACTAGGCCAACGCGATAGAAATACTTATTGGGATTGCTAAATCAGAATTGACTAACGAATTCAAGAAAATAATAACATAGAAGGTGTTTTGTTTAAAGTAAGAAAGTTAGCATGGATTTTCTGTACACACCATGAATGATTTTGTATGTCTCTGTCATTCTATTATGATTCTTACCATCTTACGAATAAGGAATATTTATTTATTCTTCATTTTGGTTTTAGTGAAGCCAGTTCTAATAATTCTCTCGAAGAACAGGAAAAAAGTTTAGGTCTAACGAGCATCGCACAAAGCTTAAATATTTTAGAAAGAATAGAGATGATAACGAAAATCCAATTGTCTGGTTGTACACCATTATGTGCCGCTGCTTTCTTGGGTTACTTGGACTCCGTCAAGTCGATGGGAAGTTGTACTGTAGATGCAGATCCAGGAGACGAATTCAAACTGCACTATGCTATTGATGGAGAAAATGTAGAAGTAATTACTTGGTTAATCAAAGCTGGTGCAGACGTGAATCAAAAGGATGCTGAAGGGAATATGCCCTTAGGTCTTATAATGCACAAACGTTTTCCAGACACTGACAGGTACGTTAAATGTAATTAATTACTAAAAATTAAGTAATGTTTTTTCTCCATAATCTTAGATTACACATCATAGAGCTATTAATTAAAAATGGAGCAGATGTTAACGAAAAGGACGCTAATGGGAATGTGCCCTTAAGTCTTATAATGCAGAATCCTTTCCTAGAGACTGACACGTAAGTTAAATGTAATTAATTAGTAAAAAATAAATGTTTCTTCTTTATGGTCTTAGTATGGGCTTCATGGAGCTATTGATCAAGAATGGAGCTGATGCTGCATTGAAGAACCGCAATGGAATATCAAATTTCAAATTGGCCGCTTATAACAGGAATTTAGACGTCGTGAAATTGTTTGTAGAAAATGGTGTTCACGTCGATTATAGAGACAACGAGAACGAAAGCACCGCTTTACATCATGCTGTTAAATTAAAATGGCTTAAAAACGTAAAATATTTCTTAAGCAAAGGCGCCGATGTAAACATTAAAGTCGATGGAAAGACCTCACTGGATATCGCCCTTGGCACGAAGTTTATAAACTGGCAGATAGTGAGATTGCTCATGAAAAGAAACGCCAACGTTAATTACCTGCAAAATCTGAGGGCGTTTGCTCCACTGATTTGTGCAGTTGAAGAAAATCAACTCGACGTGGCACAACATGTAACGAACAAACAATTCGATGAAACAACCACTACAGATGCCTCAGAACTATGGACTTCATTGAGTGAAGATTCCTTGTTTATACTCAGAATTGCCAGACGTGAAACCTATAATTTCATACGTGAACTATTAATAAAAAGTGGAAAGAGCTCATGTGCAACGCTATTTTCTTCTGCCATTAAAGAATGTTATACAAATTTCCGACAATTCGCAATCAAAAATAAGCATAATATTACAGCAGTATTTCTTAATGGAACCTCACCTTTTGGAAAGGCCGTACAAAACGAAGATTGGGAAGTTGTGAAACTCTTCATAGAAATTGGCATCGACGTCGATCACACAGACTTTAACAATACATTTACTGCCCTACAAAAAGCAGTCAAAACAGATCAGCTGGATCACGTAAAGTATTTCATAGATCAGCAAGCCGATGTAAACTTGAAAGTTTGTGAAAAGACTTCGTTGGATTTGGCTCTTGAAAACGAGAGAGTGAATTGGGAGATGGTGAAATTACTCGTGGAAAGTGGAGCCGATGTTAATTGCAGGTAAAATCAAAAGGGATACACTCCTCTACATTATGCAGTAAAGGAAAATCGCCTTGATATGGTGGAATTCCTCATTACCAAGGAAGCTGATGTATTCATTGCAGCCAAATCAGATGCGCGGACTCCACTACAGCTTGCATTGCATCTCGGAAGAGAAAACATCGAGAATTTTCTTGCACTAACAGTATTTCGTTTAATTACTTCAAGTTTTTTACATTGTCATTATTCTGCAGTTTACAGATCGTTCGTTTAATTTCTAAAATGTGTCTTGTCAGAAATGAATTTGAAAATATTTCAGAAACGAATGAAGATAGTAGCGATTTATTTGCACATTTTTATAGACCCCAAAAAAAGTTGTAAAAGTTTGTAATTTAACTGTCTTTATATCTCTTATAGTTTATGAGAGCCCCATGGTGAGCCTTTAATTAGTTGTAATTCTGTATAACATATGTAGATAGTAATTTGCAAAATAAATGTAATTTTTTCAACCTAATCACAGATTAATTGTTTTACAGGATCCTCAACCTAGAGAATCTTTAATGATTTTAGTTGAGTACAACCTCTATATGAAAGGATAATTTGCAAAAAGAAATATAATTTTTTTCCTCAAATTTGAATTAATTTTTTTGCCACTCTAGATCTTCAGCAATAAAATTAAAAAAATTAAAAGTACTTTCAAAATGCCCAAATTTGTTGCAAAAAATATGTATAATATAGAATTAGATTTCTGTAACTCAATGATAAGTTACTACCTAGAGAATTGCCATTCTGGTGTCAATACCGTCTCATCTACATATCAAAGGTGGAATTATTTTCTATTTGATTGCACCATACAGTATTTAATTGAACAAAATCGATACATAAGAGTCTCTAGATTCGTAAATAATTTGAAACAAGAATCGCTTTTGCTTTACTAAAATTTCTTAAAGAAAATTTATGACTCCATCTATCAGACAGAAAGTGCAACTACATAATAACTTTTGATTCTGTGCTAATCATCCTGATTAACTGATCATTAAGCATTTGACTTTCTTCTTAAACACTAAATTACAATAAAAAATTAAATAAAGTTCTGTCCATAAATGATCACAACAAAAAATCGACAGTTTGCTTACAAATCTCAGAAATTAAATGTCAATCAAATCTACAGACCCTTAGACATTGCTGCAGAACCCAAAAGATCCACAAATTATGCAATAAAACAAAATTTGACGTACCTGTTATGGCCAGACGGTTTGTTCAGAGTTTGCAGCGGCCCCAAGACATCGAGTTCGTTGTTCTGAGGCTCCGACAACCCAGAAACCAGACTTTCGGCAGACTTCACGGTCCGAAGCTTGCGCTTCATCTCACTAGGATCCGTCTCGGCCACAAATGTGTCCTGCATCGATAACAAATTCCACTAAATTACGACGAAAGCAAACCGACACAAAAGCACTCACAGCAATAACGATGCCCGGCGTCGACGCCTTCCTAGTCTTCGTCAGCGAATTCTGCGATGCATTTCTGCTCTTCGAGAAGAACGAGCGCCAACCCGATGGTGAACGCTTGGAATGTCCTCGTTTACGGCCTGGAATTATTTATTTACTTTATTTATTTAACCAGAAAATATTACAAAAAGAAGTGTAACACCTAAAGAGGCAAACTAAGTTGCCTGTCGTAGGCATGTTGTGAACTTAAAACGAAAATAAATAAAGAAAACTTAATAATATCTTCAAGAACTATTAATATTTAGGCCCAGTTTAACTTTAATCTTGAGTTTATTCTCATTGCTTCTATAGGAATAAACTGAAGATTAAAGTTAAACAGTGATTAAAAAAAACGGGCCACTTATATTTATGGTATGGTATGGTATGGTATGGTATGGTATGGTATGGTATGGTATGGTATGGTATGGTATGGTTTGGTTTGGTTTAGTTTATGTTTATGTTATGTTATGTTTTAGTTACAACAATATTTTTAAGAGAAGGAGGAGTTTACTTACCACTGGGAAGTTCTATTATCGTGTGGTACTTCTTGGGTAAGTTATTGGGGCCTCCGCCCACTTCGATATAACCCGAGTCTTCGCTTTTGCTGATTTGGTGTTTGTTCCTTGCTTCTTCGAGCGTTATGAGCTTCGTCGGGGTAGAAATCGCTAAGCTCTTAGGCCTCGAACGCTTCGGTGAAAGCAACACCTCAGAGTTGACTTGCTGATTGTCGAGGATTGGAAGATGATCACAGAAGATTAGGTCGGTGTAACATATTAGAAATTCCGTCACGACAGCCTGCGAGATAAATCACCATTAACTATTAAGTTCCAATTAATTTGCAATGACCTACTTGGACTCCGACCCCTTGCAAAGCAGCAACGCCCCCGCCTTCTAATTCTTCAGAGCGAAGTAAATTCGGAGCCCAAACGATTGCGACGTTCCTCGTCGTCATGCCCGTGCTGCTCCCGTGCTTCGCGACGCGTGCTAAATGCCTCATTAGATACTCGAGCGTCCTACAATAATTAAAAATGTTTTCCTCCCCCCTCAAAATAAATATGAATGCCAACCTGTAATGTGGCGGTGGCAATTTCTGAACAGCCTCTCTCATCTTCAGTAAGCGATCGTGGTCGTTCTCGGAATTTCGGGTGGCCGTGTTGCATCCCTGAACCGCATTAACGAAGCTCTGGTATAACTGGTACGTGCACAACGGATTTGGAAGCTCCCTGCCACGTTCCAAGAAAAAAATAAGTAAATAATCACAATGATGTGCTTGCGTAATGCACGACGTACAAACCTGAAGTACATTTTTAAAAGCGAAGCGACCGAGTGGATGTCCTGTAGAATTTCCTCCGTGTACAAATTAGGTATCCTGTCCTCGTCGAAGGCGTTCCGCAGCTTCTGTATGTTCGAAGTCACCCCGGACAATCGGTAGATGCCATCGACGATTCCGTTCTTCTCTATAAACTCGGCGCAGCATTTCAGCACCGTCGGTATATCATGTCCCGAGTTGAGAAGGTGCTCGCCCAAGTCACACCCGAAAACCCGCTCCTTTAATATGCCCGACTGTTTGAGTCGTCTGCGCGACGGCCTGTTGAGTATGAAGCTTCTGAAGAACGCAATCAACTTCCCGTGCTTCCTCAGCACAGGTTTAATGGGACTTAAAGCTAAAGAACTACACACACAAGAATTACTATCGATTCTCAAAGGTGGAATTTAAGGAGAGACATACCCGACGACGGGGGGTGGCAGCGGCATGTTTCGTGGTACTTTATCGCCTATAATATGAACACAGTGCTGTGGGAAGAACCCGACTTGAAATCCACGCTTTCCCCTCCACCACATCGACTCTCCCGGACTGGCCATGTCGATGACGGAAATCATGTCCCCAACTTCCAAATTTAATTCATCACGAGCCTGGAAAAACAAAACTTATTAAATTTTCAGTTAGTGTGATTCATGCATTTCTCATCTAGAAATAATAATAATAAACAACACTTACGAAGTTATTTGAGGTTAGAATATCAAACTGCAATCCCGCGCAGTCGATTTAAATGAACGATAAAGAATTTTTGCTTTAAAACTTAAAAATAAAACGGGGAAACGATAAATTCATTAAAATTAAACCAAATGTCAAATTTTTTAGCTTCGGCAGGCAACCAACTGTATTTTTAAACAGTGCTGCCAACCCAACTATAAAGCAGCGCCAACAAGTCAAGGAACTAAACCGTGAATTTTAAACTCTTTTTCGTTTTCAACCATGGCCAGCAACATTAACATTCACTGACGTGTATGTATGGCCGTGTCAATTCGCCTAAAATTCGGTTCTGGAAAGCATGCCATGGAGTACTCCACTCAGCGCTCCCTATTAAAGATACTACAGAACTACTGATAGTAACGTAATGGCAACTGCAATTACTTAAAAACTCACAAGAGGCGCTGAGTGGAGTACCCGTCAAATTTTTAAAAGTCAAATTGAAACGGCCATACATACACGTCAGTGAATGTTAATGGAGTTGGCCATGTTTTCAACACAGGCGTTTTATTAAAAAAATACAAAGTGGTCAAGAATAACTGTTTGAGTTGGCAACACAATTAAGAGCATTTCTTTATTCAGCTGTTTGCAACACTGCAACCGGAAAATGTTTCGTTGGTCTATTTGACATAACCTGAACAGCGACAAGATTATAGGTTATGTGAATAAAAATTAGCGTTTTTAATTTGAATTTGGAATGTCGAGGTGACGTTGTCAAAGTGATGGCTGTCTATGTCAAGCCGTCAACAACCGGAAGTTACTTCAGTTGTACCATTTAAAAACAAAATTCAGTACTGCCAACTCAAACAGTGATTTTTGACCACTTTGTATTAACTTGATTAATTTGAATTAACACTTGGGGGAATTTAAATTTAACAGCTGGTACCATGCACGATTTTATCATTTATTTTCAAAATAGTATGCAATCAAAAACACGAAAAACACGACGACCGAAACACAAATGAAAAAAAAATCAAAATTCCTAAATAAAGTGACAAAGGTAAATGACGATCGGAATAAAAAATAATAATTAATAATAAATATCGAAAATGTAATGACAATTTGAAATTCACAAAGAAAACGAATCATAATCGCAACATTTACGAAAGAAAAAGAAACGCAAAAAATTGAAAATAAATTTCTGAATATTTAATTTCTTAAGAATGGTACACTAGAAAAAAAATTTAAGGACAATCGAGAAACCAACGCTATTGAAATGGGGAAGAAACACTTTCGGAGAAAGTAAAAAAAAATAAATAACGATCGTAATAAAATTTATAAAAATCCAAAATTATTTGCAGATTTAAAATTTAAAATATGTAATAATAATAATAAACAATGGAAACTTTCAAAGATATGTCAAGGTCACTAAAAACAATGACCTTGACATATCTTTGAAATATTTTCTTTATCTATTTCCAGTCACTACCGGCTCACCAAACTAGTATAGCTGGCGGGATCCTGGGGCACTTCTATGGGCTGTCCATTCGAAGTAACCACCGTTGTAGGTGATCCCCATGTTTAGGGATTGTCTTTTGTACTGGAGAAGTAATTTAGGGGTGGTTTTTCGTGCAGACGAATTAGGTAACCCCTTTGGTTCTTATATCTGAAGAATTGTCGACAATGACGTAATTTTACCCGAGGTGGTTGTTGGCAATGGCCGGAGGTGATCCCAGAAGAATTTTTCTCTGTAATTTAGGGGTGGTTTTTCGTGCAGACGAAGTAGGTAACTCCTTTGGTTCTTATATCTGAAGAATTGTCGACAATGACATAATTTTACCCGAGGTGGTTGTTGGCAATGGCCGGAGGTGATCGCAGAAAATTTTTTCTCTGGCGTTAGTTCTTGTGAGAGAGAGAGAGAGAGAGAGAGAGAGAGAAACGGTCATCAATGACCAGAGGTGTCGCAGAAGAATTTTTTGACTGTTTCTCTCTCTCACAAGACCTAGCGCCACTTCTGGTCGTTGCCAACAACCACCTCTGGTAAAATTACGTCAATGTCGACATTCTTCAGACACAAGAACCAAAGGAGTTACTTCGTCTGCACGAAAGGCCATCCCTAAATTACTTCTTCAGCACAAAAGACAACCCCTAAACATAGGGCTGACCTTCAACGGATGGACGGACCATCGAAGTGTCTCAGGATCCCGCCAGCTATACTATTCACCGATGATAATAATAACACTTAAGACATAACAACAATTAGAAATTCACAAAGAATAAAAAAAACAAATAACAATTATAATTAAAAAAAAGAAAAAGAAACACGAAAAACTGAACTAGCACCATCTCTGGCTATTGCCAACAACCTCCTCTGGTAAAATTACATCATTGTCGACAAATTCCTCAGATACAAGAACCGAAGGAGTTACTTTGTCTGTACGAAAAACTACCCTTAAATTACTTCTTCGGCACAAAAGACAACCCCTAAACATGGAGAAGATCTTCAACGGTGGTCACTTCGGATGGACAAGTCATAGAAGTGTTCCAGGATCCCGCCAGCTATACTACTCACCGACGATAATAATAATAACATTTAAGGCATAATAATAATAATAATCTGAAATTCACAAAGAATAAAAAAGGAAGACAAATGACAATTATAATAAAAAAGAAAGAAAAAGAAACACGGAAAACTGAACTAGCACCACCTCTGGCCATTGTCAACAACCACCTCTGGTAAAATTCCTTCAACGGTGGTCACTCCTGATGGACAAGCCATGGAAGTGTTCCAGGATCCCGCCAGCTATACTTCTCACCGATGATAATAATAATAACATTTAGGCCGTATGCACACGGAGCTACTCAAAAGAAACTGAACTGGTTTGTGATTGAAATTACTAACTGGTCATTATCGCTGTTACTCAGGAGTCATCGAAATCGGTAATTTCCTCCGTGTAATCATGGAAGGTGGAACCTCATCACAATCATTGTTCTGTTATCGTGGATAATAATTCGAGTGATGATTCCAGTGATGAATCTGTGTTATTATATTACTATTATCATTACAGTAATCTCCAACAGATTACTAACGCGTTACTGACTGGTTAGTGACAAGTAACGCCGTCTGCAATGTCCCATTCAATTACGGAAGTTCTGATTCAGCGCGGACTAGTTAGTGATTTGCGTCAGCGATCAGTTTCTTTTGAGTAGCTCCGTATGCATATGGCCTTAAGGCACAATAATAATAATCTGAAATTCACAAAGAATAAAAAAGGAAGACAAATGACAATTATAATAATAAAAGAAAAGAAAAAGAAACACGGAAACCTGAACTAGCAGCACCTCTGGCCATTGTCAACAACCACCTCTGCTAAAATTACATCATTGTCGACGGTTCTTCAAATACAAGAACCAAAAAAACTACCCTTAAATTAGTTCTTCAGCACAAAAGACAACCCCTTAAACACGGAGATGACCTTCAACGGTGGTCACTTCGGATGGACAGGCCATCGAGGTGTCCCAGAATCCCGTCAGCTATACTACTCACCGATAATAATAATAGTAAACATTTAAAACATAGTAATAATCAGAAATTCACAAAGAATTTAAAAAAAGGAAAAGAAACTTCTTAATGATAAACAACTAAAAACAAGAAAAAATGACGACTAACGGAGAAACCCAAACGAAATGAAAAAGGTGAAATAAACGCAAGCGCAACATTTAATTTCAGAAAATATAAATAAAAACAAAAAATCCGATAACTTCAAAAGGAACAGAAAAACAAACGGCGATCGTAATTTTTAAGAAAGGAAATCAATAATGACGATCGTAATTTTTAAAAGAAAGTGACAAGAAAGTGACTAGAGAACGAATTTCAAATTCGGAAACAGTGGAGAAACAAATGACGATCGCAAAAAAATCGAAAACGGACGGAAACAGTTGAGCGCGAATTTCAGATTTAAAAACAGCCCACAAACAAATTCATTATTTATTTATTAAAAAAAAAAAATTAATCGAAAAATTGGGACGATTTTCAACGGCATTTTTTTTTAATACGAAAGAGAGTTGGCAACACTGACGTAGCCACACGTCGCACATTGGGAGCACAATCCAGTATTGCCAACCGCTGCGAAATTACAAAAAATTTGAGTATTTATAAATAAATAAAATATGTAATTGAATTTGGGTACATGAACGACTTTTTTTGTTTTTCCACACAGGGGATTTTCAGCTAATGTCTAGGGGGAAGTTCATCGAAGAGTTGGCAACACTACGCACTTTATTTTTTACGTTTTTTTCTTTTTTAGTTTAATTTACGTTAATGTTTTGAATAATTGGTAAAATAAATGCAATATTAATATTTCATCACTTGTCCTGGGTCTCTGGGTAATTTTTTAATTGCATTTGGATTGGCAACACTGGCGTAATCACAATTCCGCTCTCAGATTGAAGCTGTGCTGCGAAATCAAATAATTTTGCATTCCTTGAATGTTCTCCAAAAATCTCGCTCCTACTCCTTCTAATCATCTATTAATCGTTGCGTCCCGCAAAAAAATCTCGATCACGCAAAATTGAGGTTAGAATTTCGAATTGCGATCCATCGCCGTCCACTTGATTAAAAATTAACAAAACGTCAGCTTTAAAACTTTATATAAATTGGAACTTAAAAAAACAAACTTAAAATTCATTGATAATAAACGAAACTTCAAAATTTTTAAGTCTGACAAGATAACCAACTGCATTTTTAAGCAGTGCCGCCAACGTAATTTATACGCAGCGCCACCAAACGTGTTTATACCACACATAACAGAACTAGATAGATGGATCATCAAATGTTTTAAATTTGACGCCTCAGCTTGGAGACAAACTCGGTTTAGTTTGGAGACATCTCACCAAATACGTGATGGCGCTACGGTTACAATAGCAGAGTGGAAAACCGAAACCTTTACGTACCATTTAAACAAATCCTATAACTAAGAGGTGTGATGCAAACATTTAAAAGGAGAATTAACCGTACGTCACATTATTGTGTGCGTGTCCTGGCCCCACTTTCAACTTATTTCTCCGTTACTTAAAAGCGACATCTGGCGGTAAATAAACCAATTGAGTTGCGGAATTAGTAAATGGTTTGTGACAAACGAATTTGTGTATACAAGTGACATCTTTTGAGTATTTAACAAACTATTTTTAGAGCGTCCATTCGTTCCTATCTCGTTGGCTATCTCGAGAGATCTATTATCTGTGGTACAATTTAATCTCATGTTAGATTTAAAAAATGTGAAATAGACAAATAAATTGTAAACCAACCTGTGACACATATCTTCGGACACTGTAGGCAGCCGCAACAGCCGGGGTGTTAATCGACCGGCTCTCTTCGCTAGGCACAAGAAGTCGATGTCCCTTGTTATCCATCTGGAGCCAGTTCAGAATAGGCCCGCAATTCAAGGAGTTATCAATGATGCTGCAAAACCTTTCGAGATAGGAGATAAGCACAGCCTGCAACGTGCCCACGTGAAAATCCCGGCGGCCACCTCCTCGCCCCAAATCTTACCTCGACATCGTCACCACTGGAAGTTTGACTAGAGAGATCCGGAAGCTGCGATATCTTCCTGTCGTATATGCACTGGTGCAGCTGTGCATCCAACAACTTGAAGTTCTCCAGGTTCCGCTGCAGCAACCAGCACTCCTCACCCGAAGTCACTTGGATCATGTAGTACTCCTCTTCCGTATCACTTGCTGGACCAAAAGGATTAATTAATTTTGTTAGTTGGGGGGCCTGCGGGGAGTCCGGCTTACTGTGCTGTGAGTGCAGCGATTGATCCATGTTGGTCTGAAGGGTGACGTCCAAGGGAGGCAGTTGCACCCGTTCGTAGTGGAAGTGGGCACATTCTTCCAGTTTAGGAAAACGGCATGGCTCTGCCCCCGCCTCTGGGGCGCCGCCTGCTGCCTCCGATATTTGCATTTCATACACTTCGCTGCATAGTGCCTAGAAGAAAAAAAGAAAAAATTGAGATCAAGCAGAGATTCAGGTCAATTAAAAAAAATATTGTAAAAAAAGCTCAGGGCGACTTTATAAATAAACACACATAATTATCACAAATTTTTTATGAGTAAAGATTGAACAAACGTTTGTTGTACCTAAATAAATAGGTGCACGAAGTGTGTCTGTAATTGTATGTACGATAATGGTTGTGCTTGTGATGTTTTTAATAATTTAAAATTGGGGACAAATCAATTACCGAAACCGATAGCCAAATTAAAAAGCTTTCAAATTAGGAAGTACTTTTCTTATTAATTTTAATTAAATATAAAGTAAGCCCAGTAAGTGTACAAGATTAAGAAAAGAAAAACGTGCAAAGAAATATAACCCCCCTTCCTCTTCCCAACCATTATTTAAAGAAAAAATGCAAGAGAATGTCCGAAAATGTTTAGGATTAATTATTTTATGGTCGCAATAAATTACATAAATAATTATGAGTGAAGGGGGAAGCACAATCACTTATAAATGTCATAATTTAAACAAATTTAATGAGGAAAGTTGCAGGAAGTGTTCTAGCAATTTTTTTACCTTCCAAAGAGAATAGAGAAAATTGGAAATAGTAAGGGGAAAGGTGACCGTTCACGTCAAACTAATATTTTGAAACGAGCACAGCCACAGCTAATTAATCTTATACAGGGTGTCCCGTAAATAAGGGGCCATAATGCGAGGGTTAACATAATGGTGCATATAGAGTCCGCGAATGTAAATGAAAGTGGTCTGCTTCGGTAATTTTTTTGGGAAATTTTTCAAAAAAATTACGATCGGAATACGGTCCTGTTTTGCTTATAAACTCTATAAGTCATAGGTAAGCGGATGTGATTCAAAGCGAAGATAATTCGATTGTAAAACGATAATAAAACTGACCTGCTCAACATAATGACACGTATTGATAAGGTCTTTGGACTGCGATTGTTATGTCATTAGTTACCGTGACGTATAATAGCAAGTATTCGAAATGCCCTCCGTTGCGCAGGTCAGGGAAGGCAAGTTCGTACTCAGTATTATACTTTAGCATATCTCCCAAACGATGCTGTTTTCGTAATTTTATTAGAAGAAAAAAAGTTATTGTATATGGTCACCTATCCATTGCTACCGTATGACCCCTTATTTATGGGACACCCTGTATAAGTACAGGGTGCCACAAATTCGAGGCACGTCATATCGACCTTGCTTATCACAAAAAAAGAACCAGAAGTTAATTAAATTTAGGGCAGAATAACAAAAGAAAAAAAATACGACACGACCTAATACGTAATAAAATAACTTTAAAAAAATTATTGTAGTATAGTGTATTACAAAATTTCTTAAAATTATTATTATTATTAAAAAAACACAACATATTTCCCAAAGTAATTCGAAATTGTTTTTCATAATACAGGGTGTCCCAAACTAGTCTTGTGCATTACACTCTTCTCACTACGTTTTCATCACCGTTTCCTCGTGCACGGTTACTTGAGAGACTCACTATAGTTTAGATTACAAAAAAGAAGCCGGAGTGTTTGTTTTTATAATTGTTACAGTGTAAGTTTCCGTTAAAAATAAAAGGTTCCAATATGGCCGCTCAAACGGCGCGGCGGTCCGTTTCCTTGTCGCCGTTGATCCTTCTCGGTTCGTTGTTATTGATTTCTCGGGGAGATCTATGATTGGTCGGTTTGGAGCATGTGACTTCCCTTCCTGCCTAGATTTCTTGCCGCGCAAGGTTGCCAATTTAGTGCTTTCGTCGCAAGACATGTGCTTTTTGCACAATTTTGTCTCATAGTGCCTGGTGCATTTCCTAGTGCTTTGATTTTATCAACTCTGTTGGTAGAGGTATTGAAATGACAGTTATAAAAACAATTGACAGTAACCATTATTGCAATAGTAATGCATATATACAAAGTGGTCAAGAAAAACTGTTTGAGTTGGCAATACAATTAAGAGCATTTTCTTATTCGGCTATTTGCAACACTGCAACCGGATATATGTTTTGTTGGTTTATTTGACAGCGCCAAGATTAAGGTTATGTGAATAAAAATTAGCGTTTTAATTTGAATTTGAAATGTCAAGGTGACGTTGTCAAAGTGACGGCTGTCAGTGTCAAGCCGTCAATAACCGGAAGTTACTGCAGTTGTACCATTTAAAAATAAAATTCAGCACTGCCAACTCAAACAGGGATTCTTGACTACTTTGTAGATCTATTACTTTTTATAATGAGTGATTACGCTGTTACGCCACAATCAACTTGTGGCTGTTAAATAATATTACAATATGTAAATGTTTGAAAATCATCTTTAACGCCCACGCAAAATGGATGCGCTCTAGACACTCCGCCGACACTGTCAACTGTCAAACGAATTACAATTTGTACAAAACATAGTCGGTAATAGAGACTGCTGCGCACAATAGCAGTTACCGACATTTTATATTTTGTACACTCCGTACATTCTTTTGACAGCTGACAGCATCTGCGGAGCATTTAGACTATTTAGACCCAGTTTTATAATCGCGGAATAAGTCGGGAAAACTGTTCCCTGTATGTTCCTCCCTATCTCCGTCACATCTACATCACGTTATTCTAAGAATAATGCTTATCCGACGATTGTAAAATCGGGCGTTAGAGTGCGTCCATTTACTCCATTCTGTGCCCACCTTTAAAGAGGCAAAGAACTACACGTGTTTTTTTTTTATTGTATGTCGATCGGTCGATCAATAATTTCAAGCAACTTATTAATATTTATTTTAACGTTTATATTAAAAAACAACCATTGGTGCTCTCTAGTGCTATTTAAGACTAAACCTCTAGTTGGCAACTGTCGATGACGATTGAGTTAGTATTCCGTTTGACACGCTTGGAGCCATTTCGTTACTGCTTCCTTAAGTGTTATGTACTTGTGAGGAAAACGAACGGAGTTTCAATCCGTGACTTGACAAAGAGCACTCTACGTGAAATACAAGCATCACTTGCTGCTTTTCGAAGCCCGATTTCTGCACATAAATCGGGTATTTATTGCAAGCGAATTCTGTAACGTTGATTTTCTTCGTTCTTTTATCATTCAAGCTTTTACTTGGGGTTAGACTTCGCTGAGATTATTTTGGTGCCGTTGTAGAAAATTCTTGGCCCACCCCGATCGATGGGACTTACTTTCGCCAACCTGTTGTTTGATTTCCGCCGACTAAAAGAGGGAGCCACCATACTGAGACGAGGAAGGAATGACGTACTGTACTGACGCTGCTCCTACACCCTGGTACCAGGACGTATTCGTCGGGGCTAAGTGAAGTGCGTTTAGATATCACAAGGTTGAATCTTTTGATTTACTTAAGAACTTGCAAATATTTACATATAATATAATCTTAACCTTATAAAAACCGAAGGTGTAAGGCAAGGGAAACGAACGGGGTTTGATTTCGTGATTTGAGAAAAAGCACTCTACGTGAAATACAAGCATCTTTTCTTGCTTTCCGAAGCCTGATTTCTGCACATAAATCAGATATTTATTGCAAGCGAATTCTGTGCGTAGTTCAAGTTGTAACTTTGATTTTTGTTCTTTCATTATTTAGGTTTTTGCTTGGGGCTAGACTTCGCCGAGTATTCGTCGGGACTAAAGCAGAAAGTGTGAAGTGCGTTTACACATCACAAGGTTGAATCTTTTGATTTATTTAAGAACTTGTAAATACTTACGATAATTTAATTTTTATCTTGGCGCAATCAATCCGTTCATTTGATGCGTGACGTTTTGATTTTTACTTGTTATGTAAACGAAAACTTCGTGTTTTAAGTTGTTTATTTATTTTGTTGCGACCTTTTACGAAAGATCTCTCTTTTACAAATAAAGACAAGTGTTGAAGTGTGTATTAACTACACTATTTTTTTTTTATTCTGGGTTCCGTATGACCCCGCCTGTTCCTTTGCATTAGCCGGCTTTGAGACGAACTTAATTTGCCCTCCCATAAGCTTGCAGCCTTCATAATACAGAGTGCCTCAAACTAGTCCTTTGTACGTCACAACAGCTTTGCAATCATTTTACATTTCCATCGCCGGTGCACGTCTTACTCGAATTAAAGTCTTTTTGTAATTCTATTCTCTTCTATTTTGCCTTTTTTCCATGTCTTCGGTTTTTGCTTACCTAAGTTTTTATTTTTTTCGCCTTTGTCGTAATAATTTTCTTAAATGCTTCCATTTTTCGTCTGTTTTCTGGTTTTCCATCTTTTTTGTTAAACCTGTTCTCTTCTTCTTCTGATATTTTCTCTTCTTCCACTAACATGTCTTCTTCTTTAATTGTCCTTTTCTTCACCTTTTTCTCGTATTTTTCTTTTCACACTTTTTCTTCCCTTCATATTTCTTCCTTCTCTGTCATACTTTTCTTATCTCTTTCTCGTGCCGTGGCGCTACTTCTGGAGCCGAATAGCGTTTGTACATTTTTTCTACTTTTTCATTTTTTTCTATTTCTTGGTATTGAATTCATTTTTTCTTCCTCTCTTCTTCCATCTTATTCTCCATTTCTCATCTATCATTTCTATCTTCTGTTATCTTTCGCCTTTTGATGTATTTTTGTTCCTTGAAGCAAACATCTGAGCGATAATGAAAAAATAAAATTGAATTTTTTCACCTTCTTTCACTTAAAGATGAACCTTGAATACATTTCAGTAACACCCTGTATCGACCGAACATCACGCCCACGCTAACTGAAAAAAAAATCTAAAATTGGGCCGATTTTCTTTTTAAGAGTGAATCACGCACATTCATTCAATTAACCGTTCGCTTTACGTAAATATTTACATAAAACTTTCTTCGCAACTCTACAGTGTGCGAATTATTTTGTCGCCCGCTCCGCTTCATCGCCTTTTTACTCGACGAAGCGCGAGCGAAAGCGGCGATAATTCGGACGAATTTAAATACCACGTAGGTGGTGGCGAAATGAACCCCAAATGACGACGAAACTCCGAACCAAACCGGTCCAGATCTTCGCAGGGGCCACTTTCACTCCTCGTCGCTGCTTAAGTACAACTCTTCAAAGCGGATGCACGAAATAAACAAAAGGAAAGAAACTAAGGCGTCATCTCTTACGAGATTCTTCTTTGAATTATAATTTTTTTTGTTGAACTAATATCTATAGTTTCCTCGCCCTGGACTTGTAACGTCCATGGAATCAAGAAAATTCAACAGCGTCCTCTATATTTTCTTACTGGAACTAAATCTAGCGTTTAACAAAGTTGCAAAATTTAACGAAAAATTCTAGTTTTCGTGTTCATAATTGTTGGCTTCTCAAGTCGGAGACATTGCCTTTATTTTCATATTTATTCCCTTGCCTAAAGTGAAATCATTTTTTTACAAGATCCTCTTTTTATTTATAATTTTTTCGTTGAATAGTTTCCTTGTTCTAGATTCGTAATGTCCATAGAATCAAGTAAATTCGCCAGTGCCCTCTATATTTTCTCATTGGAACTAAATTCATCGCCTTACAAACTTCGAAAAATTAACGGAAACTTCGAATTTTCGTGTTCCTACATCCTGCGGCCGATTCTTGACCTAGCATTAGGCGTTTTAGTTTCATAAGTGATCCGCAACCAATCTGAACTTGAACTGATCTAATTCCATTTGATCCCATCTTCACACGTTGAAACGAAAACATCTTTTGTGTGAAAATTGAGAGGATGCTTGAGGAATCAATTGCAATCAAAACCGAAACAAATTTTTTGGTTTAATTTAATATCTACAGATTCCATGTCAGTTCTAGAGTTGTAATGTCCATGGAACCAAGTAAATTCGTCAGCGCCCTCTATATTTACTCATCAGAATCAAATTCGATCCGTTTTACAAAACTCAGAAAATTAATGAAAATTTCTGGTTGGAAGTGTTGGAATAAGTGTTCATGTTGATGGCCAAGTCTCCGCTTGGTTTTCTATTTGAAGTGAAATCATTTTCTTACAAGATTATTTTTTAATTAAGTATATTTTTTTATAAATAGTTTAGGTCGCCACATCTTACGGTCGATTTCTTACCTAACATTGTGCGAGAATTGAGAGGATGCTCGAGGAATCCTTTGCAATCAAAACCGACTTGCAACAAATCTTTGTTTGTTTAATTAATATCTACGGTTTCCATGTTAGTTCTAGAGTTGTAATGTCCATGGGAACCAAGTAAATTCGCCAGCGCCCTCTATATATCCTTATCACAACTAAATTTGATCTGTTTTACAAAAATTTCGGGTTGGAATTTTCATGTTCATGGTTAAGTGTTGGCTTGGCAAGTCCGTAGAACTGCATTTATTCGCGCCCTCTAAAATTGAAAAAGTTGTGGCTGTGCGCAATTAAGTATGGGCTTTTCATGTTTGTGAAGTCATTTAATTCACCGGCGCCCCCTATACTTACTTCGCTAGAATTAAATTAAATTCTTAAGGGGCCTACCAAATTTAAGATATTTTACACTGCGGCTTTATCTTGAAAGAACCAAATTGCTTCTTTTGCAAAGGTGCACTATGTCCACAGAGACACGCTTCAATTAGGCTACAATTGTCAGCGAGCGCCCTCTACATTTTCTTGCCGGAACTAATTTTAAGTTTTATGAGATAGGTACTCGAAATAATCACATATCTTTTTGCTTAATTTATAATTTCTTGGCTTAATTATTCTCCAGCTGGAGAATAGAGGTGATCCCAAAAAGTTTTGGGGACAACGCCCACTTTGCAAGACAAAAATTTTCGATGATTTTCCGATTGCCATATCAAGAAAATTATTAATTTTAAAGTATATATTATTAATTTCGCCACCAACCCCACCTTAACGCCCCCCCAGAAGACTTCAGCGTACATTTTGGGAACCTATGCTCTAGAGATCCCTTGTTAGTTCTATGTTTTAAAGTCCATGGGACGAAGCCAGTGCCCTCTGTGTTTTTTGTCGGAACTAAATTCAATCTGTTCTTTATTAGAAAATTCGGGAAATTGTAAATTAAATAAATACAATAAAATAAAAGCGCACTGTCAACTGAAATTAAAAAAAAAAGATCCCAGGCGCATTCATCACCCCAAACAAAATTGATGAAGTCATTGAACTTCACACCATAAAATGTGGTACGCGAAATTCTCTTCTGGGAATTTACGCCCCCTCCTCCCCCCCGGGGCCGCCTTAGGTTACGGGTGATTCCACAGGGGACATAAAATATGTGTAACATGTACGAGGAAAGATCAAAGCCGCCGTAAACTATAAACGCGATCTCGAAGAGGTCGTAACTTCGCCTCCGGAAAAGCGCCGTTCCTCAGAAGTTATGGGGGAGCGCATTAAGTAGAGGGAGATCCAGGACTGTCACTCACAGTTGAACGGAAGGGGAAGAAAAAAACTAGATTCAAATCGGCTATTTTGTTGGCGAAGAAAAAATTGGGTCGATTTCCGGTTGCTCCAGAAACGCGCGGCCAACTTAATTCGGAACGGGAAATCGGCTATTTCTTTTTATTTCTTACATTCAAAGCACACATAAAAATAAGAAATTGAAGTTGTGCAATTCGATTCGATATTATTTGGCAAGCCTCCGCCTGGTTATATTTTTAACTTCGACAAAATAAGTTCAGGGCTACACATCTATTGTCGTTTAAATTAGAAGTTAATGATTAACAAGAAGTAAAAAAAAAATCAAGCAGAAAGATTAATAAATTAATTCAATTTAATCTAGAATTATATACAGGGTAATACCGAACCTGGGGTCTGGGTGATTTGGAAAGCAAAATTACTTCAATACTTTCAGTTAAAAAAGTAAGGCATTAATTAACCATAACCACTTTTAACATGAAATTAAAAAAAAATCGCCCGAAGGCAAAATAAAATTAATTTAATCAAAGCTTATACAGGGCGTTACTGAACTTGAGTCATTTATTGGAAGTCCCAATAGTATTAAATAAATCGGTGAAATTATAAAATACAAAGGCGAAAAGGAAACAAGCAGTAGCTACCTTTCTTTTGTTTAAAAAAATAATTTTAATTAACGTCAGTAAAATAAATTTAAAGCGAAATCTTATTGTTATGTTAAAATAAATGTAAGAGATCCTGAGTTAATGTCAAAGAAGAAAGAATAAAAAAAAATTCAATAAATTAAATTTTTCAATTTAATCCAAAATTTTAATTCATTTTAAATTTAATAAAAAAGTATGTGTCAAACACATACATACATATTATAAACAGTAAAATAGACTGGTTATACAGGCCTCATATAGAACGGACGTTCTGGCATTTACCAATTCTAAGAATCATATAGAGTGACACCAAACTTGAGTCATTTATTATTGAAAGTGTAAATAAAATTCAAGAAAAAAATTTGCGATCATTGTCTAAGGCCCAGTATTTCAGTCACAGTTGAACTTTAATCTTCAGTTTATTCCTATAGGAACTATTGTTCTTATAGTTGTTACTATGGGAATAAACTAAAGATTAAAGTTAAACTGTGACTGAAATACTGGGCCTTAGGCTCCGTTGCATAAAAGATTTAAGCCAGGATTAAATTTAAGCTTAAGTTAGAATGTGACACACGTTATGGCATACAGCGTATTGTGTGTCATATTCTAACTCAGGCTTAAATTTAATCTTGGTTTAAATCTCTTAACGCAAATTAAATGGTTAACAATGGATTAGTTTTCTTTTATACTTAATCATCTGCGGCGTCAGAATAATTCAGAACTGTTATTATAAATTCGCTACAGAAACAACAGTTTCATTGCAAAATAATTTCGAATACAGCAGAAAAACACTTTTACTATTTAGCCTATCGCGATTGTCAATTGTTTCTAAGATGATTAGCAATTGTAATACCCGTAATGTTGATTGAAAAAAAAATTGTTAGAGGTAAATAAAAGCCTCCAGTTTCGTACCACCCTGTATAAGAAATGAAAAAGGAAACTATTTCGTAGTTTAATGAAAGCTCGGGAGTTCTTGAACAAGTTGAGAGGTAAACAAAAGACTCAAGCCTCGCACCACCCTGTACAAGACAAGAAACAAACTTTTTTTTATGAAAACGAAAAAAATAGGAAACAACGATTAACAAAAATTCTTAGATTGACAAAGGAATGAGTCTGCTACGATCTGTATGAAACTAAGAACACTGTTTTTGTTTTATTATTTTTTTTTAATAAAACAGAAGAAAAAATAGGAGACAAATGATTAACAAAAGTTCTTAGAGTAGCAAAGGAATGCTTGAAAATAGTCAACACTAATTCAGAACATATCGCGACACCGCACGACTATTTTCCGACCTGAAAATTGTGCCGTGGATAGCAAATAGCAACGAATACTGCTGCCCCATGAGCTATCACGCACGAGATGGCGGCCAGTGCGGACAATAGCGTGTCATCGCAAACTTGCAAAAAATTTTGGCTGTAAGTCGGCTGGTTTGCAATGGGGCCTCCGAGCATTTTCTGTATAGCTATTTCAGCCCTATTTGGGGCCTCATCAGCAGAACAGTAGCTCGAGAACTCCAGGTCAGAAAATAGTCGTGCAGTGTCCCGATATGTGACATGTTTGCTTTTACGTGCTATCTTTGCGTATGTCTTGTTGGTCGTTGGAGTTGCAATGAAGTTCTCGAGCTACGATTCTGCTGATGAGGCCCCAAATAGTGCCGAAATAGCTATACAGAATATCCTCGGGGGCCCAATTGCAATCCAGCCGACTCGCGGCCAAAATTTTACTAATTCAGGACATTTTTTTAATCAACTCTACCCCTCGAGCTTTTAAGATCGCTTTTGTCTGTCATTTCGATTTGGAGAATGAAAAGTAACATTTAGAGGTGAATAAAAGACTCAAGTCTCAAATCACCCTGTATAAGAATTATAAGAAAGGAAACAAACGAAGAATTTTTTTAATGAAAACGAAGAAACAATAGGAAAGAAACCCAAAGGACCCCTTGAGCTTTCAGGATCGCTTTTGTATGTCATTTCGATTTGGAGAATGAAAAGCAACGTTTAAAGGTGAGTAAGAAACAAACTAAGATTTTTTTTTAATGAAAACGAAAAAACAATAGGAAACAAAATATTTATTTTCTTAATCAAAGGAGCCTTCGAACTTTTTGATTTAGAGAACGAAGAGCAACGTTTAAAGGTGAATAAAAAGCTCAAGTCTCATATCACCCCGTATAAGAAAAGATACAAACGAAGGTTTTTTTTTAATGACAACTAGGAAACAAATGATTTATTTTCTTAATCAAAGCAGCTCTCGAGCTTTCAAGATCGCTTTTGTACGACATTTTGATTTGTGGAACGAAAAGCAACGTTTAAAGGTGAAGTCTCAAGACTCTTATCACCCTGTATAAGAAAAGAAACAAACGAAGGCTTTTCTTTAATGAAAACGAAGAAACAATAGGAGACAAACGATTTATTTTCTTATTCAAAGGGACCCTCGAGCTTTCAAGTTCGCTTTTGTATGGCATTTTGAGTTGTGGAACTAAAAGCAACGTTAAAGGTGAATAAAAGTCTCAAGTCTGATATCACCCTGTATAAGGAAAGATACAGACGAAGGTTTTTTTTAAATGAAAACGAAGAAACAATAGTAAACAAATGATTTATTTCCTAAATAAAAGGAGCCCTCGAACTTTCAAGATGCTTTCTGTATGGCATTTTGATTTGGAGACCTAAAATCTCGTAATCAAAGGAGCCCTCGAATCTTCAAGATCGCTTTTGTGTCATTACGATTTAGAGAATGAAAAGCAAGGTTTAAAGGTGAATAAAAGACTCAAGTCTCATATCACCCTGTATAAGAAAAGAAACAAACCAAAGTTTTTTTAAATGAAAACGAAGAAACAATAGAAAACAAACGATTTATTTTTTTAATTAAAGGAGCCTTCGAGCTTTCAAGATCGCTTTTGTATGTCATTACGATTTGGAGAATGAAAAGCAATGTTTAAAAGTGAATAAAAGACTCAAATCTCATATCATCCTGTATAAGAAAAGAAAGTTTTCATTTTAACGAACACGAAGAAACAATAGGAAACAAACGATTAATTTTCTTAATCAAAGGAGCTCTCGAGCTTTCAAGATGCTTTTTGTATGGCATTTTGATTTGGAGAACGAAAATTTCTTAATCAAAGGGTCCCTCGAGTTTGCAAGATCGCTTTCGCATGTCATTTCGATTTGGAGAATGAAAAGCAACGTTTAAAGGTGAAGTTTCATATCACCCTGTATAAGAAAAGAAACGAGCGAAGAGTTTTTTTTATGAAAACGAAGAAATAGGAAACAAACGATTTATTTTCTTAATCGAAGGAGTCCTCGAGCTTTCAAGATCGCTTTTGTATGGTATTTTAATTTAGATAACGAAAGGCAACGTTGAAAGGTGAATAAGAGACTCGACTCTAGTCCCCTATCACCCTGTATAACAAAAGAAACAAACGATTAATTTTCCTAATCAAAGGAACCCTTGACATTTCAAAATGGTTTTTGTATGGCATTTACATTTGGAGAACGAAAAGCTATGTTTAGAGGTAAATAAAACATTCACGCCCCATACATACCACTCTACATATTAAAACAAAATTTCTTATCACCTCGTATCAGAAAATTATATATCTTTTATTACATCATTTAAAATGTTGTTTTTCTAAATGATCAGAACGTGCAAGTTTTTAAAATATCAAAGGAAAGAATTAATTTCTTTTTCGTTTCCGAACAAAGCCTCCCTAAGAAAAGGAATACGTTCGTTACCTTTGCGGGCACCGTATACAATTAGTTCCAATTAACTCGCACACCTTCAACGCGCGCACGCACACTCCTACATCCGTCAACCGCCACCGATTCAAGACGACAACATCACGCGAACGCAAGCAAGAGAGTCCGTCCCTTTCACTGTGACCCGATGGAGGCGATTCGCTTGGATGTTGATGCCCTTAAAACCAATTTTAATTTAACTCATGATGTGACCCAAAAAAAAATGACGACAGCTGGAAAACCCTAACAGATGACGCTAAGAATTTTTTTTTAGTTTCCACATTTGTTTCATCATATCAAATTACATTCAGCAGCAAATTAATTATAAATTTAATCACCCTGTATGTACATAATTAAATACATAAGCATTTCCTTGGGGAAACATATAAGAAATGGAGTCGTCGCGTCGTGCGTAACGAGGAAAAGGATTTCGCACCCAATAAACGCGAGCGTGCAGCATAGAAAGTAATATTAATTAACCGGATCAGGCAGAAAGAAAGTAATACATATTATAAATCGAAACAATCGATGGGCTCCTCGTCCGGCGGGTTTCACACACGGCGACAAATGTTTCGTCTGAAACTGAAAGCCTGCCCTGATTTTACTACGTATTGTGAAACGGATCAGAGAAAAGAACGAAACAATTCAACCGAAAAAATAAAATAAAGAAACAATATTTAAGCCGATCAAATTAAGTAAACTCCTATTACTCATAATTAGCTAAAGAAAAAATGCTAAATATTAATCTGAATTGTATACCAGGTATACAGTTGGTAACACTGCCCTTCATTAATGACAGAAGCTTTTGGGTGTGGCACAATCAAATTTCCCCATGACATAACCTATATTTTGTATGCGACATCAGTGTTGCCAGATGAAAATTTGTTGTGGCGGTAGAACTTTACGTAAAATAGCGGTAGATGGCGCTAGATTCGTGTTCTTCATACAGCCACTAAATAAATACAGTACCGCAATCCATATGCTTAATGTGTAAGATAAAGAAACCACGTTTTTGCACTAAAATGGCCGACTTTCCACTTTCGTCAACTTCAGTGACCCAGTGCCGGATTACCCTACACGCAAAATACGCACGCGCGTATAGCGGCAAATTTCTGGAGGCGGCAAAATCAAACAACAAATTTAACAAAATCATATTTACGGTCTATCATGAGAGAAGATAGGCTAAATTCACTAGCAGTTTTAGCGATAGAAAGTGACTTAACAGTGAATATTGACTTTGGACTTAACTTAATGAGTTTACATCAAAAAAATCACGGCGGAGACAATTTTGACAAGGTAAATGAGTATTTTCATTTCGGGTCGGCAAATTCTTTAATCTGGCACTGCAGTTACCACTTTCGTCAATTCAGTGACCACTTTCGTCAATTCAGTGACCGCCTTAGTCAACTCCAGTGACCACTTTGGTCAACTTTAGTGACCATTTTCGTTCATAATGTGTAAGATAAAGAAAACGTTCTTGCACTAAAATGACCGTCTTTTCTAGTTATTTTCTGTCCGGCAAGCTTAAATGGTCGACATTTCTAGTGATTTTTTTTTCGCCAAGTTTAAATTGGCGACTTTTCTAGTGATTTTCTTTCTGGTAAGTTTAATCAAATTTAACGCCTGTCAAGTAAAAGTTTAAAATGCTCGAATGTGTCGTTGTTAGGGTTAGATGTTTAAATTTCCCGCCAATATTTTGCACCAAAATGGCGGCTGATGCGGTACCGCAATTAATTAGTGACGGTAATTTTTCATATTGTTGCTAAATAATTATAGTACCGCAATCAGCCGCCATTTTGGTGCAAAATATTGGCGGGAAATTTAAATGTTTAACCCAATGACACACTCCCACGGTGAATTGAATACTAACGGTGGTAGCATTTTGGCAAGCGAGATAGAGAGCCGTTACGTCATCACATACCCGCTCTTCTTTTTACACAATTATTAATCAATATTAACTGTCACGGTTGACAGTTGTATTAGACGGAGAAGCGGGTATGCGATGACGTAACAGCTCTCTATCTCGCTTGAATGCTGCCATCGTTAGTATTCAATTCACCGTGGGCAACTCCCACTAAGAAACAAATGAACAACGCCGGAAATAAACTAAATAAATTAATCAGAAACAAAAAAAAACACTTTTTTAAATTTCAACTAAAAAACAAAAAATGAGTAATTCCAGAAGGAGAAACAAACAAAGCATAATAAAATTAAATCGAAAATGAATGTTTATTTTTGTTAACAAAAAACTGTAATTTTTGTTAAAGGAAACAATATTTTATGTTAAAAAAAACAATAATTTTTATTTAATAACAAGAACAAACCAAAAGACGGTAGATTAGTGCGTTCAAACTGGAGAACGGTAGATGAAACTCCGAAACGGTAGAAATACCACTTTAGCGGTTAGTCTGGCAACACTGCGCGACATACTGAACTCAGTGTTGCCAACTCTAAATCTCTCTTTTTTTGTTTCAAATCGAGGCATTACGTTCGTTCGTTCGTTCTCCACTTTCTACGCTATTAATTCCTTTACTCTACTTTTCTCCCTCCTACTTACTTTACATCATACTAGAGTTGTGTCGTTCACGAACGAGTCGTTCATTTTGAACGAGTCGTTCATTTTGAACGATTCGTAATACGAACGATTCAAAAGATTCGTTCTTTAAATGAGTTATTCCAAAACGAACGAATCTTTTCAGTCAACGAACGAGATGAACGAAATGAACGGATCGGACGAGTACATTTATCAAGTGCGCTCAGTTCTAATCGACGCTTGGCTCGCGTTGACGTATTTTAAGAATGGTTTTCGTTAATGTGTTTCAGAGTGCCTATTCTAATTCAAGATTTCGATTCGAAAACTGTTTCGATGTCGAAATCTTGCATTACTTTTCAATGAAATATTTCGATATCGAAACAGTTTTCGAGTCGAAATCTTAAATTAGAATAGACGTAGAGATTTAGGCCGGGTGTCCACCGGATCGGGCCGACCACAGTCGGCTCGATTGGGATCGTGCGTAATAAGATTGGGATCGCGTGTAATTAGACGCGACTGAAATCGTTTCAGTGGACAGGCTACAATACAAATACATTTGCACGATCTTTATCGCACGATCCCAATCTGTGTCCGGTGGACACCCGGCCTTATGTGCCGATTCTGCTCGTATCTGTAGCAACCGTAAGATCTGTAAACCTGTAACTCATTTATTAAAATATGGAATTTTGAAGTTCTGTGGAAGGTATGATTTCTCCTAGGTTTATAGTATTACTCGTAAGTCTCTGTGGTATTATCTTATAGAACTACAAGAAATCGTATCATACTGAGAACTTCAAGATTCCACCTTTTAATAATTGACTTACAGGCTTACAGATCTTACAGTTGCTACAGATATGAGCAGAATCGCTCCATTACACTTACTTTTTGCTCGGACACATAAACAAATAAATAAAACTGGAATGTTACGGCGCGGCATGACGTTTCGTTCAATTGAATCAAATCAATCAAATGAATCTGAATCATTCTGAATCATCTCGTTCGTTCACGAGCGACATTACAACGAACGAAATGAACGACTCTTCACTCAAAAGATTCGTTCGAATTGATTCAATGATTCGTGAACGACACAACTCTACATCATACACATCACACTCTCTCAGGAGCGGTTGAAAAAAAATAGTGTAGAAAAGTGCAAACGAACAGACCTATCCGAGCCTCAAGAAGTACAGTATTTTTTAACAGTAAATTCCTCAATAAAAAAAGAAAAAAACGGCGACACTTCAAATAACGAAAAGGTGAGGCGAATACCGTACGACCTAGACACAAACTCATCAATTTCTTTTTTTTTTTTGGGGGGGGGCCTCGAGGCCAAACCGAAACCGTTTTCCCTGGCCGAAGACTCTTCGCCGTGTGGCCATGAAAAGGCGCGAGGTCGCCGCCGCCGTCGCCGCCTAGGATAAATAACAGTCACGAACGCGTTGACATCCTCAATGAGAACGACGGCGAGGAGGCCCAAGTTCAAGAAACAATGACCGCGACACCTTTCCTTTAACCTACTTTCAGGCGGCGAAGAACAAATCGATTACGTAATCGCACGTTTGCTTTAAGTTCGATAGAAAAATACTCTACCATAATATTACGAGGGCGAAGATATTAAAAGAAGCATTAGCGTAGTCTACATTTTTTCTCGAGGGGGTTTGCAATATTGCATCAGGGAGCTGCGGCCTGCCGGTTCTTATTTTCGTCCCGTGTTTGCATATATTGGACGAGCGGGTGCATTTACATGTCGTTATTATTAGCGGAGACGCAACACGGAAAATGTGCTAGAGTCTGCTCGTCCGTCTGCAAGAGACGCGCTTGCGACAGTGTTGGTACTGCGAACAGCTGCGGAATGCAAATGAAGCGAAAGAAAACAAAGAAGCAGCAGAAGACCAATTTAACAAGAGATCCATCCACTTTAAACGCGCATGCTTTAATAAAAAAAAAATATAATACAGAGCATTCATAAATAATTGAAACGTTTTTGAATTCCCCCCTCATTAGAATTTTTTTTTAATTGGTAATAATCAGACTTCGGATATTTGGGAAAACCAACGAATTGCGTAGCCAAGGCAAAGCTCCAAAATGTCCCAGGTCTGTTTACACAAGGGGAAGTGTCGTTAAAATATGGAAAATAAAACGGTGATGAAATTTAAATCGCCACGACTAAACAAAAAAAAAACAGATTTCCTCACATACCTAACGCTGTGTTTTCCAGGCTTATAACTTCAAGTTAATTGCAGCTTAATTAATTTATTAATTAATCGAGGCGTCTGCACGTGTTCCAAGAACAACAACGATTGTCAAGACGAATTATTTATGCATGATGACTTTCGTGAAGTGGTAATGAGTGATTCATGTTTTCGTATTATTTATCTTTTTTATTCTTAGCTTAAAATTGCTTTAGACCGTGAATCAACTGCACCGAGATGAATTAATTCATTTCGCCGCTTGTAACTAACTGTAACGTGCTTACGCAAGAAATGCAAATGATTTAATGGCCGAGAAAAAAAATGACTGCGTATGGCATTCACACGCGTCTCGAGTGACACCCAGACACTTGTTCGATGAAGAGGAGAGCACTCGCAGATGGAGACAGCGACTTACAATAATATAAAATAAACAAAACTTCGAATGTAATTATTATAATACTGTTGTTCTCCGGGTTAATGAACTATGGAAAAAAAGGAAAACCAATAAAAAAATAATAAATAAAATACCGCTCGTAGAATTTTTATGTTTATATTAAAAAGCTGAACGTAGAAAATTATTTAAAAAATAAAGTAAAAAATGTTTGCTTTGCTTAAAGAAGTGATTTTAAATTACTCTGACTGACGAAATTTAAAAAAAAAATCAAAACTTTCAAATGTCATGGCAAATTCTGAAATTAATTTTAACTGGAACATTGTAGTTAAACATAAAAAGTAAAAAAAAAGTTCATTTTAAATCAAGTTCTTCTTCTTCTTTACACATACATAATTGAAGCTTTTCATTTCGCCTACTCGGAACATTGGTAGTGATAATTAATTTATTTTTAATTTATTATTAACAATTTTTTCTTATTTACAGTTTGCCTTGATAATATAAATGTAAAATGAATAATTTACAGAATTTGTGAATGACGATGGAAACAAACTAACGAAACGCATATTAAACAAATGAAATTTGAAAAACTGGAAAAAACGCCCTGGAAAAAAGAAGATCAAAGAAAAGAACTCAAACAAATGAATGGAACCAACAAAAAGAAACAACAAATATAAACGAAAAGGATAAAACAAACAACAATTGCAAAGGAAGGCATAAAAGATAACACAAAAATTAACAAATGCAGTTGAAAAAAGTAACAATTATCGAAAGTAAAGGAAACTAAAAACAAAAATCGAAACGAAAATGACATAAGAAAGGTAATAACAATAACAACAAAAAAGAAATAAACGAAAATCGAAAAGAAATTGATATAAGAAAAGCAACGAAAAAATAAAAATCGAAAAAAATTTGAAGAAATTAAAAAGAATAAATAATAATGATAATAATAACAAATGAAAATCGAAAGGAAATTGATGTAAGAAATGCAAGAAAACAAACGGAAATCTAAAGGAATTTATAATAAATAATAATAACGTTTATTCATCTGTTAGTCAATATACACAACAACATAAGGATGATGTAAGGAAGGCAATAAAAAAAATCGAAAGGAAATGAGATTAAAAAGAAAAAGAAAATCGAAAGGAAATTGATGTAAAAAAATCGAAAATCGAAAGAAACGTGTTGTAAGAAAGGCAACAAAACACCAACAAAGAAATAAATTACAAGAAAAAGAAGAAAGAATTAAACGAACAACAAAAACAATAGAAATTTGACAAAATAAACTATGAAGAAAAAAACAAAGAGGAATGCTTTAAAACAAAGGAAAGTCCGAAAGGAATTTACTTGAGAATTGAAAGAATAAAAACGAATGAAAATAGAACTAAACAACATAAAGAAAGTATAGAAAGGGAATTGGCAAGGCAAACGCAAGAGGAGAAAACGTGCGAAGATGGAACTGAACTACATAAGAAATAGAAGAAAAAAACGAACGAAAATCGATAAATTAAAAACAAAATATCCCGAAAAAATTAAAGTCAATAGACAATAAAGTGATTGTAAAAAAGAAATAAAAGATAACCGCAAAGAAAAATAGGAAGAAACAAATGAAAGTCGAAAACTTAATAATTCAATAAAAAAAGAGACTAATGGAATTAAAAAAAATAAAATAAAAAAGAATGATGCGATGAAAAGGCACATAAAAAGAGAAAACTCAACAAAAGAAAGAAAATAATAATGGGTTTACTGTAGCAAACTATGGAAAATAGAGGAAAAGGAAAAGCAGATGAGAAAGACATATGCAGTGGACTCAAATAAGTGACCGGACATCAACATAACATAAAGAATGTACAAATGTATGACGAGAGAACATTTTTAAACTATGTAGTTATAAATTATTGAAGTTAGGGTGCATATGTTAACAAAAAAATATAGAATATTCCTAAAACTAAAAATAAAAGTAATAATTCCATCTCAATAAAGTCTCCGGACAGCAGAGCTATTCCGAGCTGTCCAAAATGTATGCAAGTATCGAGTATAAGTACATATTGTAGTGTTTGCTTTCTTTTCAGATGTGGTAATTATTGAAATTGTCTATTTTCTCTTTTATTCTAATCTTTAAACCACATCCACTACACAATTACGTAGTCTAGTAGTCTGGTATGAATTCTAATTTGTAATGTCAAAGTGACAGTAGTGATAGTGATGCTTTATCGTCCATATTATACAAAGTACTGGGTGGGAATTCTCAATGTCAATTACGATCCAGTTATTTATTATAATTTTGAAGAAAATTCATTTGAAGATAAATTGGTAAGTAATTTAATTGTTTAATTTTGTACTGTATGTCTAAAATTCTAAAGAAACACAGGTAATTTCGTATTTGCCAAGTGTTGCTACCTGTTACGCCCAATTGCGAAACAAACAATAAAATTCCTATGATTTTTTTAGAATTTTGTAACGTTTAGATGTAGTGTGATGTTGAATTAGAATTTATTATTATTATAGATAGAGTCGTATTTGCAAAACGGGCCGAAAATTGAATAACGATAAAAACAAGTAATAATAATAATAATAATATTTATTTAAGCCTTGAACATACAAGTAATATGGCCGTGTCAATTGACTTACATAAATACAGTTAAGTACATTTCATTCATAGCGTGATATCCATACAAATACAAATACATTACAATTACAAATACGTATGACAAAGCTTATCATGTTCCTTTATTCGCCCAGAAATTCCTCAACGGAATAGTAACATTTAAGAATTAAATGGTCTTTCAGTTTTTTCTTAAAACTGTTTAGGGTGGTTGTTGCGAAGGAACTATCTAATGACATTAATCTGTTATATAATTTGGTTCCCAAATATTGAGGACTCTGTTGTCCCAGTGTCAACCTTGAGAAAAGAAACACAGGTACTTTCGTATTTGCCAAGTGTTGCTACCTGTTACGCCCAATTGCGAAACAAACAATAAAATTCCTATGATTTTTTTAGAATTTTGTAACGTTTAGATGTAGTGTGATGTTGAATTAGAATTTTTATTATTATTATAGATAGAGTCGTATTTGCCAAGTGTTGCTACCTGTTACGCCCAATTGCGAAACAAACAATAACTCTTCTATAATAATGAGAATTCTTTGTGGATGTGTGTTGATAGTTCAAATGATTGATGAATGACAAGATGTGTTATATGTAATGTTTTTTTTAAACCAAAAGAATTTCCTTAAATAAAAAAAAAAAAACTTACTTCAGCGTTACGCTGTGAGACATCCTTGGATAAATTTCTGATAATGTATTATTAATGAATGAAAGAGATTGAAATTTTTAAAGTTATATTCTCAATTAAATTATAAGAGCAATTTTTTTTTAATGTTTACAGTCTGGTTGCTATTGAAAAATTTACATTTTGTGTACATTTCCTCCCCATTACACCTCGGTTTGTTTATTCTCTTTGATGATCAACCCCTCCATTTTATTTATAAATACATCAATCAATTTAACATTTCTTTCTCCAGTTGACCGTACACATACTATCTGTCACATTCTAAGTCATAGATAAATTTAACCCCATGGTAGCAATTATAAAAACAATTGTTCCTATGGAAATAAACCGGAGTTTAAAGTTAAACTAGGACTGAGAAACCCAGCCTCGGAGTTTAACTTTAAATACTGGGCCTTAGGCATTGATGTTGCTAATTTGAATGTAATATACTGACTTATCTTCACCCATTTTTACTGCAATACCTTCTTAAGGGCTGAGTTTGGAAGAATGTAACATTTTCTAATTCTCTTTTCCAAAATATCCCACAATTGTTCTATTGGGTTCTATGATCTGGGGGCGGCCGCGGCGTATCAAGTACTTTTTAGCAATTAATTTTTTAATAATCATTCTCGCACCAGAAGGGATTTCTGTTTGGGATCCGTTATCCTGATAAAATCTAAATGTGTCTTCTAAGATTCCCATCTTCTCAGCTCTGACCCTTGAATGAGTTTTCAAAATATCCAAACAAACGTATCCAAATAGACGTACTCTTAATAATTACTACATCCCCAACACCAGCAACTGATATACCTACACCCCCAGACCATCAATGATCCACCTCCATGTTTGAGTGTTGGAACAAGATTTCTTCTTCATTTGGTTTTCTTCAAAACATGCTGCCAAAAATATTTAAATTTACTTTCATTTGCGAATATCGCATGTTCTCAGTGTTTCTTATCATATACAAACACATATCATTTCTTATCGTATACATTCTTTTGCGAAAGCTAATCTGTGTTTACAATTCTTTTGGGGGCCTTAAAATTTCGCACGATTTTTTATCAAGTAGCCAGAATTTCTCTAAATTATAGTTTTGTAGAACAGGCATTAAGGACATTTAACTAAAAGTCAGATTATTTGGTTATACAGTCGCACCTCCATAACTCGAAACTGTCGGTAAGTCGAAATTTACTGATGTCCCCGCACATTGTGTATAATTGAAATCTCTTTCTTTAACTCGAAATTTCTATAACTCGAAGTAATCAATTTTATCATCTTTAACATAAGAAAAAATACAATTGAATGAACTTTAGAAATTTCATGAACAATATTCTAAAAATGTAAACAATGAAATTTGAAAAACCAGGAAAAACGTTGTGGATAAAAATGACCAAAGATAAGAACACAAACAAATGAATGGAAACAGTAACAAAAAGAAACAACAAATATAAACGAAAAGGATAAAACAAACAACAATTGCAAAGGAAAGCATAAAGGATAACACAAAGAAAAAATAAATGAAGTAAACATAAACATACGAAAATAGAAAAGAAATTAATATAAGAAAGGCAACGCAAAACAAACGAAAATCGATAGGAATGTGTCAGAAAAAAACCAAAATGGAAATAAATTTGAAGTAATTAAAAAAAAAACAATGAAAATCGAAAGACTATTGAGGTAAGAAATGCAAGAAAACAAACGAAAATCGAAAGGAACGTGATGTAAGAAAGGTACCAAAAACACAAAAAAGGAACAAATTACATAAAAAAGAAGGAATAAATAAACGATCACAATCGACCAATTAAAAAAAAAAAAAAAACAGAAATTCGGCGAGACAACCTGTGAACAAGAAAGAAAAAAAGAAGAAAGAAATAAACGATCAAAATTGACCAACAAAAAAACGCAGAAACTTGACAAAACAAACTGTGGAGGAAAAAAAAGAGGAATGCTTTGAAACAAATTGATTTCATTCAAAACAAACGAAAGTCGAAAAGGAATTGACTTGAGAATTGAAAGAAAACAAGAACGAACAAAAGCAGAACTAAATGACATAAACGAAAGCAGAACGAGGGAAATGCAAGAGGAAACAACAAGCGAAGATGAAACTAAACTACGTAAAAATAGAAGAGAGAAAGAAACGAACGAAAATCGACAAATAAATTAAAAACAAAACATCTCCAAAAAATTAAAGTCAATGGACGAGAAAGTGGGGGCAAAAAAAAAATAAAAGAGAAGTGCACTAAAACAAAACAAAAAAAATAAGCGAGTATTACAAAACAGGCAAGAAAAGCATAGCCGAAAATTGAATAACGATAAAAACAAGTGAAGATCTAAAAAAGAAATTGACACAACAAAAACTAGAAAGAACAACAGCAAATTCAACCAAACGAATCATGAAGAAAAATAGGAAGAAACTAATGACAGTCGAAAACTTAATAATTCAATAAAAAGAGATTAATGGAATTAAAAAAAACAAAAACAAAAAAGAATAATGCGATGAAAAGGCAAATAAAAAGAGAAAGCACAACAAAAGAAAGAAAATAAAAATGGGCTTATTGTAATAAACAATTGAAAATAGAGGGAAAAGGAAAAGCAGATGAGAAAGACATATAAAATAAAAATAAAAGAAAGTCGAAACAGCACCAGTACTTAATTCTGGGGGTGGCGGGGAGGACGGCAAAGTATACTTATGTTTTGTATACAAAGGAGAGGGGGAGAAAAATAATCAAGATACCAAGAAATTAAAAAAAAAAACACTTTTATTTCTTATGCACAAAATACAATCATAGGGGGAGGCACGTGCCCCACTGCCCCCTCCCCCCGGGTGCGCTACTGACGTGACGGTGAAAGCATTAAAAACAAATTAAATTCGGGGAAAATGATATATGATATAAAGACAAAATAAAATCTAAATAAAATATATTTTATAAACTGCGTAAAGTGGAACACTTAGGTACAGTGACGTACAAAAATAATGCGCCGTATGACGCAAGTTTACTTTAGTCATTTGACAATAGGTTGCTATTTTGTAATTGCACAAAGTGACGTTGACATTTGTTACATTTAGCAAGATGCTTGCAATTTTTTTTACATAACATAACCTGCTAATTTCTGACATTGACATTTCGTCAAAAAAAAAACGTGCAATTACCGGGTTACATAAATCGTTGCGCAAAAAATCCTCAGACTTTTATTGCCAACTGGTACAAGCTGAACAGTTGGCAACAAAAGAAAATATTAAAAAAAAAAACTATTTTTCCTGACTTTTAAGTTCTATTAAAAGGTTGCACGCAAAAAATCCCCAAGAGTTTTTCCAGCCAACTGAAACAGTTGGACAACTTACCAGTTAGGAGTAAAAAAATCAGAAATAAGTAGGAGGGAGACACGCTGTTAATGGCATTTGTTTTACTTATTTATATCGCTGTATTGTAACATAACCTATTGGGTTTTATTTTGACATTGACATGTGCCAAAAATTGTTTCGCGTATTGCCAACAGAAATCGTCTCTTTTCTACTATACCGCATATTGTAAAGCTAGACTGTTTTCTTATTATTATTTTTTTTAAATTAATTAAATTTTTTATTGTAAAATGAGCACATTTTGACCTGCGTGAATGTAAACGAATTCGTCGAATATTAGTCAGCTTTCACGTAATCGCTTTTGTTTGTCACCCTCATATTTCCATCCCTCGCGCTCCACACTGCGAACATGAGTCATATAACAACTCCAGTCTTGAAGTTTCGATTTAACCGATTGTGAGTAACGCCCCAACGCTCACACGCATGAATACATATCTTATTTAATTAATTAATTAACGACAAAAATTCGAAAATACTTGTATGTTATCGATTTCAATTAACACATCTGCGAAATATTTGCAAAGTGACTCACATAATCCGCCGCAATTGAAATCCGAAGCTAAGAAGTCGCCCTGAGCTCGAATAAGTAAACTCGAGCACGTGCACACAAACACTGAAAGCCACAAGCAAGCGATCGTTATCGTTACTACACACACACACACCACAACATGAACGGAACAAAAAACTTACTGTGCAAACTAAAGATTCGGCGAAGCCACTCAACACTCTTCTCATTATAGCAACGCACATTTATAATCAATTCTGCTGGCTGCGCACACTTGTTAAAAGAGACAAAGCGGAGGAGATCTGAAAAATCGACGGCGAACTTGAAAACTCGCGGAAAAGTGCGTGGAAAAATTTATATCAGCGGAAGCACGTTTCCTATTCGCCTTGCTATTTTTATTCCGCAAAGCGCTTTCTCTAATTACCTGTTAACGTACGGCTAATTAATCGGGTAAAAAGCAGGAACACTTTCGGAATTGTTACGTCAACTATTTTCTAAAATATGCAGGGCATGCACTACTAAAGTTAATAAAAAAAAATATGCACAGTGTACAGAGATGGGTTCAAACTTACTTTATACTTTGAGGAGCAAATAAATATTATTTAAAATAACTCTCAAAAGTGTTGGCTAATTCTAAATACAGAAATATTTATATACCTGAGTATATACAGGGTGCCTCAAGAAAATAAGATGCAGGTGCACAGGTGACGATCTACTTTCTTTAAAAAAAACTCTAAAAATGCAATGTTTACTATCAAAGAACATTGTACGTAATCATAAAGACGACTATAAAAAAAATTAATCAATTAATTAATCTGACATCTGTCAAAAAGTGGGAAAATTCTTAAGAACTCGGGCACAGTGCTAAAATACATGTACCCATATACGATATTCATTTTCAAAGGATCTATCACAAAGATGTAGTGGTAATCAAAATTATGAGTTATTCATAAAGCCTAATTACTTTGACAGTTGTCAAAAAATGGACAATTTCATCAGAGGCATTCGAGCAGACACGGATGTGCGACGTAAATATTCATTTTGGAAGAATACATCATAAAGATGGCCGTGGACACCAAATTCTGACTAAATCATAAAGCCTCATTAATTTGACAGCTGTCAAAAATGTTAAATTTCATCACAACTGGGCCAGACATGTTCATGTAAAATTAAAACTCATTAAATATTCGCTTTGAAGTGAAATATGTTTATATGTATAATAAAGATGGCTGTAGAAATTCATAATAAATTCATAATTAATTTGACAGTCGTAAGAAGTTGGAAAATTTCCTCGGAATTGTGCAATACAAAATATTCGTTTTGAAACGAAATATCATAACAGTTGGCCGTGGAAAACTATTACGAAAAGTTAATTATTAGTAGTTCATAGAGCACGATTAATTTGACAGTTGTCGAAAATTAGAAAATCTCCTCAGAACTCAACCAAATACTAATGAGCAACGTAAATATTCGAAATTTCGAAATAAAATATCACCAACATTGCCGCCTAATACAAAATTATCATTAGTTCATAAAGCTTAATTAGACAGCTGTCAAAGAAAAACGGAAAATTTCTTCGAAGTTCAATCAAACGTGATTACTCAATGTGAATACTCATTAAATATTCAATTTGACATTAAATATCGTAAGGATGACAACGGAAAAGAAAATTATGATGAGTTCATAAAGCCCAATTAATTTGACAGATGTCAAAAAGCGAAAAGAAATTCCGTAGAACTCATACATGGTTGTGTAATGCAAATACTCTATAAGTATTCATCTTGAAATTAAATACCACAAAAATATCTAGAGTAAACAAGATTAAGAATCGTTCATAAAGCCCTAATCAATTTGACATTTGTTGAAAGATGGAAATTTTGTCAGAACTCAGTTATACATGATTATGTAATGTAAATATTCATTTCTATCGTAAAAATGGCAACAGAACACAAATTATAATTCGTACCTAAAACCCTAATCAATTTGACAGTTGTCGAAAGATGGAAATTTCCTCAGAATTAATTCAGTTACACATGATTGTGTATGTAAATATTCATTAGAAATGAAATATCGTAAAAATGGCAACAGAACACAAATTATGATTCGTTCATAAAGCCCTAATCAATTTGACAGTTGGGGCGAAAGATGGAAATTTCATCAGAATTTAGTTACACATGATCGTGTAATGTAAGTATTCATTAAAAATGAAACACCGTAAAAACGGCAACAGTACTCAAAATTATGACTTGTTAATAGAGCCTAATTACTTTGACAGTTGTCAAGAAATAGAAAATTTCCTGAGAACTCACATGACTGTATAATGTAAATATTCATTTAGAAATGAAATATCGTCGAAATAGCAACGACAAACAAAATTCTGATTCGTTAATAAAGCCTAATTAATTTGACAGTTATCGAAAAAGAAAAATGTCATCAAATTACATGATTGTGTAATATGAATATTCATTCTGAATTTAAATACCACGAAAATATCTATAGAAAACAAAATTATGGTTCATATACAAAAACCATAGTCAATTTGACAGTTGTCGAAAGATGGAAATTTCCTTAGAATTCAGTTACGCATGATCATGTAATGTGAAATATTCATTAGAAATGAAATATCGTAACAATGGCAACAGAACACAAATTATGATTTGTTCATTAAGCCCTAATCAATTTGACAGTTGTCGAAAGACGGAAATTTCCTCAGAATTCAATTACACATGATCGTGTAATGTAACCTGTGAGCAACTAAAAATCAGATTAGAGTCGGCGGTGCAAAGAAAATGTATGTCTGTGATTAACTGAATTAATTAATCTAATACATTCATGAACTGTCAAATCAGCCTAACGCCGAGTTAGTAACAGACATGCTTTTTCTTTGCACTGCCGACTCTAATCTGACTTTTAGTTGCTCACAGGTTACATATTCATTAGAAATGAAATGTCGTGAAAATGGCAACAGAACACAAAATTATGACTTTTTAATAGAGCCCAATTACTTTGACAGTTGTCAAGAAATAGAAAATTTCCTGAGAACTCAGTCACACATGATTGTGTAACGTAAAATATTCATTTAGAAATTAACTATCGTCAAAATGGCAACGAAAAACAAAATTCTGATGCGTTAAAAAAGCCCATTTAGTTTGACAGTTATCGAAAAATGAAAAATTACATGATTGTGTAATATAAATATTCATTTTGAAATTAAATACACAAAACTATGACTAGTTAACAGCCTAAGTACTTTGACAGTTGTCAGGAAATAGAACGTTTCCTGATAACTCTGTCACACATGATTACGTAACGTAAATATTCATTTAGAAATGAACTGTCGTCAAAATGGCAACGGAAAACAAAATTCTGATGCGTTAATAAAGCCTAATTAATTTGACAGTTGTCGAAAAATAAAAAATTTCATTAGATTACATGATTGTACAATATAAATATTCATTTAGAAATTAAATATCATCAAAATGGCTACAGAAAACAAAATTTGATTCGTTAATAAAACCTAATTAATTTGACAGTTATCGAAAGACAGGATCATTTCCTCAGAATTCGGTGAAACATGATGATGGAACGCGAATACCAGTCATATACCAATTTTGAAATGAAATATTCGTCATCGCGTGTAAAAATCTGTTCGTTTTGACAGGTGTCAAATTAATGACATTGTTAAACTAATCAAAGATGTTCCCACAATGGATTATTTAACTTATGATTACGATAGCACTAATGTACTACATTGACTTAAAAAATTAGAAGAGAACAGGCCATTTAGTTTTAGTCAAACGTGACAGGCAGCAATAATGTCACTTACATCTAAGGCACCCTGTATATACATTTTCGTGGGCCTATTTTCTAAATAAAAAAAAAAAACTTCTCGAGAGAGAAATAGAAGGCGATACAAACGTGTGGACGGGGGTGTTTAACAAAGTTATCTAAAAAAAACTTGGAATTTTTTTATCAAACTAGATTTGATGTCTTTGATGATGAAAGTTTTTCCCATGTTTCTCCCTTTCTTCAAAGGCACTACAAATTTTTGGCATCCAGTGCAAGAAA
This sequence comes from Dorcus hopei, assembly GCA_033060865.1. Classification (NCBI taxonomy): domain Eukaryota; kingdom Metazoa; phylum Arthropoda; class Insecta; order Coleoptera; family Lucanidae; genus Dorcus; species Dorcus hopei. Next base: position 2,604,547 of record CM065420.1, read on the forward strand.
TTGAACTTATCTTACACATACATATTCAGAAGCTTCAAATACATATTTCTACAGCAGAGCTATCATCGTCAACACTGCTTTAGCCATGGAATTACAGGTCCGTTCGAACCGCGAGTTCTGACAATTCCCAACTATTCAAAACATGTATTTATTTAGGAAGCTGTCAAAATAATTCACTATTTCGAAGGCCAATTGATTCTGAACTGGTCAGAACCAGTGGTTCGAACAAACCTTACCCTGACCTTGAATTGCAATCACAAATTAAACGTATTAACAAATCAAAATGAAAATTAATTATTATGAAAGCTTAGGGACATTAGAACCGCACTTTTTTACAGACCAAAACCAGGAAACCAGAACAGCACCGCACAACACTTCCGCCACCGCCGCCGCCGTCCGCGTCGCAAACTCCACGAAAATCTCTCGCCGAACAAACGCAGCGACTAATGGCAATTTAATTGGGGGGCGAGAGCAACCCCCAAACGACGGCGGCGGAGCACACACCCAGAAATGTAGGTTAGGTTAAGAGGGAAAGGCCAGACTGAGCGCGATTCGGAGGCGGCGGCGGCGGTGGCAGTCAGAGAAAGAGGCCCAAAGAGGACGACGAGTCCTCTCCTCTTCCTCTCCGGCCCAAAAATATTGATTCGGAAGCGCACGCGGAAGACGAACGCGCGTTTTCGGGTAAATACCGGGGAATAGGTGCGTTGTTTTTGCAGCTAGTGCGCGGGGGTAAATTAACCCCGCGAGGCAGAAAAAAAATAATTAAATTGCGCACGGTCAAACAGACTCTATTCGAAATTGTCTACAATTTATTTATTCGCACTGTACAGTATGTAATTTGTTTAAAACAGTAGTCCCCAAGTGTCTAGCACATTAGTCACACTTGTTGCAGTTAACGCACACCACACACGCCATCATTAATTTATTTATTTATTCTGCGCCGATCGACATAAGTCATCGCGAACCTATTCAACAACAAATCAAACCGAACCCCATGCATTATTCACACGCGTTAATTCCAAACAATGCAAATACAATTCGTGTTAGTAGCAACAACAAAGTCGAGCACGTGTCCTCCACTACTTACGCAGCACAGGTATCTCAGGATGTTTGTCATCACATATCCCAGGGGTCAGACAGGCGGAGGAGACGACAGACACTTCTTTCAAAAATAGACGCGCCGCCCGTGATTATTTTTCATTAACAAAACACCGAGGGCCGTCATCCACCGCATCTTCAGGGAACTCTAAAAACGAAACGCGGACTTTCGTAACGAAAACCTCTCAACGCACTCCGTCCTGCGCCACCACCAAGACAATGACTTCTCCTCCGGCGATGCTCCTCTTCGCCCGGGTTAAAAATAGGCGACGTCTAAGAGGCTTGCGTGAGCCGCCGGCAATGATAAAAGTCGTTAGGAGCGATAAAAAAAAATTAAGGACGCGAATTAATTGAAAAATACCGAGTCGAGTGAGCCGGAGCGATTAGGTTTATTTATACGCCGGAAAAATGGGGCAAGCGCCGAAATATACTGCGGTCCAGCGTCTCGTCGATTTGGATTAATAAATCGGGTCAAATGTGGCGTACGTTCAAAAATAATCAAACTGCAATCTCGAAATAATTTCGGATCGACTATGCAGTTTGTAGTTCAAATCAATTTCATTAAAATTAAAAAAATCAGTAAATACAGGGTGATTCAGGTTAAGATAAAACCGACTGGCTTGTACTATTTTTTTGTCGAGTTCCTTTCGACGGAAGAGAGGGTGGTTGTAAATTTGTAAGCGACGCCCTTAATAAAAAGGGGCAATTTCATATCCCTTAAAAATCACTTTTTTCTAAAAACTTTTTTCTGTAGAGTGTTTTGGTTCAGAAAACAATAAACGTCAGAAAAAAGTTAAGAATACCAAATGACGATTACTTTTTTTCGATGAAATATTTAAAAAAATGCAAAATGAAAACGTTCAATCGTGCAGCAAATGTTTGTAAAAACAATCGCTCTCTTCCGTCGTCGGAAGACAAAAAAAAATAGAAAACAAAGACGACCGATGGTTTCATGAATCAAATTGTTTCTATAGAAAACAAAGACGATCGATGGTTTCATGAATCAAATTGTTTCTATCTTCATTTGTTTGTCAACATAAGTCGATAAAATTTAAACTTTTCTTTCTCATAAAAACAAGAAAAAAAAAAGGCGATCTATTGTATGACAACTGTTTTGTAATCTAAACAAACAATAAACAAAACAAAAGACTACAGGTGATACGTAAAAAGTTTCTACGTATTTTCGTTCCTTGTGGAAAAAGTAGAAAGAAAATAAAATAAATACGAGAATCTATTGTCCTTTGGGCTTTCTTTCCTTCGTTAAATTTTGTCGAACGCAAAAAAAAATTCTGTGATTCAGCAGTTCACTTCCTTCTGTAGGAATTCTGCAAAATTTGGAAAAACCAATCGTTCGATCGATTTTTTTTCTTCATAAAAACAAAAAAGAACAAAAGTTTGTTTTCGTAGAAAAACAAAAGAAGCAAAAATCGAAAGATTTTTCTTCTTCGTTAAATTTTGTCGAACATTAAAAAAATTTCGACACGTTTTGGAAACTAAAAATATAAAAATGGCGACTTTGTAAAAATTCCTCTAAAATTTAATCGCCCCGTTACTAAAAAAAAAAAAAAAACTAAAGACAATATTTTTTTAAAAATTTTCTTTCAATTCGTAAAGAAATAAAAGACAATTAAATTGCACATGACACTATTTCGATTTTTTCTGAATTGAAAAAGAAAAAAGGCGTCAAAAAAAGTAGATGATTTTTAATTATTTGTTCGGCATTCTTTATCAAAAAGTTACAAACAAAAGACGGTCGATTTTATGTACCAAATGCAGGAAATATATAAAAAAAAAGATCTATGACTTGGATATTAGAAAACCTTCACATCAAAAAATGAACAAAAGCTAAGAACAAAAGCTAAGAACAAAAGGTCTTCGATGCTTTTCTTCATTAAAAAAAAAAAAAGAAAAACAAAACACAATCGACTGAAAATGAAACAAATTTACAGGTGTTTGTAAGAATAATTGCATTTGCTTCAACGAAAGACAAAAGTTGAGAACAAAAGGTGTTCAACTGTTTTCTTCATAAAAAAACAAAAGGAAAAGGTAATCGACTTAAAAACAAAATTACAGGTGTCTATAGAGTCTGTAATAATAATTGATTTTCTTCATCGAAAGACAAAAGTTGAGAACAAAAGATGTTAAAAATTTCTCTTCATAAAAAAAACAACAAAAGACGATCGACTGAAAAAAAGCAAATTTACAAGTGTTTGCAAGCATTTACAAGTGTCTGTAAGTGCATTTTCTTCATCGAAATACAAAAGTTGAGAACGAAAGATGTTCTACTTTTTTCTTCAAAAAAAAAAAGTACAAAAGCAAAATCGGCTTAAACACAAAATTACAAGTGTCTGTAGAGTCTGTAATGACAATTGCATTTTTTTCATCGAAAGACAAAAGTTGGGAACAAAAGATGTTCAACATTTTTCTTCACAAAAAAAAGACAATCGACTAAAAAGAAGCAAATTTGCAAGTGTTTGTAAGAATAATTTTTTTCAACGAAAGAGAAAAGTTGAGAACAAACATAAAACAAAAACAAAAGCAAAAAGCAATCGAGTTAAAAACAAATTTACAAATGTCTGTACGAATACAGTGTAGTCTCTATAAGGTGAACGTCCCCTAATATGAACTCCCCTAAACGTGAACACCTGATTTGGGTAGTCTACATGTTCTAAAACGTGAACCACATTGGTGTCTAATATTGTAAAATGTGAACACTGGTATAAATGCATTTAGATTTATCAAGTTTCAAAAAGTCAGTATGTTAGTTCTCAGTGCCTGCTTACATTCCGTAATTATATAGTCGTCCAAGTTTTCTATCGGTTTTATGATCTTGCCATAAAAAACAACTTAAAAGAGACCGACCTGCGATAACGGATTTTTTTGAATGCACGTTACAAATATTTAATGAGTATTCCAAAACGCGAACTTTTCGAAAACGTGAACTCAACTGTCCTTAATTAGTTCACGTTTTCGCGATAATAGCATTTTCTTCAACGAAAGACAAAAGTTGAGAACAAAAAGTGTTCAACTTTTTTCTTTATAAAACAAAAACAAAAGACAATCGACTTAAAAAAAAAAACAAATTAGTTTACAAATGTCCATAAGAATAATCTCATAGGTAAAAAACAATAAATATAAATAAATTTAAAAAATCGGTAAATATTGTCACAAAAAAATTCGAAAATTGCCAAAAACAAATTCTTGACAAAATGTAAACAATTGTTCTAACGTCTCAAAAAACAAAAGAGTTAGTAACAATTTCATAAAAAAAAGGAAAGAAAAGTCTATTGAAGTCACAAGTATTTTTTAAACGGAAAATGAAAGAAAGTATCCTTCCCCCATCCTCCTTTTTCAAAACAGGAAGGTAAGATAAAATAAAAGGCTTTTGAAATCGAAGTTTCGTTCGTATTAAAAAAAAATGAAGAAAAAATATTCTTCGCCATCAAAAAAAAAGAGGAAAGAAAAAACAAAAGACTAACGAAACCGTTTCGCTCGTATTAAAAAAAATAAATAAAAGGAAAATATTTTTCATTCTCCCCTCATCAAAAAAGGAAGGAAGGAAAAAAACAAACGACTATCGAAATTACAAGTTACGTTCGTACATTTTTTTAAGAGAAGAACGAAAGAAAGTATTTTTTCGTTTTTCTCTACCGGGTGTCCCACGCCATATGCTTACACTTCTAGAATTCTAAGGGCCAGTTTTAAATTGGAATTTAAAGGAGAATTTAAAGGAGACTAAATTTAAAGGAGTCTTTAAATTCAAAGTCACTTTCAGATGTCAAAACAAACTTGTAAACGCACTTGTTTACACATCAGAATGTGACTTTAATTTTAAAGTCTCCTTTAAATTTTATTATAAAACTGGCCCTCATTTTTAATCAATTTCAATGAAATTTGGGAGATAAAAATGAAGCAAAAAAAAAGAATTTTCAGGCATACTATTGGGCACCGTAGGACGTCCGGTTTCGCCGGAAGTGACGTCAACTTTCTTATGTATATTTCTACATATTTGGAATAAAGAAACTCCAGAAGGGGGAGCATACGGCGTGCGACACTCGGTATAGTAGAAAAGGAAGAGAACGAAACCAAAGATGATCGCTTACATAACAAATTTCGACCTTTTCTCAATTGAAAAAAAAAAGAGAAGCATAATAACAATTACCATCGAATTAATTTATTAAAAAAAAAAAAAAAACTAATTGTAAGGACGCGGACGGGTTGAATGATGGTTTTCAGTGATTCTCTTCAACCAGGATAAATAGGTAATAGGTAAATTGATTATTTGTTACTTATCCTGAAGATGCTGTCCATGTATGAATGAATGAATGAGTGTAAAGCTCCGTTATAAAAACCATCAGACAATTTTAAATATTTGATAAACTTGAACGGGCAAGAAACTACTTTAGCAAAAATGTCATTGAAAAAAATATTGAATCACGCATCACCCTGTATATTTATAATCAACTTCCTTTTTGTTTCTCGCTATAGAGAACCGTAACAGTAACTAAATAAATGCAGAAACCCAGTCATTATAAAAAATAAAAACCAATCACAAAATCGAATACTTCCGGTTAAACCGGAAGCCCTAGTACTCTGCACCCTACGCTAAAGGGAGGCTCTTGTTTCATAGTTTAGGTGATCAAGTAATGAGAAGCATAATCGCGGAGGGTATCTAACCACGTATGTACAGGGGGGTATTTTTATTTGCGTTGAAACTTTTTAGAGGACACCCGAATTAGATAGAGGCTCGAAGTTCGCGCAACCGAGCGGAAATGGCATTATTACCGACACCAACACGAGAATATTAATTCATAAATAACACGCAGATTCCCACCCACGAGAGCGCATCGAAAGCCGAGACGAATTCTACGAATTCCTCTCTGCATCTCCGGAGGACTGCGTTCGTATTAACTTCTTGCGATCGTTCACTCACTGCTTCGCCGCCGCCGCCGCCGCTGAAATTCTTCCTTTTTCGGGCACTAAGCGAACGCACACGCACGTAATTCTAGAAACGCGGACGAGCACACGTTCGCGTTCACGCACACGCACGCGAATGCGATTTCGAATCGCTTCGGCATGGAGTGCGCGTACTTCGAAACAATGCGGTTATGAAGTAAGAAGCCACCGCCGACGGCGACGACGACGTGAAGATGCGATCAACTTTGGAGTGGAGGACACACACGTATGTGTGCACATAGTACACACACGTACTGGGCTGAATATAATTTGGCAGGACGAACGGACACCGTGCCCCCGGATCCGGCGCACATATGCTCGATAAAAAAAATTGTATATATAGAACGTTTCAGCACTTCATTCTCACACACTTGTAACTACATGCCGTGCAGGGTTTTTCGTGTTTGTAACCGGACATAGCTCGTGAGCTTCAAATTTTTGACAGAAATTCCATTTTTTAAATGTCTCGCTGTAAAAGCGTAATAATAATAATTTGACGGCCAAAATGAAATTCCTCTTTCAACACAAAAAACATAATATAAAGAAGGGAACTAATTTTTTATGTAGAGTGGCACATTAGTTACGTTGTGTCCAAACTCAAAAATCTTTTCTCGTTTTGGCAATTTTTGAAATCGACATTAATTTGTCACTCTTTTATGGAATACGCTGTATCTTTGCTTATATTTTTACATCAGACTTTTTGGCGCCCTTTTTTGTGTAATTTTTTTTAACATTACCAGGATGCAAATGAATACATATACAGGCTGATTCCTAAGCTGAGTTACAGTGCAGTCTCTATAATGTGAACGTCCCCTAACATGAACTCCCCTAAACGTGAACTCCTGGTTTGGGTACTCTGCAAGTTCTAAAACGTGAACCACTTTGTTGTCTAATATCGTAAAAAGTGAACACTGGTGTAAATGCATATGGATTTATAAAGTTTCAGCAAGTCAGTAAGTTAGTTCTCAGTGCCTGCTTACACTCCGTAATTACAACACATATACAGGCTGTCCGTTTTTCGAGAACAACCATGGGAATCTCAGTTATTCGAAGAGACATGAAGTAGGTTAAACGTTGCGCATTTTCATTACTGGTTAATAAGCTGAAAAGAAAATTCACATATCTTTTGCGGTTTTCAAGATATTCGAAGAGAATGAAAAATCGCGATTCTAGTTTTTAATTTTTTTAACACAAACATAGGCACGGTTTCGCTTCTACACTGTATATTTTAACTTATTATATTACTTTTGCAAATAAAATTCATTCTGGTCATTCTCGTTTAATTAAAGAAAAGGTTGACCTACACAAAGTTTGCCTCAACGTTATCAACCTCATTGAACCTTTTCTTTAATTAAAACAGAAAGTCGAGAATGAATTTTATTTGCAAAAATAATATAAGTTATCTATTTTTTTTTAATGGTATTTCAAAAATTATTTTCCTTTAACGAGTTCTACGCGCTATTAAAAAATACGACTAGGAATCACACGCTATTATTTCTCAATATAAAATACATATAATAATAATAATAATGTTTATTATACCATACAAAAGAATACAGGGGTTCTAGTACAGCAACGTCAAGATCAGGTACAAAATTGTTATAAAATTTCTTATTCGTGGAATTTATAGTTAAGGAATTCTTCATTACTATAGAAGCATTCTTCCTGTAGGAAGGATTTCACTACTTTCTTGAATAATGTGTAAGGCTGGTGTCTCCAATTATTGGGAATTTTGTTAAACATTTGTAAATGGAAGTGTTGGGCTTCTGTGTTTAGGAATGTTGATGTTATGGTTTCCTCTTAGTGTATACGCAAGCGTATCTCCTCTAGTTTGTAAAGAAGGACTTCGTTTCTTTGCTGCCTGGAGCTGGTTAAGTATGTACACACTTGGTAAGGTCAATATTTTGAAACTTTTGAAGTATGGTCTGCAATGGGTGTCGCAGGTGACGCCTCCGAGCCTTTTTTTGTAGTACCTAGAAAGATGGTTTTGACGTGTGCCGATTTTCCCCAAACTTGAAGTCCGTAGATCATTTTGGAGTGAAAGGTTGCACAGTAATATGTGGAAATGGCCGCTTCAGTATTTATTAGCTGTTTGATCCTCCGTATTGCGAAGATGGCTTGGGATAGCTTCTCTGCGAGCTGATCTATATGGGGTTTCCATGTCATCCTACTATCCAAGGTAAGACCAAGAAAACGGGCATTTCCTATCTTCTCTGCTTCGCACCCTCTGTCGCTCGTGAAAAGGATTTTTTCGGTTTTATTTTGGCGTAACTGTAAACCATTGTTGGAAAACCAATTTGAAGATGTAAGGACCCGAAAAATGCGTAGGGAAATTTCTAAATTATCATTATAAATTCGCCTACGCCACCTAGTGGAAAGCGGCTCACCGCTAAAAGCCCGAATAAACCACGGACGTTTTCAAAAACTTGCTGAATTTGAAAAAGATCCCACTTCGGGGTTCGAGGGCGGTGGCGAGTTCTTAAGTACAGGAGCCGCGCGCAGGAGAGTTAGTTCCCGGTTCCCCTTAGTTTTGCGTGTTAAATTCTCGTCGAAATTTTAGTTTAATTAAGTTTAAGTTTTAATTTAGTTTAAGTTCGGTTTTATTTTTGATTTAATTTTTCAGAGTATGATATCGGTTTTCTTGTAGTTTTTTTTGTGTCAGTTATTTTAAAATAAATTCGCTCGCTAACGAATCAATATTCGTAAATCTAAATCGTTAGTGTTTTTCCTGAGTTACGGATACGAGAAAAAAATAATTTAAGTTTCGTCCCCGGTAAGTTCCATGTCTTTACGGCTTAAAAGTTTGACAAAGTTTGACTAACAAAACGCATTTTTCTAAATGCACCGCACCATCTTCCCTCCTGGACGAGAAATTGTGTTTCTATTAGATCTGATATTGTAAAGTCATTATTATTGTTTTTTTGTTGTTCCTTCGTTGTGTTAAACATTTTCTTACAATATAATTTTATTTGTTAAACTTTCCGAATTTCATTCATTATTCACAGTAGAATTTAGAGAACCTTTTTATTAAATAAGTACCTAACCAGGAGAGGAGGAAAATCCAACAATTCCAAAGTAGTAAGTCCGAAGATTGAAAGGGCCAAAACTCATACCGAGTCCAAGGAGAGCGACAGAACGATTCCTGGCTATTTTTTCAACTAATTCCAGAAACGCTACTGATAAAGGAGTCGCCTTTAGCGTCTCGATTCGGCTTGTTAAAGTTTTGGGTAACAAAGGGTGAGAAAAGTCTAAGAGGGATAAATAGTAAAATTTTATTTGTTGAAAAGCCATTTCATCAAAATTTAAATCACCCTTTCCCGTATTTCGGGTCTTACAAAGCTTCGGTGAAAATCGCTTCTTCTTTCTTCTTCTGTATTTGAAGATATTGTTACATTTTATTTTCGACTTAGTGTTACGTTTCAATTTTCCCGCCAAGAAAACGCGGAATCGAGACGACATTTAAGCCGCCTTTCGATACAGTTGGCAAGCTTGTATCCCTCCTTTGCTTTCTCGAAGCTTATGCGTTGGGGTACACCACGTGACAGTCTTCGGGTCCGTCATTGGTTAACGCTTGTGATGTTCGCGTGTAGCTTAGCAACCACCTCCATCAGCAATCCCGTCTCGATCGGCCTTTGTTGTTCGAAGCGTGGCGCACTCCTGACGTGTATCGTAAATTATCGTAATTTTTGCTCTTTGGGAGAAGTAATTCATCAGCGGCTGTGCCGGAACGTTTAGTGACACCATCGAACATACTTGGGGATAGTTTTAACCCCCATACCAAGCCTGGGACCCCAGTCTTTCTCAGGTAAAATATAACGACAGACGCCATCGAGCAATGCTAATATGGCCGCTAACAAAAATCGTTTCTTCTATGTAGGTTTTTGGTTGAAGTTTTAGTCGAGGCTTTCAGCGGGACTTTTAGTCGGAGATTTAGCCGAAGTCTTAGTGGAGTTTTATTGGAGCGTTGCCGTGCCTGTTGGAAACAGCCTTTGATCAAACCATCATGGCGGTTCCCGAGTAACCATTTTGGACGGTGTTTTACCGACTCCCTGTGAAACCACTTTGGACGGTGTTTTACCGACAACGGACGTGACCACCAGGTGGCGTCATAACCTGCGATGACACTTCATGTCATGCTTTAATTTTATCAAAAGAGGTTAAGGTATTTATTTATTATTTTTCTTTCCTTTTGGCAATTCGTGAATTAGTATTTGCATAAACAAAGAGAGCGAATTCCGGCTGTTCATGCGCCTTTTGCTCATCATTGTAAATTTTATTCGAACTTACGTACCGAATTAGACTACTCTTTGTTATGTTAACTTAGACATTTAGGGTTAACTACCCTGTTGTAATTATTGTAATATTTGTTTGATGAATTAAATCTAAGTAACTTTTATTGTGTGTGTGTATTGTGTTTGTGTTTTTACTTTAACGCGCACCAGTGAGTAAAGTCTCGCCTCTGTTTGCTTTTGATATTTCTGCCAACGCTTGACAAATCAGAGACGTCGTCAAAGTTGTTTAGGGTTCAGTTGTTTAAAATAATTGTCTGACTTGGCGCCCTTTAATTCAATTACCATCTTAATTAACCCACCCCATTCTTCACTGTTGCTAGCCCGGCGAGCAGCTGATACTTAGTCAGCAAATCTTGTCATCTGTCAAGGTAAGTGAGAGCCAAGTCATTTAAAAATTAAATTTGGTGACATTAGATAATACCGTTAGGTATACTTCCCGTTTGCTACACCTGTGAGGAGGATAGCATACCTTTGTTTTGAATTTTCAATACGTTGCGTGTGTGCCGGAATTTCCCAGGATCCCTTGCATGAACCGATGCGAGATCCATTATTATTGATCGTCTGGTGGTTGATCGAAGTGCACGTGGGAGTGTGTCTGGCGTCCTTTTACGGTGGCCATTTTTGATGCTTCCGGTATTTTGTGATACCTGATTTCGCTGTGTGATAATGAGCCAACCTTCGGAGTTTATCAGTTGGGGGACGTTGTTTACTTCTTCGAAACTTGAGCAAGATTTTGTGACTTTACGGTCACCTCACAAATCGATCGACTTCATCGCATTCTGCCAAGGCGGCCAGTTTTCATCGGAGTTTCTTTTTTTGGTTTGGTTGGATCCCTCTTCGTGTCTATGATAACTACACTTCTGCGCTTCGTATTTGTGACTGCCTGTCTCCACACGGCCCCTTCGAACTCGTCGTGAATCGCACCGAGGGAAGGACGTAAAGCCGTTTTGCCGGCCTAAGCAGATCTCGATTATTACCGGGCTAAAGCTGTTTCACCTGGCTAAGAGGACCTCGCTTCCTGCAGGCGTACTAATCACGGGACAAACCAAATTATTTCGTTTTCTAACAACACATTTTCTTTGTGTTGAATGTATTAATATTTAAATCAGTATTGTTCCTTGTCGTTGCGTTATAGTCCACGTATTTTTCGGTTAATGAACTAATAGTCGTGTCGTGAAATTGTTGAATTTGTTATTGGATTAATATTTACGTATTTAATATTACTTTCAATGAAACAAAATTTACTGATTTTGACTGTAAACGCTAGCGAAGAGGCCTAATCGCGAACGGTAAAATTTTCGGTTTGTAATTTTATATTTTTAGAAACGTTCTGCGACAATTTCAACTTTGATTTGCATTTTCTGGGGTGTGCAATATACGACTTTCAACCCTTTTATCTTTGTTTCGGTGTTTCTTTTCGGATATACCTTCTCCCACAGTTAAGAGAGCAACCGCTATGCTCTCTTAACTGTGGTACGACGTTTCGACCGTCCCTTCCAGAGGGGGACTGCAACTATTTCAATACCGCTTAACATCTTGGGTGTAGCTTGGGTCACCTTCAAACGCTGGTGGCGCCATTTTCCGAAAACGACGTTTTGTAGTCACGGCTCTTTGGTCCCTATCTTGGCCCACAACCGTCTCCACTGAGCTCGGGTACAAAAGGTTCGACCCAGGTAAAGTTAACTCCACAGTATGCAGCAACTGAACATTTGGTAGGTATCAATTAGCTAAGATATTCTGACATCTTTTTTTTTAACGACCAAACCGTGACTGATTTCAGTTGCGTTTAGCTTCTTTTACTTCGAACAACTAACAAACAGCGCGTCAACACTGATACTTGGTTTTTTTAATCACATTTAAATTTTGCTTTAGCTCTTGGTTGGTTGACTTCAACGGTGCTAACGAAAATCCCATCCGACAATTATTATTACGCAAGTTACGGTAAAACAACGTGGATAAACAAATATGAATACCATCGAGTGAGGCCGCGCATATTAAGGCCGTTGTTTGGCCAACATTAAAATTTCAATTGCATTCACACATTCACGGCGCGACTTATAAGTCGACGTTTATTTGCATAGCGTATTCTCATTCTCGTTTACCTATTCAAGAAAGTTCTTTAGCAATTTATGTCGCGTGCCATATGTCGCGCTGACGTTTCGTTTTCACAGCGCACACCAGAAAGCAAGCCACGACATTAAACAAAAGAGAAACAATTTAATTTCATCCACCCGTTTAGTCATTGCGACTTGAATTAAATTTAATTCAATTAAAAAAAAAAAACGAGGATACGCCACTGTTTCCCGAGCGGTAATTCGATGCTGCTAAACCCCGCCCACACAACAAACAGACGTTGTTGCTTTTTCAAAACGTCCTGTTGCAATTCATTTGTTATTATTATAGCGCTGCGATGTAGCTTTGTTTATGTGTGTGTGTATGGGAGGAGATGCAGGCATGATTTATGGCCTATTTTTAGGCGCATTGGCCCACATAAACGTCGGATTTTAAGTGCGATTACGCACGCGCTTTCTTAAAACCGGAAGGAGCGAGTGAATTTTTAAATTTGACGGTTCGACGAAAAAACAAACGCCACGCGCTCCACTTCTATTGGCAGTGCGTAAAAAAATGACATTCGACTGACGCGTCTTAAATTTGAAACGTCATTTATTTTGTTTTTCAGCCGAATAAAGTTCGTCATAAATAAATAAAGCAAATCCTGATTGACATGTGGCAGGACCGACCGACTTTAAAGTAAATAAATCATTATTGAAAGCAAGTAAATAATTATTGGGGAGAAAGTGGGAAAACAGACGCACTATAAATGACTCACTGTTTGACAGTTAAAATATTTATTTTGAAAACAGTGCTGCCACATGCAATACAACCACGACCTACTCTAATCTAATCATTAAAACAGCATCCAGTTAAACGTTTCGAATTGATTTCCTTCACAATTTTAATTGCCTACAATCAAAATCGAGGCTTCACACTTTCCGCAAGTAACCGAGCATCAAGGTTGGCGTTTCTTTTCTTCAATATGAAAGGGTGCACTGACCTATATTCTGAATTTATTGGCTCCGAAACCCCTTTCGCCCTTCACTTGACTGACCAACGAGTGAGGCGATGGCCTAGATTGTTGATTTATTATCGAGTTAAGCAAATTGAACTGACCACCACCTACGAGGCGAAGCGGACGTTTTGACGGTCAAGCAAACGACACGAAAAAGGGCCCGTTACTAACTAAACAGGAAACCATCGGTGAACGTTGCAAGCAGGAAGTAACAGCATGAGTAATGGGGTTTTTTAAATGACCACCGTCGGCTTCGAGCGTGAAATGTTCGGCGGCTCGGGTTTAAAACGAAACTTGGCACACTTCACGATTAAAGCAATTAAATTCGCTAGTATTGAAAAATGTAAATAAATAGGTACGTTGTAGCAAAAAAAAAAAAACAAGTAAAAAATCTTGCGTACCAGCAAACGGTGTTTTGCGAGGAAATAAATATGCTTGAAGCGTACTCACCTAGTGGAAAACGATGCGGGCCGAGTCCGTTAGCACGATCTGAGCATTTTTCACTCATAAAAGCACGAAACAACGACGAATTTCGCTAAAGTATCACGCGAACTTGAGTTCCCGACGCCATCTTGGCTTGCTTGACACTTTCGAACGCGGCGACATCTGCAACGTACACATGAAGTTACCGATCATACGTTTGATAGAATTTACAAGAAATAGTCGAATACAAAATGCATAATGGTTTAAGAAACGGCGAATTTCATTTTATTTATCTGTACTACGCATTTTTTTAATTCGAATAAATTAAGCTGAGTTCTTCAAACTTATTAATCACAAAATCCAAAGTACCGCAACTGTCCGCCATTTTGTTTCCAACAAATCTGGGATTATTAAGGCAGAGTAATTTTTGCTACCTTTCAGTTTTAAATTGATTATGAGAAAAATTTACCTTAATAGTTATAATGAGCGTTTAAGAATCAGCTGGCCAGCGCCGCTGAGCAGCTGATTTTTAAAAGTTGGTACTAAATAGTGTACTTTTTTACCACGGGCGGCGCAGCACAAGGGAAAATTTACAAAGGGCAATTTAATGAGACATTAATAAAGCAATTTATTTAAAAAAAGGTACATTATTTTTACGAATTACACTGATATTTAGAGCAATTCTTTTACGTTAAGTTCTCTCTTAAATATTTTAAATAAAAGTAATTCAATTGAAAGTTATATTTTATCAACTCGACGAAAATATGGAAAGTGCAATGCAGACGAGAGCTGTACACAGTGTTACCAACGTGTGATAAGCAGAAATCCCTCAACTGCGTTCACGGCTTTCTAGATTAATAAAGAACAAAGTTCTTATCCGGGCTTGTTGCGTTCTTAGTTGAGCCATTTTTTATGCCGAAGAGGGAGCCACACTACAGGACCTTTTGCTAACTTCAGAGAAGTGATTGTGAGCAAATTAGCGTTAAGGTGCAGCATTTTGGGGTAATATACATATATTTATAATTTATTAATCAAATTGTCATAAATAATTGTAGAAAATTCGAATGAAAATGTAACATTAAACGCAGTAACTATAGTTACGGCGAAAGTTCATTTGGAAATTATGTAGAGGGAGCCACATTAACGAGAGTTTTCGTAGAACCGTTGAGTGAAGGAGTTTAATAATTACTCCCTCCACGTAGCCAACACAGGATCCGAGATTAGTTTGGTCGTAAACCTCTCTGTTTATTTGCTAGGATCTGATATTTCTTAGTCGAGCACCTTTTATTATTCGACGTCCTGCGTTGCCTATTTAAGGTTTAAATTACGCGAAATGTTCCTTTCCTGTCAATAATGAATTCCGATATTCTTTCCAACATTTTGATATTGATTTATTTTAGAAATAAATGTAAAACGCAAATCGTCTAATTTCTACTTACGTACGTTGATACAAGATAGCAGCACCAGAAAGTAGACAGCGGCGAGCAGAGGGACACCCCTCTTTCCTCACTGTCAAGTTGTGTCAACGTGCTAAGGGGAACGCAATATTGCATAAGGCTTTCTTCAATCAACGGTAGAACAGACTTTTTTCAAACGAGACCGGTCAGATAATTAATCTAGGCGGCCGTGCCCTAAACAATTACCAAAAAATCTGAGTTAAGAAAATATACGACGTGACATGACATGGCAAAAGACGCAAGTCCATTTCACGAAAGTTAGAAGGAGATAGCAATATAAAAGTTCTTTGACTTATCGACCGATCGATCAATCGAAAAAATGAAACTGTACTTGCGTATATCATTTTCTTTTGTTTTGGGCAATAAAGACATTTATTATTATTATTATTAAAAAAATTAAAAAAGAAAAATATTAAAAATACATAAAGTTAACGACAACAGAAACAAAAGACAGTCGATTATAGAGCGCAATTCAGTAGATTAATAATAAATTTAAAAAAGAAGACAATTTGAAAAGAATGATGACGAAACAGAGAAAACAAATTAATAAATATTCAAAAAATAAGTGACTCATTCAAAAAATAATAATAAAAACAAAAGACAATCGATTTTACAACACAATTCAATAAATTAATAATTACTAAAAAAAAGTAAAATAAAAAGAACGATGAGAAAAGAAAAGAAAGTGATATGACGGAATTAAAAAAAAAAATACGAAATAATAAAATTTTAAAAACAAAAGACGATCGATTTTACAGCACAACTGAGAAAATTAATAACTTAAAAACACTGTTTGTAGGGAATGTACATTAGACAAATTAGAAAATATAATAATAAAAACAAAAGACAATCGATTTTACGACACAATTTAATAAATTAATAATTATTAAAAATAAAATAAAATAAAAAGAACGATGAGAAAAAGAAAAGAAAGTGATATGACAGAATTTAAAAAAATACGAAATAATAAAATTTTAAAAACAAAAGACAATCGATTTTACAGCACAACTGAGAAAATTAATAACTTAAAAACACTGTTTGTAGGGAATGTATATTAGACAAATTAGAAAATATAATAATAAAAACAAAAGACAATCGATTTTACAACACAATTTAATAAATTAATAATTATTTTAAAAAACTAAAATAAGAAGAACGATGAGAAAAGCAAAGAAAATGAAATGACAGAATTAAGAGAAAAAAAAAACGAAATAATCAAATTTTAAAAACAAAAGACAATCGATTTTACAGCTCAACTTCTGAAGATTAATAACTTAAGTTTAAAAAACTGCTCGGAAGGAAATGTAACAAAACAAAGAAAACAAAATATTAGAAATTCGAAAATAATAATCAAATTAGAAAAATAATAACAAAAACAAAATATAACTGATTTTACGAAACAATTTAATAGATCAATAAATTAAAAATAAAATAAAATAAAGAGAACGATGAGAAAAGCAAAGAAAATGAAATGACAACAAAAAAAATACGAAATACAGTGGAACCTCCATAACTCGAATCGCAAGGGACCAGAAAATTACTTCGAGTTATACAAACTTCGAGTTAAAGAAAGAGATTATAAACAATGTGCAGGGACATCAGTAAATTTCGACTTACAGAGAGTTTCGAGTTGTGGAGGTTCGAGTTATGGAAGTGCGACTGTACGTAATAAAATTTTAAAAACAAAAGACATTCGATATTACAGCGCATCTCAGAAAATTAATAAGTTTAAAAAACTGTTTGGAAGGAAATGTAACAAACAAAGAAAACAAAATAATAAAAATTCTAAAATAAATAATCAAGTAATAAATAATCAAAGAAAAAATAATAGTAAAAAACAAAAGACAATCGATTTTAAAAAACAATTTAGTAGATCAACAAATTGAATCTGAATTACAATAAAAAGAAGGATGAGAAAGCAAAGAAAATGAATAACAGAATTGAAAGAAATATGAAATAATAAAATTTAAAAAAAAAACAAACAAAAGACAATCGATTTTACACCACAATTCGGCAGATTAATAAATTTTAAAAATAAAACTGGAAGGAAAAGTGATGAAACAAAGCAAACAAATGAACAAAATTTTAAAAATATATGTATAACAATAGTATTAAAATAAAAATAAATAAAAAATAAAAACAAAAGACAAGCGATTTTAAAAAAACAATTTAGTAGATCAACAAATTGAAAATGAATTAAAATAAAAAGAGCGATGAGAAAGCAAAGAAAATGAATAACAAAATTGAAAGAAATACGAAATAATAAAATTAAAAAAAAAACAAAAGACAATCGATTTTACGCCACAATTCGGCAGATTAATGAATTTTAAAAATAAAACTGGAAGGAAAAGTGAAAAGTGATGAAATAAAGCAAACAAATGAACAAAATTTAAAAAATATATATGACAATAGTATAGAAATAAAAATAAATAAAAAATAAAAACAAAAAACGCAACAAATCAAACTTCATAAATTAAAACAAACTAAACAAAAACTTTCGGCGTGCTTCGACAGATGACGCTGTTGAATGTTGTATAACAAGCAAGTCAACTTTTGTGACCGTCCAGAAATTAATTATTTTCTGACAGATATCACCGCAAAATGACAGAAATGAACGTCGCTAATTATTTTATTACCTCAAAATTATTCTTTATTTTACGAGTTTCAAGGCTATTAAACCTTGAGTGGTTTAGTTAAAGTTATTTTCAAATAAAGTCACTAGATTTGTCACTAAACCTATCATCGAATCACTAAATTTTCGACATGTCTGTACGTCACTTTTACATCCAATCAAGTTGAGCGAAGACAATGGCCGCGTTCGTAAGAACCAAGCGCTCAAGTAGCATTCGTCTGTGATTGGCTTATTTCAAAGAGATTCAAAAAATCCACCAATCACAGATGAATGCTACTTGAGCGCTGGTTCTTACGAACGTGGTCAATGGCAAACTGGGCGTCAGTGTCCTATCTGCGTTTCCTTAATCTGTGCTGCGTCAACCAATCTATTCATTAGGGTCAAATGGAATCATAGCACGTTGGTGGCAAATAAATAATGAAATAAATAACACAAGGGTAGATTTTGACGTTAATTTTATCCCTAATTTTGTTCTGTGGAAAGACGTCGCCAAACTGGACATCGTTATCCTATCTGAGCATTCTTAATCTGTGTCATCCAACCTATTTGTCAGTGGCCAATCGAAACATGGTATACTGGTGGGAATTTATTTAAATAACACCGGGAGTAGGTAGATGTTGACGTTAAATTTAACTAATTAATTTTGTTCTCTGGAAAGACATCCCTAAACTGGGCATCGGTGTCCTATCTTGATGTTCTTAATCAGTGTTATCTAACCCATTTATTGCGGACCAATAGAAACATAGCATACTGGCGGGAATTTAAATAACATAGGGAGTAGAACTTGCCGTTAACTTTATCTCTAATTTTGTTCTCTGAAAAGTCGCCGCTAAACCGGGAATTGGTGTCCTATCTGAGTGTTCTTAGTCTGTGTCACTTAACCTATTTACCAATGGACAATAGGAATATAGCACACTGGCGGGATACTTAAATAAAAATGTCTATCCACATTTTTCATTCAAAGTGAACGCATTTTATGGATTTGAAAAATATGTATATCCAGGCGATATGAATTCTTTCCTTAAAGCTAGTTTTAGACGGTTATATATTTACATGTAATTCTACGTACATTCATCAAGATTGTATATTTTTCCGTGTAAACAGAAATTTCTACATGTAAATAAATAACATGTGTTTTTTTAAAAATGCCATAAAGGTTGGCCATGAAAATTAAAACTCATGTCGTAGCTTGGCATCTAACACATGCCAAATCTGAAAATTTCAAGTAAATGAATGGAGCTAAGACATGAATTTTCTTTTCCACAGCCACCCCTTATGGCATTTTTAAAAAAACACATAGTATAATGACAATAGAACTTGTTCTAATTTTGAAGGTCATATACGTGCATTTTGTGCTTTTCTAGGGATTGTGTATTTGCTGTTGGTGTTAGTGGTCATAAATTACTTATTTTTTATTTTCAAGGTTTTACCAACTTACATTTCTGTCTACCAGCCTAAAAATACCAATTTATCTGTTTAAGTATTGTGTAATACACAACAAATTACATGTGAAAAAACATGTAGAAATACACGTATAATTAATTACACGTAAATATAATACCGTGTAAAAACTAGCTTTAAAAATAAAGTATGCCATAGGTCTGTTCCAACCACGCTTTGTGACCGTTTCGAAACCGTCACAAGCATGCACTCATCAAAGTTTTACACTCGACAAAGTTGTCAACATCATCATTATTTCGGTGGGCAACTGATTATGACGGTTTCTTGAACGGTCAGAAAGCGTGGTTGGAACAGAGCTCATATAAGGGCAGTTATTTAAGATATAATTTTCGAGGATTTACCTTGTACTTGTATTAGAAGAGGAGGAGGAAGAAGAGGGTCAGATTTAAGTCATAAAATCAAATTAAATTTAATGAAAGGAGATAAGGCCGCATCTGCAAACGTACAAGTGGACTGTTTGCAGCTCTTCCTAATTAACCAGCTTCAAGTGAAATGTAAATAATGTTCTACGGAGCATTTATTACATATTCGTGTAAAAAGATCTACTCAGAGCTTTGTATCTGTACCATCCATTAAATTATTGCAACACCGACGTCAACGTGTTTGATTGCGAAAGGTCACAACGTTTTATCTTAATTTAAACAATAACAAAACCGCGATATTATTTACTCGTTACTTATGTAATGTATGTAATGTGAGGTGAAGGTCACAGTCAACTTGGAAAGATAAATCGGAGATCATTCGTTAATAAACGCGCGCACAAAATTTATTCTCCAGTTCTTGAGTGTGGAAGGAAGAAAAATCCGCTGATTCTTTTTGGCCGTAGAAATGGAAGCCATACAATTCAACGCGCAAGAAAAGAAGTTGAAATTGGTCGAGCTGCCCTTACCTAAAGTAACAGAACCGAATCAGGTCTTAATTAAGGTTGCATTTGCTGGGATTTGTGGAACTGATCTACATATCATACAGGTAGGTGATATCTAAAGAGTACGAAGCAAAAAGTTAAAACATTTCCACGAGAAGAAAGGAGTATCTTTTAATTACAAGTACCAATGCACCGTGAGGTCGAAAAATAAAGAAAGACTTCAATATATATTTTTTTTTGGAAAAATCGCTTTTCTTTTTGCTATGTTTATTTTAAAAATATTTTGTATTATATAAGAGTTCCAAATGTCTTGTTCCCTATGCATAAAATCAACAATTTTTGAGTTGACATTTTGCATATGATTGCAAGTAATTTTAGTAAAATTTGCAAAGCGGGCCTTAGATTTTTATGGCGAATATGATCAATTTGTTTCAAGTAACCCTTGAATCTTTAAACGCACAAATAAAAATGTCATCGTGACATTTCTTTTCTAATTGACTTTAGCCATAAATCGACCATATTTGATTCCAATATGGCGTCAGTATGACATTCGCGTTCGTCTCTTGGAGATCTTTAATTGGATGGGTCACACGACGTGCTTTCCTTTCTTGCAAACATTTTCAAGGACATCTCGGACTTTTTCTTTGATTGATCAAGACGGCGCCGATGTGACAGTTGTATTCGTCTCTTCGAGACCTGTCATTTTATGTGTCACACATTTCATTTTCATCTTAAGAACGAAACTTTTGTATTTTGCAAGAAAAAAGCAAAAGATACTGCAGATTGAAACAAAAAAAGAAAAACAAAAGACAATCGATTGAATGTGTCTGCGTAGAAGAAAGTCGTACATCTTTCGCAGACAACGAAAGAACAAAACCAAAGAAGATCGACTGTCACAGAGAGAAGTAACCATGATTTTGTCATACGGAAAAATAAAAGGCAATCGCTCGATCCTCTCTGTATAAAAGAAAGTCGATCATTTATTGCAGATAAAAATAAAGAAAAAAAAAAAAAAACAAAAACAAAAGACGAACGATTGTATAATACGTATAAGGTCATGACTTTGTTACAAAGTTTTTTTTTTTCTATTTTTCTTTTTCCTTCTTCATAGAAGATAAAAATGGTAAAAATAAAACAAAAGACGATCGATTCGGTAACGAATTTCAATTTCTTACAACTGTTGATTGAAAGTCAACCTTTCAGTATCACTTAACAGCTGTCAAAATCAATGTAAAAGTAATTTCTCACACTATTTTAGGCCAAAAATCGGGCGCAAATTGTCGCGACCTTAACTGTTGATTAAAAGTCAATATTTTGACAGCTGTCAAATCAATTTAAAAGTTGACGTTTCGCTACCATTTGACAACTGTCAAAATTATTTTAAGAGTCGACGTTTTGCTATCGTCTGATAGCTGCCAATGTCAATTTAAAAATCAATATTTCGCTATCGGTCGGGTAGGTTTTTCATTATCTTGTGACAGCTGTTTAGCAGCAACTTTAGTGAAACGTTGCTTTTCAATTGAATTTTACAACCTGTCCGACCTATAGTGAATTTTGATTTTTATTTTGACTTTGGCAGCTATCGGACGATAACAAAACGTTAACTCTTAAATTGATTTTGACAGCTGTCAAACGATAGCGAAACATTGACTTTTAATTGGATTTTACATCTCGTCTCACCGATAGCGAAACATCGACTTCTAAATTACTTTTGACAGCTGTCAAAATGGTGGGGAAACGTTGACTTTTTAATCGGATTTCACGTCTCGTCTGATCGAGAGCGAAACATCGACTTTTAAATTGATTTTGACAGGTGTCAAACGATATCGTTACGTTGACTTTTAAACTGATTTTGACAGCTTTCGAACGATAGCAAAACGTTGACTTTTAATTTGATTTTATATCGTATCCGGCCGAACGATTTTTAAACTGACTTTAGCATCTGTCAAACGATAGTGAAACGTTTACTTTTAATTTGGTTTCATAAATTGTCCGACCGATAAGGAAATGTTAATTTTAGATTTTGACATCTGTCAAACTACAGCGAAACTTTGATTTTTAAATTGACTTTGGCGTCTGTCGAATGGTAGCGAAAGGTTGACTTTTAGTTGAATTTTACAACCGCTTGAGCGATGGTAAACATTGACTTTTAAATTGATTTTGATAGCTGTCAAACGATAGTGAAACGTTGATTTTTAATTTAATGTCATCAACTGTCCGACCGATAGTGAAACGTTGATTTTTGACTTTGACAGCTGTCAAACTATAGCGAAACTTTGATTTTTAAATTGATTTCGGCGTCTGTCGAACAGTAGATAAAGGTTGACTTTCAATTGAATTTTACAACCGTCTGACAGATAGTAAAACATTGACTTTTCATTTGATCTTGACAGCTGTCAAACGATAGTGAAACGTTGACTTTTAATTTAATTTCATAAACTGTCCGACCGATAGCGAAACGTTGATTTTTGACCTTGACAGCTGTCAAACTAGAGCGAAACTTTGATTGTTAAATTGACCTTGATATCTGTCGAACAGTAGCAACAGTTGTTGAATTTTACAACCGCCTGACGGCTAGCAAGACATCGACTTTTAAATTGATTTTGACAGATGTCAAATGATAGCGAAACTTTGGCTTTCAATTTGATTTCATAAACTGTCCGATTGATAGCGAAACGTTGGTTTTCAAATTAATTTTGACAGCTGTCAAACGATTTAATTTGATTTTACAAACTGTCCGATCCATAGCGAAACGTTGGTTTTCAAATTGGTATTGACAGCTGTCAAACGATAGCGAAACATTGACTCTTCATTGGATTTTACGACCCGTCCGACCGATAGCGAAACATTAACTTTTAAATTATTAATTAATATAAATTAAATTATCGAACGATCGCAAAACGTTGACTTTTAATTTGATTTTATATCGTGTCCGACCGAATGATTTTTAAATTGACTTTGGCAACTGTCAAACAATAGTGAAACGTTGACTTTTAATTTGATTTCATAAACTGTCCGACCGATAGCGAAACGTTGATTTTAGACTTTGACAGCTGTCAAACTACAGCGAAACTTTGATTTTTAAATTGATTTCGGCGTCTGTCTAACAGTAGGTAAAGGTTGACTTTTAATTGAATTTTACAACCGTCTGACCAGTAGCAAAACATTGACTTTTAAATTGATTTTGACAGTTGTCAAACGATTGTGAAATGTTGACTTTTAATTTAATTTCATAAACTGTCCGACCGATAGCGAAACGTTGATTTTTGACCTTGACAGCTGTCAAACTATACCGAAACATTGATTTTTAAATTGACTTTGACGTATGTCGAACAGTAGCGAAAGCAAAACATTGACTTTTAAATTGATTTTGTCAGCTGTCAAATGATAGCGAAACTTTGAATTTCAATTTGATTTCATAAACTGTCCGACTGATAGCGAAACGTACGTTTTCAAATTAACTTTGACAGCTGTCAAACGACTTCATTTCATTTCATAAACTGTCCGAGCGATAGCGAAACGTTAGTTTTCAAATTGACTTTGACAGTTGCCAAACGTTGATTTTTAAATAGCTTTTGACTGCTGTCAAATCGCTAAATTGAAAAAAAAATGGCGAGACAAAAGATTATAGAAAAGACGAGTGCCTCGTTTAAAAAACAAACGAAACCTCAGACGATGGTTTTCCTTTTTTTCTGTTAACGTAGACACTTTCGATCGTATCTCGATCATCTTCAATTCAAGGATGAAAACTCGGAAATATGCAAAATTGACATGTTTTAGGCATTTTTTTTGTACAGAAGTAAAACTATGACTTTTCTAAAAATACTTGAATTATCACTTTTGTATACTTTTTAATCTGTCAAACGTCAATAATTCTAAAACAATCGATTTTAAGTTTTTGAATTTTACAACTTCTGAAACTGTGAGAAAAATGGGAGTTACTATTAAAAAAAATTGATCTCAGCTCAGTTTTTTTTTGGGACACCCTGTATAATACAATACATTTTAAAAATAAAAAATTAAATATTGAAAATATTTAAATATTAAAATATTGAATTTGTTCCTCGCTTTTCGATCTCACGGTATATCGACTTTAATGTCAATATACCGTGAGGTCGAAAAATAACGGACAAATTTCATATCTTAAATTTACTAACTTAAAAATGTTAACTATGAATTATGAGAGAGAGAGAGGGGGGAACTCAAATGAAAAAGTACGGTTCACAAAAAAAATTCATTCCGAAAAGAGGGCAGGGTAATTTTTTTAAAAGCAAAATACGATAACAATTAATCATGTTAATAAGGGGGTCCTCCAACTCCTCGTTTCTTTAACAATTTTGAGTACCGCTTGAAACACATAAATATGCAAATTATTTTATTTAGGGTGAATTCCCCTGCAAGCAAGACGGACCTGTAACCCTGGGCCATGAATTCTCCGGGGTAGTTGTCGACACCGGATCAGCAGTAACCGAAGTAAAGAGGGGAGACAACGTTGCCGTAGACCCAAACAAGTAATGTTTATTTAAAAAATATTTACTTTCATTTCTAACAAACACCTACGAGTGTAGAAAATGTTGATAAAAAAATAAAATTCCTTTTGGGAGCTATAGTTCTAATCCTACTGACTGCGCCAAGTCGTAGTGCGTCTATTATATTCAAACAAACTTTTGTTTATATTTTTTTTAATACTTAATAAAATTAACTGTATTACTATTATTATTTGTACGACAACACACAACACTCACAGAAACAAACAAACAATAAAAATAATTGTGTTTTCAGAGGTTGCCAGGTCTGCACGTATTGCCATTCGGGAAATCCCCACTTTTGCAAAACCGGTGGTCTCGCAAGCACCATCGGGATCTACAGGAATGGGGGTTGGGCTGAATATTGTTTAGCCCCCGACGTGCAAGTTTCTAAGCTACCAAACAACATCCCTTTAGATCACGGTATGTTTTATTCAAATACAAGAGTACAGTCGCAGGCAATTAAAAGAAAACGAAAAGCGATAAAACCGTGCCTTGGTGTTAAGCAAATTTCCGAGCTTTATCTTTTAACTGTCCACGACTATGTATACATCTACATTGATTTGAATCACCCTGTATAAAACGTCTTGTATAAATTAAAATTTGCAGCTGCGCTGTGTGAACCACTTTCGTGCTTGGCGCACGGCTGGGACAAAATATCACCCATCACGGTGGGCCAGAACATTTTGATCATCGGTGCGGGCATAATAGGAAACCTTTGGGTGGTCTCCCTGCATCTACAGGGCCATCGCAAAGTCACCATATCCGAACCGAATCCAGCCAGGAGGAAATTGGTGGAAAAACTGAGTGAGTTACACCGTTTCTTTAGCAAAAAAAAACGCGCTTTAAATCGCTTGCTTTTCTGGTGCTAAGTGAGCTTGAAGGTGCTTTGAAGTTGAAGGTCAGCCCCCTTTACTTCGATAAAACAAAACCATAAAGCCGTTACATTTTAGGTACCGGATACGACGTCATAACACCGGACGAACTTAAACGAAGAGAGAACGCAGGGGTCCTCTACGACCTCATAATCGACTGTAGCGGCTACGCCCCCGCCCTAGAAAACGCGCTCAACCTCCTGAACTTCGGGGGCAAACTGTGCATTTTCGGGGTTTCCCCGCCCCACGCGAAAATCAGCGCGTCCCCCTACGACCTGTACATAAAGGAGGCCAGCATTTACGCGATTAAAATCAACCCGTTTACATTTCCGAAGGCGCTGGGGCTTTTAGAAGCGCTCGGTGAGAGGTGGGGGGTGTTGATTTGAATACGCAGGGCGCTTTTATGATTTGCTTCCCCCTTTTTGTTTCAGGTATCTGAATTATGAGAACCTGGGGATCAAAACTTTCGCATTGAAAGAGTACGAGGAGGCCATCGAGTCGCTGAAGAAGGGCACGATTGCGAAAGCAGTATTCAAATTGTGAAAGTGAAAGAAAAACAATCCTAACATGATGTCGCAATGACTTGTTTGTTTTAATAAACCCCCCTCCTCTTCATTTCTTACCCATTAAACTGGATGACAGTGCGCCTGTACATTTTTGACATTTCTGTCAGTTGTCATTTGATTTTTAGGTTATACACCCATGACATTCAATCGTGAGAGCTTTCAGTGAAGTCTATCGTGAATTATTGAAGAAAATCACAACGACAACTGCACGCAAATCAAAATTTATTTCACTTTTCCTTTTTTTTTAATGACATAAAATGACGTGCCTTTTTTTTAAATTTCTCCTCGTAGTTGGCCGTGAATTGTTAGTTGCGAACCAGCCTCAATTGACTTAACGTATGAAACAGCATAACCCCACTTTTAAACTAATTTTGATTCGAAATGGTTCTCTTGCAAAAGTGTATTTTCGAAATGGCTGTCAAAGTTTTTTGAACTTTATGACTTTTCTTTCAATAAGAAAAGCGAGGTTATGATGTACGTCAATTTATTAAAGGTATATTTCGCTTATAATAAACTTGCATATGCAATTTTATTATAAGCTTGCATTTTTATTTTTAAAAATTATGATTTAAAAAGAAATTCTCATTAAATAAACAAAAGTGAGTCTAAATTTCTAAAATTAAGATATATTTTAAGACATTTGACAATTGTGCAATTTTTGACGTAAAATAAAACAAAAGACGATCGAGAAATAGAAAAAATTTATAAAATTTAGAAAAAAAATAAAACTAAAAAAAAAATTGGGCCCAAATTTTTAAAATTAAGATATATTAAGACATTTGACAATTGTGCAATATTTGATGTAAAAAAAATAACAAAAGACGATCGAGAAATAAAGAAAAATAAAATTTAGAAAAAAAGTAAGACAAAAATAAATTCTCATTAAATAAACAAAAGTGGGCCAAAATTTCTAAAATTTTGGCATATTTTAAGACATTTGACAATTTGCAATTTTTAACGTAAAATAAAACAAAAGACGGTTGACAAATAAATAAGGAAAATTTATAAATTAAAAAAAAATGATTAAAAAATCTCAATAAATACAGAAAACTGAGTAGACTTTTAAAATTAAGATATGTATTAAGACGTTCGACAATTGTGCAATTTTTGATGTAAAAAAATAACAAAAGAAGATCGAGAAATAAAGAAAATTTATAAAATTTAGCAGTCTCAAACAATAAATTATTTTTTTTCCTACACTAGTAGAAAATTCAATTTTACCGGCTCATCAGAGAGGAGAAAGCGAACGTCTCCACGGCTAGCCCGCAAAATGAACATAAATGCCTAGCCGAGAAAATAATTTACAAGGCTTTACCACTAGGTGGCGCGACAATAATTTCAGGAATGCTCTCTCATCGACATCAAAAAATTAACAAACTAAGTTTTTTTTAATTTAATTCCACTGGTATTTGATTTTAAAAAGGATTAAAATTATCAAGAAAAAAAAACTCGGCAGCGGTGGGATTCGAACCCATGCCTCCGAAGAGACTGGTGTACTAAACCACAGTCTTGACCGCTCGGCCATGCTAGTACTCGTAACACTGTGTTTTAAAACATCTATAATAATTTTAATAGTAACTCAATTTTAATATTTTTACTTCAAGAAAAAGAACGTTTGTGTGATATTAACAAAATTAATTATAATGTTGTGTAGAAAAAAAAATAATATGTAAACCATGGCGGTAAAGCAATTTTCGAGGTCTCGAGAAGTGTGGCCAGGCTCGGCTTCTCGCCTCGCCTGTCCATATCTTCTCTCGACCTGGAAAACAAGCACTTTACCGCCTCGGTCTACAATATACTATTTCTCAAAATTTTTCTTATACAACCCCATGATATTTTTATACGATCGTAAAAAGAGGAACACCAGTTTGTTGCAAACAATTAGCCATTTAACTTTAATTTAAAACTTTTTTCTGTAAAACTTATAAGAACGGCTCTACCTTCGATGTTTCTTACTTTTTATTCACGCCGTATACAGGGTTTTACTTAACTCTAATCATTACAGATTCACAAGATGTACAGGGTTCTTTCTACACGATTGCATTCATATTATTAAACAATTTTCAACGATGATCTTTAAAAATTTGTTTCAAGTTATAAATAAAATAGAAAATTTCAATGAAATTTGACATTTTTGTTTGCAAAAATAAACCGATGAAGTAGTAAACATTTAAGACTTAAAAAAGTGACATTTTGATAGCTTCGACAAGTTAACGTGCACTTGTCGTAGAAACAAGGCGAATGAATTTTTAAACCAAATTACAAATTATCTTTTTGATTTTTTATTATTTGCTTTCGTATACGAAAAGTCAAGAAATACTTAAAATGGGGTTTTCATTTAAAAATACCAAAAAAAATCAAGATTTTTAAATTTAAACCCATGATTTTTGATTAAGAAAAACGTGATTTTTATCAACACTGTTCACAACTATTAATTCACGGCCAACCATGAGGAAAATTTTAAAAAAGGCACGTCAGTATGTAGTCAAGATTTTTTTTCATTGCCTGTTCTAATTGATTGAAATAAATAAAATAATGAATAAAAAAAAGTAAATAAAATAAATCATAGCTTTTTCTATGTGTCCAGAAACCGGTTACAAGTGTATCAGTCCGGATGAACTCAAGAAGCTGCAAGAAGATGGCGCTCTTTACGACATAATAATCGACTGCAGTGGTTTTGGCCCCGCCATCGAGGGTGCGGTTCAGCTTCTGGATTTCGGGGGAACCCTGTGCATTTTCGGAGTCTCTCCACCGCACGTGACCATAAAGTAAGACGAGCACAGAATTAATTTACTTCCGAATAACTCCTTTATAAAATTCAGGGTGTCCCCGTTTCATGTGTTTTCCAAAGAAGCTACCATAGTTGGGGTCAAAATCAATTGCTACAGTTTCCGGAAGGCCTTAGCACTGCTGGAATCTTTAGGAAATAGGTGAGAGATAGCCGCTTCATACATACTGAGTGAGCATTTGCAATCCGAAACGTAGGAAGCATGACAGTGGCACATTTGATCAAAATCATATTAAAAAGATCAAAAAAATAAATTCAAATTTGAATTTAAATTTAAATATTTAATTAATCAATTTAATTTAAATTTAAATTTAAATTCAAAGGTAGTCATGCTAACTTTTTGTGTTCCCTATTGAAAATGTTCATAGGGTACATTTAAAAAAATTCAAAATTCACAAGTGATTGCAAAGATAAAAAGAAAAATCAGTCGCACCTCTATAACTCGAACCTCCACAACTCGAAATGTTCTGTAAGTCGAAATTTACTGATGTCCCTGCACATAGTGTATGACTGAGAATTTCTTTCTTTAACTCAGTAAAGATTCGAGTTATGGAGGTTCCACTGTATATACAAAAAAATGACATAAAACGTAAACAAAAAAAAATTCTGCAAAACGCGCATTTCAAAATGATGAAGAAGGGTTTGAATTATTATATTTATATTTAATTTCGATTTTCTTTTCCCTCCTAAATGTACCCTGAAAATTTTTCCCATAAAAAAACCTTCCATCAAGTTTTACCCCAAGTTTTAGGGAGAGAAATCCTAAGTTGGCAACAATGCTTGAAGCCCCGGGGCTTTACAACTTTCTAACAGTGTTGCCAACTCAGAGATTTCCCCTCTAAATTTAGGAGGAATTTTTTTAGAGGTGAAGTTTTGCTTTCGTTTAACTATCATTTTAACAATTTCAATCTGACATCTTTATTTAGTGAGTCTTTTGTTTTTTATGTAATAACAAACGAATAACTCGCCTTCTGTCAAAATTCAACTGTTTTCGAGATATTGGAATATACAAAAATATACGACTTTTATCGTTTTATTTTTTAATTTAACAGCTTTTTTGTTGCCGTTCAGTTTCTTGTTTTCTTTCTATTAGAAAATTTTTAAATCTTCAGTTTCAAGCAAGAAATAACGAAACCCATTAAAAAAAATCGTAGTTCAAATTCAAGATATAACGAAACACAAAATCATAGGTCGTAGTTCAAGTTAAACATCCGGTGAACCGATTTTTATTTTTTAGGTTTAGTTTTCGTAAACTGGCTTTTCGAAATCATTAAACAAAAAAAAAGAACGACGTACCTATTAATTCCGTCGAATTTTTAATGGTTTGCACAAAAATCGACAGATGGCGCTGGGGTAGAGCAAAGTTTAAAATACGCTTTAAAAATCAAATCGCCCCAAAAAAAAACGAATTACATTTTTTGCGCTAATTCGTTTTGAATCGAGAGAAACACTCAAGGAATTTCAAAAATCGCAAAATACTGTTGAAGGGAATTTCAACTAATTTTAGCATCAAATTTTTAAAATATTATCGCCATCTGTTGAGATTAAGAGAAATTGTTCCACGAATCGTTTTAGTTAATCCCAAAACCACAAATTAAAAAAAAAAAAAACTAAAACGAAAAATAAGCACTCGTGAACAAGAGCGAAGTAAACAAGAAAAAGAATTTGATTTTTATTCTTGATAAACAAAAAAAGGCGTTAGAATTAAGACAATAGAAACAAAAGACGATCAGAATTTTGTGGCTTCAAAATTTCCAAAATTAAAAACAAAAATCAATTCATCGGATGTTTAACTTTCGTTTTCTCGGTCGCTCTTATTCCTACACTTTATTTTAAGCCGTGATCTCATTCGCCGCCATCTGTTGATAGAACATTCAAGTTAACAAACAACTCGCGAACAATAGCGAAGCAAACAAAAGAGAATTGGTTGAATTTTCGATCCAAAAAGGCACAGATGGCGCTGGATTAGAGCAGAGTTGAAAATACGCTTTAAAAATCAAATCGTCCAAGAAAAAACAGAATTAATTTTTTTTGCGCTTGGGGCTAATTCGTTTTGAATCGAGAGAAACACTCAATGCATTTCAAAAATTAAAAATCACACAAAATATTGTTGAAGGAAATCTCAACAGATGGCGCTGATATTTAAAAAGCGCAAATTTGTTGTTAAAATTAATTTTAAAAAATTCGTTGCGAGTTGGATTTGATTGCAACGGTTAAAAAACGGCCGCGAGATGTCGCGACCCTAAGCTGCTGTGAAAATTAATATTTTGTTACGTTTTTTTATTGGCTGATAGCCTAACTATTTTCGGGATATTGGTATATAGAAAAATATACTAGTTTTTTTTTTTGCTTTTAATGGTTTATTTAGTAGTTTTTTTGTTATCGCTTAGTTTTTGTTTTCTTTTAACTATCACTGACAGTTTCAACCTGACATCATTAATGAATTTTATTGGTTGAATCTTTTGTTTCTTATCTAATAACAAACAAATAACTCGACTTACATCAACATTCAACTATTTTCGAGATATTGGAATATACAAAAATATAAGTACTAAAGTTTTTTTTTTTTTAATTTAGTAGTTTTTTATTGCCGTTTAGTTTTTTGTTTTCTTTCTTTTCGAAAATTTTTAAATCTCCAGCTTCACGCAATATCGAAAAATTTTAAAAATCTTGGCTCCAGATAAACATCCGATGAACGGATTTTTATTTCTTGAGTTTAGTTTTCGCAAACTAGCTTTTCGAAATCATTGAACAAAAAATATAACGACGTACTAATTCCCTGGAATTTTTCATGGTTTACACAAAAGTCGACAGATGGCGCTGGATTAGAGCAGAGTGGCAGAGCAAAGAATAAGCAGAGTTTAAAATCAAATCGATCAGAAAAAACGAATTAATTTTTTTGCGCTATTTCGTTTTGAACTGAGAAATGCATTTCAAAAATTCAAAATCACGCAAAACACTGTTGAAGGGAATCTCATCATCTATTGAGATTGAGAGAATTGGATCATGGATCGTTTTAGTTAATCCCAAAAACACAAATTAAAAAAAAAGAAAATTAAAACCAAAAGCGAAGCAAACAAAAAAAATTGGATTGGTTTTTATACTTGGTACAACAAAATGGCGTTAGAATTAGGACAAAGAAAACAAAAGACGATCAGAATTTTGTGGCTTCAAAAAAATTCCAAAATTAAACACAAAAATCAATTCATCGGATGTTTAACTTTCGTTTCTCAATCACTCTTATTTCTACGCTTTATTTTAAACTGTGATCCCATTCAGCGCCATCCGTTGATAAACATTCTCGTCTATTCAAACAACTCGCGAACAACAGCGAAGCAAACATAAGAGAATTCAATGAATTTTCGATACGACTTGCGTAATAGAAACAAAAGAC
This sequence comes from Dorcus hopei, assembly GCA_033060865.1. Classification (NCBI taxonomy): domain Eukaryota; kingdom Metazoa; phylum Arthropoda; class Insecta; order Coleoptera; family Lucanidae; genus Dorcus; species Dorcus hopei. Next base: position 2,636,950 of record CM065420.1, read on the forward strand.
AATTTTCGTGACAGAGTATTGATGAGCTGACCAACTGACTGTTGACAGTTGACAGCAGCGTGTCATGACTCAGACACTTGACTGTCATTTCAAAGAATTTGTTTCCACTACAGCATGACATAAATATGCACTAAGGAAAAATATTTACAAAATTATACCCATTCATGAATCTTAACTGAAACAAGTTGTATAAATTTATTTCTCTTTTAATCTTTGCAGTCAGTTGTTAGTTTGATTTCTAAAGTAGTTTGGAAAAAAAAATTAGTGGTATTTAGTACCAATTTAGGGAGTTTTCAACTGACGTCTAGGGGAAAAGTCCATTGAGAAGTTGGCAACACCGCTTCCCAAGCAGCTAACATACTGGCTGTGTTCGACAACTACACCTTCGAGTGCAAGTTGGACGTGTATCGCATCTCGTTCACGCACGATTTCAAACTCATTTTGTATCTCGCTCAACTATTTCCAGACGTCTTGTGTTTACATTATTACCATGACAACGGACGCATTTTTAACAACCCACTTTTAAGTAGAGCGTAAAAAGTTCGATGGAAATAATGTAAACACAAGACTTGAAACAGATAAGCGAGATGCAAAATGAGTTTGAAATCGTGCGTGAAAGAGATGCGATACACGCCCAACTTGCACTCGAGAGTGTAGTTGTCGAACACGGCCACTGTGATCAACAATTATTATTGAATGTGCCGCTCTATAATAATTTTTAATTGTCCGCACGACGCGGCGTGTAGAAATTATTACTGATATCTTTATAGGCAGAGGTAGTAAATAACTACTGGGGAATGAAAGATTGATAATACAAAGTGGTCAAGAATGACTGTTTCAGTTGGCAGTGCTGAATTTTATTTTTAAATGGTACAACTGGAGTAACTTCCGGTTGTTGACGGCTCGTCACTGACAGCCGTCACTTTACAAACGTCATTTGACATTTCTGTTTCCGCCAATAGATGGCGCCATTGAAACTGTATAGGACCAATTACTAAAGGAATCTACTCGGTTTCAACTCAAAACCCAACTTAACCCTTAAAAATAAAAAATTTACGCTGGATTTCACAAACGTCACTTAACTTTAATCATTGATTAAGAATAATCATTCCTATACCTTCAACACATGTAACCATGGCAACGTTTACTTTTAACGGATGATTAAATTTAAGTAACGTTTGTGAAATCCGCCATTAATATTTTTTTAAAACGCTAATTTTTATTCTCATAAGCTACAATCTTGTGGCTGTTGATGTTACGTCAAATAAATCAACGAAGTTGGTTGCAGTGTTGCAAATAGCCGAATAAAAAATACTCTTAATTGTATTGCTGCCAACTCAAACAGTTATTCTGACTTTTAGCGTTTTCGATTCACTTGCACCGGTTGCACTCAGTGTATTTGCATCTTCTTTTCACATCATGTAATAACAAGGTGAAGATATTCTAAGTGCGCACTAGTGCGGTCAATCGAAAACGTTATTAGTATTTCGGAAGTATTTCAGACCCAAACCTTCAATCATTGTTGATCACAGTATATTAGTGGGCCACACACCTTGATGACTTCGGTGGCGACATCTATTATTATAATGTGAAAATCTATTACCAAAATGGTGCCGCCACCTATTACGAAATTTATTTATTTTTTTCTGTGGCAACACTGGTTACAATTTACACTTTTTCTGGCAACAAACAATGTAGTGTGTATAAATTAATGAATGTTTAGTTAACCCTAAGATTCTTTTTTTTTAATTGATTGATTAAATAAGGCAGCATCATCTTAGGCTAGCCGTTAATTTCCATTGAATGTTTGAAGTCTGGATTATTATTACTACATGATTACATTATGTAACTAAATAATTTTCCATAGATAAGAGGCCACGTTCCGATAAAAAAAAAAATTAGTAAATAATTGGTTATCTCTGTTATTTTTTAAACTTTGGAATGTAATTTTGCAATTATTTTCTTGCTTCTCCACGTCAAACTTTAAAAAAAAATCTGAGAGTGCTTAATATAATTTCTCATTCATTTCAGGTATCTCAATTACGATAGCCTGGGCATTAAAACCTTCTCGATCAAAGACTACGAAGCGGCCATCGATTCCCTGAAACGCGGTACCATTGCGAAGGCGGTCTTCAAGTTTTGAAATATTTATTTACAAAAATAAACAATTTGCAACTGGCTACTTCTTCGCTCGGTCTTCAATTTCAATGCACCTCTCGATAATCCCGTGGAAATAAGCGAGATAAATGGCTCCGATTAAGCGCAGGGGCCCCAATAAACAGCTCTGGTAAACCATTTCGAATAGGGTCGAGACCGGGGCCATACCGCAGCACATCGTCGTGAGCAGAAAACTTTCAAATCCGATGTAGCTCAGAAAATTGCCCGACTATAAAACACCTCAGAATCACCTGATTATAAAAAAAGCTCAGAAACTTACTAGGGCGTCTTTCATTATCTTCTTGGCGACCTTGTCGGATTTGAAGAGGCCTGCGACTTCCGAAATCATGCATGTTTCCTTCGGTTTGGATTGGTTTTCTTTGGCAAAACCCGGGGTGTCGGTGTCGGGTGGAAGGGCCAGCGTGACGTAAATATTGTAAGGCCTCACTTCCATGTCGAGAGCTTCGGCAAGGCCTTTAACAGCGAATTTGCTTCCGGAATAAGCGGAGTATCCGAAAATGCCCAGAAGTGAGCCCTGCGATCCTGTGAGTACGATGGAGCCTTCCCTGCGGGCCTTCATTCTTTTAACGATGGCTTTTATGGGGTTGTAAGTGCCGAAGTAGTTCAGGTCCATCAACTTCTTGACGTCGGAAATCGGGGTGTCTTCGATTTTACCGCAGATCGCCGTGCCCGCGCAGTTTACCAACATAAAAATCGGGTGTACCTTGTCGAGTTCGTTGAGGCGTTCGTTCACGTCGGGGTAATTGGTGACGTCCAGGCACGCGAAGCCAATTTTCTGGACGTCCGAAATTCGCGCCGCTTTGATTTCCGCATCTGCTTCCTCCAATCCCTGCAGGTTCCTGGCGATTATCGTGACATGCGCTCCGTGTTTTGCCGCCAAGACGGCGATCGCCTTTCCGATCCCGCTCGAGCCTCCAGTCACGACAACGTGTTTATTTTTTATCGACAGTGGCTTATTGCAAAATACCGTGTCGATTAAGAGGATAAAAACCAGGATTGAAACGGCGAGCAGGAGGAACAACATTTTTCTTGTTTACTGTTTGTTGTCAACGTCAAAACCGCGAAATTGTTTTCCGAACGCAGCGCCACCTCAATTCATTCGAATTCAAATTGTAACTTGAGGGGCGGACCGGCGGACGACACGCAGGAAACAAAAAATAAATTACTACTACTACTACTACTAGTGCGACGTTCTTAATTTGATTGACGCTTTGTTAAATTGATTCCTTTTCAAAAATTCAACGCATTTTGAATACAAAACATATCGAAAATACTGGTTTTACCTTGAAAGTTTGAGCGTCGTCGAAAAAGCGCGATGCACTCGGACATTAGCCAATTTTCACTACTGCCAACTTAAGATATCAACTAGAAAATCTTGTCGCAAAATAAAATTTGAATGTGACCAAGAAAATAATGAAACGATAATGAAATTAACGTTCCGTAGTCCGAAATGTCACGTAAAACATCAAAATACAGTAAAATATTCAAAAAAGCGCAAAACTTCACTACAGACTAGAAATACTCAGATAGGTCACGCTTTCACAGATTAAGAATACTCAGATAAGACACTCCTTACCGACATCTTTAATGTAATTCGTTCGAATTCAAATTATAACTCGAGTGTGTCTCGTAAACAACAATCAAAACTAAACCGACTCCTAACGCTCTTAATTCTATGGACTTTTTTAATCGGCAATTTTTTCCTTTTTATAAATTCAAAAGCCGTTATCAAGAGGTTTGTTCCATTAGGAGGTTCTGACTAGTTCGGAACCGCCAAAATCAGTTGCCCACCATAGAAATGACCGGTTTCAACAGCGCCATCAAGTGCACAACTTTGATGAAAGCATGTTTTTGACGGTTCCGAATTATTCAGAACCTCCTAATGGAACAAACCTAAGTAGGCTTATGTCAAATGCAAATTTTGCAAAGTCACGCTTAACCACACAATTATTACAAACATAACCTAACTTTTAATGTCCTATTTAATTACGATTATCTAAAAAATGGACAATGAAACGCGATGAATGAAATAAAACTTTCATTTTATTACAAACACCTCGAAGATGTAAACAAAGCCTTTGACGGTTGACAGCTGACGGTTATTCAAAGTTGCAACATACGTACTAAGCTACGACGTGCCGTCATAAAATAAAAGTAAGTTCAGAGCCTTCTCGATAACGGATTTTTTTGAACGCACGTTATATTTTTTAATAAAGAGAAGTGACTCAACAGTCGTATGTAAAAAAAGTGGCCCACGAATTGGGTAAGCGAACGTCTGTTTCACACACAAGGCAATTCCAAAGTATGTGATCTAAAAATACGGCAAATAAATATTTTAAATTAATTCAGTGATCCACAACAGGTCTGCTCGATAGCTCTGCACTTTCTACACTTTTAACACCTTTACTCCATTTTTCTCACTTCTACTCTCATTAATTATATACATCTCACTCTCTCAGTGCGATTGGTGTAAAAAGTGTAGAAAAGTGCAGAGCTATCGAACAGACCTATTGTTTACCGTCAAATGTAACAACTTTACACCATCCACGAAAATTCTCACAAATAATTTATTTTTTGTGATTGTGTTGTCTGACGTCACTAATCTTTATTAAAAAAATAAACCATAACACAAAACATAACAACGATAACACTATTTTTACCTTGAAGATTTGAGCGCCGAAGAAAAAGCGTGATTCATGCTGATGCCAGCGAGCTTTCACTACTGCCAACCTAAAATAAACTGCGAATTCTTCTTGCAAAGTAAAATCTGTATGTAAAAGCTAACGAAAGGATTGAAATTACAATTAATTTCACTTTTGTAGCCCGAGTTACAAAAAAGTGCAAAACCGTACCACACGACTAAATACACTCAGATAGGACGTGACATCACAGAGCAAGAAAGCTCAGATAGGACATATGTTACCGACATCTCTGACGATTCGATCAAAGAATATTCACTTTGAACAAGAAGCGACACTTCCGATAATTGTTTCAGTACGCATGCTTGCCAGAAACATAAATCAGTTGTTCTCACGTTGTTCGGTTGTTTTCTTGTGTCACTGATGTCGAGTATCGTTAATTGTGTTCTAAGTTTGATTTCTGGCTAATGTTATTAGTAGTAACAACTGATTTGATTAAGCAATAGGGAACAAATTGACGTTTCTGGCTAGCACGTGCGAAGTGTCGCTTCTTATTCTAAGTGAATATTCCTTGAATCGATTTCAAAATGTAACCTGAGGGGCGTCTGTATGTAACAAACACAAACAAGCTCCTCGCGCGGCTTGTCTGCCATTTTGGAGCCCCTATTTATATACATATTTAGCAAATAACAGGTTAATTCGATATGCAAAAAATAAAAGCTGCCATAAGTACCGCGTGATTTTTAAAATTTTTTATCAACTCCTGCCGTGGAATTTGGACGGCATGTCGTAGCTTTCCCGAAAACAGCATAAAGGAGTGCAATGACGTATTTTTCACTTAAGCAAGGACATGCCGTCCAGATTATTATCTCATGGCAAGTTGATAAAAAATTTTAAAAATCACTTGGTATCTATAATTTGTCACAAGACGCTCTATACTACCTTCATGTGATCGGAGAGGAGACTCCTGTCTCACTTCATTAGGAAAATTGGTGATCGTGAAAGTAGTGTTGCCAATTGTCTTTCACAAAAACTCTGATTAAGCCAAAAATGTATTAAGAGCAAGATAATAACCCACTAAAAGAATGCAGGAAAACCATTAGGTAATTTTAAAAATCAATGCAATAATAAACAATTCTTTAGAAATTTGTTGCAGGTTAGCTCAAGAATCGGTCGCAGGATGTCGCCACCTAAACTACACATTTTTTAGTAGAAATATCGTTGGTGTCAAAACTACAATAGACGAAAAAATTACGAAATTCGTATATTTGTATTCCTCTTCCCCTTTGTTTCAGAATTTATCTTCAAAGTTACGAATTATAATCAATTAATCGTCGGTTGCCGTGAATGTCAGCGCCATCTATGGTACAGTAGAGGAACAATTTCACGACAATCACGTCATTTTTATTTCCGGCCATTTCTTTTAGTTTACAGTCGATTTTTTACGTCTAATCTTTCTCTCGATCTTGTTTTAAAAAAAAGTATTTCAATTCTCTTGGGTCGTAGTGACGTTCTCGGTTTAAGAACGACAAAATTGTCTTCCCGGACTTATTTTTGTTTCATTCTCTTTCTCTTCTCCTTCGCTCAGTGGTTTATTTTCCTATTCCTGTTCATCTTCATTCAATAATTTCGAATTTTGCAGTTGTCCTTTGGTTGTAGTAAAAAGTACTAGCAGCGCCATCTGTCGTACAGTTTGGAAACAACTTGAATGCCCTAATTCTTCGCCACGTCAGTTCAGATAATTTTTCTTCTAGGTTTTATTAAGCCAGTCACAATTAGATTAATGAATTAAAAAGAATTACTAAAAGAGTGAACCAGCGGCGCCATCTGTTAACGGCAGAAGAAGTACGTTGTCAGAATAATTGGTTCTCTCTTAATCGTTTGCCATTTTCGAATTTCAAACCGACAATTGAATTTCACTTTTTCCCTTCAAATCAGTATGATCAATGAAAAGGAGTGTCATATACTTGGGCGTTCTTAATCTGTGACCCGCCTGCCTCATTTTAACCACACCCAACCTGACGGCGCCAAATTTAAACTGTCATCACTCATTATTTCATTAAAAAAAAAAAAAAATTAAAAAGTAAAATATAACGTGTAATTTCAATGTCAAATTAAAAATAAAGTTTCATTAATACTGGTTGTGATTCCAATACAAATAAATTTCAAATTTCGCGCCGGAATAAAATTGTAGTTCGATAAGGTTAACATATATGGCGCCATAGGATTATATTTTTTTACGAATTTCAAATCTCGCGCCGAAAAATCGTAGTCCGATAAAATTTGCATAGATGGCGCCCACGATTTAGTTTTTCTTTTAAATGGCCGAGCAATTTAAATTGAATATTTTTTCTCGTCGACAAGCAACAAAAGCCTTCAATAAACAACAAAATATAAAAATATGTATGTAGAGGGCGCCACGTAATTTCGGTTCTTGTTTTAAACTAAATTTCAACTTGCGGAAGACGATTGCAATTACTAAGCAAAATAAATTTCGCGTCGGAATAAAATCGTAGTCCGGCAAATTTTAGTTATTGTTAGAGAGCGCCACACAATCGTAGTTCGACAAATTTTACATAGATGGCGCCACACGATTAAATTTAAAAAATTATTTCGTTGATTCAATTTCAAATCTTGGGCCAGCACAAAACGTAGTCCGATGAGATTAACATAGATGGCGCCAGAGGATTTTTTTTTTTGAAAAACGAATTTCAAATTTAATCATATCGTTGACAAGCAAACAGTGGAAGATTTAAACAATACAGAATGCAGGAAATAGATGTCACCACATGATTTCAACTTTTGTTTTAAATCTCAGCCTGCGGAAGGCGATTGAAATTACTAAGAAAAATAAACTTCAAATTTCGCGCCGGAATAAAATCGTAGTCTGACAAGTTTTACATAGATGGCGCCACACGGTTTCGATGTACGTATTTTCTAATGGCCGAATCTTAACGTAATTTAAATTAAAAAAATTATTTCGCTGACAAGCAAAAGAAGACTTAAATAAACAGCAACAAAGTACAGAAGTAGACGACGCCACACAATTTCGTTTTAAATTTAATTTCAAATCTTGGGCCAGAAAAAATCGTAGTCCGAAATGATTAAAATAGGTGGCGCCACAGAATTCAATTTTTTTTCAATCTCAATTTGTAGTCCGACAAATTTTATGTAGATGGCGCCACACGATTTCGATTTACACACTCTTAACATCACTATCCTAACGTACAGTATGTCCCATTTGTAATAACCCCCCCCAAATCATTATTAAATGTTAAAATTATTCAGTGTTTAATATTATTAAAAAAATAAAATAAACGGGAAATAAATCTGGATGTGTAAGGAAAGATTGGCAGTGAGAGTAAAACCCAATCCTGTTTTTATTTCTCTATTGTACATTAGTAAAAAAAATCTCATAGAAAAGCATTTTTATAAAAATCAATTCACTTTCAGAGCCGCCTGTTTCAAATCAGATCAAAATGAATCCAATCACTAACCAAAAATCATCAACATTAAAACAATTATTGCTTATAATTCGATTTCGTATACTAAAGTTAATCAATTAATTAATTGCCTGTCCTCAACGTCGTTTTAGTACAAATAAATAATAAAAAAAACTTATGTACAAATACTTGCTTCAACACGATTACACCTTAATTAAATTAATTAAAAAGAGATTATAATGTGGGAGAGATTCATATACCGGCTGTTTCAAATTGGGTGTGCACTGAAGGGATCTCCTAAACCATGAGAGTTACAGATTCGGTTAAATGGAAGAAAAGTTGCACCAGTCATTGCTTAATTCGTATCCATTAACAGAATCAATTTTCTCTTAATTGTTCTTGAAATATTGGTGAAAATGTAAAAATATCGATTTTCTTTTTTCCTCTGTAACTGCCTTATTAAAAATAATTTAGAAATTCTGTCTCAACTTTCTACAGGTACTTTTGGATTCTACTTTAAATAGGGGCAGTAGAATTGTGGTCACACGTTTCGTCTCTCCGCGACCATCCTCAGTTTACATTTTTTAAATATAACGTATACCTTTTTATTATCGTATTTGTTGCCATTTTTTCTCCTGATTGTAATGGTATATCACACTTAATTGTTGATATTAATTTGAAGCTTAAATAATACAGATTTTTATATGAAAATTTTATTTAATACATAATTTCAAATATTTAGTTCATTTTCTTAGGTATAGTGTAAATTTTAATGAATTATTTAATATCTGTCTCTCTAGTTATTGTATAATAAGTTCTTTTAACGGACACTGATAGTGCACATTTGTAGTATCCGTTAAAAGAATTTGTTATACGAGATAGTTGTTGACGAGGCTAATTTTACAAACAAGGGAATATTTAATAGAAATGTACATAGATATTGGTCCAGGGAGAATCAAAAAAGATTTCAACAAGTGTGACCACAGATACAATTCAGCTTAAATGTTTGGTGTGGTATTTGGCATAATAGAATTAATGGTCCGATCATTTACGAAAATCATGTAACAGCCGAACGTTACATCGATTTTTTAAGGACAGCATTGGAAAACATTTTAGATTACATTCCTCTAAATCATATTATGGAATTGTAATTTGAAAATGATGGAGCACCAGCACATAATGCTGAAATAACAACAAATTATTTGAATCAAACTTTTCCTGATAGGTACAAATGGACCTGTCGCGTGGCCTCTAAGATCACCAAATATTAGCCCTTTGATTTTTTGTTGATTGATTGATTGATTTTATTGATTTCTCCTCTTCCGACATTTGAATGTTAGTTATTAATATTTAGTAAGTAAAAAAAGTACTAAGGAATAAATTTACTTATTAAATAAATCATGACGAAACTGTATCAAGCTTTTTTTATCATATTTTAACTTTACTTGAAAAAAAAGTATTAATTGTTATACGTCACTGCAATCAGCAGAAAAAATGCTATCGAAAAGAATAATTAAAAGATATACGTTGTATTTAAAAAATCGAAACTGAAGATGGTCGTGGAGAGACGAAACGTTTGACTTCAATTCTGCCACCTCTATTCGAAACAGAATAAGAAAGTGCCTGTAGAAAGTTAAATCAGAATTTCAAAATTATTTATAATACGAGAGATACAGAGGAAAAAAGAAAATCGACATTTTTACATTTTGATCAATATCTCAAGAAGAAATAAGAAAAAATTTATTCTGTGAATGAATACGAATTAGGCATTGATTTGTGCAACTTTTCTTCCATTTAACCAAATTTGTATCTCTTACGGTTTAGAAGATCCCTTCAGTGCACACTCAATTTGAAACAGCCGGTATAACGAGGTATGTCACGTTAGTGCTGAGAAATGTACAATGTTTTTAGAATAAAAAAAAAACTTCAAACAACATTTTCTTATTTTCTTTTTTCCTAAATATAAATTTAGTGAGCAATTTGTGGCAGTTAGATTCTCGCTTATCACATCTTAAGGAATGATGACAACACCAACAGGAATGCACTACTAATCTAATAACGTGTTATTTGAAGAACATTTTAGGCATCGTTACGCCTTGACCCTCGCTGCCTCTTCTTAACAAATCAGGCTCGTTTAATAAAAACACACTAAGTGCCGCTACTAATCTTATTATGTAGTCTGCGTTTTTATGTGCACGGATAAAAATAGAAAACTTAATTATTTACATCTAAAACTCCTTCGTTAGTTAAAACCTTGCCAATAAAAAGCTATTTATAAACCGGAATCCGAAGGGGAATTTAAAAACATAAATACAAACAAAGTTCAGCTACCGCTAAGTTAAATCAGAAAATAATATCATTTCAAATCATCACATCTACATTATTACTATTATAAAATGAAAATTATTACTCGAGTTTAATTTATGAGTTTCATAAATTGCAATGAAAGAGCGAGACAAAGAACGAGAGCGATCTCACATGGACGAAAGTTATGACTCGACTTGTCCCAAATTAAACCGGCGTGGTTAATGTTGGGCGTTGATATTTCTGTAAACAATCCCACAATTACGTACTCCGCAAACACCATGGTTTCACAAAACACAGAAGACTACACTCACCTGTAAACACAAACGAAGAAAACTGCAAGCAAAGCTACGGTACTGGACGAAACGGCAGCGGCTCCTCCGAAATGCGTTTGTCCACAGGCAGGGGGGCATACGGGAATGATCGATTCTACACATTAACACTAACTATAGCCGACCACACACATGCAATCTAGCATTCGTCATACAGTCGCTTGGTTGACTTACCGAAAAGCTCTACTTTTCCCTCGGATGTGCCGAGTTTATTGGCGGCCTTGCACGTGTATTGCCCGTACTGTCTCTTCTCGATGGTAATCACTCGAATTGTCGTGTCCGTAAACTCATCGGCTGTCGCAAAGTGCGATATACTAAAACCAATCGGTCAGATAATCCCTTTTCACAAAAAGAATCAATCACCTGTAATGTTGGTTGTTGGAGAGAGCGACATCGTCTTTAAGCCATGTAATAGCCGGCGGGGGGTATGCCTCGACGTGACACTCCAAATCCATATCGTACTGCAATGCCTGCCCCAACCTCGGGCGGGGCACCGTCACAACCGGGGCGAACTCGACTTCCACGGCTATATTACGCCTCGTCCCCTTCCCCACGCCATTCTCAGCAACGCAGTAGTAAGTCCCCCGGTCTTCCTTGCGAACGTGCTTGATCTTCAGGATATTCCCCCTATAGATAGAACCCCCAGTCGGGAGGATCGCGTTGTTCTCACGTCGCCAAGTGATTTTCGGCAAGGGGTAACCCCCAGCGTAACACTCCATTTGCACGGCTGTAATAACACAATCACTAAGCACGGGGGGTCAAAAAAATTAAGGCGGTCGTTAACTAACCTTGCTCCTCGGATACGACGACTGATCTCGTCGAGTTGTCGGATATAATCGGGGGCCTCCTGACTTGCAAGTTGACTTCCGCGGTGATTTTGTTGTTCACCGAAATCAGGACTTGGCACATGTAGATCCCGGCGTCAGTCTCCTGGATGTCCTTGATTTGTAAGGTGAACGTCGAGCTTTCCTATTAAGAGGAACGGGGGCGCATTAGATGGGGCAATCAATTGGATTCACTCACCTTATCGTGTCTCAAAGAAAAACGCGAGTCCTGCAGAATCAGCGAACTTAGTGATGAAATGGGGACGTTCGTTCCGTACTGCTTATCGAGCTTCATCCATAAAACCGGATAATCTTGGGCGTACTGAACTGAACATACTAGCTCGACGGTGCCCCCGATGTCTTTGATCTGTTCCTGTGATATGTACGAGATTGTCGGGGATCTCTGTGCGTGTGCTGGAAGGCCCCCCCAAAAAGAGAAAAACAAAGTGAGGTTAGACAAAGTGATAAAACAAAAGACAACGAAACGGTGCCAACAGGAAATCGAAATAACTGGACGAAATTGATGATGCACCGATGAAATCATGCGTGTAATTAAAGGAGCGCCCATTCGATCGCGTCCCCGACACTAAAATAAACGTAATTATTGTAAACTTACCGTTTCGCGCGAAGAAAATAAATAGGGTAAACAATACTGTTTGTAGCAACGCCATTTTTATTACGGTTTGTGTTTTTTAAACACCACACCTTTTCACATCAGGTACTCACTGCGTTCATTAATTCATCACCGCATGTCAATTTGATTTGGCTACGTTCTGGAATGCGACGCCGTTTGAACGTGTTCGACCAACGCCCACTGAATAATAGGCCTGCTCAAAGGAGTGGGAGATTACCCCGAGAACTTGAGACAATGCCGCGCGCGCCGCGTCGTTAACTGACATATTATTTATCTAATGCCGAATGTGTAATGCGGAGTCAGAATTGACCATAAATTTATTATTGTAAAATTAAATATATTCATAAAACTAATTCCAACATGTTAAAATATATACAATGCACGTGTGTGGAATATAATTATGTAAACACACGAGCACGAGTTTAAAAATAATGTACTTAATTATTTTTGTTCTTTCCAATATCTTTAAATTAAAAAAAGAAATAAATCATTTGAAACTATTGGAAATATGAACGATATAGCAGAGTTAACTGAACTACATACAATACATAATAGTTCTAACTACTATTGTCCAGGAGTCGCAGCGAGGACTACTATGATTCTTAAAAAAAAGGAAATTTTTAATAATGTTAAAAAATAAGTTCTCTTAATAATTAAATACGAGATGTAATAATAATACATAATTAAAACAGATGAGTTACTTTCACACTGCGGTACTGAACATGAAGTGACCATTTTAAATTAATCAGTAAGCGCATTTACGTACGCGCTAACAGTTCAACGGCGAGACGCATACTGACCGAGTCCCCCGAGAATCTTGGCGTCCCCCGAAATTTCCATGTTCCCCACTATCTAACTTCGGCCTATGTGAAGTGGGCGTTGGTTCGACTGAAGCGAATATTTTTTTTTCTTAAACTATTCAACTTACAAACAAATACAAGTTTATTCAATTTAATAAGATGCGACTAACTGGGAGATGTATTTTATTTCAGCTTCGGCTGGTTAATTTGCCTTGGCTACGTTCTAAAATGAGACGCGATTTTCTGAACGTACCCCAACAAAATAAACAATTTTTTTTCTAAGCATATCAATTTACAGGTGTTTACATAATACGTGCTTATTTAATGTAACTGTAAAGAGGCAGTAAATAAATAAAAAATAATTTAGTTTCAGTTGTAAATTCCCTTTCTTTTTAAATCTATCCTGAAACCTGAAGCTGTCTGTCAATTTAGGCGAAAGGCCGATTTTTAAATTGAATTTGCGGCTGTAGAAATCGTATTCGTCTTAGGACACATTGTTTAAAAACCAGTACCTAAAATAATTAACTTTAGTGCCTAACGCCTAACCACAGCCTAACTAATGAATACGTGAAACAAGCAAAACAAAAGACGAGCAAAAAATAATTAAGACAATCAAAATACATACGTCAAAAACTTGATAATAATGTTAATCCAAGAGAAATAAAGAAAAGTATATTCAAAGGGCGAGGACACGTTATAAAAAAAAGACAAATAAAGAAACGAAATTAAATTCCAAAACAAAGAGAAATACCTAAAATGACAATCAGATGGCGAAGGAAATTATTCCAACTCGAATGTGAGGGAAAACAGACGACCGAATGACGAAAATGAAAATTTTGAATCGAAGAACGCAATACGATGCGAAACAATAGACGATCGAAGGAATGACAAATGAAAATTTGGAAACGAAGAAAAACAAAAGACGATCGGAAGTTATTTCACGCGAAAAAATAAAACAAACAAATGATGCGAAACAGCAGATGATCGAATGAATGACAAATGAAAATAATGACACGAAAAAAAAAGAAACAAAAACAAAAGACGAACGTAAGTTATTTCATGCGCAAAAGAAAAGAAACAAATGAAACGCGACACGATGCGAAACAACAGACGATCGTAAATTTTGAAACGAAGAGAAACCAAAAGACGTTATTTCACGCGAAAAAAATAAAATAAACAAAAGAAACGCGATACGATGCGAAACAGCAGATGATCGAATGAAAATTCTGAAACGAAACAAAGAAATACAAACAAAAGACGAACGCAAGTTATTCCAAGCGCAAAAGAAAAAAAAAACAAATGAAACGCGACGCCACGCGAAAAAACGATGATTGAACGAGAAACGAAAAAGAAAAACAAAAGACAATCGATAGTTGTTCACGCGTAGAAAAAAATAAACAAATGAAATGCGTGGAGACTATTGTTTCTCGACGCATTTCATTTGTTTCTTGTTAATTTTTTTGCACGTGGAATAACTTTCGATAGTCTTTTGTTTTTTTTTTCTTCTTCATGACCGAAAGACAAACGAAAATTTTGAAACGAAGAAAAACAACCGATTATCGAAAGTCGCTCCGCTTGTAAAAAAAAAGGTGAGCAAATGATGCGCGGTGCGATGCGAAAAAACAGATGATGGAATATCAAACGAAAAAAAAAAAAAAGATAATCGAAAGTTGTTCCGTGTGCATAAAAGTAAACAAATGAAATGCGTTGTGAAACAACAGGTCAACGAATGACAAACGAAAATGAATGAATGACAAATGAAAATTCTGAAACGAAAAAAAAAAAAAAGAAACAAAAACAAAAGACGAACGCAAGTTATTCCATGCGCAAAAAAATGAAATGCGACGCCACGTGAAATAACGATGATGGAATGAGAAACGAAGAAGAAAAACAAACGACAATCGAAAGTTGTTCTTTTCGTTTGTTTATTTTTTTTTGACGTGAAACACCTTTCGACTGTCTTTTGTTTTTCTTTTTCTTCATCATCGAAAGACAAACGAAAATTTTGAAACGAAGAAAAACAATTGACTATCGAAAGGCGTTCCGCGTCAAAAAAATAAACAAATAAAAAGAACAACTTTCGATAGCCAATTGTTTTTCTTCGTTTCAAAATTTTCGTTTCTCTTTCGATGATGCATGAAGAAGAGGAAAAACAAAAGACAATCGAAGGTTGTTCTTTTCATTTGTTTATTTATTTTTGCTTGACGTGGAACTTTCGATTGTCTTTTGTTTTTCTTCTTCTTCTTCATGCATCATCGAAAGACAAACGAAAATTTTGAAACGAAGAAAAACAACTGACTAAAGTCGCTCCGCGTGTAACACGCCTACGTGTCACCTTGTTTGTTGACTTTTACGGACAACTAAATAACCAATAAAACTGTCCAAACAAAACAGATTAAACTTATTGCCAAATTAAATAACTGGACCGAAACTGAAGTGAAAATGTTTACTTGCGGAGAAATCCCAAAAGGTCACACAACAAAGGCTTTATTCCTGCAATTAGGCATGCACTATCCCATCCGTTTAGATTCGGCTACAGCTACCTGACTCTAGCGCCGGCGCTAAGGGACTACCCCAATGACCTATTTATTTGTTATAGTTGAACGACCCTCAGGAATCCGCAATAAACTGATAGTAATTACAAATAGCTCGTAGTCGTCACTGCAAACCCTGGCCTTACGTTGTTGTAACTCAGTTCTTTTGGTGCGTCGGTGAATAAACTTGAGAGATCAAAGGAATTAAATACGTTTAAACAAAAATGCGGAAGTTAGATTTAATTAATTATTTATTGAAAGAAAAAAAAGTAAAAACTCCTTGTACCAGCCACTGCGGGATCTAATATAATGAGCGAAAAAACCCTTACGTTAAACCAATACAAAGAAACAAAATTAATTATTCTTAACCAATTTATACCACCAAATATATGACGAAGAATACAAATAAATGTAAATTACCTATCCGCGTAGAACACACACGCACACTCTTGTTTATACACACCCGCGGCGCGAACACGTACATTCATACACCTTAAATGCACCTCCCGTACGCGAACCTCACCCTTAAAACCTTGTGATACAAGGCTCACAGAACTGTCAAATTGGAGTACTTAAGCTGCGTATGAGTGTACGTATTCGTGGGTATTGTTTAATTGCCTTTTCTCTTAACACACTGTATTTTTAACCTTACCGAAGTAAATGATTTGGCTAGAAAATTAAAGAATGACTGCAAGCACTAAAAGAAAACTCGCGAAGTCAAAATTAAAATAAACAACCGCTCGCTAGAGTGATTCGAACGTTTGTCTGTTTTTCGGGCCTGTTTCTTCCCAAGTAAAATTAATCCACCCCCTCAGACTTCAAGATAATTTTGAAACAAACTTGGACCAATCGCTGCTCTAGCCCCAAATCACGCCTAATCTAGATTTTCTGCACACATACTAGATTAAGAACCCCCAATTAGCTCGTCAGATACAACTCGCGGGTAGTCTGTCGCACTTTGAAACCTTCATAATTTTAACTTTACAAGTGTCCAGGCTGACATTTTTAAAGCATCCGCTGCTTGTCTGAAAACAAAGCAGACCAAAGCGAGCTACTTCAACTTGCAACGTAATTTGATCTCTTTTCTATAACTGACATGTTCCTAAAATTTTAGTGTGACCAATTCGTACAAGATCTGAAAACACAAAACTAAAAGGTTACGGCGATGACTTGTTTATGATGACCGGGAAACCGGAGTGTTATTTGCAGGGCTAACGTTACAAATTTTTCTGCCTCACGCCGGGTGTCTCATTCTCTTGAAAAGGGCCCCGCGGCGCGCTCCGGTCTCAATACTACCGCTTGCAAAATCCCCGACGATCTGAACATGTGTTTGTTATTTACAATTAAATAGCAATAACCGATTTTGTTTTGAAAAACAAATCCGCGACCGTTTCAAAGGTGAGTAAATAAAGAAGACGAAAACTGAAACAACTGAAATAAATTATTTATTGCTTATATACGAAATTTTACACAAAATCCTTTATATAATCAAAATAACACTTTGTATAATACAAGTTTTATAAAATTATCTATAAAATACCATATACAATATTACAATTTAGTTAACTACAAGTTACTAAGAGAGGGGGAGGGGCGTGACAGGGAGCGCGTCCGCCGTTTTCAATCCGACCCAAAATCCAATCGACCGATATTTAATTTTAATTAAATAACGCAAGGCCAAGTCAGACTAGATTGAGGGGTGGGGGGGGGGAGGTGGGAGAGACAAGCGTAAATTAATGGAATGCTCTAAAAACAAAATCTTCACTCCTGTCGTCAATCGCCGGATTAAAAACAAACGCCGAACGTCCCTCGCTCATTCGTTTTGCATGCTACTTTTATTTACGGTACAGTCACACCACGAGCTGCACCCAAAAAAAAAAACCTAAAAAAAAGGAAGAGAACAAAAACCAGTGGCGACAAAACCGAAACAAAATTTATTGTAAAACTAGTCCGATCTTCGAGGGTTGAATGCTGGGACATCTCCAGTTGTACAGATAGTACTGGAGATTTCCGTCCCCCACCCCGAACTTGAGGGGCTCCAAAAATTCTTTATTGTCCATTAGGTCTAGCGCGTTGAACACGTCGAAGTTCAATTGTTTCGCGGAGATGAGGGCGTCGCTCATCAGCTCCATCCAGGGCGTCTTATTGGACACGTTGTAGAAGGAATAGGCGGCCTTGAGGACCTTGTGTACGGGGTGGTGCATCACCGTCGACGGCAGGGTGTAGTAGCTCACGAAGTCGGTTATCACATTGTCCACTTCCACCACGAAGCTATCCACGATGTCCTGCTGCGGTAGAAACCAGTGCATGAAGTCCTCTTCGGAGAAGACCGGAGCCAAATCGAACTTCTTCAGGTACTGGACAGAAACAAAAACAAAAAAGAAAATTCCACGTACTCGATCGACTAACGCCAATCACCTCTGACAACAGTTTATGGGCCTGCGGAACGTCTTCGCTCGTTAACTTTCGAAAGCCGGGGGTTTTCGGTTGGTCGGCCAATTTGTACAACTTCAGAGTCCTCTGCATCGTCATGTTCCTCGAGAGATGAGAGAACTTCACTTCGATTAATTTCTTTGGATTGAGAGATCTATGCCAATACCTGCAACGAACGACCCCCACCCCCTCAAATTTGTAAATTCGAAGGACACGCAGACATTTCGTTTTACAAAACAAAAAACAAAGTTGCATGTTTGACTTTGTAAAAAAAAAAAATACTGTCAAAAGTATCAATTGCAATTTATTGTATTTGGCGCTTTTTTGTTTAAAATATTTTCTCGGTAAAGTCGTAAGTAATCGAATCGAGATAATTACAAAGAATAAAAAAGGAATTCAATTGTTTTCACCTCGGTAGAAGCTATTTGGAGGAAATCAACTTACATTAATACAAGAGATGTCGCTGCTGTAGTAAAAAAAATAAATTGTTTGCATAAATAAATACCTGCAAGTAACCACGGGTTTGGGTAGAACAACCCCCGCAGTGTAAACAGCCTGAAACAGCCCCATCAAGTGCACCCGCCTGGTAATCTCCCGGATCAAAACGGGGGCCACGCGTTTCGACCTCAGCTTCTTGTGCACGCACAGGAAATTAATCTCGACCATCTTCTGCATCCTGAAAACACACACTCGAACAAACAGCCAACAGATGGAGTTCCCTTACTTCTCGTAGATGTTAAGCGTGACGGGGATGGCCGAGATGAAACCGACGAGGCGTCCGCTCTTTATCACTCGCACTCCGCAATGCCACTCCTTCCTCCACCCCGGTGCTTGAAGGGCCCTGCAATGGTTTTTTTTGGGAGGGTCAGACCTCGATGGGGTTTGCGCGAATTGGGGGTGTTACCATTTTAAAAAATTTGGTTGGTAGTCGAAGCGGAACATGCAGTCGTCATCCTCGACGTAGTTCTCGTTCAGGAGGGTGTACAGCTCCTTCAGGACTAGAGGCTCGTTTAGGTTCAGGGTGTCCCACTGAAAGCCGTCCGGCAGACTGTAGGGTTCCGCCCTGACCTCAGCCATTTCTTTGTCGGGCTCTATTGCTTCGTTGACAGTGATTTTCTCATCTGTAAAAATTAAAACGTGCAAATTGTTTCTTATTTTCGCCTGCAGAGGACACCGCCGAAATCAAAGCAAACGAAAGCAAAAAAAAAACATTTGATAGATAGTCAACAATTTTATTTTCTCATTTCATATGCATACATCAAGGCAGCACAGCAAAACAAAAGGCAATCGAACAATGTAATAATCGAGTGGTGAGCAAAAAGTAAGGAAAACAAAAATGATCGACCTTGATATCTAAGGAAAAACAACAGATAATTGAGTGGTGAATGAATAAAAGGCAAAAAAAAAACAATTGTAATGAAGGAGAACGAAGACGATCGCACAAACAATAGACAATCAAGTGGCGAACAAAAGGCGAACGGAAATCAGTTTCGTAACGAGGCAGAAACTAAACGATCGATCGGGCGCTTTAACGACTCGGAAAAAAAATCACAAACAAAAATAAAATTTGAAATAAACAAATGACAATCGGTCGTTTCGATTTTGATACGGAAGAGAACAATGGGCGATCGCAACTCACGAATAAGTAATTGTTTTTTGCATTTAAACGAATTCAGGAAATCTCAGCCGAACAAATAAACAAACGAAGTACTGAGTGATTTTTTAAATTTTTTATCAACTCTTGCCATGAGATCGGGAAGGCATGTCTTAGCTTAAGTGAAAAGTGCGTCATTGCACTCCTTTTTGCTGTTTTACAGTAAAGCTACGACATGCCGGCCAAGTTTCATGGCAAGAGTTGATAAAATTTTTTAAAAAATCACGCGGTACAATTTCGAAGAAAAAAGGAAAACAAAAAAATGACAGTTGCATGCAATCGCACGACGTTTTATGATCTGAAAAAATAACGAATAGCGAAAACAAAAGGAAACGAATAAAAATAAGAAACAGACAAAACTAAAATAATCGAATAACAAACAAATGAAATAAAATTGAATGAGCAAAAAGAGAATCGACGAACAAAAGTTGCTCAGTCGAAAAATAAACAAGAGACAAATAAAAAATGACAGTTGCACAGCAAAGAAAACTTTTTCAGCCTTGCTATGGAAAAACAACAATAGACGATCGCAAGAAAAACAATCGATAATCGCACGAAGAAAACAATAGAGAAACGCACGACGTTTTATGAACTAAAAAAAAAAAAAAAAACAACGAAGAGCAAAAAACAAAAGACAGTTTTGAAACGAATAAAATTCAGAAACAAATATGTACCTAATACAAAAATCATAAATTTTTCAAACAACGGGAAAACAAAAGAGTAACGGCCTTATAAACTACAAAATTATTTTGCGAGGCAAAAGTCAAACAAAAAAAAAACAAATGACGGTTCCCATAATTTTTGAAAAAAATTCAACTTGACAAGTAAAAACAAATTAAGCATCAGCTTCTGTTCACCGACACAGATGGCCCTCAAGCTTCTTATTTTCGCTTGAAATGTCAGCAACATTCGAATGAAAAAAAAAAAACAAAAGACGGTTCCCACATTTTTTGCAAACATTTTAACTTGACAAGTAAAAACAAATGAATCATCAGCTGTTCGCCGATATAGATGACCCTGACGCTTCTAGTTATTGTCTGAAAACATCAGCAACATTCAATTGTAGAAACAAATGAATTGCTGACACTTGTCTCCTAAGCCTTCTCGATGTTTGTTAAAAATTTTTGAAAAAATTTCAACTTGACAACTAAAAACAAATGAATCATCAGCTGTTCGGCGACATAGATGACCCTGACGCTTCTAGTTATTGTCCGAAAACATCAGCAACATTTAATTGTAGAAACAAATGAATTGCCGACACTTGTCTCCTAAGCCCTCAGTATTTCTACCTGATAAGTAAAAACAATTGAATCACCAGCTTCTGTTCGCTGACACAGATAACCCTCAAGCTCTTATCTTCGCCTGAAGTTATTTGGAAAATGTCAACAACATTCGACTGTAGAAACAAATGAATCACTGACACTTGTTTCTTAAGCTCTCAGAATTTCTACCTGATAAGTAAAAACAATTGAATCACCAGCTTCTGTTCGCCGACACAGATGACCCTCAAGCTTCTTATCTTTGCCTGAAGTTATTTGGAAAATGTCAACGACATTCGACTGTAGAAACAAATGAATCAGTGACATTTGTTTCTAGAGTTCATAAGAATTTGTAAAAAAATTTGACTTGACAAGTAGAAACAATTGAATCTGTTAGTTGACGTAGATGACCTCGACGTTTTTGATTTTTGCATGAACTTTTTAGCAACATTCAGTCGTAGAAACAAATTAATTACTGACACGTCCTTTAAGCCCTCTCGATCGTTAAAAATTTTCGAAAAAATTTGAACTTGGCAAAGTAAAAACAATTGAATCAGCAGCTTCTGTTCGCTGACACAGATGGCCATGGCGCTTCTCGTTTTTGTCTGAAATTTTTAGGTTGTGGAAACAAATGAATCGTCGACACTTGTTTTTGAGTCCTCGTGTTACCAACTCGAAAAGAAACCAAAGATATTAAACAGAGTTGATTCTCACCCATTTTTGGTACCGGCTGGGTGTTCCAGAACTGGTAGGACTTGTGCAAGGCCTCCTCGGGTGTCTTGGCCGGCTTCTGGTAAAACGAAAACATCTCCATGGCGGCCCGAAGGTCCTTAATGGAGATGTTCCCGAGCGAATTCAGGTCCTGCCCCTCGAGGATCTCGATCTTGTTCTTCTCGTCCTTGCTGGCGTCGTCGCTGTTCTGTTGTTTTCCGCGTTTCCTCTTGCTGCAAGTCGATTATAGGTTATGTTAGGATCAATTAGTTTTCAGAGGGTGATAATGCTCCCCCGCACGGGGGGGCCGAATTCGTTAAATATTCAGCGGAAAATCGGCGATAAGATATCGATTGGTGTGACGGGAAAAAATGAAAATCATCCTCGCGTTCCGCGAGAGCCGCCGGAGGTCGTTTGAGGGGGACCGCCGGGGCTTCGGCGGGGGCGCGCTTACCTTTTCGTTTTCTTCGCGTCGACATTTCCGTCCATTTGGCTCTTTTCCTCCGGTGCACTTTTCTTGTCGGACATTTTCTTCGACGCAGGGCGCACTACGACTGTCATAAAACCAACTGTCATAAAAACCAGCCGCCAGGCGGCCAACTGTTAGAGAGTAGGGCAGCCAACCGTCACAAATCGAAAGTTTTAAAATGGTGCAGCGCGTTGTGGGGGAATTTAAATAACACGTAACGATAATTTAAAACGACGATTGAGTTTGCGTTTTTAATTTCGAACCTTCGAATTGATGTAATTAGCGGAAAATGCGGGGGCGGCGATTTTCGATGGGGTTGATTTATAGCGGGGCGCATGCCTGGCCCGTCGATCGATATTATGAACAGAGGCGTTCTTTTTGAGTTGCTGAAGACAATGTCCCGTTCGTCCGTGTCTGCTTCACGGGTCTGCGATGCCCCGAGGGCGAAGACCGACGCCTTGAACACCGCCGGAAGTTTCTCCTAAATTTACCGCACCCCCCCGGTGATAAAATGGCCCTGACGGGGAACATCGACGAAAGAAGTTACATCTTAGAAGGGAGGCGCATCTTTTCCGAGGAGAGGGTAAGTCCAATTTTTGCAAAAATTAAAAAGCAAAAGGGACTCTTCAAGGTGAAGAAACGATTTACAATAAAAAAGAAAAATAAACAACAGTCAATCGGTGATGTAACTATAGAAAAAAAAAGGGGAAAGTGAATAATTGAAGGACGAAAAGCAAACGTCGCAATTGTTTCACTCAAAAAAAAGAAAGAAATAAATAAAAGAAAGTCGATTCACATTTCTATTGTCAAACTCAAAGAGCTTTTTATCTTTATTGGAATGCATCATTTTTTTTAAATTCTTTTGCGACTATTTTAAAAATTTATTTTTTAAATAGATATCTAATAATCGTAGGGACTTCTAAATTGGGACGTTGGCTGCCCTGAATAACTTCGGCCCACGCTAAACGAATCAAAATGTCATATGAAGTAATTCGGACGATTAGTCGATAAGTCGATATGGAAACTAGTTTTTTTTTTTTTAAGAAAAGAATAAAAGGAAAAATAATTTTAAACTGACAGAAAATTAAAGAATAAAATAAATCAGTGGACGAAAGAACCCCAGAAGTACAAGGGGAAATAACTGAAGCCCCCAAAGACCCCAAAGGGTCTAAGTGCCAAACTTTACTAAATTCGTATTTTTCTATAAAAGGGATCTATGTATGTGCCTTGCTGCACACATTAGAAAAGGTATCTATCTGATGCGGAAATATTTTATATATGTAATTAAACATAGATGACTCTCCCTCGCGCGTGCCTTCAACAACAAGGATCATTTTCCTTAATTTTCTAGGAATTACGTTTTTGGCACTTAGACCCTTCGGGAATACCATGCTTCAATTAATAAAATACAAATTCCCCTATTTTCTTTATTTAAAATAATAATTAAACACGCTATAAAATTGAAATCCAAAAATCAAAATAAAAAAAAGAACGCAAACAAAACGCAACGAGGTTGTCAAAAATCTAAACCCGAAAACTCGGTACCGACTTCACGTTACAAAACCAAAACAAAATTAACGGCAACAGAAGGTTGCTTAATTATTAACAAAAGAATGTAAAAACGTGCGTTACCGCAATGTTAAATCAAAATATTTCGACCTTGGTTACATCCTCGCGCCTCTAACGGCAACTACGGTCGTCAATGTCCGTAGAGTATCGAATCCGGGGGAGGACCACTGAAGCCAAGACGGCGCGGGGTATCGCAATTCCCAGCGACCTCTCGGGACAGAGAGGGTGAATCCACAGATCAGCATAAAAAAGATTAGAATCTCTCTAGTACCTACTGACAACACAATCTTCAGCGCCACCTGGTAGAGTAATAATGTAAATAGTTACTAAAAGGCTGGATTTATAAAATTGTATTCCTTTCTAACTGGAAGAATTACAAATTTCAAGTATAACAATAATACTAAGTGCGCATTGTAACAATTATGGTTTAACTTTAATCTTCGTTTTATTCCCTTGGCATCAATCAAATTGTAAAGACACTAGATTAAGCAAAGTTTAAAGTTTAAAGTAAAACCTTAATTGTACACTCGGCACTTAGTTTCACAATTAAATTTATATTTACATGTTTAATTTAAAAATATTAATTATTGTCGTTTAATTTAATTAATTTGTCGTTTTGTCGTTGTAGTGTAATATAAATATAACACAATTTCTTCAAACGTTCCTCAACAGGAAAAAAATGAAAAGTTAAATTCTGTTCACGATGAGTTGTTGAATTATTGCAACCAGGAGCTTTGCAATAACAATAACATTTACTGGCCATGTCTAACGGAAACTACAAAAAGTACGGAAACGTACAAGAAAAGATAGAAAGCAAAGGGCAAATAAACCGCGGTTAAAAAATGATCCACCGTATTAAAATAATGACAGCTTCATTAATTTACTTGTTGGAGTGATCCAAAATTAATTTACAATACAAAAAATGCCGCAAGGAAAAGAAACCGCAAACAAAAGGACATACAAAGCACTAAAAAAATCTACTTACGAAAATGAAGTATAAATGTCAGTCAATTTGCTCATGCGCGTTTTGTTTATTAAGATTGTTAGTTCTGCCACCTGTGAGAGTAGTAGGGTAATTACATTGCGAAATGACCTTGGCCGTTGAAGATTACATCCCCTGGGTGAGTCCAAGTTCGGACAGACGGGGGAGTAATGGCGGTAAATGTAAATGTAAATGTCACACTGACGTTGCGGCAACTTCTAGACGGAGGGGCCCCCGAAATCAACACCAGCGGTTTGGGTAGCCAAAGATGCGATCATCGTAGTAAACGTAGTAGTTCGAAGGGTAAAAGAAAGTGCAACATACAGCAAAACGTAAAACCAATACCAACAAGAAAAACCTAAAAGAAAAGAACACATGCGTTACACTTTGAACCACGCCCAAGTACACGCCATATTTACCTAATCTCAAACTGCCGGGACTAGGCTTGGACAAGCATTAAACAATGCTTACGAGTGCAGGGGTGACAGTTTTAAAAATCCGGTAAACAAAGTATCGTTATTATTCATCTCCAGGCGTTCTCAGCCTGCAAAGCACAAAACCACAGTGGCACCACACGTGCACACCCTACAACGAGCCACGAAGGACTGGCTAGCGTCACAGAATAACTAGCGTGCAAGCGTTTTGAGCGCACGTAAGATATCAAGAGTGGAGTTAATAGAAGAACGGTATTAACTCACTTCAGGACAGAGGGAGACGACAACAATTCCGTATTGCGTAGTGCAGGCTCTCGCTTAACGGCGTACAAATGAAACGCGCATGGCCGAATAACGGCCATACAGGGTGACTGACAATACTAAAAACAATTCTAACGGAATTTTCACCCGTGACAGTTTTCATTTAAAAGTGATCATCTTTTTTATTTGCACCATAATATAATAATAACGAACGCATTTGTTTTTTTCTTTTTTAATTAAAAATATTTGCTTTATTTTCTTCAACAAAAAAAAAAAAAAAAATATCGATCGTCTTTTGTTTCCTTCATCCCACAAAAAATTCTAAAATTCAGCTTCAAAATCGATCCTCTTTTGAAATCGATCGTTTTTTGTTTTCTGCATCAAAAGGAAACCTGAAAAGCTTCTAGAAGCGATCATCTTTTGTTTTTTCTGCAATAAAGAAAATCGAAAGTTCTCTTCTAAAATCTTGTTTCCTTCTTTCCACAAAAAGTAGAATATTCTCTTCTAAAATCGTTCATCTTTTGTTTTCTTTTTTTTTAACAAAAGAAAATCGGCGGCTCTCGTTTAAAATCGATTATTTTTTTGTTTACTTCTCTTCACCGAAAAAAAATTCTTTGGTTTCCTTTTCTTCCTAATGGAAAAAATTTCTTTCAAAATTTATTTTCCTTTTGGTCTTGTAATGGAAGAAATAAAAAAATCTAACGAAAATCGATCGTCTTTCTTATCGACTTTTCAGTAAAATGGAAGAAGTGCCAAGGCGATCTAAAATTGATCGTCATTTTGTCTTCCAGTGGAGAAAAGAAAAGAAAGTTTGCCTCTGTTTGTTTCTC
This sequence comes from Dorcus hopei, assembly GCA_033060865.1. Taxonomy (NCBI): domain Eukaryota; kingdom Metazoa; phylum Arthropoda; class Insecta; order Coleoptera; family Lucanidae; genus Dorcus; species Dorcus hopei. The sequence goes on from CM065420.1 coordinate 2,663,240, forward strand.
TTTCCAATCAAATGATTTCTTTTTATTTAAAAACAAAAGAAAATCAAATGGAAGTACGTAATTTCTATTCGTTTCTAGTGTTTTTTGTTTTTCCTTTTTCTATCAAGGGGAGCAGCATCGATTCGAACGAGAACGCGTTCGACGACATGAAACAGTTGATAAGCGTGAGTATTCCACCTTTCTGACGTAATTCCAAACGTGCTCACGCCCAAAATTCCCATTCCCTGCTAGAACGAAGACGACGAGAAAACGAGCAGCCTTCCGTGGGCCAGCTTCAACTTCATCAATTCCATCATCGGGAGCGGCGTCATCGGTAAGCGAAACCGAACCGAACGAAGCGGGAATCATTGGAATTTTTTGCCTTAGGAATTCCCTATGCGCTCTACGAGGCTGGCTTCGGCTTGGGGATTTTACTGCTGATCCTGGTAGCCTACATAACGGACTACTCCTTGGTGTTGATGGTGCGAAGTGGCCACATTAGTGGCAAGTTTTCGTATCAGGGAATTATGGAGGCCGCCTTCGGAAAACCGGGCTACGTCTTACTGGGAATCCTACAGTTTATCTATCCTTTAATTGGTAAGTGGGAATCTTGATATGTGCTCACGCACGAAATCCTCCTTAAATAGCAAGTATTTCCATATTCCCATTTGTCGGAATTTGGGAATTTGTGGGAATATGGGAATTTGTGGGAATATGGGAATTTGTGGAAATGGGAATTTGTAGAAAATTGGGAATTTGTGGGAATTTGGGAATTTGTGGGAATATGGAAATTTTAAAGTATATTTACTTTTTGATTGATAAGTAGATGTCTGGGAATTTATCCGGAATTTTGCAATTCATTGGCTCTTCAATTTTTAAGATGGAATCTATAGACTTTATAACTTATTTGCACTTTATTCCATGAATCTAGGCAAGTGGGAATTTTGTAAATAGTAATCTAGGAATCTTACATTTTCTACCGTCTTTAAAGGGCAGGTAGGAATATGGGAATTTTTCTAGCTTATTTACCATTTGACTCTTAAATAGAATTTTGGGAGTGTTGGAATTTATACCTACGTACCCTAAGAAAGCACGCAAGAAATTGGGAATTTTGTAAATGATTGATCTTTCGATATTTAAAAAGGAATTTAGAAATAATTTATTTTAGAAGAAAAGGAAGGTGGTAGCCTTTCTCACTCCTTCTCCCCAAGGGAATCACGATTTCATTTTCGCATTTAATAACAAATGAAAGGGTGGAAAAATCTTGGAATTTTTGGGAATTTTTCGGCAATCAACTTTTAATAGTTAAATAGAAAGGGGGGAATTGTGCATTTTTTTTGCGCTTCGATTAGGAAGCGGGAATTTAGAAATTTGGGAATTTTAATTAATTAGTGACTAATCATTTCCCAGCAATGTATATTGTCAGGTAGGATATGCGACCACAAGGGTGATGACCACTCCCACGGGAATCACGATTCCATTCTCGCAAGACGAGACAGTGGAAATTTTGGAATTTGTGGAATAAACTTCTAATAGTTAAAGAGAAATGCGGGAATTTCGCAAATTTATTTACACTTCGATTAGGAATCGGGAATTTAGGAATTTAGGAATTTGGGAATCTGGGAATTTTAATTAATTAGTAACCGGTCATTTTCTTCCCAGTAATGTTTCCTATAACGTCATGGTGGGAGACATGGTCACGAAGGTAAAAACCCTCATTCCTCCTTCCTCCCATGGCAATCACGATTCCATGTTCGCATTAAATAACAAATGAGAGAGTGGAAATCTTGGAATTTTGTGGGAATTTATCGCCAATCAACTTTTAATAGTTAAATAGAAAAGCGGGAATTGTGCAATTTTTTACGCTTCGATTAGGTTGCGGGAATTTAGGAATTTGGGAATTTTAATTAATTAGTGAGCAATCATTTCCCAGCAATGGTCCCTTATAACGTCAGGTAGGAGATGCGGCCGCAAAGGTGATAACCACTCAAGTGGGAATCACGATTCCATCTTGGCAAAAAATAATAAATGAAAGAGTGAAAGTCTTGGAATTTCTGTGAATTTTCCGGCAATTAACTTTGGCAGTTAATTAGAATTGCCGTAATTTCGCAAATTTGTTTACACTTCGATTAGGAAGTGGGAATTTAGGAATTTTAATTAATTAGTGACCAATCGATTCCCAGCAATGGTTCCTTATAACGTCAGGTAGGGCATGCGGCCACAAAGGTGATAACCACCCCCATGGGAATCACGATTCCACCTCCGCAAGACGAGAGAGTGTAAACCTTGGAATTCGTAGGAATTTTCAGGCAATCAACTTTTAATAGTTAAATAGAAATGTGGGAATTTCGCAAATTTATTTACGCTTCGATTAGGAAGGGGGAATTTAGCGATTTGGGAATCTGGGAAATTTAATTAATTAGTAACCAATCATTTCCTTCCCAGTAATGTTTCCTATAACGTCATGGTGGGAGACACGAAGGTGATAACCTTTCACCCCACGGGAATCACGATTCCATCTTCGCATTAAATAACAAACGAAATGCGGAAAGATCTTGGAATTTCTGGGAATTTTCTCGCAATTAACTTTTTATAGCTAAATACAAATGCGGGAATCTTGCAAATTCCGATATGAGGTTTCTTATAACGTCGAGTAGGAGACAAGCCCCCCTCCCCCCCGAACAGGAATCACGATTCCATCTTGGCAAAAATGAGAGAGAACCTTGGAATTTGTGGGAATTTTCCGGCAATCAATTTTTAACAGTTAACGATAAATGCGGGAATTTCGCAAATTTATTTACGCTTCGATTAGGGAGCGGGAATTTAGGAATTTGAGAATTAATTAGTGACCAATCATTTCCCAGTAATGGTTCCTTATAACGTCAGGTCCAGAATATGAGGCCACAAAGGTAATAACCACGCCCACGGGAATCACGATTCCATCTTCGCAAGACAAGAGAAAGTGAAAATTTTGGAACTTGTGGAATGTTTTAATAGTTAAATAGAAATGCGGGAATTTCGCAAATTTAGCGGAAGTGGGAATTTGGAAATTTTAATTAATTAGTAACCAATCATTTCCTTCCCAGCGATGGTTTCCTATAACGTCGTGGTGGGAGACACGGTGACGAAGGTGATAATCCGCCTGTCGGGAATCACCCCCGATTCCATCTTCGCCAAGAGGGAGATGATCGTATTCATCGCCACCTTCTTCATAACGGTACCCCTCTGCCTCTACAGGAATATATCGAAATTGGCCAAGATTTCTTTCCTCAGCCTCGTCTGCATAGGCTTCATCCTCATCGCGATCTTCATCAGGATCGGAACGATGAAGGGCATCGTGTAAGTCGGATTTCTCCCCTCCCCCCTCCCGATTATTTTCAACCGCCTCGTTCATTTTAGGCCACGTCATCCCGACTCATGGAGCTTTGCCAACTACGACATTGTCCCGGCCATTGGGATTATGGCTTTTGGTAAGTTTGGTAAGTAAGAGGGGGTTTGGGCTGACGCCGACTATTTTCAGCGTTCATGTGCCACCATAACACCTTCCTCATCTACAGTTCGATTCAGGACGCGAATCAGAAGAGGTGGGACATAGTGACCCACGCGTCCCTTCTGACGTCACTTCTGGTGGCTTGCCTTTTCGGAATCGCTGGGTATTCCACTTTCACCGCGTACTCCCAAGGTGAGTCCCTAGTGGCCTTTCGACTCTTGGGTCTTTAGTAGACAAGAAATCCGCAGGTGATCTCCTGGAGAATTACTGTTGGGATGATGACCTGATGAACTTCAGCAGGATGTTGTTCAGCACCACCATCTTGCTGACTTTCCCCATCGAATGCTTCGTCACCAGGGAGGTCATTGAAAACTCGTTGTTCCGAAAGGACCCCAACGTCCCCATCTCTGACAGAACGCACTACGCCATCACCTTCACGATAATTGGCGCTGCTTACTTTATCTCCATGGCAACAGATTGCCTTGGCGTCGTCCTAGAGCTGAACGTAAGTATCCACCCCCCCCAAGATTCGACCATCAAACGACTGAGGTATGTATATGTGACAGGGGATCATCGCGGCTGTCCCCTTGGCGTACGTCCTCCCCGCCTTTAGCTACCTCCAATTGGAGGAGGGCTACATCTTCTCGCGGAGGAAGATTCCGGCACTGGCCGTGGCGCTCTTTGGTTGCACGATATCCATCCTGGGCACCATCTCCATCTTCATGGACGTCGAAAAGGTGGATACTTGCTCGCATGGGAGTGTCATGTCGTACTGTGTAAACTCGACCTCATTGGTCAACGCCACCGACATGTAATCGGCGTTGTTGCACCGGCGCGCGAAGCAATCGGCGTTCTTTTGTTTTGTACTTCCACAAATTTGTGCCAAAAATCAAGAGGGGCAATTTCATTTTGGGTCGGCGTACCTACTAACATGTTCACTATTTTGTTTGATGTAGTTAAGTATGTAGTGTTCAGTTCTTTTGTTTGTACTTTCACATATTTGTGCCAATTTCATTTCCGTTCAGTGTACTAACGTGTTCATTTTTGTTCGGTGTAGTTAAGTACAAGATGTACAAGTACTGTTCGGTGTACATCTCGAGTACAAAAGTGGATTATTGGCATTCCTCTTCAGTGTACATGCATGAAATATAATACACCCTCTTCAGTGTGATTGTTGTATTCGTACATGTACTCAGTGTACGAGGGACAATATCAGTGTACTTACGGAGTACAAGCATGAGTTACTTTCATTTCTGTTTAATGTACTCAGCGCAAATGAGTGATTTTTGATCAGTGTAATTCTCAAGTACACGGTGTTTTATCTTAATTTCCGTTCAGTGTACATGAATTGTGAGATAATGTACAAGGGCACTGTTATTTCTGTGTGCATCGAGTATTATTAAGTGTATTTTTTAGTGTACTTATTAGTTATTTTCATTTCAATGTAGTGTACATCAAGTACAGGGCACTTTCAACCCTGTTCATTGTATTTAGCAAGTACGAGGGTGAGGCATTGTCATGTTTGTTCAGTGTATTAAGTACATGTGAAGTGCTCTCGGTGTTTTGTTTAGTGTACTTAACGAGTACACTCATTTCTGTCTAGTGTAACAAAACGTGAAACACAAAAAAGTCGACTCTCTTTCTTTTTTGCCGTTGGTATTACAGCGCCTTCATCAAACAAGAGAAATTCGTTCATTTTTTCCTAAGAATTCTAGTTATTGCAAGAGTACTACGCGTGTACTAGGATGGACTGTAATCATTTCTGTTTAGTACTGTATGATGATTTCAGTGTTGGGGGCAATTTCAATTCCGTTCAGTGTACTTACTTATTAAGCGCGAGGGTGTACATGAAGTGTAAGATAATCTTAATGTACAGGTGTGTTCAGTGTACTTGTCGAGTACAAGGGAAAGACGTGATGATTTTTGTTTTGTGAAGTGCCCCTGGAATACAGTGAGTAATGTCAATTATCTCGTGCCCATGGTGTACTATATTGCATGTGGGTTATTATCATTTCTGTTTAGTGTACACAAAATGATAATTTATTAGTGCAAGGAAATTCAGTGTACTCATTGAACGCGGGGTTTACACTAAACACTAAGTATGAGGTGATATCAATGTACAGAGCCTGTTCAGTGTACTTGTCGAGTACAAGGGAAAGACGTGTTGATTATTGTTTTGTGAAGTGCCCCCGGTGTACAGTGGGTAATGTCAATTACCTTGTGCCCTTAGTATACTGCTCTGCTTAGGGGTTATTATCATTTCTGTTTAGTGTACACTAAATGATAATTTCTGTTTGTTAGTGCAACGAAATGATCTTAGTGTTGGAACAATTTCGATTCGTTGCGTACTCATTAAGTGTAAGGTGTACACTAAGTCTGAGATAATCTCAATGTACAGAGTCTGTTCAGCATATTTAGGTACACAGTACCAGGTTCGTAGAGATGTTCTTAGTGTAAGCGGAGCCATGTCAATTCTCTTCAGTGTATTTATCGAGTACAAGAATGGATCATTGTCATTTTTGTTTAGTGTACTTGAAACGTTAAACAATTAAGTTTGGTGTACTATTTAAGTGCGAAATATGCAGAGCCTGTTCAGTGTTCTTATCGAGTACTTGCTTACGGATGTACGGGGGGGAATATCAATTCCCTTAGTGTACTTATCGAGTACAAGGATGAATTATTATAATTTCTGTTACGTGTACATGAAATGCGAAAATGACCTTAGTGATAGAAATAATTTTACTCACTGTACTCATTCAATGCGGAGTGTACACGAAGATAATCTCAGTATACAGAGTCTGTTTATTGTGCGAAGGTGTATTTATCGAGTACAAGCTTGGATTAGTATCATTTTGTTCAGTGTACATGAAATGCGAATGTGACCTTAGTGGGGGAAGCAAAATTCAATTCTGCTAAGTGTACTGATTACATGCGGAGTGTACACGAAGTAGGTGTGAGATAATCTCAGTGTACAGAGTTTGTTCAGTGTACTTGTCGATAACAAAAGTTGGATGTATTCATCTTTGTTTCATGGGGCGTCCTTAAGGGTGTACAGGGGGGTGATCTTAATCTTGTTCAGTGAGTATTCATCAAGTACGAGGATGATTTATTAGCATTTCTGTTTAGTGTACACGAAATGCTCAGTGCACTTATTAAGTGAGGGGTGTACACGAAGTTTGAGATAATCTCAGTGTACAGAGTCTGTTCAGTGTACTTATCGAGCACGAATTTATGAAGATGTATTTATCGAGTACAAGGATGGATTATTACCTTTTTTTTTAGTGTACACGAAATGCGAAGATGACCTTGGTGGTGGGAGCAGTTTCAATTATGCTCAGTGTACTTGTTAAGAGCGGAGTGTACACTTAAGTAGGTGTGAGATAATCTCAGTTTATAGAGTCTGTTCAGTGTACTTATCGAGCGCGAGTGTACAAAGGTGGATTTATCGAGTACAAAGATGGATTATTACCTTTTTGTTTAGTGTACATGCGAATATGATCTTAGTGGTGGGGGCAGTTTCAATTATCCTCACTGTACTTATTAAGAGCGGAGTGTACACTTAAGTAGGTGTGAGATAATCTTAGTGTGTAGAGTCTGTTCAGTGTACTTGTCGAGCGCGAGTGTACAAAGGTGCATTTATCGAGTACAAGGATGGATTATTATTTTTTTGTTTAGTGTACATGCGAAGTTGATCTTAGTGGTGGGAGCAGTTTCACTTATGCTCCGTGTACTTATTAAGTGCGGAGTGTACACGAAGTAGGTGTGAGATAATCTCAGTGTACAGAGTCTGTTCACTGTACTTATCGATAACGAAGGTTGGATATATTCATTTTTGTTTCATGGGGCGTCCTTAAAGGTGTACAGGGGAGTTATCTAATTTATGTTTAGTGTACAAGCGAAGATGATCTTAGTGGTGGCAGCAGTTTCAATTAGTGTACTATTAAGAGCGGAGTGTACACGAAATATGTGTAAGATAATCTCAGTGTACAGAATCTGTTCAGTGTACTTATCGATAACGAAGGTTGGACGTATTCATGAGGTGTTTTATGTACAGGGGGTAATCTTAATTCTGTTCACTGTACTCATCAAGTACGAGGATGATTTATTATAATTTCTATTTAGTGTTTATACCAAATGGGAGGATGACGTTTTCATTTCTGTTCAGTGCACTTATTAAGTGAGGAGCGTACACGAAGTACGAGATAATCTTCCGTTCAGTGTACTTATCGAACACGAATGTACAAAGGTGTATTTATCGAGTACAAGCATGGATCATTACCATTTTATTTAGTGTACATGCGAAGATGATATTAGTGATGGGAGCAGTTTCAATTATGCTCAGTGTACTTATTAAGAGCGGAGCGTACACGAACTATGTGTGAGATAATCATACTGTACAGAGTCTGTTCAGTGTACTTATCGATAACGAAGGTTGAACGTATTCATGGAGTGTTTTATGTACATGCAAGTACAGGAGGTAATCTTAATTCTGTTCACTGTACTTATCAAGTACGAGGATGACTTATTATCATTTCTGTTTAGTGTTCACACGAAATGCGAGTATGACGTTTTCATTTCTGCTCAGTGCACTTATTAAGTGAGAAGCGTACACGAAGTACAAGATAATCTCAAAGTACAGGCTATGTTCAGTCATTTTTGTTTCGTGAGCTGTCTCTAGTGCACTAGGAACAATGTCCATTCCCCTCAGTGTACTTACTTGACAAGTATGAGGATGGATTATTACCATTTCTGTTTAGTGTACAGGAAATGTAAGGTACCCTTAATGTTAAAAGTGCGAGTGCGAGAGTAGGACGTGTTCATGTGTGTTTTAGGAGAAGCCTTTAATTAGTGTACAGGGGGCAATCTTAATTACCTTCAGTGCACACATTGAGTCTGTTTAGTGTACAGTAAGTGTACAATGTCCAGGGGCTTTCAAATTTGTTGTCCAATGTATTTATCAAATAGGTGCTTTCATTTGCACTTAGTTTACAGGAAGGGGGGAGAGTCAATTCAAATTCCGTTCAGTGTACTTTTTGACTGCGAACATGAGTCAGTGTACACGAGGAGTTTCTTTAATTTTATCCAGCGTACTTAGTAAGTGGGAGAATTCGGTTGGTGTACAGGACTATTTCATTTCCGTTCGGTGTACTTACTCAGTATACGAGAGTGGGTCATTTCTTCTCAGCCGTTTGCATCACAGCGCCGCCATTAAAAGCAGATCGAATCAAACAAGCGAAATTCGTCCATTTTTTTCTAGAGTTTCTAGCCGTCGTACATACAACATAATAATAGGTGTACTACATTGCATGCGAGCGAGTCTTCACAGTCCGACCGGGGAATCACAGGGCGTCGTAACTTTTGTATTTAAGAAGTGTTTAATAACTTTTGAGAGGAGGCGAAGTATCCCGAGATTTCGGTAAATAAACCCAGCCATGTTATTTACCCCGACGAGGTACAACACACACAAACATCGATGAATAGCTTTGATACTTCCTTTGTTTTTTTTTTTTTATTAATCGAGTGATAAGTCGTCACGCCTGTATCTGATTGTTATTAAAGGTTCATCGTTTGTGCCAAAGTATTTTTTACTAAGTGTTTATGTACATACATAGTAGATGTATCTAGAGCGAGAGAGTTCAATGTATAAGACGAGGATGGATAATAAATATTTTCTCTATGCACGTTTCAGGCGAAGCCCAAGCACTTTATCAGTGATTTTTCGATGTGATTACACTGAGACTATTGTAAATTTTATTGGATTACATATAGTTTATGCGAATGTGTTTGGTTTAATTACCTCCTCCTCTCCCCCCCAAAAAAAACTATAAATTTAAGTGAGTCGCAAATTTCAGAGACTGACATCAGAAGTGGGATAAGAATGGTGATATCGGAAGGTGAATCGAAACTTAATAAACAAACACCCTTTTCATTTGTTTATTTCACAGAAACGAACTGCTTGAGTATCGCATTTATTTCTTCTTTAAAGTCATTGGCGTTTGATTGTACCTTAGTGCCTTCTGATTGGTTACTTACCGTGCGCATCGATCGGGCAACCAATCAGAAGCAAGGACGTCTCACCTCGGGCTGTTACTTGTGCTTAAATCGAAGTTTCTCCAGTGAGTCACTATCACTTACAGTTTAAATTTTACTGATTCCTGCGGCTTGACTGGCCAATCAGAAGAAGACACATTTAAGTAGGCGATTACCACTTGTTTATTTCATAGAAGCAAAACACTGTCGTTTGTTTCTGCCTCAAATTCAACATCGATTTCGATATTTGACTGAGATTGACGTGAAAAATCCAACGTTGCTTCTGATTGGTTGCCTATCGTGTGTATTTTATGATTGGCCAATCAGAAACGAGGACACACCTCCAGTTGTCTACTCTGCTTCGAATCAAACACGTTAGGTAAATCCTCCTGAATGGCTGTCCATTGATCGACTTGATTGACTGACCAATCAGAAGCAGGAATAAATAGAACAGTAGACTTCAAATGTTGGCCACGCCCCCCGACGAACGCTCTTTAAAGGAACCGCCCTAATTTTTGATTGGCTGTCCCACGTTCGCCAATAATAAACAACGAAAATACACAAAACACCAAATTATAAATCGTTGTTAATTAAAAGAAGTTTAAAAAAAAATCATTCTTGCTTCTGATTGGTTGCCTGCCGTTCTAACTGAATCGTCCAATCAGACGCACTGGCGACGTTAAAATTGATAAAACACTACAACTAACTAACGCCTTCAGTCATCACGGAAAATTTAAATTCGAAGGCACCGCCCTTTCTTCTAATTGGTTGACCACTGCGCGAGGTGATTGGCAACCTAACCAAAGACGAGGACGATTCGTGAAACGCCTGAAGCAATAAATCAAATTTTCAATAGAGACACGCCCATTTTTCTTGTAGTTGAACGCTCGTCAATAGAAACAAATTGACCAACCAATCAGAAGCAAGGACGATTAATTGTTTCTATTCTTAATACACCCGCAAGGCAACTATAATTTCTGGTTATGATGAATTGTTGTCTGCTCCTCGATTGATTCGCAAACCAATCGACGTCTGACGCAATAAACGAAATTTCCCATAGAGCCACGCCCCATTTCTTCTGATTGGATCCAATCGACCAATCAATCAGAACCAAGTACGATTACTTTCTTACAATTTTAATGCAGCCACAAAGCAATTATCTTTTCCGATTGGTTGCCTGCTGCTCAAGTTGATTGACAAATCAAAGACGATTCATGAAACGCCTTAAGTAAGAAATGAAATCTTTAAAAGGGACACGCCCCTTCTCTTCAATACTAGAAAAAACTGGCCAATCGATCAGAAGCAAGGACGATTAGTTTCTGCCAATCTTAGTATTTCTGGTTGGTTGCCTCCTGCTCGACTTGATTCGCAAACCAATCAAAAACAAGGACGATTCGCATATAGTATGACGCAATAGGCGAACACGCCCCCTTTCTTTTGATTGGACGTCCAGCATTACAGAAAAAATAGACCAACCAATCAGAAGCTAGGGCGATTACTTTCTTCCAATCTTAATGCAGCTACATAGCACTGTCGTTTCTGATTGATTGCCTGCTGGTCCAGTTGATTGGCAAACCAATCAAAGACAAGGACGAATCGCATATAGTATGACGCAATAGACGAACACGCCCCCTTTCTTTTGATTGGACGTCCAGCATTACAGAGAAAATAGACCAACCAATCAGAAGCTAGGGCGATTAATTCCTTCCAGCTACATAAACGATCATTTGTTTATTTCATACAAGCAAAATACATTTTCCTTTCCGGATTAAATTCAATGTTGGCTTAAATACATGGTCAAGATCAACCCGACGATTATGACGACGACCTTGGCCTTATACGCAGGCGCGTCTGAATCCTGGGGGTCCCTGCTGACGTCACGTCCGTATATGCCGAACGTCATCAGGCGATTTTGCGATTTTAACAGCGTGATGGTCCTCTGTACCGTCGTCGGCCCTAAAGACGCGCTGGCCCAACTGTACGCGTTGGTGTTCAAGGGCCGAATACTGCTCAGCAAGGTATTAGGGAACTGACTGGTTTGATCTGTGCGTGAAAACGTGGCCGAAACCTTGATTTCCTCGAACCTGATTGGCCAAGAGACGTCCGCGTAACTGGGGAACCTGAAAAGCACGTTTGGCATCATGCAAGAACCTCAAGTGGAAGTCTGGGTGCGTCACCTGGTTCCGCAGCTTGAAAGAGACGAGTCGGTGCAGGCAATCAGTCCGCAAACATCCACGCCCCCGTCTCTCACGTCGAAATGCCTTACCCCCGAAAACGCCACCAGGCGGTACCGGTAGTAGGTGTCGCCCTCTACTGATGAGGTCCTGATCTTGACGTTGAAGTCACAGCAGAATTCTCCGTGGCACACCGTCGCTTCGGTGGTGGGCTCCGTTAGGTTTAGCGGTGAGGACTCGTACACTGAGGGGGGTGTGATTTGGGTGAACCGGAAGTGAAAGTGTGGGGGGTTACGTACGTGAGAGGTTGTCCTTTTTGAAGTAGAAGTCGTCCATTTCGACGGCTAGGTCGTCCGTGGACCTGGTGTCGTCGGTGACCTCTTCGGGGGTGTACCCGGTGGTTCCCCCTACGACTACATTCTTGACGTAAACTTTGGTCCCGCCCGTGCCGATTATGTCCATTACTAAGTGGCCGTATTTTCCTGAAATTTGAAAATTTGACGTTTTAGCATTGGCGGTTGCGATGAAGTTTGTGATGAAGATGACGATGAAGGCGACTGTGGATGTAACGGTGAAGTGGACGTTGAAAAAAACGATAAATATGGCAAGTAGATGAGATAAGAAAAAGCTGAAGGTGATGTTGAAGTTGGCGATGAAGATAACGATGAAGATGAGTCATAAATGATGGAAATAATAATAAGAGATGAGGATGAAAACAAATGAATGCGAGTTTGTAGATAACAAAGGTCAAAGACAAAGGTGACAATATGATGACCTTGAAATAAGAATGAAGGTGATGTTGAAGATATAAATATTACGAGTATAAAGCTAATAATGAAGGCGGAAATGACGATAAAGGTGACTGTGGACGTAACGATGAAGGTGACGATGAAAACAACGATGAAGAAAAAGATAAAGTTCATGTCGGAGGTAACAATGAAGATAAAGATGATGAAGAAGGTAATAGTAAGATTGCGATGAAGATAACGATGAGATAATGATGAAGATGATGTTGAAGTTGGCAATGACGATGACAATGAAGATGAGATACAAATGAGAACTTGGTTCAAGTTGAATATGACGAAGAAAACAATAATAAGAGATGAGGATGAAAACTAGGAAGTGTAGACGAGGTTGTAGATAACAAAGGCCAAAGGCGAAGATGATGGCCTCGAGGATAAAAATGAAGGTGATGTTCAAAATAACATCGTGACGACTATGAAGATAATAATGAAGATGACAATAAAGACGACATAACGCTGACGTAAAGATGACTACGAAAATAACGATGAAGATGACAGACAGATGAGGATAAAGTTGACGATGAAGTTCACACTGAAGGTAACGATGAAGACGGAGATGACGGCGAATAACTTGATGAAGGTAATGTTGAAGACTGCGATCAAGATTATTATGAAGTGAGATGTGGATGACGTTGAAGATAGTAATAACGGCGAAGAAAATGGTGAAGATGACCAGTAGGTGAGGTTGAAAGTGACGGTGAAGTCACGACGGAGGTAACGATGAATATAAAGACAATGTTGATTATGACGATGAAGGTTACACTAAGATTACAAGATTACGATGAAAGTGACATTGATGAAAGTGACACTGAACGTAAGATGATGAAGATGACAATATGACGAGTATGAAGATAATAATGGAAGTTTAAGTTGAAATAATTAATGATATTGACAATGATGTTAAAGATGACAATAGAGGCGACTGTAGATGTAACGATGAAGACAGCAATGACAAGTAGATGAAGATTAAAGTTGCGATGTTCATGATGAAGATGACGTTGAAGATGACTATGAAGGTTACGTTGACCAGAAATGACCGTGGAAATGACGATGAAGATGACAAGTAGATCAGGACAAAAGTGACGATGAAGTTTATGATGAGGGTAACCGTGAAGTTAAATATAATATGGAAGATGTTGTCGAAGGTTACGTTGACTAAAAAAGATGGTAAAGATAAAGTTCATGCTGAAGATAACGTCGAAGGTTACGTTGCGCAAAAATGACCGTGGAAATAACGATGATGACAAGTAGATCAGGACAAAAGTGACGATGAAGTTTATGATGAAGGTAACCATGAAGTTAAATATAATATGGAAGATGTCGACGAAGGTTACATTGTCAATAAAAACGACCTTGGAAATAACGATGAAGATCACAATAAAGATGACCAACTATGAATGAAGTTGAAAACATTAATGATGTAGACAATAATGATGATGACAGTAGACGCGATTGTCGACATAACGATGAAGACAGCGATGACAAGTAGATGAAGATGAAAGTTACGATGAAGTTCATGATGACAGTTATGATGATGATAAAATTGACGTTGAAGATGAAGGTCACGTTGACTGAAAATGACCGTGGAAATAAGGATGAAGATGACAAGTAGATCAGGGCAAAAGTGATGATGAAGTTTATGATGAAGGTAACCATAAAGTTAAATATAATATAGATGATGTCGATGAAGGTTACATTATCCATAAAAACGACCGTGGAAGTAACTATGAAGATCACAATAAAGACGACCAACTATGAAAGAAGTTGAAAACATTAATGATATTGACAATGATAATGAGGATGCCAATAGAGGCGATTGTCGATGCAACGATGAAGACAGCGATGACACATGTGCGATGATAAGTAGATTAAGATGAAAGTTATGATGACAGTTGTGGTGAAGATAAAGTTGATGCAGAAGATGACGATGAAGATTACACTGCGCAAAAATGATCGTGAAGATGACAAGTAAATCAGGACAAAAGAGACGATGAAGATAACCATGAAAATAAATTTAATATTGAAGATGACGATGAAGGTTACGTTGATCAAGAAAGACCGTGGAAATAACGATGAAGATGACAAGTAAATGAAAACAAAAGTGACGATGAAGATAACCATGAAGTTAAATATAATATGGAAGATGACGATGAGGGTTACATTGTCAATAAAAACGACCACGGAAATAACGATGAAGATCACAATAAAGACGACCAGACTATGAATGAAGTTAAAAACATTTATGATGTTAACAATGATGATGAAGATGACCTTAGAGGCGATTGTCGATATAACGATGAAGACAGCGATAACAAGTAGATGAAGATGAACGTTACGATGAAGTTCATGATGACAATAACGGTGAAGATAAAGTTGGTGTTGCAGAAGACGATGAAGGTTACGTTGTGCAAAAATGACCGTGTAGATCAGAACGATGAAGTTGATGATGAAGGTAACCATGAAAATAAATTTAATATTGAAGATGACGATGAAGGTTACATCGTCAATAAAAACGATCGTGGAAATAACGATGAAGATCACAATAAAGACGACCAACTATGAATGAAGGTGATCCTGAAGTTTACGCAAAGAACGTGATGAAAATGAGATGCAGATACGGTTGAAAATGACGATGAAGTTGATGGCGAAGGTAAATAACGGCTATAAAAACAACGATGAAGATGTTAATAAAGAATATGAATGCGATGTAAATAATGACGAAAACAACTATGACGGCATTGACAGATGAAGACGACGATGAAGTTACCGTTATCAATAAAGATGACCATAGAACGAATGAAACGACAATAAAGACGAGGGTGACATTTGAAGATGATGGTGAAGAAGACGAAATTTAGGTAACGACGACGACGTTAAAATTGAAGGAATACGAAGAAGATAAAGACAACGATGAAGTTGAGCTATGAAGGTGATGGATCCTCACCCAGAAAAATTCCAGATCCTCCACTTCCCCTCGAGGGGTTATTAGCCCCGGCCGCTAAGAAGACGACGTTGTTCTCAACCGTCCACATACTCTGCGCCTGAAGAGCTGAAAAATAAAAGACGAAACGTCGGGATTTAAAAGGAGGGGGGGATCTCGATGACCTCACCAGTTAAGAAGGGCAACTCAGAGAACCACATCGTAGGGAAAATGATGTGGTTAATCCCCTGCCTGACCAGCTTAAGGGCGGGGGTCTCGAAGAGCAAATCGAAGCACGTGAACATTCCGAACGTCACCTCAAAATCGGTGGTGAACACGGCGATGTCGGCCTCCTGGGTCTTATTCATGGGGAATTCCCCGAAGAGGTTGAACTTCCGGTACCGGGCGACGACCTTGCCCCTGCGGTCGAAGGCCACGTTGGTGTTGTATAGGTTCCAGTTGTCTTCTGCGCAGCCGCCCTCGTCGCAGGGCGATTTCTCCATCAGGTTGGCGACTAGGTACGCGTTGGACGCCCGGGCGGCGCACGAAAGCTTCCTGAAGTAGTCCGAGAAGTTCTCGTTGGAGGTCGTGCATGGAACGATATCTTCGGTGGCGGTTGGAACTAAAGTCGAGAGGCGTTGGTAATCCTCTCTGTTTAAGGCGAGGGCTCCGGTGGTGATAGTCGATTCCGGGTACACGATTATGTCCAGGTTCTTTCGTTAAACAAATCGAATCAGAAGTGGAATTATGATGTCTTATGCGGTTACATTTCGACTTCGGTTCGCGCATAGTTTTTTTTAAGTATTTAAACCTGCACATGGATCGTGGCATTGACATTCTGTTTTCGGTTCGTGTACGATATGATTAGGGCGTTAAGAAGCACGCACGGACTGAGCTCTAAAAAGCAAAATAAAGAAAACTGCCTTATACGGTTGCATTTCGACTTCGGTTCGCGCGTAGTTTTTTTAAGCATTTAAACCTGTGCACGGATCGAAACTAGAATGAGTTCAGCTTTGAAACGCCGTTTTCTGGAAAGCAAATTATCTACTGAAGCAAGCAGTCTTCTTTTATTTCTGCATTTCACCTTAATTTAATTGTAACAAAGAAATTTCGACGGCCCGGCCAGTTATTTGGGCGATAGGTAAAACGTGAATTTGAAAAACCATTCGAAGCGATTGGCCAGGACGCTCTATTTTGCTTTCGGTTCGTGTACGGCGTGCTTCGAAGACTTACACGGACTGAATCCTAAATACACTTTGAAACCGTCCTTGTTTGCTGTAAGAGATTAACTTTTTTGGGCGACCACTCAACGTATGAGCTATATAAAGCCTTAGAGACGACCTTGATGCTAATTTGAGGAACTTTATTTATCCGTCATTGCGTTGGAGTAAGCGAAAGACCAAGCGATAAGAAAGAGACGACGTAATCTACAGCAAGAAAATGCAGAGCCTTGAGAATGATGTAGAAACAAGAAACTCATATGGTTTTAGATTCAGGTTGACCTTGACCGCTTACTGTTCCATAACAATTGATCTAGCGCATGCTATTTTTATTATACCTCTCTAAAAAAATGGAAAGAGAGAGTAAAGATCGCGAGATTTGAAACTTTATCTGCTCTTAGATTCAGGATGACCTTGAACTTGTTCTTTTGTTATTTATTATAGGCTGTTCTATATTTACCAAATGTGAAACGGAGTCCAACAATTTGATGTACTCATCAACATTTCCTCCAGTGAGCTGTTCGATGGTAGCACTCCGGTTCTGGACGGGGAAATATTCCACCACGGCGGCCTTGTAGGTACGAGCTGGAATCTTTTGAGGATCTATAAGTTTTCTGTCACGTTTCTCCGCGTATCTTACCTGCGCGTACATCTTCGGTTGGATGGCGAACAACACCAGAAGGAACAAAAGCGCGTATTTCTCCATTGACGATGTTTCCCAAGCCGCGTCAAAATCTTATCTGCGCCGGTTTTCAACAGTAGTTGTCGAGGAGCACGATTACACTATCGCTTTGTCGCATGATCATCATCTAGATTGTGATGGCGTTTTATTTCATAAATATTTACCGTTCAATCGAGGCGCGTGTTTAACGTCGCTAATGGAGGTGGGCCCTTTTCGCGAAGCAACCGAGATCGAAGGTCGTACGAGCCCTTAATTGCCCGCGAAACCAGAGGTCGTTATCGGGCGTAGATAACGAATGACTTGCCGCTGGTGACTAACGCAAAGCCAAAGTTCAGACACAAAATATTTCCGTTGAATTGTCTTCTTGAAAACAACGCTTGCCCATATGATTCAGAAATTAGTAAAAGCAATCGAACGTTGTGACTAAAGGTCAATCTAATCGGATCAGATTTGCGTATCTAATAAATTTAAAGCAACTTTTGGATGGGGCAGATAATTAAATGTCAACAAAATCAACCGCATCGAGCGCATTTACAGTGACTTTGCAAAACGAACAAATAAAATCCAGCAGGTTGTTGCACAATAATAGTAAATAACGCGCAAACTAAATATTTATTCAGTAAAAGCGACGAGTTGCTGCTAAACAACTGCTTAATAAATTGAATCAGAGGCAAGAATTTGAATTCTTTTGGTTGCCGTTCAATGCGATTTTCTTTCGTTCTGTCCTCGGTTCGTGCACAGTGTGATTCAGCTGTTACGAAGAAACTGCACGGACTGAGCTTTGAAACTCAAAACAAAACAAAATAAAAATCTTGCCTTAGGCAATTGCGTTCTGGCTTCGATTCGTGCGTCGCGTTGCTTCTTAAAACCTATGCACAGACTGAAATTGGATTGGCTACGATGCGTAGCCTGGAAGTTACCTTCCGATTTTCTCCTGTTTTGGTGTTCTGCTGCTTATTTGAGCGATTTAACAAAATCGCACGTCCTCATCAGCATATCAGAAGCAAACACGTTGTTTAAAATATAAATCTGGAAAGTGCTCTTTTCTTTTGATTGATTTACCTTTCAAAGTAACTGCCCAGTTAATTAGAATTGCTTGATTGTCGTTCACAGCGATTTTCGTTTGCTGTTTCGTTTTGTCCTCGGTTCGTGCACAGTGTGATTCAAACAACATACACGTACTGAGCTCTGAAAACCAAAGCAAAGGAAAATAAAGACTTCTGTTCTATGCTGTTGCATTCTGGCTTCAGTTCGTGTACCGCTTTTTATAATCTATGCACGGACTGAAACTGGAATGGGAGGGATCGGCCGAGGGTGTTTCTTGGAACCGGCTCGGTCGGAGCGCCGCTTCTGACGTCATAATACCTTGAGTCATTAGGGGTTGAAAAGTTTACTTCCCCGACGACCTAGGGTATTCTTTATGTCATCGGATAGTGCTCTTTGTGGACTTTAATTTGATGCCACGTATGGCGGAATCCGACGGTCGGAAACGTCTGAAATTGCGACGGAAGCGTGGGAGTGCTTCCGGTCGCGTAACTATTATCTTAGCGGTACGATCGGGATGAAACTTGGTAGGATTGTCTGGGATACTACGCTGGATATTTTTACACAGTTACGAATTGATCTAACGGTACAAACAAAAGTTATTTGAACTTAATTAATCATGGCGGGCGGTGATTGGCTGACGTTTGGGAACTAGCCTTTGTCTATGATTACAATGTTAACCGCAACGTGATGCTGCGAGCGATAAAGTTGTAGAGTGATATTAAATTATGTGACTAAGCGTTTCAGCATGAGGAATAATTAATCTAAAATTAATACAATAACAAAGACACGTAAATTAAGAAAAGGTCCGCGGAACGGCGTTGGTAACAAAATAAAGGAAAAATAAATAAAATAAAGACTTCTGTTCTAGGCTGTTGCGTTCTGGCTTCAGTTCGTGTACCGATTTTTATAACCTATGCACGGACTGTAACTACAATGGAAGACAAAACAAAGGAAAATAAAAACTTCTGTTCTATGTGGTTGAGTTCTGACTTCAGTTCGTGTGCCGCTTTTTATAACCTATGCAAGGACTGAAACTGGATACGTTTTTTGGAAGGTAAATTACGAATTAAAGTAAAAAAAATTCTTCTATTGGAACGACTAGAAAAGGCGGTGTGCAAAACATAAATTTGAAAAGTTCCTTCTGATTGGTGGTCCGTCGTTCAAAACGATTGGTTTGTCATTTTTTATGTCGTTCTATTTTGTTCTCGGTTCGTGCATGGTGTGTTTTAGGCGTTAAGAAATTTGCACGGACTGAAATCTAAAAGCAAAACAAATGCCATTGCATCGAACTTCGTTTCGTGTACCATCTTTTAGGCACGATTACGTACAAGGCAAATTAGGAACTGATTCAAAAAACATCTGATTTTCTTTTATTTTCGAATTTTGTCCTCCATTTACAAGTTATAAACATTTAACGCCGTTACAAAAAAAAATTATCAGCCAATCAGAAGCAATGACGATAAGCCTTTGGCCAACCAGTTCTTATGCCGTTGTATTTTGTTCTCGGTTCGCGTGCGATGTGATTCAGGTATTACAAAACATGCACGGATTGAACTCCTCTAAAAAGCAAAACAAACGAAAACGAAAGGCATCTTTCTTACGCCATGGAATTCTATTTTCGGTTCGTGTACTGTTTCCTTTAGGCTCTAAACCCCAAACACGGACTGAAACTAGAATGAACACCATTTTCTGAAATACTTTTTCTGTTTTTTTGTATTCTACTGTCTAACTCTTACAAAAGAGACCTGCCAATCAGAAGCAAGGGCCATATACAAAATACAAGTTTGAAACGCCGCGTTCTGATTGGTTGTTCGCCGTTCAAATTAATTAACCCGAAACATTTTATGCATTTCTATTTTGTTCACGGTTCGTGTGCGGTACTTCAAGAATATAAGGTAAAGCAAAGGAACCATACACCGTTCTGACTTCCGTTCATGCACCGCTTCTTTTATACACTAAAATCCACGAACGGACGGAAGACTAAAGTAAAGTACTTTGACTTTTTGATTTTTTTAAATATCTTGAAGTTCACTATGTACCTAACTGTTACAAGGAGGTTACAAGGACGACATACTAAGTAAAATTTTGAGAAGCCACGCTTTTTTTTGGTTGGTTGTCCTCTGTTCGAAGTCATTAGCCCGTTATTTCTTAGGCCGTTCTATTTTGTTCTCGGTTCGTGCACAGTGTGCTTCAAGGGCATCCACGGACGGAACTCTAAAAAGTAAAACAAAGGTAAATGTCTGCTTTATGGTAGTACCATATACCATTCTGACTTCGGTTCGTGCATGGTTTCCTTTAGACACCAAAGACATGCACGGACTGAATCTAGAATGAGTAAGGCTAGGAAATAACGTTCTCTGGAAGACAAATTAGGAACTATAGTAAAAAATTTCATTTGCTTGGACTTTCTTTTATTTTTGGTATTCCACTGATTATAAAACTATTACAAAAAAGGTTCTATCAGCCAGGGGCAAGGTCGATATACGAGTTTGAAAAGCCACGTTTTCTATTTCGATTGGTTTTCATCGTCTGCCCGCTTTTTCTTAGGCCGTTCCGTTTCGTTCTCGGTTCGTGTGTGTTGTACTTCAAGAACTTGCACGGACTGAACTCTAAACACATTTTTCCCGTCCTCCAGAAGTCGACTCAGCGGAATTTAGGTTTACAGGTAATTCTTTACGCGACGATGGCGCCACCAACTTCAAATAATACTTTACGAATTGTTCATTAAAAAAAAACGTTTATTTAAACATGCTTCCTCTCTCTTTTAAACAATCTCACAACTAAGTACCTAACGAATAAATTAACTAAAGAAATCGCCACAAAACACCGCTGAGGACCCAGTAGAGAAACCTGAGGCAGATGATGACGGCCACCGCCTGGACCAACTTGTGCAGAATGAAAAACCTGGAAGTTTCAGGTGGAAATGAGTCGCCCCCTCCCGTTTCAAATATTTACCTCCGCCATCTCGCGCGAGCTTCCGGCAACGTATCGGGGCTCTCCTTCAGGAGGTACGACCTTACGCCTATGACGTAGGTCTGGTAGAACTCATCCCAGTCCAGCTTGGAAATGTCAAAGGCGAAGAGCTTCTGGTCCGCCTCCGATAATCCCCTCCAGAGTGTCTGCGTGTTTTCATCAGTGAAAATCCAGTCCTGCGTGTTGAAGTAGGTGATGACGTTGCTGAATTTGTGAATCTTCTTATAGATTTTCGTCAGCCTAAAAATTCAAGGCCGTTATAGTGGAGAGGGTGAGGCTGGAGGAGGGGGGGGTAGGAAAAAGTAAGCGCAGCTCACGTACTGTGGTTTTTTTCTAATAAAAATCGAGAAGCCATCTACGAGGAACGCAGGGATGAAATGCAATAGGAAGATGTACAGGTAGTACTGGTACTTGTTCTTGATGAGACTCAAACTGTAGTACCACAAACAGCGTGAAGATGGAGTCATGAGTCCGTAGTGCCTGGTAAACTCGCAGAATCCCCCCCAGGTGATGGGCTTGTGCGGGGACGAAACGAAGTTGTAGATCGCCACGTCTTTAGACCTGTAAACGAACCCCTTCTTTCTTTTGTTCCTTTTTCAAATTAAATCACGTACTTATCTATGGCGGTTTTATAGGAGGAGGCGATCATGGCGTTTATGGCCATGTCCGCAGGAATGATTTCGGCGACTTTGCTGGGGTCGCAGTTGAGGGCGCGCAGGATCCCCATGCCCGCCCCCACCACCACGCCCGTAGGTCCGTATATGTTATCTATCCAGCTTCTGATTGGTTCCTTGTAGGTGGCAAGGACTGGAAAACGTGATCATTGAACCGAGAAATTCGGCGGGGGGGGGTTCCTTACCTATCGATGGTCTGAATATGCAGACCGGAAATTCCGAGCTATATTTTAGGACGGCGTGTTCAGCGATGGCCTTGGTGAAGGCGTACGTGTTGGGCCAAGTTCCAACTAACCTGCAAAAATTATTGGTTTGGGTTTACATCACGCCCATTTGGGGCGTGGCAAAATTTAAGGACCGCCCCGGGCGACCGAACTTTAACTACGCTTTTTCGATGTGTCATTTTTGGAAGTTGGTGCGAAATTAATTTCGTAGACGGAAGAGGGCGAGGGGGCGGTTCGCTCTGGGCGGTAGTTAGGGGGGTGGTAAATTCAACGATCGCCCTCGACGGCACAAATTCCAGTTGACATGCCTTGTTGGAACGTCGCGTCGTTCAGAAGTTTTGAGCGGGTGAAGGTGCGGCCCGATTTGTGAGGAAGCGCTAGTGGGTGAGCGAGGAGGTAGTATTTTTTTGGAAAGTCGCACTGGTGCAGCATGGGGGCGGCAAACTCAAAGATTGCCTCAAATTGCATAAATTCCATTTATGACCTTCATTGAAATATGAATCTCATATGGAAGTTAGGACGGGTGAGGGATGGGACGGACCGATTTGGGCGGCAGCTTTTATGAGGATGCAAGGCAAGGTATAACAATAGTGGCAGTGGGGGTGGCAAACTCAAGCATCTCCCCGGATGGCACAAATTCCAGTCGTAATCCTTAGTTGGAAGGTCGCTCGGAAGTTTGGGCGGGTGTAGGGGCGGTCCGATCTGGGCGGTAGCTTTAGCGAGCAGGGATCGGCGGGATGAATGGCTAAAACGAGTGGGGGCGGCAAACTCAAAGATCGCCCCGATTATAATAAATTTCAAATATGGTTCCGAAATATCACTTGTTCGAATATCATTCGAAAAGTTGGGCGGGCGAGGAGGTGGGTGGCACTTTTTTGGCAAGTGGCACTGGCGTGAATAAATATTAAAAACGTGAGGGCGGAAAACTCAAATATTGCCTTAAATTGCACAAGTTGCATTTATGACCTTGATTGAAATATGAATGTCATCTGGAAGTTAGGGCGGGCGAGGAGACGGTCCGATTTGGGCGGCAGCTTTTTATGATTAGGCAAGGCAAGGTATAACAATAATGACAGTGGGGGTGGCAAACTCAAGGATCGCCCCAGATGACACAAATTCCAGTTGGATGGTCGTTCGGCCAGGGAGAGGAGGCGGCCCGATCTGGGCGGTAACTTTCGCGAGTAGTCATTGGCAGGATGAATGTTAAATGAGTGGGGGCGGCAAACTTAAATGGCACAAATTCAATTTAGAACCTTGATTGCAGTATGAATGCCATTCGGAAGTTAGGGTGGGCGATTTGGGCGGCAGCTTTTTATGAGGAGGGAAGGCAAGGTATGGTAACAACAACAGTGGAGGTGGCAAACTCAATGATCGCCCCAAATGCCACAAATAATTCCTACCGAATATGACTTGTTCATTTGAGAGATTGGTTGGGCGAGAAGGAGGTCTGGGGGCGGCAAACTCAAATATCGACTCAATTGGTACTAATTTCATTTATCTAAAGCCCTGATTGAAATATGACTTCTTCGAATGTCATTGGGGCGAGGAGCGGGCGATAGATTTTGTGAAGAGACATATTGGGCGGACGAGGAGATACTTTACCGTATAAGGGGGTGGCAAACTTAAGGATCGCGCCATTTGGCACATATTCCAGTTATGACCCTGGTTGGAACATAGTGCGCAGGAATATAATCTGGGCGATACGATGGGCGAGGGGGCGGTACTAATATTATGAGCACTGAAAGCAGTACGAGGGTGTCAATCTCAAGGATCGCCCCGGAGGGCACAAATTCTATTTTTGACTGCTTGGAATATGACTTGTTCGAAGGCCATTCAAGAATATGAGCGGGTGAGGGGGTAGTCTGGAACACAGTGTGCAGGAATATAATCTGGGCGATACGATGGGCGAGGGGGCGGTACTAATATTATGAGCACTGAAAGCAGTACGAGGGTGTCAATCTCAAGGATCGCCCCAGAGGGCACAAATCTATTTTTGACTGGTTGGAATATGACTTGTTCGAAGGCCATTCAAGAATATGAACGGGTGAGGGGGTAGTCCAATCTGCCCGACACGTTTTGCGAGGAGATACTGATGGGGGGGATTAATTAAAAGCAATTGGGGTGGCAGACTCAAAGGTCGTGTCGAATTGCATAAATTCCAATCACGACCTCAAGATATAACTGGAATGTCATTCGGAAGATTGAGTGGGCGGGAAGGGCGGTACTTTGTGTAAAGAGGTACTGGGTTTAATAAATATTAAAAGCGTGGGGGCGACTAAATCAAAATCGCCCCTGCTGAAATATGACTTGTTGCAATATCATCCGGAAGATAGGGCGGGTGAAGGGGGCGATCTAATTTGGGCAGCATTAATGTTAAAACCAATTGGCAAAGTGGAGTGTACTGGGTCAGTAATAAGCGAGCAGAAGGGGTGGTCCACTTTTTGTAAGAAAGCGGGGGCGGCCCCTGATGGCACAAATTTTAGCTGAAATATGACTTGTTCCGTATCATCCGGAAGAGAGGGCGGCCGAAGGGGGCGATTTACTTTAGGCAGCATTAATGTTAAAAGCAATCGGCATAGTGGAGTGTACTGGGCCAGAAAAAGCGAGCAGAAGGGGCGGTCCACTTAGTAAGAAGGCGAAAGTGATGAGTTTGAGCGAATCACTTACTCAGGGGTGATCTTCTCGAGGGTGCTTGGGGGCGTCGACTCGCACACCTGTATGAGGTTATCTGGGCTTATGGGGATCTCATAGAACTTCTCGTCGATGTGCTTCACCTGGCAGTTGGCGAAGGCGGTGCTGACGTGAACGAAGGCCTCCAACTGCTTGCACTCCTTGGCCAAGGCCAACATGTCTCTGGTCCCTCTCACGTTGATGGCCACCGAAACGTAAAGTTTCTCGTCGAACTTCACGGTCGCCGCGATGTTGAATATCACGGACACCTGTGGTACATACGTAAGGATATTTTTACTTCGGTCAAATTGGTTAGACTAACATTGCGTCAGAGTGAGCAGATGGCACTCGTGTCAAGTTGCTTTAATTTGAGGACGCTTCAGGTTAAGACGAGTGCATCGAAAACAAAGAGAACGCCAGCGTAATTAAGGCACGTCGATTAAAAGCGAGTTGCTAAAGTAGAAAGTGCCGATGGACGCCCGCGGAATGCTTATTGCACTTGTTACGTTGTCATTAACGTGCGGGCGTCCTTGGCTTGCGTCTCTTTTGAAAAGCGAAATGCTTCTCGTCGTACGTAATGTGCATCGTCTCAACGTGCAGGGCCGGACTTAAAAAACACATCGAAAAAACAAACATCGAGAAAATTGAAACCGTAGTGGAAATGCACCTTTCCGTTCGGAATTTTTGCAGTTCCACCTCGGTGGTTAATTCATGCGAATCTTTTGGTGAATTTTCTTTTGTTTTGTTTTACCTTCTCTTTGATTAAGTCTCTGTCATCCTGGCTGATGCCTAGGCCGGGCAAGGAAGCGTCGCCGTTGATGGGCATGATCTTGTGCCTGAATTTCGGTTGGAGTTTTGACAGTTTCTCGTACAGCTATAAAAAGAGAAACAAAGCGAGTCAATAACTTCTTTTGTTTTCAATCTGAAGCACTGCGCGATACGAAATCAAAATAATTCAATGTGCTTTAATTGAATTAAGATATAAAATTAAATAAATTAAAAATCTTGATGTAAAACACTACAAAAAATGAAAATATTTTAATGTAATTCAATGTAATTTAAGGTAACTTCATGTAATTCAATCAACATATAAAATTAATAAATTACACTAATAAAAATCTTGATATAAAACACTACAAAAAATGAAAATATTTTAACGTAATTCAATGTACTTTAATGTAAGTCAAGGTAACTTAATGTAATTTAATTAATATATAAAATTAATAAATTACTCTAATAAAAATCTTGTAATGAAACACTACAAGAAATGAAAATATTTTAATGTAATTCAATGTATTTTAATGTAATTCAAGGTAACTTAATGTAATTTAATTATTATATAAAATTAATAAATTACTCTAATTAAAATCTTGATATAAAACATTACAAAAAATGAAAATATTTTAATATAATTCAATGTACTATAATGAAATTCAAATTCAGGGTATCTTAATGCAATTCAATTAATATACATGTTAAATTAATAAATTATTCAATTAAAAATCTTGATATAAAACACGACAAAAAATGAAAATATTTTAATGTAATTCAATGTATTTTAAAGTAATTCAGTGTAATCTAATGTATTTCAATGTAATTTGATATAATTCAATCAACATATAAAATTAATAAATTACACTAATAAAAATCTTGATATAAAACACTACAAAAAATGAAAATATTTTAACGTAATTCAATGTACTTTAATGTAAGTCAAGGTAACTTAATGTAATTCAATTAATATACATGTTAAATTAATAAATTATTCAATTAAAAATCTTGATATAAAACACGACAAAAAATGAAAATATTTTAATGTAATTCATTGTATTTTAATGTAATTGAATGTATTTCAATATAATTCAATGTACTTTAAAGTAACTCAATATATTTTAATGTAATTCAATGTACTTTAATGTAAGTCAAGGTAACTTAATGTAATTCAATTAATATACATGTTAAATTAATAAATTATTCAATTAAAAATCTTGATATAAAACACGACAAAAAATGAAAATATTTTAATGTAATTCAATGTACTTTAATGTAATTTAAGGTAACTTCATGTAATTCAATCAACATATAAAATTAATAAATTACACTAATAAAAATCTTGATATAAAACACTACAAAAAATGAAAATATTTTAATGTAATTCAATGTAATTTAAGGTAACTTCATGTAATTCAATCAACATATAAAATTAATAAATTACACTAATAAAAATCTTGATATAAAACACTACAAAAAATGAAAATATTTTAATGTAATTCATAAATAAATTACACCAATAAAAATCTTGATATAAAACACTACAAAAAATGAAAATATTTTAATGTAATTCAATGTACTTTAATGTAAATCAAGGTAACTTAATGTAACTCAATTAATATACATGTTAAATTAATAAATTACTCAATTAAAAATCTTGATATAAAACACTACAAAACGAGAATATTTTAATATAATTCAATGTACTTTAATGTAATTCAAGGTAACGTAATTTGATATAATTGAATCTAGCGTCATGAAACGGCTTCAAATTGCATTCAGTATTCAGCTATATTTTTCCGTCTGCCAATGGAAACGATTGATTCATTGGCTAGTCAGAAAAACAAAAGATAATGCCATAGATGTCTTCTCTCTATTGTCTAGGTAATTTAATGTAATTCATTGTATTTTAATGTAATTCAATGTATTTCAATGTAATTCAATGTATTTTAAAGTAATTCAATGTAATCTAATGTATTTTAACGTAACGTAATTTGATATAATTTAATCCAACGTCATGACATGGTTTCAAATTTGTTTTCAGCATTCAGATATTTTTTTCCGTCTGCCAAAAGAAACGCTTGATTCGTTGGCTGCTCAGAAAAACAAAAGATAATGCCATAGATGTCTTCTGTCTGTTATTTAGGGCCGTTTTCATAATAGTGCTAAAGGAGACTTTAATTTAAAGTCACTTTAAGCATAGGAAAACTAATGTATTTTTATAGGTTAAAGTCGCTTTAAATTTAAAGTTCTATTATGAAAACGGCCCTTTGGTAATTTAATGTAATTCAATGTATTTTAAGGTACTTTAGTGTATTTTAATATAATTCAATGTATTTTAATGTAATTCATTGTAGTTTAATACAATTCAATGTATTTTAATACAATTCAATGTAAACTAATGTATTTCAATGTAACGTAATTTGATATAATTGAATCTAGCGTCATGAAACGGCTTCAAATTGCATTCAGTATTCAGCTATATTTTTCCGTCTGCCAATGGAAACGATTGATTCATTGGCTGGTCAGAGAAACAAAAGATAATGACACAGATGTCTTCTTTCTTTTGTGTCTCTCCTTTTCTTCTTATCTACATCTGCTGTTTCTTCCTTCTTTTACTGTTTTCTTTCTTTTCTTTTCGTTGGACGCTAAACTTTCTTCAATTTGTCGATCTATTATTTCCTATCTTTTTTTGTTTGTTTTTTCTTTCCTCCCTACGTAACCCTCTATTGTCTTTCGTCGTCTTTCACCTTCTTCTTTCCTTATTTCGACCTTTTCTTATATTTTTTAACTGGTTTAAAACTGTAGTACTCTTCCTCTCTGCTTCTTTCCGTAGTTCCTTGGGCTTTGTCTTTTCTCCAAATTTCTTCTTTTCTGTTCCTGTTCTCTTCCCCCACTCTTTCTGCTTTCTTGCTTTCCCTACCTTTCAGGCGTTATATTTCGTACTTCCCTTTTCTTGTTTATCTTTTGCCATTCGCCTCTTTTCTCTTGTCTTCGGCTTAACTTGAAGGCTTCCGCGGCCGTCGTCCATGTTTGAATTGGCTTCCGGTTGGAACCGCATCACGTTGAGTTCTTCTACTGCCAAGTAGAAGTAGAAGAAGTCAACGTGACGCGGTTCTAACCGGAACTTATGCCTTAAGTCACTATAAAACGTGTCGAAGTTAGGTTTCCAAAGCGAAAAGGATTTTTGTTTCACTTCGAGGCACGTAATGGCAATGCTATGGCAATCAGTCATTTCGCCGTTCGTTTGAAGAACTTATCAAAGGCGTTCGCCTCCAATTAAATTAAAACGAATTTGACGATCAAAATGAAACGTTATTGTTTTTTTTTCCACGTCGAGGTGTGTAACAGACGTTGCTATGGCAATCACTCATTCGCTCATTTGAAGGATTCATCAAGGGCGTTTGTCCTACAGTCAAATTAAAATGAATTTCACTCAAACTAATCAAACTAATTTGACCATCAAAGGATTATTTCTCACGAGGCACGTAACGGACTTTGCTATGGCAATCAGTAATTTCGTCAGTCATATTTTAAAGGATACATGAAGGGCGTTCGTCATCCGATTAAATTAAAATTTATTTGACTATCAAAAAGGTACGTTGTTAATTTTTTCACATGGAGACATTAGACAGATCGGTCTTCTTTTTTTCTTTAATGTGAAGAAATGGCCCCCTCTTAATACTTTATTTAGGTATATGTTTTCACTTGTTTCTTGCTTGAAGAGGTTGCTATAGCAAGCGGCCCTTTCCCCGCTCATTTGAAGCACTCGTCAAAGGTGTCGTTCAATTATGTTTGTCAAACAATAAAGTGCGCTGTTCATTTTTTTTCTCAATTCGAAAATAGAGGCACAGTAATAGGTCCTCATTTGTTCTCTTTGCGGTTTGAAGAAGAAGTGGCTTCCACTACCCTACTTTATCCAGATAAGTCTGCGCTTTTTTTATTTAGTTTTCTCTTTTTATTGTTTTGTTTAAAGAGGTTGCAATGGCAATCAGTCATTTCGTCGTTCATTTGAAGAAGAATTCATCAAGGGCGTTCGTCCTTCAATTAAATTATAACGAATTTGACGATCAAAATGATGGGCACATATTTCTTTCTCCACGTCGAGGCATGCATTGGACGTTGCTATGGCAATTAGACATTCGCTCATTTAAAGGATATATCATGGGCGTTTGTCCTTCAATCAAATTAAAATGAATTTGACAATGAAAACGACTTCTTTTCACATCGGGACACGCAATGGACGTTGCTAAGGCAATTAGTTATATCGTCGTCCGTTTGAAGAATTTATCAAGGGCTCTCGTTCTCCAATTAAATTAAAATGGATTTGACAATCAAAATGATACTGTAATGATTCGTCGACACCAGCCGGCGCCAAATTGTCTCTTGCGTCACTGCCGTCTAGTCGACGCGCCTTAGGCGACAGCCCAGAGAATTCTGACGGCGGAATAAACTAGAATAGACAGTGGACCGCCTCCAGAATGTTCGAGATAAACAACCCCGGCTTATAAAACACGCGGCCGGTAAATGGAGATTCATTCAACGTTAGATAGTTCGAATCGAATTCATCGTTGGGAAGTTCGACGTTAAAGTCGCGTCATAAACTTTCGCTCGGCTGTTAACATAAATTAGGATTAAGTTTTGTAAATTTTCTAGTGTTAAATGTTAGTGTTAATTAGTTGCTTTATTTAATAAATTAGTTATTAACTGTTTCGTGTTTTGTTTTAAAATAAAAACTAATAGAACCTTTAAAATCATCACAATACGTTATTCAGTTTTCTTTTCACATCGAGGCACGCAATGGACATTGCTATGGCAATCAGTCATTCGCTCATTTGAAGAATTTATTAAGGGCGTTTGTCTTTCGATCAAATTAAAAAGGAATTTAACAATCAAAAGGATTTTCTTTTCACATCCAGTCATGTAAGAGACGTTGCTATGGCAATGAGTCATTTCGTCGGTTATTATAAAGGATACAAGAAGGGCGTTCGTCGTCCGATTAAATTAAAATGAATTTGACCATCAAAAAGGTATGTTATTAATTCTTTCGCATCGAGACATCTGCTTAGTACATACTTTGTTTAGGTATATCTGTTTTCACTTGTTTTTTTTTCTTGCTTGGAGACGTTACTTTCGCATTCATTTGAAGCACTCGTCAAAGACGTCATTCAATTATGTGTGTGAATCAACAGAGTGCGCTTTTCATTTTATTTTTTTTTTTAAATAAAAAACCGAGGCACAGTAATACAGGTCCAAAAAAAGATTGATCTTCATTTGTTTTCTTTACAGTCCGAAGAAGTGGCCTTCGCTTCCCTAATTTGTTGAGATACGTCTGAGCTTTCTTTTAATTTAATTTTTTTTTTTTAATTTCTTGTTGCAGTGGTAATTTCGTTGCCGGATTTACCAAGGGCGGCATCTCTTACGATTTATCGAAAAATGGCCTTTAAGATAAAAGCGAGTTTCTTTTTTTTTTTTTTTGAGTGCAGGAAGTGTTTTGCCAAAAATTTCCTGCCTCATGCTCGAGTTGTTATCGCCGCGTTAATTACACGTGTTTACGTACAGTATACACGAGTGGAGGACGAACGGATCGCCTGTTTACTTCATTATTCAAATCAGCTGCATAATTCCATCCTAATACGGCCAACTAATCACCTGCTTAGTTACTGTTTTCTTGACACAATTGCTTCGGGCAAGGTGACGACAACGACGAGCGATTTCACAAGAACTGGTCGTCTTTCATAAATAGAGGAGCAAGGCGCAGGCAGCAATTCGCAAATTAGAATTTTTTCCACCTGCCGGCCTTGGACACGAACAATTTGGACAACCTGTCTAATGCGTTTCAAAAACGTGTCTAATTTTAAAAGACAACAATTTCATTCTGGGCTTTCCCAAACTCCATTCGGTTTTTTTTTCGCCGAACCAAACAAGTGACTGGTAAATTTTTGGGACTCTCGTCTGCGTCCGTCTTATCGCATCGGAGAGTGCGGCGACGCCGCTTTAGTTACATCAGGCGATAACTGTTACGAGTAGGTGTCGCTCACGTTCCCAAAAATTCACGCGTGGAATGTGACGCGCATAATTAAAAGGCGCGTGGCTTATGAAAGTAAATTCCGTCTCGTCCGTCCGGGTGGTCCGTTCGAGAATTTTCCCGAAAATAACTTTGCAACGCCCAAACGTTAAAAATAAAGAAAAGCTTATCGCGTTGTGCGAGAGATGGCGCTCTTAATCACTCGTTGCAACTGCGTACTGAACTTCCACGCGCAGATTATTTTTTGGTGATTGCGAAAGTGACCTGTAAACTCGCCTTGTGTCTCTTTTCCTTTTAACTTGGCCGAAAGAAGGTAATTTGAGGTTATAATAAGAGAACTTGTCAAAATTAAAAAAAGAACTTATCGCTTTGTCCGAGAGATGGAGCTCTTAATCGCTCATTGTCATTGCGTGCTGAACACCTGTTCACAGTTCTTTCTTTTTTTTTGGTGGTTATGAAAATGACTCGGAAATTGGCCAATTCAATTCAACAACCTATCAGAGTCTCTGCGTTTTTCTTTTATTTTGTTTTTTTTAACTGACGAGTTAATCCTAATATTTGACTGAGAGAGGGTGACTTGATTTCATAATAGGAGAACATGGCAAGATTAAAAAAAAAGAAAAAGTTATCGTGTTTTCCGAAAGGTGGCGCCCTTAGTCACTCATTGCAATTGCGTGCTCAACATCCGTTCACAGATGGTTTTGAAGAAGACACGAAAACTGGCCTATTCAATTGAGCAACCAATCAGACTCCTTGCGTTCCTCTTTTGTTTTCTTGAACTTGACAAAATTCAAAAATAAAGAGGAAACTTATCGCGTTGTCCGAGAGATGGCGCTCTTAATTACCCACCGCAACTGCATGTTGAACGTCCTTGGGAACTGACTCGAAAACTGGCCCATTCAACTGAGCAACCCATCGGAGTCTTTGCGTTTCTCTCTTTTTTTTAGCTGGCGAATTATTCAAAATTCTTGAACTTGACAAAATTCAAAAACTTGTCGCTTTGTTCGAGAGATGGCGCTCTTTATTACTCGCCGCAACTGTATGTTAAACGTCCATTGGAACTGACTCGAAAACTGGTCCACTCAATGAACAACCTATCAGCGTCTTTAGGTTTCTCTTTTGTTTTTTGTTTAACGGACGAATTAATCCAAATTCTTCACTAAAAGTAGGCGATTTGATTTAACAATATAAGAAAACTTGACAAAATTCAAAAACAAAAAAAAAAACTTGTCGCTTTGTCCGAGAGATGGCGCTCTTTATTACTCGCCGCAACTGTATGTTAAACGTGCATTGGAACTGACCCGAAAACTGGTCCACTCAAGGTGCATTCGACATCGCGCTCGGAGCGCTAGGAGTTTTCCTTTGTCTCACTCTTACATACACTGAAACTCATTCGCTCTCCCTCACACTTCTGCTCAGAGCGTGCCCAGAGCGTAATGTCGAACGCACCCTCAATGAACAACCTATCAGAGTCTTTACGTTTCTCTTTTGTTTTTTGTTTAACGGACGAATTAATACAAATTCTTCGCTAAAAGTACATAGGCGATTTGATTTAACAATATAAGAAAACTTGACAAAATTCAAAAATAAAAAACGAAGTTATCGTGTTGTCCGAAAGATGGCGCTCTTAAGCTCTCACTGCGACAGTATGCTGAACACCCATTCGCAGTTGTTTCTTTTGTGTTTATGAAACTGACGCGAAAACTGACCCCTCCAATTGAGCAACCTATCAGAGTCTTTGCGTTTCTCTTTTGTTTCTTTTTTTTAACTGGTGCATGACTCCAAATTTTTGGCTGAAAGGTGGTAATTGATTTCATAATAAAAGAACTTCGCAAAATTCTCCGAGAGATGGCGCTCTTAATCACCCACTGCAATTGAGTGCCCTAACAGGTTACTTTTTTTTATTGGTGATTGGGAATGTAATCAGAAAACTTGTCCGATTGGGAGACCATCAGTGTCACTGTGTTTAACAAAAAAAAAACTGACATATTAACCTAAACGTTCGGCCGAAGAATGTGGTTTCATGTCGTAATGAGAGAACCTGGCAACATTCAAAAAAAGAAAAAATACTTATCCCGCTGTCCGAAAGGTGGCGCTCTTAATTACTCATCGCAACTACATGTTGAACGTCCATTGATAGTTTATTCTTTTTGGTGATTGTGAAAGTGATACCGGGCGTTTGTTTTTCTCGTCTCTATTTTGATAAAATTGCTCCAAAAAAAGCGAAATTAACCGAGAGATGGCGCTTTTGATTGTCCTCTGTAGCTACAAGCGACGCGACGAACGTTTTGAAAGCGGCAACATTTTCGATGGTTGTGAAAAAGGCTCGCAAGGTGATCGATTGCATCTTAGCGAAAATTTGACAAGAATAGAAAAAAAAGGGTTTCCGAGAGGTGGCGCCTTTATCGTTATTTGTAATTTCAAACCGCACATCGATTTTCGGCCGGTGAAACGATCGGGAGACATCGATTTCGTTTCACAATCACGAAAAAAAAAAACCAAAAAGTGAAAAGCAAAAGAAAACTTCCTTTGTTAACCGAGAGATGGCGCTCTTGATCGTCCTTTATTTTGAATTGAAAACCAAATTCGGATCGTCGCGTCGCGTCGCGTCGATTCGAACAAGTCGATTTGATCAGATTTCCAAATCCAATAATTTATTAATGAACGAAAGATGGCGCTTATCGAAAATGTAAAAAGAAAATAAAAATTCTAACGAGAGTTTCTTTTCTTTCTGTAACAGCACTGTAAGTGCAGCAATGGACAAAAGTAATGTGGCGTACATTTCACTTCGGTTTTGGAAAAAAAATATTTTCGCTATTGAACGAAAGGTGGCGTTCATCAAAAACTCGGAAACGTTTAAAATCCAAGCGGGCGTAAGTTTTATCACGATTTTTAAGCATGATGATGGATCAAAGTAACGTGGCGTCCGTTTCGTTTTTCTTTTTGTAAAATAAAACTTTACTGGCACGCGAAAGATGGCGCTCATCGAAAACTCTAAAAAATTTAAAAAAGAAATCTTGAGTTTAGTCACAGTTTCAATGCGGCAAGGTAAGCACGGCGATTGATAGAAGTAATGTGGCGTTCGCTACGCTTCTGTTTTGTAAAAAATACCTCTTAGTGTTAAACGAAAGATGGCGCTCATCAAAACCTTAAATTAAAAAAAAAATTAAAAATCTAAGCCCTGCTTTAATTTGGTCACAATTTTATTGCATCAAGATAAGCACAGCGATTGACAAAAGTTATGCAGCGCTTGCTTCGCTTCTGTCTTGTAAAGAAAGACATTTTAGTGTTAAACGAAAGATGGCGCTCATCAAAAACTTTAAAAATTAAAATCTTTTGCAAAATTTGGTCACAATTTTAATGCAGCAAGCCTACGCACAGCGATTGACAGATGAAGTAATGTAGCGTTAGCTTCGCTTCTGTTTTGTAAACAACACCCTTTAGCATTAAACAGAGATGGCGCTCACATCAAAACCTCAAAAAAAATCTAAGCGTAGGCACAGCGGTGCACAAAAGTAATGCAACATTTGTTCTGCTACTGACTGTTTTGCAAAAGCTTTTGAACAAAAGATGGCGCTCATTAAAAACATATACAATATGTATATCAAAATCTAAGCGAGCGTTAGTTTTTAATTTTTTAGCAGCAACGTAGTACAACTGCAGTGGACAGAAAGAATGTAACATTTCTTTTACTTCTGACTTGCAAAGAAACTTTTAATTGCGAACGAAAGATGGCGCTCGTTAAAAATTAAAATCAAAGCGAGCGTTAGTCTTTTTAATGTTTGAGTAGCAACGTAAGCACAGCGTTGGACAAAAGTAATGTAACATTTGCTGTTGCTCTGCTTCTATTTTGCTAAAAAAGAACCTTTACTTTCGAACCAAAGATGGCGCTCGTTAAAGAATATAAAAATATTAAAATCTGAGTTAGCGTTAGTTTTCTTATTTTTATTTTTTATCAACTAACAATAAGTAAGGACGAACAAAAGTAACGTAACATTTGCTCTGCTTCTGAGTTGCAAAGAAACTTTTACTTTTGAAGGAAAGATTGCGCTCATCAAGAAACACAAAAAAATGTAAACCTAAGCGGCATCAGCTTTGTCAAGATTTTTCAGAAATGCGTAAGCAAAGCGACGGACAAAAGTAATGTGGCGTTTGTTTCACTTCTGTTTTGTAAAAAAAAACTTTGACTTTTGAACGAAAGATGGCGCTCATCAAAAATGTAAAAAAATTAAAATCTAAGCGAGCATTAGTCAATTTTATTTTCTTCTTTTTAATGAATTCTCTTCGAAATTTCTCTTTCAATATTTTTTCAAAAATGTCGATGTTCTAGAAACAATCTCTGTAATAGATTTCATTTGTTTTTTTAAGTATTTGTTTTTAAGTGCATCGGCATCTCAATGTTTAGTTTGTGACATTTGTTTCACTACTGTTTTGTAAGAAAAAAACTTTTACTTTTGATTGAAAGATGGCGCTCATCAAAAATGCAAAAAAATTGCAATCTAAGCGACATCAGCTTTGTCAAGATCTTCCAGCAACATGTAAGCACAGCGACGGACGAAAGTAATGTGGCGTTTGTTTCACTCTTGTTTTGTGTTTTGTAAGAAAAACTTTTACTTTTGAACGAAAGATGGCGCTCATCAAAAATACCTAAACATTAAAGTCTAACCGAGCGTTAGTTTTCCGAAATTTTTAGCAGCAATGCGTGGACAGCGGTGGACAGAAGTACTATAACATTTGCTCTGCTTTTGTTTTGTAACAAAGAGAAGCTTTTACTATTGAACGAAAGATGGCGGTCATCAAAAACTCAAAAAAATTAAAATCCGAAAGATGACGCTTATCACAAACGCAAAAAAATTAAAACCTAAGCGGCATCAGCTTTGTCAAGATCTTCCAGCAACACATAAGCACAGCGACGGACAAAAGTAATGTGGCGTTTGTTTTACTCCTGTTTTGTAAGAAAAACTTTTACTTTTGAACGAAAGATGGCGCTCATCAAAAATGCAAAAAAGATCGAAATCTAAGCGGCATCAACTTTGTCAAGATCTTCCAGCAACACGTAAGCACAGCGACGGACAAAAGTAATGTGGCGTTTGTTTCACTTCTGTTTTGTAAAAAAAAAACTTTTACTTTTGAACGAAAGATGGCGCTCATTAAAAACTCAAAAAAAATGAAAATCTGAAAAATGACGCTCATCAAAAACGCAGAAAATTTATAATCTACGCGAGCGACAGTTTCCTCAGGATTTCTTAGCAGCAGCAACGTAAGTACAGCGACCGACAAAAGTAAATGTATTTAGTATTTGTTTCGTCCCAGTTTTGTATTAATAAAAGACTTTTCTTATTGGAGGACGCTAGATGGCACTCGTCAGAAATTAAAAAGAAAAAAAAATGTAAGCGCCAGTTTTGGCCTCGACGTTATAGCAGAAGCCAAAATTAATGTGCCCCTTATTTTGTCTGCAGATGGAACGGGAAAATTCGTTGCGAAATGGAAACTCACCACATCACCGAAAATTTCGTCCAGCCTCGTGTGAATGTCTTTCCCCTTCTTGGCCCTCACCAGCATAAAAATCCCTTGCAGATCCGGACATGCCCTCAAGAGCTTCTCGATGGTGAGCTTGCCGAGGAAACCGGTCCCGCCCGTCAGGAAGACGAATTTCCCGGCGAAAAACTTGGAGATTTCACTGCCCTCTGTCTCATAGTGCACCCAGTCCAGGTCCAGCAACTTCTCCGGGTCGATTTGTTTGAGCACCACCATATTCGCACTCACACTGATTTTCGCGTTCGCTTTCGCACGAGAGCGCGTTCGGTTTCAACAAGTTCACCTTCGCCGCCCAGAGGTGCGCGCGTAATGGTCAAGTGAAAAGTCCGGGACTGATCGCTTATGCTTATATATGTGTATTAAATCGCCCCGCTTCTTTTGCGTCAGAAATTCTATTTTGTTTAGGAAAAGTTACTGAAACTTTCCTCATCAAAAGGAAAAAAAAGTCATTGCGACCAACGTTTAAATACTGTGCCTTCCAAAATTATTTAGATAATGCGAGGCTATAACGTTCAAAACTTTTAGTTTGACATTTGCCTTCCGACTTCTGTCAGATCTGAACAATCTCGAACACTGTCGTCAGTGTCGTCATTAGGTCTGTTCGTTTGTTTTGCACTTTACTGCACTTTTTGCACCAACCTCTCCTGAGAGAGTGAGATGTATTCTAACTTCGGTTCTAACCTTTAGGCTCTAAAACCCAAACACGGACTGAAACTAGAATGAGCACGATTTTGAAACACCATTTTCTGGATTTTTTGTATTCCACTGTCTAATTAACTGTTACAAAAAAGACCTGCCAGTCAGAAGTAAGGACCACATACAAAATACAAGTTTGAAAAGCCGCGTTCTGATTGGTTGTTCACCGTTTGAATTAATTGGGTCGAAACCTTTTATGCATTTCTATTTTGTTCTCGGTTCGTGTGCGGTACTTCAAGAATATAAGGTACAGCAAAGGAACCATACACCGTTCTGACTTCGGTTCGTGCACCCCTTCTTTTATACACTAAAATCCATGCACGGACGGAAGACTAAAGTAAAGTACTTTGACTTTTAGACTTTTTAAAAGTATCTTGAAGTTCAACTGTTACAAGGATGACATATAAAGTAGAATTTTGAAAAGCTGCGTTTCTCTTGATTGGTCGTCCTCTGTTCGAAGTCATTAACCCGCTATTTCTTAGGTCCTTTTATTTTGTTCTCGGTTCGTGCGCGTGTGCTTCAAAAGCATGCCTGGACTGAACTTTAAAAAGTAAACAAAGGAAAATTTCTGCCTTATAGCACAACCATATACCATTTTGACTTCGGTTCGTGCATGACTTCCTTTGGTCACTAAAATCTGTGCACGGACTGAGTTTAAAATGAGTACGACTTGGAAATACGACCTGGAAGACAAAGTTAACGCGGATAGCCCTCGTACATACATGTCCTTTTGTTTCGGTATTGATCGCGCGCGAGAGCTCCCCCTGGTACACAACGGATCTCACCCTCGCTCAGTGGTAGGCGAAATAAACCTTGTCAGTGGCGACGTGATTCATCGTGGCCGTTTCAGGAACCCCTTTCATTTGAGACAACGCGAATTATTCAAAGCGTTTGCCGAAATCAATCAATCGACCTTGAACTTTCAATTATTTTCACATTTTACACCTGTAATCGTTTCCTATTTGTTATTTACGCATTTCTACGACATTTAACGTCTAGAGAGAATTGGGGGTGAGTTCTTGCAGGAGGCGCCGCGATTCCTCCGTGGAGGGTAGGTGAACCGCAGATGCAGAGGGCAGCTTCCTTCGCTTGTTTCTTTAGTTACGTAACAGTTGACGGACTTACCGGCGACGCGCAGGTTTCAAAGTGCCACCGAAAATAACCGATGTTTATAGCGCTAATTGCGAAGCAATTGACTGGTAATTACTTGCGCCGCGTTCAAGTCGATTATTCCTGGAAACATTTGACAATCGTCCAATCGGTTTCTAATAAGTTTCCTCGACCGTAATTGGATTTACGTAAACAAATGACCATCGACATTTTTTTCATATTTAAACGCTCGCGAAAGTTTGTGTCGGTGCGATTAATTAAATAAGAAAAGAGAACGTCTGGTAAGTCGGTCGCAGTCGCAGAGGACGACTTGTAAGTGATCCGAATAACAGACGAGTCTAATTTGCTCATTAATTAAACGCAACATCGCAAAGTATGCTCTCGATTTGGTGTACCTATTTAATTAAATTAAACATCTAGTAAGTCGATCGCAGTCGCAGAGGACGATTTCCGAATGCTCCAAGTAAACAACGAATCCGGAAATATTTTTTTTATTGAACATTTATTTGCAATTTGGTGTAATTAATTGAATGAAACATCTAGCAAGTCGGTCGCAGCCACAGGGGATGACTTGTGAATCATCCAAGCAGGAATAAGAAATAAGAAATGAATATAGAAATATTTTTTTATTGAAAGTACATCGCCATTTGGTTCAATTAATTAAATGAAACATCTAGTAAGTCGATCGCAGTCGCAGAGGACGATTTCCGAATGCTCCAAGTAAACAACGAATCCGGAAATATTTTTTTTATTGAAAATTTATTTGCAATTTGGTGTAATTAATTGAATAAAACATCTAGCAAGTCGGTCGCAGCCACAGAGGATGTTCTGTGAATGATCCCAATAGGAATAAGAAATAAGAAACGAATATAGAAATATTTTTTTATTGAAAATACATCTCAACTTAGTGTAATTAATTAAGTGAAACATCTAGTAAGTCGATCGCAGTCACAGAGGACCATTTGTAAACGATTGAAACAAGCAACGAATCTCGAAATGTTGTTTCTATTGAAAGTGTGCTTGCGATTTGGTGTAATTAATTAAACAAAACATCTAATAAGTCGATCGCAGTCGCACAGGACGACTTACGAACGCTCCGGATAAGAAACTAATCGAAAAATATTTCTTATATTGAAAGCGTGCATTCCGATTGGGTGTAATTAATGAAATAAAACATCTAGTAAGCCGATCGCAGTCGCAGGGGCTTCAAGTTTAACTTCGTTGGTGACCTTGAAGGTCACAGGTTTTCTTTTTAAACCTAAATCCTCGGAACAAGAAACGAATCTTCAAATATTTTATATAATGAAGGTAGGTACTCTCTTGCAATGTGCGCAAGGAATTGAATGAAACATCTGGTAAGACAATCGCAGTCGCAGAGGACCACTTGTAAACGTTTCAAATAAGAAACGACTCTCGAAATATTGTTTCTATTGAAAGTGTGCTTGCGATTTGGTGTAATTAATTAAATGGAACACCTGGTAAGTCGATCGCAGTCGCAAATGTAATGTCATCAGTATGAATTTTTTTTCGTTTGGGGAAAATGCTTGTAAACTGGTGTAATTGATTAAGTAAAACATCTAGTAGGACGATCGCAGTTGCAGAAGGCATTATTACAGATATACAGAAAGTGTCGCGCGCCTATAGTCACATCGTTAATGTTCGGCTACGGGGAGGGAGTCCGGAGTGTGGTTCGAGTGTAGATCGGCGACGGCGAAAGTTCACGAAATGACTCGGAATTTTTTTATGTGGTGTAATTAATTAAATGGAACATCTGGTAAGTCGATCGCAGTCGCAAATGTAATGTCATCAATATTATTTTTATTTTTTCGTTTGAGGAATCTGCTTGTAAACTGACGTAATTGATAAAGTAAAACATCTAGTAAGTCGATCGCAGTCGCAGCGGCTTTAACTTTAACTTCGTTGGTGACCTTGAAGGTCACAGGTTTTCTTAACCTAAATCCTCGGAACAAGAAACAAATCTCCAAATATTTTATACAACGAAAGTACTCTCTTGCAATGCGTGCAATGAACCGAACGAAACATCGGGTAAGACGATCGCAGTCGCAGAGGGCGTCTTTAAATAATCCAAACAAAATATAAAATAGCGTATATTGATAGTTGATTCGCGATTTCGCGCAATTAAATAAATAAAACATCACGTAAGTCTACCGCAGCCGCAAAGTACAGCCTGTAAATGATCCAACTGTAAGATAAATGTATAAAATGACTCAGACGGTGTACTTGCGATTTGGTGTGATTAATTAAGTGGAACATCTGGTAAGTCGATCGCAGTCGCAAAGTACGACTTACATGTAATGTCGTCGGTATTATTATTATTTTTTTTTGGTTTAGCGCTTGTAAAGTGGTGCAATCGATTAAGCCCCAGTTTTACAAACGTGGAATAAGGATGGAATAACTGTTCGCCGAATATCCTACGTCACGTTATTCTAAGAATAATGCTTATCCGACGATTGTAAAATCGGGCCTAACTAAAACATCTAGTAAGTCGATCGCAGTTGCAGAAGGAATTATTCTATATAGATATACAGAAAGTGTCGCGCGCCTATTGTCACATCGTTAATGTTCGTTTACGGGGAGAGGAAGTCCGGAGTGTGACTCGCGTGCAGATCGGCGACGGCGAAAGTTCACGAAGCTGAGGTGTCCGACCATAGGGTCGTGACACGTTCTGTATAATTATAAGATACGTACAAGTAAGCGCATGAAGTTGCAGTTTTTTGTTCAAATTGTCTTCAATGACAATTGAAAATTAATGATCGTCGTTTCTATTGCTTGATTTGAACTTTCCCCTAACGAAATGACTTGCTTTGTTTTAGGCGTTTAGGCGAGTAACTCCCGTACGTGTCAACAACCTTCCGGCGTTGTTGCACTTTGACTTTGAGTGACGTAAGCGCGGGATTGTTATTCTTTTATTTCGCTGCTTGATGTACCTACCTTTCGGCGGTGACTTTGACGGAACGGAAAAGCGGGCATCGCGGAAACTCGTTTCCGTTCTCCCTCCTACTTTCTGAAATGACTTTTTTTAAAACGTCACTTGTCATTCGTTTTCGAAATAAAAATAATTTTGTTAGAGCGGTTGCGTGAGTGTAGCTACAATTTTTTTTTGTAAATTTATTAAGCCTTGGTGAGGAGAGTACTTTTTCGAAGCACCTCAAAATTATTGAGTCCGGCCCTGTTTGAGGCATTGCATATATCAGTCGCTAACCGGCGTTTCCGCGTTCGTTATTTCTGGTCCGCGAGCCGGAAACAAAACGAAATCGAGATAGGGTCCTCGGGGGACGTCGACGTCGAGTCCTTTTTGTTTTCCTCCATCCCCGGCGATTCGCCCTTCCGTCCACACCACCCCCACGGTTATTTCAATTTCTGCAGTTTTACGCCATCGAATCGCTCACCTTTGATGTCGGACCTTGCTACTACTCCCCCCCCCAATCCCCCAATTATTTTCTTTTAATTTCAAAATTGCGCTTCGCGATTTTTGTAAATCCGCAGGGTAATGTGTTAGGACCTACATTGTTTACATTAATAGAATTGATTAGTTCTGGATTTGTCTGGAATGTTAGGAAAAGTTTTCGCCTTTCTTCAATTTTTTTTTGTACTTTGCTTCTTCTACCTGTCAAGAGATGGCGCTCTATATCTATAGCGCAATCTGTGGTTGTCTCTTAAAATTGATGTATAGACTCATTCGGACTCGTTTCTATATTAAATCCTTTAGTAAAATAAAAAGAAACAAACAAACGAATGTTGTGTGACTTTCGAATAGATGGCGCCACTAAATTCTGACGTAAAACGGACAAAATGTTAGAAGAACTTTCGAAATTCAATTATTAGTGCTGTGCAAAATACTGGTACGGTTTTAAGGGTTCGATTTAAAACGAAACACTATAGTTAATAAACTAATTTATTTAAAAGCAAACTGATTTATTTATAAACTTACACTATAACACTAACATTTATTTACAAGCTTACATCTAATTTATTTTAACAGCCGAGCGATAAATCTAACGCGAACTTTAATGCTGAACTGTCCAACGCCGAATTCTTGCCGAACTGTCGGCCACTCTCGGCCGCGTGCATTTATAATCCGAAGCTGTTGTTCTCGTACTTTCTAGAGCGCGACAGACTGTCTGGTCTAATTTATTCTGCCGCCGGCATTCTCCAGGCTGTCTGCCGAAGCCTCTAGTCTAAGGCGCGTCGGCTGTGACGCAAGAGACAGACTGACGCCGGCTGCTGTGGACGAATCATTACAACACGATTTCAAAAACGAAAGCGACAGTAAATTTTCCGGCTTTCGACAGATGGCGCTGCTAATTTCTCACTCACATTAAGTAGTTCGGGTAGAGGATATTCAAAAATAAATGGCGCTTAATTAGTTGTCAATTGTCATTCAACACTAAAAATGCATTAGAAAACTAAAACAAAAAAAAAACTATAAAACGATAAGTCATTGTGTCAAAACAGAAAACAGTGTTGCCAGATGGTGTGATTAATCGCAATTTCGGCTGCTCTTGAAAA
This sequence comes from Dorcus hopei, assembly GCA_033060865.1. Lineage (NCBI taxonomy): Eukaryota > Metazoa > Arthropoda > Insecta > Coleoptera > Lucanidae > Dorcus > Dorcus hopei. The sequence goes on from CM065420.1 coordinate 2,706,799, forward strand.
ACTTCGAGAAAAGAAAGAGAATCAGTTTTCGAAACAAAGATAATCCAACGATAAACAAAAAAAAAAAATTAAAGAGGAAGGTGATCGAAAACTAGCTGACAAAAGATAATCGAAAGCTAAGACAAAACATAATCGAAGACAATCGAAAACAAAAGATAGTCGAAACTAAAACAAAAGGTACCTAATCGAAAAAACAAAAAACAAAAAACAAAAAGAAGGATCAATCGTGTCAAAACAGAAAACAATGTTGTCGGAGAATTAATTAATCGCAATTCCGGCTGCTTTTGAGAGAAAAACTGAAAAGCAAAAGAAAATCAGTTTTAGAAACGAACAAAAGATAATCGAAAGCTAAGACAAAATATAATCGTAAACAAAAAAGAATCGAAAATAAACAAAAGATAGTCGAAAACTGCAACAAAAGGATCACCATCGGCATCATGTCGAAACAGAAAACAGTGTTGCCGGTTAGTGCGATTAATCGGTTTTCCGGCTGCTTTTAAAAAACTTTGAAAAACAAAAGGGAATCAGTTTTCGAAACGAACAAAAATCAAAAATGATCCAACGACAAATAAAGAAAATTAAAAAGAAAAGTGACAGAGAACTAGCAAACCAAAGATAATCGAAAGCTAAGACTAAACATAATAGTAAACAAAAAGCAATCGAAAACAAACAAAAGATAATCGAAAAATAAAACAAAAGATAATCGAAAATTAAAAAAGAAACAAAAAGAAGGATCAATCATCTTGTCAGAACAGAAAACAGTGTTGCCAGAGTGCGATTAATCGTAATTCCGGCTGCTTTTGGAAAACTTTGAAAAACAAAAGAGAATCAGTTTTCGAAACAGACAGAAATCAAAAATAATTCAAAGACAAATTAAAAAAAATTAAAGAGAAAGGTGATCGAAAACTAAGACAAAACATAATCGTAAACAAAACAAAAAAAGATAGTCGAAAATTAAACCAAAAGATAATAAAAAATTAAGAAAAAACTAAATTAAGGATCAATCAAAGAAAACAAACAAAGGATAGTTGAAAACTGAAACAAAAGATGATCGAAAATTAAAAAAAAAAACAAAATAGGAATCAATCATCGTGTCAACTACCAAACAAAAGATAATCGTAAAACAATCGAAAATAAACAAAACAGTGTTGCCGAAAACAAACAAAAGAGAGTCGAAAACTAAAGTGTCAACTACCAAACAAAATATCCTAATTGTAAAACATAATTGTAAATCAAAAATAATCGAAAACAAACAAAAGGTAGTTGAAAACTACAACAAAAGGTAATCGAAAATTAAAAAACAAAAAAAACAAAAATAGGAATCAACCACAGCGTCAAAATAGAAAACGGTGTTGCCAGATGTGCGATTTATCACAATTCCGGCTGTATGTGGAAAACAAAAGATAATCAATTTTCGAGACGAAGAGGAACAAAAATTATCCAATGACAAACGAAAAAAATTGAAACAAAATATGGTCGAAAACTACCAAACAAAAGATGATCGAAAGGTGCGACAAAAGACGAAAGAAAACGAACAAGAGATAATCGAAAATTCAAAAAAACGAAGTTAAGGATAAATCATCGTGTCAAAACAGGAAATACTGTCACCGATAGTACGATTAATCAAAACAAAAGAGGATCGATTTTCGGAACGAACTGAAATCAAAAATAATCCATCGACCAATAAAAAAAAAGTGATCGAAAACTAGCAAACAAAAGATAATCGAAACCTAAGACAAAACATAATCGAAAACAAAAGACAATCGAAAGCAAATAAAAGATAGTCGAAAACTAAAACAAAAAATAATCGAAAACTAAAAAAAAAAAAAAAAACTAAATTTAGGATGAATCCATTGTGTCCAAATAGAAAACAGTGTTGCCAGATAGTGCATAGTCGCTATTCCGGCTGCTTTTGAGAAATTTTGAAAAACAAAAGAGAAACAGTTTTCGAAACGAAGAGAAATGAAAAAAGTAATTCAACCGCAAAAAAAAGAAACTAAAGCAATAGATGATCGAAAACTAAAACAAAAGACATCAAAAGACAAAACAAGAAGACAATCGAAAACTAAAACAAAAGATAATCGAAAACTAAAAAAAAAAAAAACTAAATTTAGGATCAATCCATTGTGTCCAAATAGAAAACAGTGTTGCCAGATAGTGCATAATCGCTATTCCGGCTGCTTTTGAGAAATTTTGAAAAACAAAAGAGAAACAGTTTTCGAAACGAACAGAAATGAAAAAAGTAATTCAACCGCAAAAGAAAAAGAAACTAAAGCAACAGATGATCGAAAACTAAAACAAAAGACATCAAAAGACAAAACAAGAAGAGACAATCGAAAACTAAAACAAAAGATAATAGAAAATGAAAAAAAAAAAACAAAGTTAATGATCAATCATCGTGCCAAAACAGAAAACAGTGTTGTCAAATAGTTCACTTGATCGCAATTCCGGCTACTTTTGAACAATTTAAAGGGAAAGTTGACCGAAAACTCAAACAAAAGACGATCGAAAGATTAGTTAGTTGTCAAAAATCACATTTTGTTGTGACAGTTTTTAGTGTACGCAAGGTAATGTGTTAGGACCTCAATACTTCAACTTTTTTTTTGTTTCAACGAGTTACATATTGGTAAGTAACGTGGAAGGAGCTTGTTTTTTTTTTTGTTTTTTTTAAATATCATTTTTTCTTGCTGCTTTTTATTTCTAATTTGACGATTTAGGAAATGAATATTTCCGGGAAACAAAAATCAATCGGGCGCGTTACTTCACAAGGGAGTTTTCCCTCGACCGACGAATGCAACGCGGAATAATATCAATAATAAATTCCGCGCGCCCCGGAGAGACTTTATTCCAGAGGAAAGGAACAAAAGGGAGAATGTAAATAGTGTTTTTGTGATATCTTTTTAACGCGCTCCTTATCCCGGCATTCATTTATTTCTTTGCGCGAGCGTCCGTCTTTTGTCTTGTCCCAAACAAAACACAGCCTTAACTACCTTTTGTCCAAGTGTCACTTTCTTTTGTTTTGTTCCGCTCTCGTAAAAGTTTAATGTCAGGAAAGAAGAAGTGTGGCGGTCTTAGGTGTTCGTTCTCCGTCGCGCCCGCGACGCCGAGCGTCTTCTTTTGTTTGAGGGCGGCCCTCTTTGATTTGCATTTTTTTCTATGCGCTCGGCGTTTTCTCTTTTTTTTTTGCTCTTTTCGCTCGCCTTTCGGAACCCGGAAGTTAATTTCGAAGCGTGTCGAGTGGACGAGGGTAATCACGTTCGGGTGGAAGGAAATTAAAACGGAGAGGAGGACGGCGACGAATGTCAAAAATCGAGTGACTTCCTTAATTAAAAATTAACGACGACGACGACGCGACGTCGACGACGACGGCGACTGCGACGGCCTACTGCGTCTAATTAAGGCGGACGATTTTGCAAATTAACGCACGGGGAAGAACCGACTCAAGTAACTGCGATATGATGATCAAACAATTATATGTACATACATAAATATAAGAAGCAAAGACGTAGGTCCCAAGGAGGCATCTGGAGGTACACCAGATTAAAAAAAAAATATATTGCAAAAGATAACAACAAAGTCACAGTTATTATTAACACCCGTATTTATTAATAAATATTATGGGGGTACTAAGCAGCGACGAATAAGGATGAAGGTCATAAGAAGGTGTCTTGCGGCACACCGCACTTGTTAAAAAAAATCGCGCTGGATGACAATATCATTTATTGTAAAAGACAACAACAAAGTCAACATCATCATAGCGATCATTAACACCTGAATTTATTAATAAATATTACGATTTTTCCTTCGACTCCCCCCCCGCCATTTCGTTCCTAAATTTGTTTAACATAGCAAAAAAAATCCTTCGCCTATAATTGGCGACTTTTTGGATCAATGAAAATCGGCTTTGCTAATTTTGTCTCCTTGAAGCGTAAAGGTCAGCAAGTTTCATAATAATTCATAAACATGATCTTACGTTGCGTCAACATTTACGTAAAAACAAATGAGGACTAGTAATTCGATGGCAAAAAAAAAATGCGACGAGGAGGATTCCAGACTGGAAAGGGCCAATGCAAAATGTGCAATTGTGGTGACTTTGCGTTTATTAAGTTACGTCACGGCATTCTGTTTATGTTGTTACACCCCGGCATTTGTTTTTGTTACCGGTTACAACATCGCAGATGGCCGGCTACCAACTTTCGAAAAATAGAATTCTTTTGCCGTTGGGAGTTGGGATTTCAAATGCAGGAATTTCAATTAATTTCGTTTTCGTTAGTCTTCCTTTATTTATTATTTATTTTTTGTTAATAAAACATTTAAAGGCGACTCGTGTCCCTCAAACTCTCAAGCGGAGTTGAGTTGATCCTCCTTCCAATCTCTTTCTAAGCAAATTAAATTAAGCGATGATTTCAATTTGTTTAATTTATTTTCTTAATCGAAGTAGTGGCCTCAAATTAATACCTACACGCACTTGATCTCTCGATTGATGTGAGTCGTCGGTTCTAGGTCGTCGAGTTCTCGTAAAGGATTTTAATGACGACAAGAACTCAAGGTCACACCTCCACACACGTCGTCGTCGCAGTGCTGCATTCCTTCTGCTTCTTCTTCTTCTTCTCAAATGTATTTCATTTTTCATGGGCCGAATCCCGGCCTCACAGAAAAATGAGCGCTCGGTGGGGATGCGGAGCGCCGGGGTGAAAAACGTAGGGGGGAAAAAAGTGAAGTGATCGAGGGGTAAAAATTGAGTTAAAAGAAGGGTGAATGAAACACGGCCGTATTGGATTTTGGGCCATATTTTGCGAGGGCTGTCTTACGACCGTATTGATTTTTTACGATTTATGTAAGTACACATCTTGATGCATCGGAGTTGCGGAAGGGGTTGATTCGATATGCATTTTTGCTTTCTATTAAACTGCAATAATGCAGAAACAGAAAAGAATGAAAAATAGTTTAAGAAAAAGAAATCAAATTCAAAGTTCTAAAGAAATAAAAAAAATAATAATGACATAATAACAATATTATTGAAGTGGTTGAATTACACATTTAAAAGAAACAAAAAGGATTAGAACATCAAGTGTCTAAAAGGAGATAACAAATGTGGGTATATTAAGGGATAAAGAAAAAACTTGAAAAACGAGAGAACAACTGGGTTTTTAGAAAAAAAAACAAAATAAATGAAAATCACGTTTTCAATTCTTCTATCTTTTAATTCAATTGTTGTTAACAACAGACAAACATCTTTTCATTCATTTGCGTTACAGGGTAATCAAAAGTCGTTAGTAAGAAAAAATCAGCTGAAAAAATTAGAGGAAGAAAACAAATGAATATTCCAAATTTAAGAGACCGATTCACAAAAGAATAAAATAAAAACAAGAGATTAATTAACAAAAAATAGAAGAGGATCATCACTTCGTAGATTCTGTTTTTCAATTGTGTTTAATGCCGGAAGTTTCTTTATTTTTTTTTATCAACTCTTGCCATGAAATTTATTATATGTATAGTAATTTCAATTTCCTTAATTTATTTTTCAGTTAAGCTAAGACATGACCACAGTGGGGTGTTAAACAGACTGTCAAATATAAAAGCTGTATTCACCAACCACTATTAAGAGCTAATGGTCTGTCGAAGTTACTCTTTTAAGTTAATTATGCATTATTTGGCAGTTAATAGAATTTAACGCTTTGTTATGAGTAATTACCAGACCGCGGGGACTTGGTTGGATTGTACGGTGAATGACCTAATTCGAGTGCAAAATACGTAAACAACAGTCAATGGCGGATGTCGCCTGGCGCTCGCTAACTAAAATAAAATAACTATCCACTCGCTCGTAACTTTACGTCCGATTGAGCGCGCGCCGCACTGAGTAGGCGTTTAGACTTTGGATGCCACCAAGTCCCCGCCGCTTGGTAATTACACTTGTGTTGCACAACAAATATAGTTAAATTAAATTTACTTTTGACTTAACGGAGATTTAAATTTTAACGGTAGCTTAGTAAACTGACTGTTAATTTGTAAACGGTGATGCCGTCAGTCTCATTGGACCTGGACTGTTTTCGTGAATTTCGCTTCTAAAGGTAAGTAAATTAATGACTGACTAATGTTATAATTTTCATAATTTTTCCCCTTGCAATATAAAAAAAAAACTTATTTACAGTTGGTTCTTGTCCGATGAAATTTGTATCACAAAATCTTTTAAGTGGACACTAAATCGCGCACTATACACTTAACGTTTCACAGTCGTTCGACAGCCAGAAGAACCAACTGTAAAAATGTAAGATTTGTAATTTAGTTACCGAAAATAAACCTACACAGAGATGCTACATTTGTGGGTTGTCTTTCAAAGATTTCAATAACCTGGCATTGGTGAGTCGTACTGAAATAAAAATTTCATCGCTCAATCCGGGACTTTCTGCTCTTCATGGGTGGACTCGATCTTCTGAGTGTTTACTCCACATCAGTTACAAACTCCCACTAAAAAAGTAGCAGGCACGAGGAGAACAGAACAAGAGAATTGTTGCTGACACAAGAAGATCGATCCAAGAGGCATTCAAAACTCAAACGGGGTTAATCATAGACAAACCCAAGCCAGGTTTCGGCAGTTCTAATGATGGCATTACCGCAAGGCGGTTCTTTCGAAACGAAGAATTATCGTCTTCTATAGCAGGTGTTAACATCGATCTCATACGTACAGTTACCGCCGAAAAAAACTGGTACAAGGCTTAAAATTCATATTTTCAAATGGTTCATTCAGGTTTTGTGTTAACCATTCGAAAATTAATTGTTTTCTAATTTATTTAAATAAGGTAGCGCATCTCTCTTTCTACACATTAATGAAAACTAAAGAAAATACCATTACATTACACATTTGTTGTACCAGTTTTTTTAGGCGACAACTATACGTTTAATAAAATTCTTATTACCATTTCCAGTGGGTATAATATGAACTGCGAAAAGTTCAAAGGTTTTATTTTCGAAAACTGCTGAATATTTCGTTAGTTTGCATCTCTGGTACCCTATGGCCACAACTGTGCACAAGTTTCTTATCCATGGGCCTGTAATCTTTTCCAATTTTGTTCTTCCAAGGACAACGCGCAGAACAAAGACTTCAAGTGATTCAGAAAGGGATTTTCTCGTAAAATTTCCAAAAAGAATACAAATGAAGACATAATGTATCATTTATTGACCACATCTGATCCACTTATTTCTTTGATAAGGAAATTACCCGTGAAAAAATCGTTACCTTTTCCAAAGGATGTGTTGGATATGTTATTAACGCCCAACCTTGGAAATCATAATGCCAATGAGCGTGACCATGATATCTCCAGCTCTCGTGAAGGTGTCAGTTATTGTAGTGAATTTTTTTCTTCTTCTGACGAAGACGGACTCAAGTCATTTTCATAAAACGGAAATACCTATTCCTTTTATGCTCTTTACGTTTTCCTTTATAATGTGAAAAATTGGCTACATTATTTTGAAGAGAAAGAGAATTATTTCTGTTAAGATTAATAAATGTGTTATCCATTTAACGTTATTTGATCTCCCTTTACATTAATTCAGTCGAAATTTAACGAAACTTTATGAAAAAGTGTTTTGGCCAGGAAAAGGTGTCACTTGCCCCACTGTAATGACGTTCAAATAAATCTTATGGCGAGAGTTGAAATTTTTTTTTAAAAATCAGGTACTAAAAACAACTGAAGAACTAAATCTATAAAGTTATGACTTTCGTACATTTTTTTATTTTTTGTCTTCTATTAATTTATTTTTTCTGAATTGGACTTTTTAAATTTAGAATATTCATTTGTTTTAGTTTTTTTCTTTTAGTTGATACTTTGATCTCTAATTTCTTTCCTTGTCACTCGGTGTTACATTAAAGAAAAAATGAATGACAAAAAAAACTGTTGTTTACTACAAGAAGACGTTCTTTTGTTTTTGTTTCATCGAAGTCCAAGGACGCTCGCTGCCACCATAATTTCTTCTCATCTCTCTCGATCAGGATGGAATGCGGCGCGCTGAAAACAAAAAGAAATCAGAGTATAAGTTACAGAATGAAGAAAATTTTGAATATCGGTTTGGTTACTATGCTTCTGCCGACAAGGCCCCAAATAAGGCCGAAACAGCGCTCTACAGAGGATTCATTATTTGTTTTCTGTACAAGATCAAACTTTCGGCCGTGAAAGTTCAATTATTTGGCCATTTTATTATTTTCAAAACGTATCGATCGTTTCCTCGATTTTTTAAAAATTATTGTTAAACGAAATTCTTTTTCGTTTATCAGTTTGTCTTGTGATCTGCTTGAAAATGGCTAATTAACACTAGCGCCCTCTGTTTACTCATCTTTGATAATAACTGAGTTTCACTAGAAAGAGATGCGAGTTCAAAAACAAAAAAAAAAAAAACACACACACAAAAAATAAAAATGAAAAAGAAGATGCGTGCTTAGATAGACGTCTTTTCCACGAAAGTTGTGGGGAGCTTGTGTTTGGTCGACTCATACCAGCGCCCTCTACCCTCACCCGGTATTAAAAACAATTGAACAAATCTTTAAAGTTATGATTTCCGTCTAATTTTTTAATCGATTGATCTTTCGTCTTTTATTTATTTATTTTTTTCTGAATTGGTCTTTTAAATTTAGAATATTCCTTTGTTTGTTATTCTCCAACGCCATCTGTTGAGAAACTCTCAAACCTGGTTTGTGGCATCCATGGCCAGCTACATTAACATTCACTGACGTGTATGTATGGCCGTTTCAATTCGACTTTTAAAAATTTGACGGGTACTCCACTCAGCGCCTCTTGTGAGTTTTTAAGTAATTGCAGTTGTCATTATGTTACTATCAGTATTTCTGTAGTATCTTTAATAGAGAGCGCTGAGGGGAGTACTCCACGGCATGCTTTCCGGAACCGAAATTTAGGCGAATTGACACGGCCATACATACACGTCAGTGAATGTTAATGTTGTTGGCCATGCTGGCATTCACGTTTAATAAAGTGCAAGAAAATAAAGTAGGAAGTAAGAGTCATAGAAAGTCACAGGAAAGAGGATAATAATAATAACACAGACGAATGAACGCAGTCCAGCGCCATCTGTTGAGTACGTTTCAACGCGAATTCGTGTACTTGCATTTCCTAAATAAAAAGAAAAAAAAACAATGTGAAACGGATAAGCGAAGAGAAAACTTATTAACAAACAAAAACAATGACGGAAACTTCTTGAAGACGACTCGAAATAATCCAGCGCCATCTGGTGAGGTGATTGGGAGTAAACTTAGCGTCATTTGTTCGGAAAACTTAAAAAAATTGAGTTGCTTTTGTTATGATTAAAATGTGAATTGATTTGCAACAGAATTTTAAAAAATTGATCGCAAGTAAATGACTGTTCTCCAGCGCCATCTGTCGGGTGTACGTACCAGTTCGAGCAAATGCAAAGCAAGAAGTTCGAAAATCAAAGAAAGAATAAAGCAATACGAAAGCAACGATGAAATTCGCAAGTTCACTGTTTTCTCCAATGCCATCTATTGAGGATACCCTAAAGACCGACTTTAGCGCCACCTATTGAGGAAACCTTAGAACTAATCTGTGCGACTGTGTCTCACGAACTTAATATAAATTAAACAGAAGAATTGAAGAAACGAAAAATGCCACGTCCTGACAGAAAATTAATCGTCAACGTACACCGGCGCCATCTATTGAGAGCATCTCGAAGTCAGTTGGCACAAGTGAATTTTATGAATAAATGAATTCAAGGAGGAGAGTAACGCAAAAACAATGAAGAAAATCGCATCGAACGCCATCTATTGAGCGAACTTCTAAGTTATTTTGCTCAGTTGCATTTCATGAACTTCTGAAAACAAGGAGAAGAACAAAACAAAAAAGGAAGAAATCGAATCATGACAGAAAAGTCGGGTCGATACGATGTTCGCGGAGAAACAGAAGAACGAAACAAATCGAGCATCAAAGTTTAAGTCATAACGGTAATTATGACGACCAACTTTGTTGACATAGCAACGCCACCTATAGAAAAAAAGAAAATAAACAAAGGAATGAAACAAAAGGGAAAGATGACGCCAACACTATGGCGATGACGAGAGATTGCAATTCAGACATTTTTTCAAACATGAAGAACTCGCAGCGATATGACGCGTGTACGTTATAGCGCTCTCTGTCGAGGAAACTATTAACGAATTCAATGGAGCGCCATCTGGTGATGAAATTGCGAATAAATTTTGCATTTTCCAAAGCGATAGATCAAACAATAAATCAAACGCAACCGTTCACTGGCGCCATCTATTGTTTTCAATTGGCTTCCGTCACGTTGACTTCTTCTACTGCCGACGTTTCGTTCTCCATTGGTGAAGAACTTCCTCAGGGCTGCTGCTGCTTCTCGTTAGTCGTTGAGGCTTGAGACTGATGGTCTGCGTTCTTCTGCAATGGAGAACGAAACGTCGGCAGTAGAAGAAGTCAACGTAACGCGGTTCCAACCGGAAGCCAATTCAACAATGCTAGAACTTTTTTGAGTTTCCTAAATAGATGGCAGCACGTGTGTTTGACGTATTTCTTATGTGAATCACACAGCATTTACTTTGTGAGGAGCAAAACGCAATTTAATTCGTTTTGGCTCGCGTTAATTCAAATGCAGCTGTTCACTGGCGCCATCTATCGATGATGCCGGAACTTTTATCAGTTTCGCAAACAGATGGCAGCACTTGTTTGATGTTGTTCTTATGCGAATCGCACCGCATTTACTTTGTGGGGAGCATAACGCAATTTAATTCGTTTTGGCTCGCGTTGTCGAGTGTTGTTACTCTCCAGAGTCGATTGTTTCAATTAACAACGTTGTGGGCTACCTTCTGCTGACGAGGCGAAACAAACGAAAATCGATTGAATCGATTTTCCCTTTGTGTTTTTTCTTTCTCTTCTGATAAAGATATTTTCTCAGCTTAACCTCACATTAGTTTTTTAAGTGTGCGATGGGCAATGAAAACAAATGAAAATTGCGAACCGTTTCTTCACAAAACGATTTTCTTTTTGTTTTTGTTTTTTTTTTTGTTGAAGAAACTCTCACGGTATTTCATAAAATATTGTTGGGTTAAGAAAGGTAGATACTTCTCAACTTAACCTCGTAAGACTTTTTAAAGTGTTTCGTTTGTTCCTGAACCGCGGGAGCAAATAGAATATTAAAACAAAAGAAAAACGGTGGGGATCGATGCGCGGGGCGGTTTTTTTATTAATGGCCGTTCGGTCGACTGGGACTTTATGGATCGGAAAAAGAAAGTTCGCGTTCGCCGTGCCGCCCGGCGCGAGAGAAAAACCATTTCGAAGTTGCTGCCAACTCTCAAAACTATCCGCCCCCTCCCCCCCGGTCCCCGCCCCGAATAAAAACTAATTGCGAAGAGAATACTTTTAGCATCAATTGAGTTTGGAATCTTTAAATTATTCGCGCGAGGGAAGTTCGCCGCCTTTCACGGAGTTTTCACGTCGAACGAGCGGCGATCTCTTTTTTCTTCGATTCTTGAATTCTCTCCATTCGACGGCGAAAAGAGAAGTTCGATTTAAACTTGGAAAGAAAATAGACGGCGAACTTTTTAAATTTTAAATGAAATCCTTTTACCTTTCATCGTTTGTTTTTTTTTAATCCGCAGGTGATGAGATGAATCACTCGCCCAAAAAAAAAAAAATTGTTTTTAGTAATTTTTGTAATCTATATTAATAAGATCCGATTCAATTGTTTTTGATTTTATTCTTCTCTCGTCGAGAATTCTTACGTATTTTGGAGAAACATTTTTTTAAATAAGTTGAAGAGATTTGCACAAATCAAAGTCTTTCAACGAAACGGTTAAGTACGACTGACTGGGCTCTCATTGGTCCGGTTATGCATTGAGTCGTTTCGACTTCGGTCCGTGTACTTTAAAGCGGTCCGACTAACTATAAAACTAAACCCTCATTGGTTTAGTTATGAATTTATTTGTTTCGACTCCGGTCCGTGTACTTTAAGGCGATTCGACTAAGAACCATTTTCATAATATACATAATAAATTTAAAGTGACTCTGACCAATAAAAACACGTCAATTTTCCTATAGTTGAAGTGACTTTAAATTAAAGTCTCCTTCATGACAACTGCCCTAACTATGAAACTAAACCCTCATTGGTCGTGAATTGGTAGAATAGCGTTTTCCAAATGGTTTCTTTTGGGGGAGCGGGGGGGTGGAGGCGAGAACAAACACTTGAGAATCTATGTTTTCTGTTTTGAAAATAATAATATAAGTCGCAAAAAAATTGGGAAACTCTGAGTTAATTAAGAGGTTCGAAGTTAAGCAGTCAAACGTCAAGTTAATCAAATGAATTTTTCGAAACGACTATTTCAATTGTTTTTTTTTTCCTAAACAATGAAAGAGTAAGACTTATTAACCCCTTAGCTTCAGAGTGGTCAATGCAAGTGGTTCAACGGTCCTGCATCGTCCCCGGAGGTCTATATGTTAATTAATCGTCGAGGGGGGGTCCTCTTTGTACGTGCGACCACGTGAGTCCGCGGGACACCCCAAAATTACCGTATAGCATGAATGACTTCCGCGAAAACAAAAAGAAGTCGAAAAAAGAAAAAAACTTGCGGGCCGCAGGACACTAAAAACGGGGGCCCCGTTAATTGATCATTCGCATATTAAAGTCGGGACCTTTTCTCTCCTTCTTCACGCAGCAACCCCCCTCCCCCCCCTCGTCCGCCCAACAACCGGGGCAGGTGAGAGCTTATTATTCGTCGGAAGATTATAATATTTAATCTGCTGGAAGTTTCCTTTTAAAGTTTTTCCGCGCGCATTCCGTCCGTCGAAAATAAGAAAAGAGCTTTTTAATATTCTCTCTCGATCCTCCGCCGGAGAGGAAAATCAATAAAAACAAGGATCTCATTAATTTTTTGCTTGCTTGCTTGCTTGCCCCCCCCGCCTCCCCCCGCGCGCGCCAACGTCTCCCGATTTTTCGATTCGGGGGGACGCCTTTCGATTAGCGTTTTAATTTCGACTTGCTCTCGCCCCGATGTTTTTTGATGACTTTTCTCTTTCTCCCCGCGTTATCTCTCGCCTTTATCAATCACTCGCAGGCCGACGGGGGAGGGAGGAGGGCGGCGGGGGAGGGCGCAGTTTTGATTCCCTTCGTTCGCATTTTAAATTCGCCACCTCCACCGTATTACTTCTGATCACGATAAAACGTGGATTGCATCCCTTTTGTTCGCCCCCGTGTTTACGACGACGCTTTCCTAAGACTTAAATCTCGAAATCCCGAATCGCCGCGCGCTTTTGTTTCATTTTTTCGTCGTCGTCGTCGCTAAGCACCCCCCCCCGCCCGAAACGAAAACAGAAACGACTAACTCGTCTATTTTTAGACGAAAGACAATAAAAAAGAAAATTATTCAAACGATGCAACAAGTTTGAACTTGGAGGTCAGATCAAACAATAGCCCCGAAAAAAATTGAAACGCGCACACGAAACGGAAGCCGATCGGAAACAAACAAATTCGGAAAAAGTTCGAAGTCCTCCAATTTAAATCGTCGCCCGTGATCAAACGAAACAAAAAACGCTCAAAATCGATGCGCCCAAATTGAACGAAAGTCAATCGAAAACGAATAAATTCCGAAAAACTAATTCGTTCGAAGCCGTCTAATTTGAACGCGCAAATTAAACAAAAGACAAGCGAAAACAAATAAATTTGGAAAAATTAATTCGTTCGAAGTCGTCTAATTTAAGCTCCGCGCCGCCCGCGACGAGTCTATGCTTGAGAGATCAGAAAAAACTAAAGACGATCAAAATTGAAAGGCGCAAGTTAAAAAACAGAAGATACTCGACAATCTTTTTAAACGTAAAAAAACAGAAGCCTTATTTTATGATAAACAAATTAAAGGGTGAAGTATCTGGGTATAAAATTGTCCAAGATTAGATGGAGAGGGTGAAAATACGTCCTGTCCCAAATTATTGAAAAAAAGAATTATATCTGACTTGTGTTTGCCATTGTGTTCTGTCCACGGTTCGTGCACCATACTTTTTAGATTTTTAGACAGTAAAACCCACACACGGACCGAAACTAGATAGAAAGCGCTTTGAAACGCCACTACCTGACAAACAGATAAGAACGTGTGATTAAAGAAAAGAAAGCAGACCTACGGCGACCGGAAAATGCGATTTTACTTCATCATTTCTCAGCAGAAACAATAAAATACTAATTAATTAAACAGAGAATACCGATGGCTGTAAAATTGTCCAAGTTTAGTTGGAGAAGGTTAAAATATGTCCTGAAGGATAGAACACCTTTAAATTATTGAAAGAATTGACTTGTGTTTGCCATTGTATTCTGTCTACGGTTCGTGCACCATACTTTTTAGGTTTTCAGACAGTAAAGCCCGCACACGGACCGAAACTAGATTAAAAGCGCTTTGAAACGCTAGTTCCTGACAAACAAATATGAACGTGTGATTAAAGAAAAGAAAGCAGACCTACGGCGACCGGGAAATGCGATTTTACTTTATCATTTCTCAGCTGAAACAATAAAATACTAATTAATTAAACAGAGAATGCCAATGGCTGTAAAATTATCCAAGTTTAGTTGGAGAGAGTTAAAATGTGTCCTGAAGGATAGAACGTTTTTAAATTATTGAATTACGTCACTTAGAAGAAGAACAGATTAAGAATTATCTGTCTTGTGTTTACTATTGAGTCTGCCTTCGGTTCGTGCACCATACTTTTTAGAGTTTTACATAGTAAAGCCCATACACGGACTGAAACTAGATTGAACGCGCTTTGTAACGCCATTTCCTTACAAAAAATTGGAGCGCATGATTAAAAAAACGAAAGCAGATCTACGGCGGCCGTGACACAATAAAATACTAATTAATTAAACAGAGAATCCCGACAGCTGTAAAATTGTCCAAGTTTATTTGGAGAAGGTTAAAATACATCTTGAAGCATAGAACACTTTTAAATTATTGTATTACGTCACTTCAAAGAAAGAAAAACAGATTTTATTTCACTTCTGTATGCCATTGTGTTCTGTCCCCGGTTCGTGCACAACATAAAAGAAGTGAATCTCGAATTCTGACGAAGTCGAGACTTAAAACTATTTATAAATTGCCACGCTTTCGCCCAACGGAAACCAGTTGATCGTGTTAAGGCTTACAGAGCTTGAAGACCTTTAAGAATCAAGATTTTCTCCGGCCAGTATTATTCACCACGTTCAAAGTCACTCTGGTGATTATTAGAAGCCAAAATGAAGCTCATAACTGGCTGGAACTATTAGGTAATGTTACGGCTTAAGAAGCTTGATTAGTACCTTCAAGATTCAAGATTTTCCCAAGCCATATCCGAAAGTATTCCGGTTAGTTACAGAAAAAAAAAACCTTCCCTCAAATTTTAGTTTAAAAATTTGGAGACCTTCCTAGGTCGGCGTGATTTGTTGATTATGATGACGTAGGAAGATCTTGAAGGCATTTCAGTCAATTTTAGAAAAAAAAAATTAAGGGCTCGAGCTCATCCAAAGCTGCCACCAAGCTTGAACTTTCGATTATATTTCAGTTTAAAAAAATTTGAATATCAAGATTCAAGATCGCTTCAGATCTACAGAACTAAGGGCCGGCGAGTTTTAGGACCTTCCTCACTCGCTCGGCTGGGTCGTGCTACAATTTAAATACTTTAATATCACCTCATCTCAAGATTTGCTTACGACCGATTTGGAAACGCTCTAATGAATTTGCGTTGACATTCTGTTTTCGGTTCGTGTACAACATGATTGGGGCGTTAAGAAGCGCGCACGGACTGAGCTCTAAAAAGCAAAATAAAGAAAACAGTCTTGTACGGTTGTATTTCGACTTCGGTTCGCGTATTGGGATGACTTTGAAACTAGAACTTCACACGCGCTTAGGATTAAAATGACCTTCAGCTTCATTTTTAATCTTCTGGTGCATTAAATTTGTCTTGCATGTCTAACTGCAAGACATTGTTGAATGGAGAAACAAAATTAAGTGCTGCTAACTTTAGGAAGTCTTAGAGATGACCTTGAAGCCAGAATTTCATAGGCTTAGATTGACCTTCAACTTTTCTTTTAGTATTTTGGTTGGATTAATAAATATCCTTACAGGGCTAACTACTCAATACAAAACTAAGTTACGCGCTGCTAACTTCATGATGTCTTAGAGATGACCTTGAAGCTAGAAGTTCGCGTATGTCCAGGCCAGGCCTAGAGCGACCTTGAGCTTTTTGAAGTTGGCGGAAAACCTGTTTGTGAAAGTAAAGAGAGAAAAAAAGGGATTTTCTGCCTTTCATAAAAGCAAAGAAAAAAAAACGAAAGACGTTGCAAATACACACAATCTTTCGTTTCCTTTTTTATTTTCGATTGTTAAAAAGGCGTACAGCTTTTGTTTTTCGATCGTCTTTTGTTCGTTGTCTCTCTCTCTTATGTATGTTATCATAAGGGATTCCATTTGCATGTTTAATGACTTCTTGTTTGCCGCAGCCACAATTAGGGGGATTTTAAGTTTTCCGAATTGTGTTAAAGGAATGTGTGCGTGGATTTCCTCGTCGCACGCCCCCCCCCCCCCGCTCGCGAGAGCCAAATCCGTCCGGTCTGCCTTTAGATATACAAATTGCACTCAGCGCTACATTATTCCCTGTGAATGCTGGTCCATTAGTCTTCCAAAGATAGAAGGAAAGAAGCGGCGCAAAAAAACGCAGTTAAAGGAGGGAGAATAAATGAAAATGGCTAATTTACATTCCCTTGTCCTGCGTTTTCGAATTCCACCACGTCCGAGAGAGGCGCGCGGACGTCGCGACGCCCGTCCGCCCGAGAGAGACGCCGACGTGCGCCAAGAAACAGCCGGATCGCGACGAGTGTATCTTAGATTATACTTTTAATCATTTCGGATTCGGGCGAGTTTACCTGCGTGCTGCGTCGCTTTCTGTCGCGCCGGCGGGCGTCCGGACGCCGGCCGGAGAGAGAGACGGCCGGAGAGGGTGCGTTTCGCAAAAAGAACGGCGATCAGATTATGTTCTTTAAATCACGGATTGGAAAGGGGTCGGTCCCCGGTCTTCTCGTTTTTATTTGCCCCGTCTTCCAGGCAACCGTATTATCTGACTCCATTTATCAAGCTCGTACGTCCGTCTGTCTTTTTGTTAACTAGCAGCCACTTGAGGAAGATTCGGAAGTTGCGAGGAAACGAGCGCGATAAACGAACGGAAAATTTACAGAAAAAAATCATTTGATATTATTACGGTGACTTCGTATTACAGGATCACACAAACTATTGGAGCCGCAAGTGCAAACCATGTTGACTTGACCATCTCCTCCAAACTTCGAAGTCCGTTAAAAAAAAAACCGTTATCAAGTAGGCTTATCTCAAATGCAAAGTTTGCAAAATCATGTCGTAACTTAAACCATACGATTATTATCAACATAACCTAACTTTTTATATCCGTTTAATATCGACTTTCTACCAAATGAATAATAAAAGGCAATTATCTGACTTGTGTTTGCCATTGTGTTCTGTCCACGGTTCGTGCACCATACTTTTTAGGTTTTCAGACAGTAAAGCCCACACACGAACCGAAACTAGACTGAAAGCGCTTTGAAACGCCACTTCTTGACAAACAAATTAGAACGTGTGATTAAAGAAAAAAAAGTAGACCCACGGCGAGCGGGAAATGCGATTTTACTTTATCGTTTCTCAGCTGAAACAATAAAATACTAATTAATTAAACAGAGAATGCCGATGACTGTAAAATTGTCCAAGTTTAGTTGGAGAAGGTTAAAATATGTCCTGAAGGATAGAACACCTTTAAATTATTGAAAGAATTGACTTGTGTTTGCCATTGTATTCTGTCTACGGTTCGTGCACCATACTTTTTAGATTTTTAGACAGTAAAGCCCGCACACGAACCGAAACTAGATTGGAAGCGCTTTGAAACGCCACTTCCTATCAAACAAATTAGAACGTGTGATTGAAGAAAAGAAAGCAGACCTACGGCAACCCGGAAATGCGATTTTACTTTACCATTTCTCAGCTGAAACAATAAAATACTAATTAATTAAACAGAGAATGCCGATGGCTGTAAAATTGTCCAAGTTTAGTTGGAGAAGGTTAAAATATGTCCTGAAGGATAGAACACCTTTAAATTCTTGAAAGAATTGACTTGTGTTTGCCATTGTATTCTGTCTACGGTTCGTGCACCATACTTTTTAGGTTTTCAGACAGTAAAGCCCACACACGAACCGAAACTAGATTAAAAGCGCTTTGAAACGCCACTTCCTGGCAAACAAATTAGAACGTGTGATTAAAGAAAAGAAAGCAGACCCACGGCGAGCGGGAAATGCGATTTTACTTTATCGTTTCTCAGCTGAAACAATAAAATACTAATTAATTAAACAGAGAATGCCGATGGCTGTAAAATTGTCCAAGTTTAGTTGGAGAGGGTTAAAATATGTCCTGAAGGATAGAACGTCTTTAAATTATTGAATTACGTCACTTAAAAAAAAACAGATTAAGAATTATCTGTCTTGTGTTTACCATTGCGTTCTGCCTTCGGTTGGTGCAAATAACGAAATAAAACATTTATTTTATAACAAAAACCGCGAAGCCTTTGACTGTTGACAGCTCGTAGTTAACATATGCACTAAGCTACGACGTACCGTCGTAAAATAAAAGCAAGTTCGGCGCCTTCTTGATAACGGATTTTTTTGAACGTACGTTATAATACATTTATTAATTATTGTTGTTTCCTGAAAATCTTCCTGGTTACGTGAACACGTGAATGTTTCTCAATAGTTTAATCGATTCTGTTTTTTTTTTAAATCGTCAAACGAAATTTGTCTTCGTTATTCAATTGTTTCATGGTTTGCTTTTAGCAATTTGCTGACGTGATCAAACTTTCGACACGAAATTGTTTTTGTATAAAATTTTCGATTGTTTTATCGATGTTGTTTTTTCGTTAGCAAAATAAGTTTTTGGATGTATTCTTCTTCGTTATTCGATTGTTTCAACGTTCGTCTTTAGCAATTTGCTAACGGTTGCATTGAATAGAAAAAGAAAGTCAGGCAGTCGGAATTCAAGCACAAACAAAGTCTGAATGGGCAAAAAAATGAAAAACGTTGTAAAACAAAAGGGGAAAGTTCTAAAAAGAAACGAAACAATCGAAATTCACTTGTGTTAAGTCGATTCAATCGAAATTCACTTGTTTCAAGTTGATTAAATCGAAATTACGTCAGCAAGGTTGCTTTGAATAGGAATCGAAAGTATCGGAGTCAAAATTCAAATACAAACAAAGTATGAAAGGAAAGAAATGATAAACGAAAAAAAAACAAAAGCGGATAAGTGTCGAAAGGAAAGGGAAAAGAATCGAAAGTCACTTGCGCAAAATCTATTGGCCAGAAATTACGTCAGCAATGTTGCAGAGAGTAGAAAAAGAAATCGCAAGTTAGGACACTAAGTTTGAGAGAACTGCGAAAGAAAGAAAATGAAATAGAGCGATCTAGAACTTTTTTTTCAGAAGAAAATTAGTAAAAGAATGCCCAACTCTCAAACTCTACGCAATGGACAAGGAAGGAATTATTTTTAGGGAAGTCCGTAGCACCTTAGATATGATATTGATGCCAAAACATCACTTGCGCCCAGGTTCAGGCTGACCTTGACCTTGAAGCGATGGAAATCGTAATTTACTCGGTTCGAAGCCATTTGCATTGACATTCTGTTTTCGATTTGTGCACAATATGATTTGGGCGTTAAGAAGCACGCTCGGACTAAGCTCGAAAAAGCAAAAATAAAAAAAAAAACAGATGCTTCTGTCTTATACGGTTGCGTTTCGACTTCGGTTCGCGCACAGTTTTTTTTAAGCGTTTAAACCTGCGTTGACATTCTGTTTTCGGTTCGTGTACAACATGATTGGGGCGTTAAGAAGCACGCACGGACTGAGCTCTAAAAAGCAAAATAAAGAAAACAGTTTTATACGGTTGTATTTCGAGTTCGGTTCGCGTATAGGGGTGGCCTTGAAATTAGAACTTCACACGCACTTAGGATTAAAATGACCTTCAGCTTCATTTTTAATCTTCTGGTGCATTAAATTTGTCTTGCACGTCTAACTGCAAGACAATGTTGAATGGAGAAACAAAATTAAGTGCTGCTAACTTCAGGAAGTCTTAGAGATGACCATGAAGCTAGAATTTCATGCGCACTTAAGCTTAGGATCTTTTGCTTCTTTTTTGAATAACGAAAGAAAACAAAAGCCGATGTGTTTTGAAAAATAAAACAATCGGAATTCATTGGTGCAAGGTCGATACTATCGAAATTATGACAATGGGATTGCGTTCAATAAAAAAATAAACATAAATACAAACTAGGTTTAAGAATACCTACTAAAAAAAAGAAAAACGAAAGAAAACAAAAGCCGATGTGTATTTGAAAAATTTTACCCAATCGAAATTACGTCGGCGAATAGAATAAAAAAGAGCGTCGTAGGTGACTTAAGATGGCGTTGAAAGAAAAATGAAACGATAAAAAAATATCCTTGTGCGTCTTAAAATAATGATTTAATCAAAGATAGTTCTGGGAAAGTTGATTTAATTGATGAATGTTACGTCAGCAAAGTCGCAGCGAATAGAAATAAAAGCAGCGCAGTCCAGAATCCAAAAACAAGCGAAGCTAATAAGTGGAAGTCGAACTAAAAAAAAAAAACCAAAAGTTGAATGCGGTTTTGCAAAAATGATTTGACCCAAAGAAGGTCGATTTAATTTGGAATTACGTCAGTAGGTTGCAACAAATAGACAGCAGAAAAACAAAAGTCGACGCGCTCTGAATAATTACGTACAAGTTTGGATAATTCAATTGTTTCTTTTCACGAAACACGTTTGTTTGTTTTTTCTTTGTAAGGCATTTCGATTGACGTATAAAGAGATAGATTTTGTCATTTTTTTTTTGTTTTAGAAAATCATTCGTCTTTCGTTTGTTCTTGTTGTTGTTACAACTTCTGAAATTCTTTCATTGCATTTATACGGTTTTTCTTTAAGCTGTTATTAACTATTGTTAATTTTTCTTAAATACAACACCATTGATTTTCGATCGTCTTTTCTTTCTCTCGTTTTATTTCCTTTTCTTCGGGAACTTGTTTTTGAAAGATCTTCCCCAATTTTTCCCAAATTTTTGGTGGTGACCTTGATCTTTGACCTTTGCGATGCCTCGTTCCTGAAATTCAAAGTCTTCTAAACATTTTCCACAATTTTTTCCAATTTTTTGGCGTTCACCTTCACCTTTGGCCTTTATGATGCCTCGTTCCCGATATTCAAATGTTTTTAAAAATTTTGTTTCTGTTCTTGTTTTATTCTGTATTACTTGTTTTGTTTTCTTTTTCCGAAATGTTTTCGCACGTCTGTTAGTTTTGTTTTTTATTTGTTTGAATTGGCTTCCGGTTGGAACCGCGTCACGTTGACTTCTTCTACTGCCGACGTTTCGTTCTCCATTGCAGAAGAACTTCCTCAGGGCTGCTGCTGTCGGTGGTGTGCTTCTCGGAAGCCTTCAAGTTAAATTTGTTTTTTATTATTAATTTTTATCACGATCTCATTTTACACAATAAATTTTCGATCGTCTTTTGTTTTTCTTGTTTCAGTTCCTGTCCTTCGGGATTTCTTGTGTTCAAATTCGGCAGTCGAGGTTTGCTTTCGTTTTCAAATTTTTTTCTGTAAGTTTGCTCTCGAGTCATACCAAGTTAAACTTTTGTAACTTTTGATTCTGTTTTGTTTTTTGTGTTTCACTTTGTTTGTTTTGTTTTCCGTTATTTTTGTTTATTTTGTTTGGTTTATTATTATTTTTTATCGCGATTTCATTTTGTACAATTTTATTGATTTGAAATCATCTTTTATTTTTCTTGTTCTATTTCCTGTCCTTTCCCAGTAATTATTCATCCTGCTTTGTTTTGTTTTTTCGTTTGATTTTGTTTTGGTTTTTCTTTTGTTTTATATTGCCGAAATTTTTCGTGTGTCAGTTATTATTTTTCGGTTGTTATGATCTCCTCATGATCTCATTTTACTCAGTTGGTTTTCGATCGTATTTCGCTTTTGTTTTTTTTTTTTGTTTTATTTACTGCTATCCGGGAATTTGTTCTCAATTTCGAAAGTCAAGGTACGCTTGCATTAAAAAAAATTTTTAACTTGATTTTTACGCCAAATTAGGCCAATAGCTTTTGATCTTCTTTTGTTTTTCTTTTGCTTTGTTTTACTTCTTTTGTTTTTTTGCTTCGTCTTGTTTCTTTTGTTCTTTTTAAACATGTTTTCGTATGTCTGTTAATTCTCGTTTTTCAGTTATTATTACTATTATTGTTCATCGCGGTGAATCATTTTGCACTGTCAATTTTCGATTTGAACAAAACAGAAGACACACGATCCGTAATGGATTCCGAGCTTCTTTTGTTTTTCATATTATTAAAAAAAATCCATTTCGTTTGGATTTTCTTTTACTTAATTCTTTTATTGGTGTTTTTAAATTAAATTTTCTATTTCAGTCGAATTTTGGGTATAAACAGAAAACAATCGTCCGAGCACGACCGTTTTCGGTGTATTTAGTAGTTTTGTTTGGCGTTCTTCTAAATCTTCACGAAAATAAAACAAAAGAAAAAAGAAATACTCGCGATCACAACTCTCATTTTTTATTCCTATTAATGATGTTTTTTTTTTAATTCTGCTACTGTCAGATTTTGAACAAAAACAGACACCGCACGATCCGTGCTTCTTTTTTTTCATATGCAGACGTATTCAAAGAAAAAATTCCAATTTGTTAATGTTTCTTTTTGTTTTACTTAATCCTTTTATTAGTGTTTTCCTTTTAAGTAAATTTTCTACTTCAGTCAAATTTTGGGTACAAATAAAAAACAATCGTCCGAGCGCGACCGTTTTCTGTGTATTTAGTAGTTTTGTTTGGCGTTCTTCTTTTGTCTCAATTTAAATATTCGCGAAAATAAAACAAAAGAAAAAAGAAATACGCGCAGTCATGTTTTTCGTTCCTTCTTTCTAGCGATTTTACTTTTTAAATTAAATTCCGCTTCTGTCGGGTTTCGAACAAAAACAAAAAAAGGACGGTCCCTAATAAATCTGCTCTTCTTTTATTAAATGAAATTATTTTAAAAAGAAAAATAAAAATAACACGATTGAATACCCTTTAATAAATTCATACTTCTTTTGTCTTTAATAATTTCTTTTTTAATGAAAACTCTACTGTAGTATAAATTTAATAAAAGAAAACAATTGAATTTCTTTTAATAAATTTAATAAAGCTTCTTTTGTTTTTAATGGTTTTTCATTCAAAATTTTACTGTACTATAAATTTCTATAAAAGAAACAATTGAATTTCTAAATTTCGCCTTTTGTTTCTTTTTTTTTTTGTTTTATTTACTGTTATTCGGGAATTTGTCTTCAGTTTCGGAAGTTAAGATTCGCTTTCATTAAAAAAATTCTTTAACTCTAATCTTAAGTTATGCCAAATTAGGCTAATAACGTTTGATCTTCTTTTGCTTTTTTTTTGTTTCTTTTTTTTTGAAAATATTTTCGTTTGTCTGTTAATTCTCGTTCTTCAGTTATTATTATTATTATCATCACGGTGAATCATTTTGTACAATTTAATTTTCGATCGATTAAAAAAAAATCTTTAACTTTATTCTTAAGTTATGCCAAATTAGGCCAATAACTTTTGAACTTCTTTTGTTCTTTTTCGCTTTGTTTCGTTTCTTTTGTTTTTTGTTTTTTTGACAATATTTTCGCACGTTTGATAATCAATTGAATTGTTTCTCTTTTCTTCAAGAATTCTCGTTATTCTTTGAAATCGTCTTTTGTTTTTATTTTTACAGCCGAAGATAATCACTTTTGCTTTCAATTTAATTTTTACAACGTTGTCAAAATTCATCTCTTTTTCCGATATTTACATTCGAAACGACAGTCTTTGTTTCCGTATCTCAGGCGATTTTATTCTTTTTCTAAAACACGCCTTTGGTTCCTTTTTCACTTTGTTACTCCTTCCTCGATTGTGTTTTGTTTTCTTTGGAATTCATTCAAAAAGTTTCGTTTCAATTTCTTTTTTCATAATCACATACGCTACAATCTTTTGTTTCTTTTCCATTTTGTTAGTCCTCATTCGAACGTGTTTTGTCTTTTTATTCTGGAATTTGTTTAGCACGCTCGTGCCCTATTTTCTTAGATTCGGCGGCGACACCGAAAAAATGCGTTTTCTTTTCTTTTTCTTTTTTTCGGAAAACTTTAATTAAAGGGGTGAGTGTTTGATGTCGGCGTTCTCTTTTCTTCGGTGCGAGTTTTTCTCTGCGAATGTAATTAGACGTTATTTAAGTCGTAGTTGGCGCGGGTAATTAATTCGGGAAAAAAAGCGGCGCTCTCGTTTTATCGCGCTGCCGCATCCGAGGAGGCGGCGGGGCGGAGGGCGAGCGAGTCCGTTTAAAATTCGCACAAAGAAATCAATAAAACTCCAGATAACAGAAGAAGAAAACTGAAAATTTCTCCGAGCTGTACAATCGGACATTAAGTGGCGTCGTCTCCGTCGCGCGCGCGGGACGTCGGCGCGCCCCGTCCTTTCCGCACTCGTTGCGAGCGCGACCCCTTTGCGAAGTGTAAAAGTAGGGTGAAAGAATAAAAGAGGGGTATAAATGGGGGTGTTTTGGGGGTGGCTGGAGTTTAAAAAGGGGTGAATTTACATCGGAAAGAGTTGATTGCTTTCCCTTGCAGGCGGCGGCCATCTTACTTCTTTATTATTGGACCTTTCTTTTGCGCACTTTTTTTTTCTTTTCTCTCAAAACCCTGCCACCTCACGCTCTTTATTACTTTCACGTTTAATATCATTCCTAAATAACCCCAAAGAAAAAATTATTTTTTTGCAACTACCGCTTTAGAAAAAAAAAAAAAAATCGAAGTTAGGGTGCGTCGAACGGCATTTGTTTTTAACATTGGGACGTGCGAGGACTCGGCGTAAACAAAATGTGGGTCAAATGCGGCGATAAATATGCAAGGAGTGCGCGAGGAGTTTCCTTGAATGTAAAGTTTCGTTTTTCGAAAAAAAAAGGAGGGTTGTTATGACGCAATTGTTTTCAGACTTTCAATTGTTTATTTTCAAAAATCGGACGAATCGGGCGAAACTAAGACGTCGACGCCGTCAATTAGCACACGATTGGATGCGCCCATTTTCCCTTGATGAAAGTTGGCGCAAGCCAACAATCACGAAAATGTTTTGAAAAAACAAAAGAAAAAGAACACGAAACAAAAGAGAAAAACAAAACAAGATGCTGGCCTAATTTGGGGCGAGAATGAAGAATAAATTAGAGAAGTTGGAAAAACTGAAAGCGAACCTCGAACCTGATTGGCGGGAAATTAAAGAGAAAATTGATATTTTCGGCTGAAAATGTAAAAACAAAAGATAATTTCGAAAAAAAAAGAACATCTGAATGTCTTGGAAAAACAATCGCATTACTAAAATGCATCGAATAAAATTAATAAAAAAAAATAATCGTTGCTTGCCAACGATGCAAAAATTAAAATTAAAAAGAAAATGGATGTTTTCGGCTCAAAATGTAAAAACAAAAGACAATCTCTAAAACTAAAAGACATCTAAATATCTTAAAAAAACAATTGAATTACTAAAATTCAAGGAACAAAATTATTTGGTAAAAAATAAAGCTTGACAACGACGCAAACATTAAATTAAAAAAAAAGAGATTGATATTTTTAAAGTTAGAAAAGAAAAAACAAAAGAAAGTCTAAAAAATGACGTCTGAATATCTTTGGAAAAACAACTGAACTACTAAAACGCACCGAACAAAATTATGAATAAGAAAAAGGGAAATTCGACACAAATCCAGAAGTAATCCAAATTTCAAGCTTGACGAAAAACAAAACACGATCAACTTCGAGGTGTTAGAAGAACCTAAGAATAAAAAATTCGTTCCTTTTTCTAAATCTCTTGAAATATTCTTACTTAGGTCGATCGTGGTTTGTTTCTCGTCAAGCTTAAAACTCGCCGTTCTTTTTTATTTCTGAATCGATGCCGAACTTTACTATCAATTTTTAAATAATTAATTTTAATCGAGATATTTTAATAATTCAGTTGTTTTTTTCGCGGAAATCGTCTTTTAAGACGTCTCTTGATTTTTGCATTATTTGTAGCCGAATGCATCAATTTTATTTTTCAAATTTAAAACTGTTCCAAAAGCTCAGCTTCATCTTTTTAAAATTTACGCGTACAGTCGCCTCTTGTTTTTCGTTTTTGTTTTTGTAATTCTTCGTTCCAACGTCTTTTGTTTTTAATTTTCTTTCACACATTGAAATCTTATTTTTCCGCTCGATCGTGTTTTGTTATTCGCCCAGCCGAAAATATGAATTATGTATTTTCGAATTGACGCCAATACTTTTTTTTTTAGATAATTTTATTCCGTGAATTTTCATCATTCGACGAATTCGAGGAATTGTCTTTTTTCTTTCGAGATCGTGTTTTGTTTTTGTATTTCCAGCTAATTTAATACTGTTTCAAAACCTTAGTTTGAATTTTTTTTATCTTACACGTAGACGTATCGTCGATTTTTTTCCAATTCCTCATTCAATCGTCTTTTGTTTTTAATTGCATTTTCTCACTCGATTGTGTTTTGTTTTTTGCTCAGCCTACAGTATGAATTATTTTCGAATTGGCGTCAAACTTTTTTTAAAATAATTTTATTCGATGAACTTACGTTATTCGACAGTTTCCCTTTTTTTTGTTTTTGAGAAAACCATATTTCTTTCTTTCGAGATCATCTTTTGTTTTTGCATTTGCAGCTGAATGCATCAATTTTTTTTTTTATTTAAAACTATTTCAATTTTTTTTTTAATTTACACGTACAGTCGCTCTTTGTTTTTCGTTTTTTTTGGCAATTCCTTGTACAACCGTCTTTTGAAATGAAATCTTATTTCTCCAATTGATAGTGTTTTGTTTTTCGCTCAGCCTAAAACATGAATTATTTTCGTATTGGCGTCAAACTTTTTTCTCTAAATAATTTTATTCGATCAATTTTCGACAGTTTCCTTGTTTTGTCTTTGAAGAAATCGTATTTCTTTCTTTCGAGATTGTCTTTTGTTTTTGCATTTGCAGCTGAATGCATCCAATTTTTTAAAATTAAAGCTGGTTCTTGTCCGATGAAAATTGTATCACAAACTCTTTTAAACGGACACTAAATGGCGCACAAACACTTAACGTTTCGCAGTTGTTCGACAGCTACAGGCAACGTTAAGAGTTTGTGATACAATTTTTTAAAGTTTAAAATTGTTTCAAAATTTCAGTTTCATTTTTTTTAATTTACACGTACACGTATCGTTTTTAATTTTTCTTCATTTTTGCAATTTCTCATTAAATCGTCTTTTGTATTTAATTTCCTTTCACAGAACGAAATTTTATTTCTTCGCTCGATCGCGTTTTGTTTTTCGCTCAGCCTAAAATATTAAAATTATTTCCAAATTCAATTAACTCATTCAATGGACTTTTGTTTTTAATTTCTTTTCACACATCCGACATTTTATTTCTCCACTCGACCATGTTTTGCCTTCCGTCCACTTAAAATACGAATTATTTTCGAATTGGCTTCGAGCTTTTTTTTTTAAATTTTATTTGATGAATTCTCGTTATTTCGTTTCTTTTTTATTTGTTGAGGAAATCGTCTCTTTTTCTTTCGAGATCGTCTTCTGTTTCACTCACAGCTGAACAACATTTTTTAAATGTAGGACAATTTTTTTTAAATTTACATACATACAGTATTGTAATAGATACATTTTTAAAGTATCTAGATTCAGTTACAGATACTTAGGTACCCTAATTTGTAACTAGATGCAGTTACATATACGAGTACTTCTGTTTGAAAAGTAACTAGATCCAGATACAGATACAGCATAAACGAATCTAGATACCTTTTAGACACATACATACATTATTTATTTATACGAGGTGGGCTAACTAACAGTGGATGATCGGAAGTTTGTAGCGTTGCTGATAAACGTTTTTAAAATCTGTGTCCTATGCATTAACATATATATCGGTTAGATGCATAATCTAAAATTATTTAGACATGTACAGAGTGTCCCGCAAAAGTGCGGCAATCGTAATTTACAGTTTTTTTAATGGACTACTCTATATTGGGTGCTTAAAAAATGGCGAAATAGCACCATTCTGCACTATTCAAGGACACCCTCTGAGCAGGGGAAAATTGTTAATTTCGTGATTCTTTAAAGACATGGAGGTTACAAGATTGGAATTTGAAATTTTTACCAATTCTGAATATTTCAACAATTTTCATAGTGGAAGACATATTTAAAATGACGTTCAACAGTAATATTTATTTAAAATCAATAAATAGTACATGTTTTTGATAAAAATGATCATCAAAATGATCTGGCCACCAAGCTACTATTTTGGTAAGTAAATGCATTTAGTTATAATTTACAATTGACAGAAATATAAACATAAACATAAAGTAGAATTTTTTAAATATTTCTCCCATGCTCAGAGGGTCTCAAGCAACACCATTTCGTTTATTAGACGGTTTATATAGGACAGACGCGGATATTTTTGGTAATGGTATATAGAATACCTAAAATATTCGTATTTTAATGGTACTAGTTACCCTAGGATATAAGTAATACGTTAATTAAACGTTTTCATTAAAATTTCGCGACTTGCAAAAACTTTTCTCATTAAAAATTTAAAACATAATCTGAAAAAGTATAATAAATGTTTAGATGTAACGTGTTCAAAATATTTATCCAAATCGGTCTTGTGACCCTTGTTATAAAGTAAATTTTCCATAAAACTACTAACATTGTATCACTTAAGGCCCAGTTATACAATGCCAGTTTAAATTTAAGCTGAAGTTTAAAACCATTATTGCAACGATTGTTGTTAAGGGTTTCAGCTTCGGCTTAAAGTTAAGCTGGAATTATACCACTAGACGTAAATGAGATGAGAGCTTAAAATATGAGTAACTTATAAATTTCGCCGCGAGATGTCACGACCATAACGAAAATTTGTAACATATTTCATTGATTTCGTAAGATTGTCTTCTAGAGCGTCAGCTCTTGTTCAAAATGAGTAGCTTCTGATACGAGATATATCTAAGGTTCTAAAGACTTCTCCTAAATATTAATTTTACTGAACAAAACAAGAGAAAGTCTAGGGGAAGACGAGGAAACCGATGCCTTAACCTAAATTGTGATGCCTGTTGCCGTTGATTTTGTGAAATTGTCTTCTAGAGCGCCATCTCTTGCCAAAAACTGATAGTTTCTGATGCGGAGGCATACTTAAGGTTTTTAGGTTCTCCTAAATAATAATTTTACAGAAAGAAAAACAAATGAAAGTCGATTGGAAGACGCGAAAACGGACGCATTAACATATCTGATGGATTTTGTAAAATCGTTTTCTAGAGCGCCATCTCTTGCCAAGAACTAGTAGCTTCTGAATCTTAAGCACCCTGTATATTATATTATTATATTATTGATTATAACAGCTTAGGCTGAGTGGATGAAAATAATATAGGGTTTTATTGATCTAAAGTTTATGGTTCTCGAAATAGTGACAATTTACTGTTGTTTATTTGTTACTCTGTATATCTGTTATTTTTAAATATTTGACCTTGAATCTTGGTAAATATATTATTATCAGTTACTACGGTCGCCGGCATAATCGCAACCATACAACGAACGAAAAACGTTCGAGCGTTCTCGTGTTAAAAAATGGATATGCGCAGAAACCAAATTTTTATTTTTATTTAAAAAATGTGTCTGTGTATCTAAACGATCAGATACATACATAAATGTAACTAAATACAGTTACAAATACCAAGTAGGTACTGCAATGTAACTAGATACATTATCAGATACACTTAGTATCTAGATACTTGTAACTAGATATATTTCAACACTGCATACATGTAGATACTCTCGTTTCATTACTTTTCAAAAATTTTAATTAAGTTTTGTCTTTTTATTATTTCTCATTCGATCATCTTTTTTATTTTTATTTACCTTTCGCATCTCTAAATGTGATTTGTTTGTGACTTGTTTCCCGTTTAGTTTATTTTTTTGATTGGCACCGAATTTCACACTTTTTTCAAATAATTTCATTTGTTTTCCCTGGAAATTCAGACGTCTTTTCTTTTCGGGATCGTTTCTTGTTTTCATTCTTCCAATTGAAAACATCATTTTTCTTTTTACTACTAATTAATTTCACCATCATTGCCAAACTTTTTTTTTAGTAAAGACTTTCTTTTTTTTTCAATACGTAGACTAGATTTAATCCGGTTCTGCAACTGCGAAATAATTACCCAAAGAAATCGTCATTAACAAAAGCGAGAGTGTGTGTATGTGTGTGTGGGGGACGGGGGACGGGGGGCTCGAAGTAGTATTCTAAAAGTAATGGACTTTTTTTGTTAATTTAGAAAATCGAGGTGAAAATTTCCCGGCGCAACTTCTGGACGCGCTGGAAGCGTCCATCTGCTCCCCGGGGGGCCGGGGAAGACCAAGGGGGGAAGGGGGTGCGGAATGTCTTTGAGTAGCGCCGGTTTTTCGCCGGGAGTGTACGGCGTCGACTCTGCGCTGCGAAAAGAGAAATATAAATATCTCGGAGCATCAAAGGAGATCTTTTAAAATGCCGGGCTTTGAAATGATTCTTTATTAAGAAAATAAGAGAACTGAAAACGCGGAAAAAGCATTTTCCGCGCGGCCTCTCCTCCACCGCGCCGCGCCGCGCCGCCGCCGTTTCCGGTTCCCGCAAAAATTACTTCTCTATCATTTACCTCAAGACGTCACGTCGAGGATTTATTCCGGGCGGCGATTTATTATTGCATTAATAAAATAAAGACGAAACAAAGTACTTGTATATAGTTGAGTTGGAATTTGGATTTTTACGTTGGTCAAACCGGTCGGCATCAACGACGAAAGACCTTCAAGAACCTGATGAGTTTGTTGGTAATTGCGAGGTCTCTTAAGAAAGCGGCGGGCGGCGTTTCGCTTCGTCTTGCTTAAAAATCGAGGCGGCGCTGGTCTCGCGAGAGACGAAAATAAGCGTAATAAATTACGCGCATTCAGGGGCGTATTCAAAAGATTGTCAAAACTTATCTCAGACCTTAAAATTAAAACGTTGCAATTAGTCCTTAATGGTCTAAACACAAAGAAAGTCGTTTTTCAAAATTGTTTCTTCTTGAATACACCCGGGCCCGCCTCGCCTGGTTCGGCGACGCGCGGCCTCCGGCGTCCTTGTCGGGCGGACGGCGGCGGCGGCGTCGCCGTCCTGCTCCCGCCGACGACGCGGACGCCCCCGTGAATTATCTCCGAAATATAAGAGTGATAGCGTCTTTAATTTGGAAACTTGGGGATAAATTGTGTTTTCTTTCTTGCGAGAATATTGTCGGGCGCACTTTCTTTTTTCTAAAGACGGACGCCATTGTGGCCCTCTACTTTTAAAAATAAAACTAACGAAAACAAAAATTACATCTGAATATCTTTGGGAAAACAACTAAATTACCAAAAATACACATGACAATAATAATAGAAAATTTAAATTAAAAAGAAAGTCTTAATTTGGAAAAGTAAAAAGAAATGACGATCACCTCTAAAAATTAAAAAAAAAACGTCTGATTTTATTGAATTCAAAAATAAAAAAAGAAGAACGAAATTTAAACTACACGAAAATCGATCGACTTTAAAAAAATTTCGAAGCATGACAAGGGAAAACCAAAAACAAAAGACGATCGAATGAAGCATTACAAGACTTCAGAAGAAATAAAGAAAAGACGAACAAATCAAGTCGAAACTGTCAATCTGCGAAGAGTGAAGCTTGGCAACGATGCAAAAGTAAAATTAAAAAGAAAATTGATATTTTCTGCGGAAGGTGTAAAAATAAAAGACAATTTCGAAAAAAAAAGACATCTGAACGCATTGGAAAAACAATTGAATTACTGAAATACACAAAATTAAATAAAAAAAAAAAGTCGAAGAGGTCGCCAAGGACTTAAAGAAGTCTTCGAGGTTACGTCAAAAACCCAAGGTTACGCTAAGGGCTGACAGAAGTTGCCGAGGAGAAATTGCCAAGAAATTTTAAAAAGGACACGTCAAGGGATTTAAAGATATCGTCGAGAACAAGTCAAAAGATTTCAATACGTCAAAGATTTAAAGAAATAATCAAATTTAGGTCAAGGACCTAGAGAACTCGTCAAGGATTTAAGGAAGTCATCAAGGATAAGTCAAGAATTGAAAAAGTTCGCCAAGATTGTAGATTGTCAAGAGATTTTAAAGAAGAATTTAAAGATACCGTCAAGGACAAGTCAAGAGATATCAATATACGTCAGAGAACAAAGAAAGTCGTCAAGTGCAGGTCAAGGATCTGGGGAAATCGTTTTAAGGGTTTAAAGAAGTTTTCAAGGACAAAAAAAGTCGTCAAGATTACGTTAAGGATTTAAAAAAAATCGTCAAGGACAAGTCAAGAGATTTCGAGAACTCGCCAGGATTACGTCAAGGATTGAAAGAAGTCGCCAAGTACAGGTCAAGGAGCTAGGAAATCTTCGAGGACTAAAAGAATTTCCTAAGGATTTAAAGAAGTCACCAAGGATTTCAAAAAGTCGTCAAGACTATCGTCGGGGATGTCAAGAGATTTTAAAGATACCGTCAAGGACAAGTCAAGAGATTTCAAGATATGTACGTCAGAGGTTGAAGCAAGTCGTCAAGTCCAGATCAAAGACCTGGGGAAATCGTCGACGACTTAAAGAAAATGTCAAGGATTTAAAGAAGTCTTCAAGGAGAAGTCAAAGTTTGAAAAAAGTCGTCGAGATTACGTCAAGGATTTAAAGAAAGCGTCAAAGATAAGTCAAGAGATTTCGAGAACTCGCCAAGATTACGTCAAAGGTTGAAAGAAGTCGTCAAGTACAGGTCAAGGATCTAGGGAAGTCTTCGAGGACTTAGAGAATTTACTAAGGATTTAAAGAAGTCACCAAGGATTTCAAAAAGTCGTCAAGATATAAAGAAGTTATCAAGAAATTTTAAAGAAGGATTTAAAGATACCGTCAAGGACAAGTCGAGAGATTTCAAGATACGTCAGAGCTTGAAGAAAGTACAGGTCAAGGACCTCGACGACTCAATGATTATGCCAAGGATTTAAAGAAGTCTTCAAGGACAAAAAAGTCGTCGAGATTACGTCAAGGATCGTCAGAAGAAATCGTCGAGGACAAGTCAAGAGATTTCGAGAACTCGCCAAGATTACGTCAAAGATTGAAGTCATCAAGTACTGGTCGAGGATCGAGAGAAATCTTCGAGGACTTAAAGAATTTCCTAAGGATTTAAAGCAGTCATCAATCGTCGGGGATATAAAGAAGTTGTCAGGAGATTTTAAAGAAGGATTTAAAGGTATCGTCAAAGCCGAGTCAAGAGATTTCGAGATACGTCAGAGGTTGAGGAAGGTCGTCGACTCCAGGTCAAGGAGCTGGGGAAATTGTCGGCGATTTAAAGAATGCGTCAAGGAGTTAAAGAAGTCTTCAAGGACAGGTCAAGGCTTCAAAAAAGTCGTCGAGATTACGTCAAGGATTTAAAGAAATCGTCAAGGACAAGTCAAGAGATTTCGAGAACTCGCCAGGATTACGTCAAGGATTGAAAGAAGTCGCCAAGTACAGGTCAAGGATCTAGGGAAGTCTTCGAAGACTTCGAGAATTTCCTAAGGATTTAAAGAAGTCACCAAGGATTTCAAAAAGTCGTCAAGACTATCGTCGGGGATGTAAAGAAGTTGTCAAGAGATTTTAAAGATACCGTCAGGGACAAGTCAAGAGGTTTCAAGATATGTACGTCAGAGGTTAAAGCAAGTCGTCAAGTCCAGATCAAAGACCTGGGGAAATCGTCGACGATTTAAAGAAAATGTCAAGGATTTAAAGAAGTCTTCAAGGAGAAGTCAAAGTTTTAAAAAAGTCGTCGAGATTACGTCAAGGATTTAAAGAACTCGCCAGGATTACGTCAAAGGTTGAAAGAAGTCGTCAAGTCCAGGTCAAGGATCTAGGGAAGTCTTCGAGGATTTAGAGAATTTCCTAAGGATTTAAAGAAGTCACCAAGGATTTCAAAAAGTCGTCGAGATTATCAGCGGTGATATAAAGAAGTTGTCAAGAGATTTTAAAGAAGGATTTAGAGATACCGTCAGGGACAAGTCGAGAGATTTCAAGATACGTCAGAGCTTGAAGAAAGTACCGGTCAAGGACCTCGACGACTCAATGATTATGCCAAGGATTTAAAGAAGTCTTCAAGGACAAAAAAGTCGTCGAGATTACGTCAAGGATTTAAAGAAATCGTCGAGGACAAGTCAAGAGATTTCGAGAACTCGCCAAGATTACGTCAAAGATT
This sequence comes from Dorcus hopei, assembly GCA_033060865.1. Classification (NCBI taxonomy): domain Eukaryota; kingdom Metazoa; phylum Arthropoda; class Insecta; order Coleoptera; family Lucanidae; genus Dorcus; species Dorcus hopei. Next base: position 2,741,191 of record CM065420.1, read on the forward strand.
GAAAGAAGTCGTCAAGTACAGGTCAAGGATCGAGAGAAATCTTCGAGGACTTAAAGCATTTCCTAAGGATTTAAAGCAGTCACCAATCGTTGGGGATATAAAGAAGTTGTCAAGAGATTTTAAAGAAGGATTTAAAGGTATCGTCAAGGCCGAGTCAAGAGATTTCGAGATACGTCAGAGGTTGAGGAAGGTCGTCGAATCCAGGTCAAGGAGCTGGGGAAATTGTCGGCGATTTAAAGAATGCGTCAAGGAGTTAAAGAAGTCTTCAAGGACAAGTCAAGGCTTCAAAAGAGTCGTCGAGATTACGTCGAGGATTTAAAGAAATCGTCAAGGATAAGTCAAGAGATTTCGAGAACTCGCCAGGATGACGTCAAAGATTGAAAGAAGTCGTCAAGTACAGGTCAAGAATCTGAGGAAGTCTTCGAGGATTTAAATATTATGCCAAGGATTTAAAGAAGTCTTCAAGGACGAGTCGAGGCTTTATGAAAGACGTTAAGGATTTAAAGAAATCGTCAAGGACAAGTCAAGGGTTTAAAAGAGTCGTCGAGATTACGTCAAGGACTTAAAGAAATCGTCAAGGACAAGTCCAGAGATTTCACGAACTCGTCAGGGATGTGTTCGGAAGAAGTCCATGCCAAGGACCCCAGGGAAATCATCGAGGTTACGTCAAGGACTTTGCCAAGGACAAGCCACGGATTTAAAGATGTTTTTGAAGAGATCTTAAACAAGGAGACGTCCACGACTTAAAGAAATCGTCAAGGCTATGTGAAAAGCGATGCGTCAATGATACAAAGAAGTCGTCAATACGAATCAAGGACACGCCAAGGACTTAAAGGATTTAAAGAAGACGCCAAGACAATTCGAAGTCTATTGATTCAAATAAATCTAAAGTTCTGGGGCCTGAGCGAAACTTTGTTCGATGAATTTTCGTTATTCGACAGTTTCTTTTTTGTTTCTGAGGAAACCGTATTCTTTCTTTCGAGATCGTCTTTTGTTTCTGCATTTGCAGCTGAGTGCGTCATTTTGTTTTTAAATTTAAAACCGTTTCAAAAGCTCAGCTTTTGAACCGCATCACGGTGAAAGTTTACTAGGACTTGTTTAACAGAGATCTGGTTTAAACTTGTTTGACTGGCTGATTAATACCAGCGCCCCCTACGTATACACCCCCAAAAAGTTTAAAGTCTACCAGACAAAGAAGGCGATTCATAACTAAAAAAAGATGGACTAGGTACTTGTTTAGTTCAAATCGATTTAAACTTGTGATTGGCTGATTAGCACCAGCGCCATCTATGTAATCATACTCAAGAAAATAGGGCTTGAAGTCTTGAACGCAAAGAGGGTGGTCCATAAACAAAGAAGATGCGTTTTGGGACTTAAAAATCTTTGACGTCGAACAGTGTGGCTAATTAATTAATTAGCGCCCTCTACACGTGTGTCCTCAGTAGATGGAGAAGAGATTTGGGGGGTTCACAAAAATAAAGAAGATGCGTACCTAACACCTACATACTTGGGGGTTGAAATCGAACTTCTACTTCATTCTGGAACCACCCTCACTACCACATCTACCAACATCACTTAGGTATTAATTCTCACGTATGCACTTCGCGTGTTTTAGGACGAAAAAGAAAAATTGTTTAAACAAATGGACGTGTTCAAAGCGTAGACTAAAACGGCACTAAAGTGAATCCGCGCGATTCGCGTCCCTCGGGGTCAGCGGTGATAAGTGCAGGCTCACCCTTTCGCAAACGAAGGGCCTCAAGACTGGTCAGGCCGGTATGCAAATTCGACGGCACAAAGGTCAGTCGGCTCCGCATCTGCCGCGTCTTTGTTTCGCTTTTTTCGTTTTTTGCCCGGCCCTGACCAAAGGGGTTGAAGGGTTGGTCACCGTTCGGGAAGCCCTTCGCAACCGGAACCGTCCTAAAATGATCCGAAGCTCATCTCGCGAGGAAGATACGGCACGAGACTTCAGCGTTTCCGTTGATCGTCTTTTGTTTTATTTCTATTTCTATTTTCTTATGTTTCCTCCTTTGTTTGTTTTACTCTCTATTGTCTATTCATCAGTAGTCTTCTTTTTTTCTGAATTTAATCGATTAAATCAACCAATTATTTCTTGTCACATTTATCTTTTTGTTTGTCATGTTATTGCTTTTCCGTTTTTCTCTTGTTTTAGTTATTTTGATCTTTTGTTCTTTTCGTGCCGTTGTCTTCTGTTTTTCCCTTCGCTAATCAATTATTGGATGTTGCTTCTCGTCGTCATTCCATCTCGTTGTTCTAGTCTCTGTCAGTTGCACGTTTTCATTTCTTTTTTATAATGAAATTTCTCTTGTTTTACGTTTTTGGTGTTTTTCACTTCAGAAAATAAAATGCATTTTGTAGGTATTGTCCAGAGATGGCGCTTTACAGAAAATCTACGCGATTGTCACGAACAGTGTTCGGAACAAAACAAAAACCAAAAAAATGGCGAAAGAAGAAGTAACATTAACATTAAAACCGTATTCTAAACTGTTCCCAATATTGCGTGCAGATGGCGCTTTAGTAGCTTGCAACTTCTGTTTGTTTCAGAAGGCCCAAAGATTGGACGTAGTGGAAAACCTAGCTTAAAAATAGTTTCGAAATTGCAGCTCGAGATAAAGACAGGGCGTTCAAAGTTGTTCCTGTTACCATTACAAGATGGCGCTGTTCTTTACCTCAAAACTTGGACGTTTATCATAATTGATAAATTTAAGAAAAAGAGGGAAAATTGGCGGGTCGAAATAAAAAAGAAATTGTAGGGAGGGCCCACGAGTAAAGCATGACGTAAAATTGTATTACGAAACGTTCTCAATATTACAAAGAGGTGGCGCTTTAGACGGGATAATTTTTTTCAAACAACTGGAAGACTTTCAAGGAGAGACTTTAGACATGCTGTTCGGAGCAAAACAAAAACAAAAAGATGGCGAAAGAAGAAGTAACATTAACATGACAACCGTATTCTAAAGTGTTCCCAATATTGCGTGCAGATGGCGCTTTAGTTGCTTGCAACTTCTATTTGTTTCAGAAGGCCCAAAGATTGGACGCACTGGAAAACCTAGCTTATAAATAGTTTCGAAATTGCAGCTCGAGATAAAGACAGGGCGGTCAAAGTTGTTCCTGTTACCATTACAAGATGGCGCTGGTCTTTACCTCAAAACTTGGACACTCATCTTAATTGATAGATATAAGAAAAATTGTGAAAATCGGCGGGTCGAAATAAAGAAGAAATTGTAGGGAGGGCCCAGGAGTAAAGCATGACGTAAAATTGTATTACGAAACGTTCTCAATATTACAAAGAGGTGGCGCTTTAGACGGGATAATTTTTTTCAAACAACTGGAAGACTTTCAAGGGGAAGGGCCGAAAAAGGCAGTTCCAAAATAGTTTGGGACTGGCATATAAATTGAAGACGGTTTGCTTAAGCGTGTTTCCTGAACGTGTTCAGAGATGGCGCTTTTTTCGTCTAAAATTTATTAAAAAATTGAAGAAAGGAGAAGAAGATTGCAAAAATGGCCCAGTATTAAAGTACGACGATAGTGGACGAGTTAGTACGTGACATAGTTTAAAGATGGAGCTTTTGTTTCTAAAATGTTGACACCACTTTTGTGAAACTATCGATCACTCTGTATATTTAGGTATTGAGTAATTTTATTTTAATTTTCCTCAAGTTTTGAGCTGTAAATATGTAATAACAATAATAATAATAAATAGGGGTTGCAGCAGAAAATGAAAGGCAGTGTCCGAAGTCGCCTCTGACAATGTTCAGAGATGGCGCCACCATTTATCTGTATATCACTTTGACACAATTTTGCAAAAACGAAAACTGCGGTTTTTTTTACTGACATCGAGCGAAGTAGTGTTCGCATGCAATTTAACACGCGGATGAATGAAGCATATAAGTCACTGTCGATCGCTCTGTATATTTGAACATCCGTTAATTTTTTTTTTCATTTCGAGCTGTCAAATTATATCATGATTCTGAATTTAATTCAAAAATGCGCACAAATTTACTTCAATGAATAGACGCACGATTTCCAATCACCAACGATCGCCCGGTATATTTGGATGATCGCAAATGTTCTTGGCATTTCAAATCGTGTCCCTGAACGGGAAAAACGGACTTCACTTGTTTTGCCTAACCTGCCAAAAATAATTTTAAGATTTAACATGAAATGGAAGGCAGTGTTTAAACTGGTACCTGATATTGCTCAGAGATGGCGCTCTTTAACTCGAAAAAATTCGACACTTTTTTCAAACAAGAATATTATGTTTTTTGATCGCGCGGCGTCGTTTTCTTTTTGCGTGTCAAGTTATTCCTTCTCCGTTTTTTTTTTGTTTCTCTCACTTTAGTTACTTTACTCTTTTGTACTTTTCATGCCATTGTCTTTCGTTTTTTTTTCTTTTCTTTAATCAATTAGTGGATATTATTCCTCATCGTCATTCCGTCTCATTGTTCTAAACTCTGTCAGTTGTTCACTTGTCTTTCGTTTTTGTTTCTTTCATTTCAATTGTTTTGTTTTACGTTTGTTTAAAATGAGATTTCGGTTTTTTATTTCTCTTATTTTACGCGATCGTCTTTTATCTTTATTTTTTTTGGTCTGTGTTTGTAATTTGCTTTTCTGGTTTTGTTTCTTTACTGTATTTTTTTTTAACGAGCGTCTTTTGTTTTTATTTCTTGTTTCGCGATCTGTTTTATTTTCAAGCGATGCTCTTTTGTTTTTGTTAAAATTTTGGACCTCGCTCTGCAGTTCTTATATTTTTTTAGTTTTTACTTGTTTTGTTCTTCTGTTTTGTTTTTGAAAGATCGCTTTTTGTTATTTCAGTTGTTGTGCTATTTACTTTTTTTATAAACGATTGTCCTTTGTTTTCTTTTTTTTGATCTTTGAGCTGTTAATCTTTTAAATTGTGTTCCTCTTGTTCTTAATACTCGCTATTGTTTTTTTCTGGTTTTCCTCGTTTCAGTTATTACGCTCTTTTGTTTATTTTAAAAACGATCACCTTTTGTTACTTCATTTTATTTATAAACGATTATTTTTTTTTTGATATTTTTGTCGTTAATCTTTAGTATTGTTTTTGAAATTCTTTTTTTTAAAATTTTCCCCGTTTCAATGGTTTTGTTTCTTTGTTTCGTCTTCAAAACGATCCACTTTTGTTATTTGAGTTGTTTCAGATGTTTTACTATTCATTTTCTTTTGTTTCGTTTCTTGTTTTGATCTTTTGGTCGCTAATCCTTTTTTCGTTGTTTTCTTTTTGTTCTTGAAACTCGTCTTTCGTATTTCTTTTGATTTCGCTCGTTTCAGTTGTTTCGTTTTATTATTTCATCTCTTGTTTTGTTGTTGTCACAAACGATCGTCTTTTGTTTTTTTTTTATCGACAAGTCGACGTTGTTTTGTTTTGTCATTTTCAAAATTTGCTTTCCTTCTTTTAAGTCTCCTCGTTTCTATGGTTTTGTTTCTTTGTTTCACTTTCAAAACGATCCACTTTTGTTATTTCAGTTATTTTATATGTTTTGCTATTCATTTTCTTTTGTTTCGTTTTTTTGTTTTGGCCTCTTCATCGTTAATCGTTTAGTCGTTTCAGTTATTTTTTGTTCTTTCGTTTTATTATTTCATCTTTTGTTTTGTTGTCACAAACGATCGTCTTTTGTTTTTTTGATCGACAAGTTGACGTTGTTTTGTTTTTGATCTTTAGATCGTTAATCCTTTTTTTTCGTTGTTTTCTTTTTTTCTTCTTGAAACTCGTTTTTCGTATTTGTTTTGGTTTCGCTCGTTTCAGTTGTTTTGTTCTTTCGTTTTATTATTTCATCTTTTGTTTTGTTGTCACAAGCGATCGTCCCTTGTTTTGTTTTTGATCCTCAAGTCGACATTGTTTTGTTTTTGACCTTTTGATCGTTAATCCTTTTTCGTTGTTTTCTCTCTGTTCTCGAAACTCGTTTTTCGTTTTTGTTTTGATTTCGCTCGTTTCAGTTGTTTTATTCTTTTGTTTTTATTTTTAAGACAGTCGCCATCTGTTATCGCATTACTTTTGTTTCTTCGATCAATTCGTCGTTAATCTGAAACTTTTATTTTTTTATTTCGCTCGTGTTCAGTTTTGTTCTTTCATTTTATTATTTCGTCTCTTGTTTTGTTGTCAATTTTTGCAATATCTTTTGTTTTCATCTTTGATCGAAAAATCGACGTTGTTTTGTTTTCTTGAAACTCGTTTTTTTGTTGTTGTTAATATCGCAGGTGTTTCGTTCTTTATTTTCTTTTCGACGATTGTCTTCTGTTTGTCTTTTCTTTTTAATCGGCGTTCGTTTTGCACTTTTTTCTGTTTTACTTGTTTTTTTTTCGATCGGTCGCCTTTTGTTTCTTTCGTTTTTCATTATTCTCTTATTCTTTTGTTCTTTCATTTCTGAGATTTTATTGTATCCTTTATCACAATTGTTTCTCTCTTTATTTTCCTTACGGACGATCGTCACTTGTTTGCATTTTACAATCGCTTTTGTTTTCAGTTTTTTTTATTTCGTAGGTAGTGTTTTTTTTTGTTTCTATTATAAGATTTTCATTTGTTTTTGCGTTTCGCCTTCTTACGGGTAGATTGTTTGTTTATGTTTTTTTTTTTTAAAATTTTTTGTTAAACCGGTTTTGTCATTTTTCATTTTTTTATCTCTTTCATCTTTTTGCCTTTGTTCGTTTGTCACTTTTCCTCCAATCGAAGATTATTTTATTTCTTGATTACTTGTTTTGAATTCCTTGTCGATAACGATCGGCGTTTGTTTATTTTTTTCATCGCATTCGATTGTCTCAACCTTTTACTTTTTATAAATAGTTTCGAGTTACTTTTATTCTCAATCAGCGATCGTCATTTATTTTTCCCCTATAGTTACTTGTCTTTTTTATTTTAAATCAGCGGTCGTCGTCGTTTGTTTTTTGTTTTTGTTTTTGTAAGTACTGTTTACTTTTTAAAACGTTTTGAGTTCGCCGATTATTATTTAAAGTTTTTCATGTGACGAGTTTGAGTTTCTTGAAGTTGAAGTTGGATGAAAGTCGCAGTTCGTCCTCGTTCCTGGTCGTCACATACCTACCCCTTGAGAAGACACAGGACGACCCTTAAAAATAAAAATGCCCCCGGCGACCGGTTTTGACCGATCCCAAAGAAAGGGGTGGCAAAATTAAAAACGCTGACCCCTAATCTGCATACTGGCATGACCACTGTGGGAACGCGCCAGTCATACCTAAACCACCCCTTCGCTAAGGGCGAAGCTCGCGTGATGGTCACTGCCAACGGTTTTTCGAATTTTTACAGGGGTAATTACCCCGGCAGATGTTTTATTACGTGGTATGTACACACGCGTGTTTGTAGGACGTCTCAGATTTGCGACGTTCGCGTTCGTCGGCGAGAGGAGTAAAGGGGGTGACTTTCTGGAAAATTGCAAAAAAAAAACCAAGAGAAAAGGTGAAAACTTGATTTATATTGCGTCGACGTCTTGCTTCTCTGGAAAATTGCAAAAGCGATCGTGTCCACTTGTTTTAATTTAAGTTTTTAATGAAGACCCCGCCGATTTCTTCGGGGCTGGCTGGCTGGGCTGGGCTGGTGGTGGAAATCTCTCAGGAACTTTTAATAGAAAGAGCCGGGGCTGCTTTTTCAGCGAGATGAATTTTAATTTTGTATATAATTGGAACTCGTTATTTTCTTTGGGCGAACAAAGACGACGACGCCGGCCAAAGCGAGACGAAACGCCGCCAACGCCGCCAATCGATTTCCAGCAATTTTTCGCAGGCCGGGGCGCGGGGATTTTTCTTTCAAAAAAATAAAATAACCGCGAAAAAGAAAAAAATTGGAGACGGCGAAGCGAGGACCGCCGCATTTGAAATTGAAATAAAACGAATGCATAAGTAATAAAGACGTTCGCTCTAATTTTTCGCCGTAATTGTTCGAGTTAAAAAGGAAAGGCGGAATAAAGAAGTCCGGTTTAATCTCGCCCGCTTTTTACAGGCACTTGGCAGGGGCGAGTCGCTTTTTATCTCTCGCTTTACAAGATTGTACGTAGTTCATAAAGTCTGGAATAAATAGATGGAAAAAAGTAATAAAGACTCGACGGGGCAGGTTTAAACAATCTCGAAATGAACACGGAACTTTGCGGGACAACATCATCTTGTTTACCCGCGATCTACATCTGAATACGGCGAAACCTCGATAATTCGTACGTCCCACATAAAAACGTTAACAAAGGAAACTAAATTAAATGCAAAACAACTTTTCTCGCGCGCTCTAGACCTAAATATAGCTAAACCTCGATAATCCGGCACACACAAAAAGCAATACGGGGGACAAAGTGAACGTAATAGAACGTGAAAATCTACGAAACACGACCTAAAGATGAATACCCAATATAGCCAAACCTCGATAATCCGGCACTAGTAAGAAACAATACGGAGGAACGTAATGTAACGGTAAACTATCAGAAACAATTTTTTCTCGCGGTCTGGAACCGAATACAGCCAAACCTCGATAATCCGGCACTTACAAAAAAACTATACGGAGAACAAAGTGAACGTAACAGAACGGAAAACTCGGCGAAACAATTTTCCCTCATTATCTAGAATTGAATAGAGCTAAATTTCGATAATCCGACACTCGCAAGACAATAAAGCAAGCGAAATTAAATGGAAACTGCAAAATAATTTTTTCAGACGATTTAGATCTGAATACACTTAAATTTCGATAATCCGACATACTCATGAAGACGGAATGGAACATAAAACCTCTATATCTCGATACCAATCAAACCTCTATAATTAGATACATTTGTCAAAGTATACGGAAACGAAATAAAGTAGTCGGAATGTAACACTCTGCGAGATCTAAAATTAGTCAAATTTCGACAATATGACATATTCATAAAAAGCACGGAGGATAAGCTTAGCGAAACTAATGCAAAATTCTGCAAAAAAAATATCTCGCAATGTAGAGCTAAATATAAATAAACCTCGATAATCCGACACGAGCATTAAAGTGTGAAAACGTAGCAAATGGAACGAAATACACAGTTCTGTTGAGCAACATACTTTCCATGATCGGTCGAGATCGCATTGTAGTAAAACCTCGATAATCCGACACGTACTCAAGCGTTAAAAAAGATGATAGAAAGTGAAATGCAACTCTGAGAAACGAAATTTTGTTTATTCAGTGTTTTGTCCCTTATCTAGATCTAAATACAGCAAAACTTCGATAATCCGACACGGATCAAGGGGTAAATTCGATTCTCTCTTTTGAAAAGGTTTTGAAAGGGTCATTCTGTTTTGCAGACAACTGAGATTCAACTTGTTCTCTCGATTAATTTCTGCATGTAGAGGAACCTCGATAATTCGACATGTATACGAAAAACATAGGATTTATCTAGATCTAAATGCAGCAAAACTTCGATAATACGACATATTTGTAAAAGCGAAATAAAACGCGAAATTAATAAAAACAATAAAATAAAAAATATGTCGTAATCTAGGGCTAAGTACTGCTAAATCTCGATAATCCGACACTAGCATGAAGGCATTAAATGATATAAAAAAGAAAAAAAAACACAGTTCTGTCGAGCAACAACATCCTTTTCACGATCGATCGAGATCGTAATGTAATAAAACCTCGATAATCCGACACGTATACAAACGTTAAAAAAAGACAACGGAGAGCGAAATGCAACTCTGAGAAACCAAATTTTGTTTATCCAGCGTTTTATTTTCTGTCTAGATCTAAATGCAGCAAAACTTCGATAATCTGACATACGTGTAAAATATGAAAAGCACGCGAAATGAGCATCAAGTGGTAAACTCGACTTTCTCTTTTGAAAAGGTTTTGGTTCTGATTTGCTGCAAACTCTGATTCAACTTGTTTTCTCGATTAATATCTGAATGTAGGAGAACCTCGGTAGTTCGACATGTACAGGAAAAACATAGTATGGCGATTATCAGTTCTCATCGATAATCCTGAATTGCTCTTGCAAAACTCAGCAGAACTTACATTCTGCTTCGATTTATAATAGAACCTCGATAATCCAACACGTACTAAAAACATAGAAATCATAGAAAACGAAACGGAATACAAAGCTCTCAATGACAACGATCTAGTTATAAATACAGCAAAGTCTTGTTGACAAAATATTCTTTTACGACTCTAGAACTAAATATAGTCAAACCTCGATAATCCGACACATACCTAGATTATCCAAAGACAAAGCCAAAGAATAATAAAAAGTCTAAATTTACATTAAAAAAAATTATCTGGATTTTGTGATTTATATTTAAATGTAGAATTATCGCGTTAATCAGACACGTGTACAAAAACAATCACGCAACGGAATACAAAGCTGTCAAGCAGAGCGATCTAGTTATAAATACAGCAAAGTCTTGGTTTACAAAATATTCTTTTACGTATCTAGAACTAAATATGTATAGTCATACCTCGGTAATCCGACACCTACCTAGATTATCCAAAGACAAAGCCAAAGAATAATAAAAGTTTATAAATTTACATTAAAAAATTTTGGATTTTGGATATGGATTTTTTTATTTACATTTAAATACAGAACTATCGCGTTAATCCGACACGTCCACAAAAACAATCAAATAAAGTAGATTTAGATTCAATTTTTCTTTAAAACCTGCGTTTAAGCAGTATCTTGAAAAAATGTTGTTTTAATTCCACAGTTTAAATCGATATAAGAATATCTTGATAATCCGACACTAGCTTAAAAACGTAGATAAATTGATTGCTCTGGACGAGCGAGCTTTCCTTGCGGGGAAGTTGAACGTTTTTTCTGTATTCTCTATCTCTCTCTTTCTTGTTTTATACTGTCTCCTTTGTTTTCGTTTGTGTCGATAATCCGACACTCGCATATACATACATATAACAAAAGTGATGCTGTATGCTATTTCGGTAAGATGAGGTTGAAGGCGCACGTTGTATCTGATTTTCTTGGCAAATGCCGAGAATCTCGATAATCCGACACGTGCAAAAATCGAACAAGGTTAAAAGTATTCTTTGCTATTAGATGCCTCTTCAAAATTTTCATTGTACTCGTTATGAGCTCAAATAAGTCTCGAAACCTCGATAATCCGACACTCGCATACACATACATATAACGTAGGCGATGCTGTATGGTATACCGGTAAGATGAGGGTGAAGGTCCACGTTGTATCTGATTTTCGCATTCTTGTTCTGTCTTAGGCAGGAACCATTCTACATTCTACAGGACGTTCAAAAAATGTTGAGCGATCCTGTAACTCACAGAGCGTTAAAATTGATGGAAAAGATAAATGCTTTGTTGTTTACAGCAAAATTCCTTGAAACACGATGCGAAATTAATTAAACTTGGCGAATGCCAAAAATCTCGATAATCCGACACATCGAACAAGGTTAAAATCATTCTTTGCTATTAGACGCTTCTTCAAAATTTTCGTTATACTTCTTACGAGGTCAAATAAATATCGAAACTTCGATAATCCGACACGTGCATAGAATATTTGTCACTGAATGATGTATTTGATTGTTAGTATAAACGAATTTATATCTCATTTAATCAAGGTGCTCTCGTGCTTAAAGGATAAATTAAAATTTTCAAGTGCGAAACAAGATTTTCTCTATAATCCGACATATGAATAAGAAATATTGAAGTCGAAAATGTCGTGCTGTTAAATGACAGTTTACAGTTCTTTCGATTATGTATTTATGAAGGGAATTAAAATTTTTAAATCGAAAACGGGAAAACCTCGATGATCCGACTCGAGTTTAAACAACGCAGGTGTTTTTTTTTATAAGGAAAACACAATCGAAAAGGCGTTGAAAGTTTTCCGGGACAGATTGGCGAAAAAATTGGCGAATCGTAATAACTCGATAATCCGACACATGTATAAATAATACAAAAGTCGAAACTGTGCGAAACAGAATTACTTCGATAATCTGACATATGAAATAGAAGTGCGGAAGACGAAAACTTGAATGACAGTTCACAGTTCTCTCGATTATGTATTTATGAAGGAAATTAAAATTTTTAAATTGAAAAATGGAAAAACCTCGATGATCCGACTTAAGTTTAAACAATGTAAGGGTTTTCTTTTCATAAGGAGAACACAATAGAAAGAGCGTTTAAAGTCTTCCGGAAGAAATTGGCGAATCGTAGAACCTCGATAATTCGACACACGTATAAATAAAACAAAAGTCGAAACAGTGCGAAACAGGATTACTTCGATAATCCGACATATGAAATAGAAGTGCGGACGACGAAAATTTAAATGACAGTTTAGTGTTCGCGCGATTGCGTATTTCTGAAGGAAATTATAATTTTTAAATCGAAAAACGGGAAAACCTCGATGATCCGACTTAAATTTATACAAACGTAAGTGTTTTTTTTTCGTAAGGAAAACAGAATCGGGAGAGCGTTTAGAGTCTTCCGGAAGAAATTGGCGAATCGTAACACCTCGATAATCCGACACGATAAATTAATATTGAGAATATGCTGTAGCACTATTTTCTAACGCCCTGTATTTTAACGTTGATGTAGATCATTAAAACATCCGCCGTTGCATCTCTTTTGAAAAGTTCCTTTCTATACGTCACGAGCCAATTAAAGTCTGCGAAATTGTTTATTACGTGACGCGGAGCCGCTCACCGGAAACGCAGGGTGGAAACGGCGGGGATGGCAAAAAACAAGCCAATTTTTTAAAGTCGCGGATAAAATATGGTTATAAATAGTCGATTCGAAAAACATCCCTTCGGTAAGTAGAAGTAAAGAAGACATAGAAAGAGACAATTAGAGTTGATAAATGATTTCCTTGCGTAGGCGGCGGGCGCGGGGTAGCAGCCGGGGGGTTCGGAAAGGGTGGGAGCCGCTCCAAGAAATAAAAAGGGGAAGAATAATTTTTGTGTCGTTTTATCTTCTTGCGCCAGCATTTTATAAAATCGCCTTTGCTCCCGGAGCGCTCCGCCACCCCCCTCGTTCGCACGCTTCAATTCGCCCGCCCCCCACCCCTCGCCTGCCCGGTACGGCCGTCTTGTATTCATTTAGTTTTTTAATTAGCCCTCGCAGCGGAATGCGCCGCGCCGTCGACTGAGAAGAGAAGAAAAATCGAGTTTTTCGCTTGCCTTCCTCCCGCCGCCCGATCACACCCCCGCCGAAGGGGTTGATTAAAGGACGCGATTTTTTCCTCGCCCCCGCCGCCTCACCCTGCCGTTGCCGATACGCAATTTTTGCGAGGTCCTTTCACAACTTTTAATTAGGAAATCTCTTGAGGGACGACTTTCCGACCCCCGCCCCCCTCTCGCCCCGTCGGGGCGTCTTCTCCGTCTTATTAATTAATTAACGAAAATATCGGAAAAACGACGGCGTCGTTTAAAGGCCGGATAGTTCTGTGCTCTGGTTCAATTAGAGGGCCTTCCGCTGGTTCATACGACACCCACCCTGAGGGTCCTCAAGACACCCCCACGCCCCACCTGTAAATAAAAAATGCAATCTAGCACGTCAAGATAAACACAGTCTAAACATGCAAAGGTTTCAACCTTCAAAAAAAAAAATTGTAAAATAAAAATGAAGTAAGTCTTTCAGGTGAAAATGATCCTGAAGATGTCAGTAGAGTTGGAAGCGAAACGTCGCGATTTATTCATTTTAATAAGTAAGTACACTGTCGAAATTTTGTTTTCATAACAAAGACGCGGATTGATACAAAAGGTGAACTTTCAACTGGTGAAAGTGATACTGAAGATGTTAGTAGAGCTCAAGCGAACGAAACGTCGCAATTCATCTGCTTCAATAGACAATGACGATAGCTTCGCTTTCATGACTAAAACACGCAAAGGTTGATCGAATGAAACAAAACGTCGACTTCCGAAAACAAAATTGTTTTGTTGAATGCGATTCTGAAGATGTCGGCAGAGTTGGAAACGTCGCAATTTATTTGTTTCTGTATGCGATGACGATGATTTTTATCCTCACGACCGAAACACACAAAAAACGAAACACTCAAAAAGAAAGTTTCTCTGACGAAGGCGATCCTGAAGATGTCGGTATAGTTTGAGGAGGAACGAAACGTCGCAATTTATTTGTTTCTGTATGCGTTGGCGATGATTTTTATCCTCACAACCGAAACATATAAAAACCGAAACACTCAAAAAGAAAGTTTCCCTGACGAAGGCGATCCTGAAGATGTCGGGTATAGTTTGAGGGGGAACGAAACGTCGCAATTAATTTGTTGTTCAATAAGCAAAGACGACAATTTTGAGTACGCAATCAAAATACACACACTGGAACAAACGCTACGCTGTCTTCAAAGTGAAAAAAAGTGTTTCTAGTTAAGGCGATCCGGAAGATGTCAGTAGAATTTAACCGAACGAAACGTCGCGTCGCAATTAATTTGTTTCGATAAGCAAGGACGATACTCCGCCTTCGTAACTAAAACACACGCAAAGAATGAAAGAAAAGATGGACTTCGAAAAACAAAGTCGTTTTGTTGAACGCGATCCTGAAGATGTCGATGGAGTTTGAAACGTCGCGTCGCTTTGGTAAGCCCCGACGGTGATTTCGTCCTCGCTGTCAAAACACACAAAAACTGAAACAAACGTTCAACTCTCAAAAATAAAGTTTTTCTGACGATGGCGATCCTGAAGATGTCGGTACAGTTTGAGGCACAATTCATTTGTTTCAATAGGCAATGACGATTTTTTGAGCTCGTAGTCTAAATACACAAATTAAAACAAAAGCTACACCTTTAAACGAAAAAAAAAGTGTTTGTAGATAAGGCGATCCTGAAGATGGTACATTTTGAGGGAACGAAACGTCGCGGTTCATTTGTTTCAGTAAGCAAGGACGGTACTCCGCCTTCGTAACTGAAACGCACAAAGATCGTAACGATTATCGTTGTTTTGTTGGTACGCAATCCTGAAGATGTCGGTAGAGTTTGAGCTGTCGAAACGTTGCACTTTAGCTTCACATCAAGCATGCAAAAAGTAAAATAAAAAAATCAAAAACGATTTTTTTCTGATGAAGGCGATTCTTAGAATTTATTTTTCTTTTCTCTGCAGACAGTTTAGTAAGTCAAACAAATGAAAATTTCTGGTTTGAAAAAGTTCTATATTTAATACAATACTAAAAAAAAAACAAAAACTGTCAAATTATTTATTAAAAAGTCTTTAGTTATTTCGCAGTGCAAGATTTTTAAAAAAATTAAAAAATTGTAATCAATTAAAAAAAAAAACGGATTATTCGCGAAAACAAATGAAAACTTCCTGTTATTGTATGTATAACAATCTGTCAAGTATCAACAGCTTTCACTTGTTTCGTTTTAAAAATTTGGAAATTGTCAAAAGATTTTGACAAAATACTTCTACTTCTTCTAAATTTGTCACAATCAATAAAAAAATTAATTTTTCCCGAAAAACAAATGATGATTTCTTGTTATAACAATCTGTCAAATGTCAGTATATTAAAAAAGCTTCATTTGTTTCGGTGTGCAGAGATTATTTTAAAAAATTTGAAAATGTCAAAATATTTTGAAAAACCCCTCGAATCAGTAAAAAACAAATTATTCACGAAAACAAATGAAGATTTTTTGTTATAACGAACTGTCAAAATCCCAGCACAACAAAAACCTTCACTTGTTTTGTTCAGCAGAAATTATTAGCAAATATACTCCTACCATATTTAATAAAATAATTTAATTTCGATTGGATTTAATAACTTAAAATAAAAAAAAATTACTTATAAAAACAAATGAAGATTTCTTGTTGTAACAAACTGTCAAAATCGTAGCACAACAAAAGTCTTCACTTGTTTTGGAGTTTTTTCGTCAGCGCAGAATCACCAAAACAAAAGAAGGCGTCGAGGTGCGACGACTGGATTTTCCCAAAACAACAATTGAAATATTTTCGACGTCACAGAAATTTCGAAACAAACGAATTCTAGGACAGAATTTAAAACAATTGAAGACTTCCTGTCAATGTGACGTTTTGCTTGATTGCCCTGTTTTCCCTAAACAATTACATTCAACTTGTCGATATAGTTTGAACGAAAGAAACGTCGCAGTTCAACTGTTCCTGTAGCCCTGACGACAGTTTTGCCTTCACAACCGAAACGCGCAAAAGAGGCGAACAAAAGATTTATTTACTTCCGGAAGCAAAATCTTTCTGGTGAAGACGAAACGATCGACTTTTGTTTTTCCTTATAATCAACCAACTTGATGGATTTTTTTTGTTTTTGTTTTGTTCTTGTTTTTTTTTTTGCTGTTCTGGACGGCGCCGCAGTTATTTCTCTCTTTATTTTCCTTTCAATCGTCTTTAATTCCTTTTTTTTTTTTTAACTTACAATTAGCGACGTTCACTTTTCTTCCTTTTTAATTTGTGGAACGCCCGTTCTTCCGTTCTTTTGTTTTTTTTGGCACTTACTTCCTCATTTCTAGTAAATGTTTTCCTTTCCTCTTTTTTAGCAGTCGACTGTTCTCTCGTTCATTTATTTTTTTTTAGATCGATATATCGTTCATCTTTCATTTATTTATCTATTTTCTGTTTTGCTTTTGTCAATTTTCCCCCAACCTTCATCTCGCGGTTTGAGTTTGATCATGAGTTCACTTGAATCTTTCCTTTTTCATTCACGATCGTCGTTAGTCATTATTTTTTTAATTTACAGTCAATTGTTTTAGGAAAACGAAAGGCAATCGACGGTTTTTTTTTTTTTGGATTTTCTAAAAATCGTAGTAACACAAGAAAGCGGAAAGCGGAAACTATCAAAACATTTAAAAAAAAAAAAATGACAAACCACAAAAGGAAACGTAAAACAAAAACCAACAAAAGTAGCTAGAAAAGAAAAAACAAAAACAAAAAAGAAAAATCAAAGTTGGATTTCCCGAAAATCATTGATGTCTCAACTCAACCCAACTTAGTTTGGTTTATGAAAAATGGAAACTAGTACGTACCAAAAAATAAAAAAGAAACGAAAGACAAGAAAAAATCAATGAAAGTAGGGTACAGTATAGAAAAACAAAAACGAAAGACAAGTTTTTTATTTTTTTTATTTTCTGACAATTAAATTTTTCAGGCGACAGAAACTAGCAAAAAAGAAAAATTTGTAGGAAATAGGGAAAAAAAAAACTAAAAAGAAAATAGAAAACAAAAAACAAGAGCGCCTATAGGAAAACAAAAACAAAAGGCAATCGTCTGTTTAAATCTTTCTATTTCAACTTAGTTTACTTTATAGAAAAAACGGAAAAATTTTGAAAAAGAAGACAACAAAGAAACGAAATACAAAAATCAACACAAAACAGTTTTTTTTTTAAATTTTCTAAAAGTTATTTTCTTCAGGCGACAGAAATTTGAAAATTAAAAAGAGAGAGAAAAAAAACAAGGGCACGTTTAAGAAAACAAAAGGCAATCGACGGTTTTCTTTTGGATTTCCTGGAAATCGTCGTAGCAGTTTAGTTTATAGAAAGCGGAAACTATCAAAAAAATTTGAAAAAAAAGGAACAAATGACAAACGACAAAAGGAAACGAAAAACAAAAACAAAAAAAAGTAGGTATGTGTAAAGAAAAAACGAAAACAAAAGACAATTTTTTCTTGACTTTCTGAAAATCATTTTCTTCGGGCGACGGAAATTTGCAGAAAAAGAAAAAAATTGTAGGAAATGATAATACTATAATTTTTTAATCGATATCGTCGTTCTTCATTTTTTTACTTTCCGTTTTGCATTTGTCACCCCCCCCCCCATACTCCTCTCGCGATTTGGGTTTGGTTTTGAGTCCACTTGAATCTTTCCTTTTTCATTCACGATCGTCGTTATTATTTCTTTATTTATTGTTTCAATCTGTCCCGTTTTAATTTCTTGTTTTTAATATCGAATGACATTTGTTACAGAACGCAACGGCCCATGGGTGGTGGGTGGGCGGCACGTTTGAACACACTTAAGGATTGTCCACCCCTCACCCCCACTGATTCAAGATGACATTATCGCTTGTTATTGTTTTCTTCTAAATTTACAGTCAATTGTGTTTCGATTTTTATTTTTTCAATTGTTTCAATCTGTCCCGTTTTAATTTTTTGTTTTTAATATCCAATGACATTTGTTACAGAACGCAACGGCCCATGGGTGGTGGGTGGGCGGCACGTTTGAACACGCTTAAGGATTGTCCACCCCTCACTGATTCAAGATGACATTATCGCTTGTTATTGTTTTTTTTCTAAATTTACAGTCAATTGTCTTTCGATTTTTATTTTTTCAATTGTTTCAATCTGCCCCGTTTTTTTAATTACCTTTTTTTTGAAACGATAGGCATTCGTTACGAATCGCAACGGAACATGGGTGCGTTTAAACACCGATTAAGGGTTGATGACCCCCCAATGATTCAAGATGACATTATTGTTTCAGCATTGAAGATAAATGCAAGTTTACAGCCGAAACCTCGAACACATTAAGACCGAGAACGTCCTCGTTCTCTTTTCAATACATACATAGGTACCTACTTCGTGCGTTCTTTGAACATGACGTTGAGTAATGAATCACCCTGTATATAAGCACAGTAAATTTCAAGTGTGTTTAAGCATTTTTACGGGCGTAAATTAGCAACAAACGTGAAAATAGCTGAAATTAAAAAAAAAGAAAACTAATGACTCAGGTTCTTCAATTGTTTGCGTTCAAAATGAATTGTTCATTTGTTTCTGGTGAACTCCTCAGGCGTGAGCGTCCGACCCGGGCCCTTTCTCATTAAAAAAAAAAAGTTTAAAAAAGGGGATGGCATTATATTTGGTTGAGGTCTTCTCCGTGACTGTGACCGCAGCGCCCCCTGTGAACGAGGGAAGCAAACGCGGGCTTCCGCGCGCCGGAGCTTACAGGGCGAAGGCAGCTTTCTGCCTGCTCGTCAGGCTCTGTTTTAATAAAAGTCACGACAGAGGGCTGTTAAATGTCCGCGCCCTCCGACGAATTAAATTACAACTAAATAAATGATTTTGCAACAAATTACGATCAAGCAAAAACTAGAAGCATTATTAAAACAAACGCAGACTTCACAGTCGAAAAAACGGTGCGTTAAGAGAAAGAGAAAAGAACATTCGATTTTGACAATTGCAATTGAAACAAAAGGCGTTCGAAATATAAAAAAAAAATTCAAAGTTAGGCAGTCAAGCCACTTATTATCTTTTTTTTTGTGTTGAATCATAACCTCCCTTTGCAATTCGCGAAATTCATCAATTTCACTTATTTAAAAAAAAAACGAAACACCGAGTTGCCATTGGTTAAAAAAAAAATGAAATAACAACTGGTCTCTCCTTATTGGTTTAAATTGACTTTGCCGAATGTCCTTGAGCTGACGCGCCAATCAGCGACGTTCTTGTATAACGACGCAAACCAGCGAATTTAAGTTAAAAACAAATGAATTCGAAGTTTATTGTCGCTTCGTTCTTATTGGTTCGTCCAATCATCTGAAGCACCAATCAGCAGCCACCAAATAAATTGCGGTATCCGGGTTTAAAAATCGGCACTTTTAAGAGCGATTAAAATGACCAAAAAATTCATCCCCACATTCAACCCTCTGCGAGAAAATAAAATTTTTACCTCATATACAGGATGCTCCACTTTATTATCACAAATTCGGGAAAATTGAGGAGAGCCACCCCATTAATCGGACGGCTAATTTAAAGTGAAAACGATGCGTTCTTGGGGGATGAAAAACACATTGAGGTTTTTCCATGTAAAGGGTGTTATGTCAAAAAAATGTGGCGTGGGGGAAAACCGAGGTTAAATTACGCAGCAGCTGAGTTTTAGAGACTTTTAAAATAAGGGTTGGATGAGGCTCACGAACCTCGAGATTTTTTCTTCTTGTTTTGTGTTCAATCTCGTTTTTCATTTTGCACTCACTTGCACCCTCCCCCCTCCACGTTCAACCCTTAACGCGCAAATTTTTCACAATTTAAAAGGAAAGTCACGTGGAACCCTACTTGGGGGTCTCGGGGTGAGTTGTAATTATTTAAAAATAAAACCTTGTATTAGGTTGCGCTTTTCTGACTTCATCCCTTAAGTACTCAACGTGTTCGTTTTTTGTTTTGGCCCCAAATTAAATGGCGAGTGTTACTGGTTTCATTTAGGGGGTGAGTTACGATTATTTAAAAATTGCCTCGCCCTTTCGTGATCCCTTAACGCGCTTTTCACATCGGCATAAACTAAGAAGAAAACCTCCAAATGTTGCAGCTTAATTTAGGGGTGCGATAATGTCATTCAAAAAAAATTAAGACGACTTTACCTTTCCTCGAGCTTCCATCATCCCTTAACTCGTCTAATCAATTCCCTTCACCTGTGCCTACGAATTAAGAAGAATACTGCTGGAATTATTTAGGGGTGAGTTTCGGCAGTCAAACCTTTCTGATCGTTTTTTATTTTGTACTTACTTGCACCCCCCCTCCCTTTCACAATTTAAAAGGAAAGTCGCGCCGAACCCTACTTGGGGTCTTGGGGTGAGTTGTAATTATTTAAAAATAAAACCTTGTATTAGGCCGCGTTTTTCTGATTTCATCCCTTAACCACTTAATGTGTCTGTTTTTTGCTTTAGTCTCAAATTAAATGGCGAATGTTACTGGTTTCATTTAGGGGGTGAGTTATGGTTATTTAAAAAAGATAACCTTGCATTGTCTCGCCCTTTCGTCATCCCTTAACGCGCTTTTCACATCGGCGTAAACTAAGAAGAAAACCTCCGAATGTTGCAGTTTAATTTAGGGGTGCGTACTTCGTCCCTTAACTTGCCCAACCAATTCTTTTTTTAAACTGCAACAGATTAAGAGGAAAACCTCTGAACGCATCGGTTTTGTTTAGAGGGTGAGTTAATGTCATTTAAAAAAATTAAGACGACTTTACCTTTCCTCGAGCTTCCATCATCCCTTAACTCGTCTAATCGATTGCCTTCATCTGTTCCTACGAATTAAGAAGAATACTGCTGGAATTATTTAGGGGTGAGTTTCGGCAGTCGATCCTGCCTGATCGTTTTTCATTTTGCACTCACTTGCACCCCCCCCCCTTCCCGTTCAACCCTTAACGCGCAGATTTTTCACAATTTAAAAGGAAAGTCACGCCAAACCCTACTTGCGATCTTGGGGTGAGTTGTAATTATTTAAAAATAAAACCTAGCATTAGGTTTCGTTTTTCTGCCTTCATCCCTTAACCACTCAATGTGTTCGTTTTTTGTTTTAGTCCCAAATTAAATGCCGAGCGTTACTGGTTTCATATAAGGGGGTGAAGTTTGGTTATTTAAAAAAAAAGTAACCCAAGACGCTGCTCGTATTGCGTCGCCCTTTCGTCACCCCCTAACGCGCTTTTCACATAGGCATGAACTAAGAAGAAAACCTTCACATGTCGTGGTTTAATTTAGGGGTGCGTCCTTCGTCCCTTAACTTGCCCGATCGATTCGTTTTTTATACTGCAACAGATTAAGAGGAAAACCCCTAAATGCATCGGTTTTGGTTTTGGTTTAGGCGACTTTACCTTTCCTTGAGCCTTCTTCATCCCTTAACTCGTCCAATCGATTCCCTTCATCTGTGCCTGCAAATTACGAAGAATATTGCAGGAATTATTTAGGGGTGAGTTTCGGCGGTAAATCCTTCAGATTGCTTTGCCATCCGTGTTACTTCGTCCTGGCGTCCTTTCATCCCTTGGCCAAGTTGTTCTTGTTTTTATTTTATTGTAAAAATTGAAGGGGCGTGTTTCAACAATAAAAAAAGTAAAACGTTCCTCTTCAACCCTGGACGCGTTAAATCGATTACCTTGTGCACTTGCAAAATTTAATTGGATTACTTAGGGGTAATGCTCTCCCTTCATCCCTTGCCAGGTAGCTTTCGTCTGTTGCGTGGACTTTTTTATTGCAAAAAATCGAAAGAGTAAGTTTCAACAACGCCAAAAAAACTAGGGCGCCCGCCCTTTACGTTGTTTCGCTTTTTTCTCATCCCCTGGCATGTGGCCTGCGACGTTTGGACGTTTGAAAAATTGTTTGGATAATTTGGGGGGTGTTTCCTCACAACTTCATCCCTTGCCAGGTTGTTTTCAATGTATGCGTCGATTTTGTTTCATTACAAAAATCGAAGGGGTGAGTTCCAATAACAAAAGAAATAATAATAACGCGTCGTTTATCTTGATGTGAACTCTATTCATCCCCTGGCAATTTGGAGGGGGGGGGTTGTGCTCTCCTTTCAACACTTGCCAGGTTGCCTTTGATTTTTGCGTCCATTTTTTTTTATAGCAAAAATCAAAGGGGTGAGTTTCAACAACAAAAAAAAGTTAAGACGTCCTTCACGTTGCTTTGCCCTTTTCTCATCCCCTGGCATGTGAAATTGATTGCTTGCGATGTTTGGACTTTCAAGAATTACTTGGATGACTTGGGGGTGTTTTCTGACAACTTCATGCTGCTCTCCCTCCATCCCTTGCCAGGTTGCTTTCAACTTATGCGTCGATTTTGTTTCATTGCAAAAAATCGAAGGGGTATCCTTCACCTTGAAAGTGAACTGTGTTCATCCCCTGGCATGTTTCGATTGCTTTCGATGCTTGGACTTTCAACCCTTGCCGGGTTGTTTCTGATTTTTGCGTTCATTTTGTTTTTGTAGCACAAATCGAAGGGGTGAGTATCAACTTCATGCTGCTCTGCCATCATCCCTTGTTTTCAATTAATGCGTCGATTTTGTTTCATTGCAAAAATCGAAGGGGTGTCGCTTACCTTGAAAGTGAACTGTGTTCATCCCCTGGCATGTTTCGATTGTTTTCGATGTTCGGACTTCCAAAAATTAATTTGATAACTTGGGGGTGTTTTCTGCTCTCCTTTCAATCCTCGCCAAGTTGCTTCTGATTTAGTTTTATAGCAAAAACCGAAGGGGTGAGTCTCACCAACGAAAACGTAAGACATTCTTTAGGTACATTGTTTCACCCTTTCTTCATCCCTCGACGCCACGTAGTGTTAAATCGATAACCTCCAACTTGTACTTGCAAAATCAATTACATTACAAAGGGGTTGTCATCCCTTGCAGGTGGCCTCAACTTCGTTTTTCTTTTTACAAAAGGGTAAGTTTCAATAACAAACAAAATAAAGATGTCCTTTACGTTGTTTGGTCCGCCCTTCAACCCCCTGACGAGTTGAACTGATGACCTCCAACTTTTACAGTTGCAAAAATTAATTGGATTACTTAGGGGTTGCTTTCCAACATTTTCATTCTGCCCTCCCTTCATCCCCTGCTAGATTGCTTCGGATTTCCGCGTTGATTTTGTTCCATTGCAAAAATCGAAGGGGTAAGTTTCAATGACGTTCTTTGCGTTGTTTCAATCTTCATCCCCTGACGTGTTAGTTAAATCGATTACCTCCAGCTTGCGCACCTGCAAAAATTAGTTAGATAACTTAGGGGTCTTTTGCAACAACTTTAGTTCTGTCCTCTTTTCATCCCTTGATAGGTCGTTCCCGATTTTGTTTTTTCTCTTGCAAAAAAAGAAAGGGCGAGTTTCATCAACTCGCAAAAATACTAAAGCGTTCCTTTACGACGTTTCATCCCCCGATGTGACGTGTTAAATCGATTACCTCCATTTTGCATACTTGCGCAAAAATTAATTGGATTACTTAGGGGTGACTTGCGATAACTTCCGCGCCCCTTCATCTCTCACCGGGTCGGTTTTGATTTTTGCCCAGATTTTATTTTATCGCAAAAAAATCGAAGGGGTGAGTTCCGGCAATTGAAAATGTTCTGCCTTGTCTTAATCCCTTATCACATTAAATTGATTATCTTCGATTTTTGCAAATGCAAAAATTAATTGGATTATCCCGGGGTTCCTTTCACCCCTTGCAACCCGTTTGAAGCGATTGCTTCTGGCTTTTGCCAAAAAAAATAAAACTTTGATTGTCGTTGGTGTTCCTCGGGGGTGAGTGAATTGCAACAGTTGAAAAAAGTTTTAGTTTGCGTTGTCCTTCCTTCAACCCTTAAGACGTCCTAGCACTTCCTTTCCGTTCTTTGCAAATTCGCTGGCGAGGTGGAAAAAGTCGTCGGGTGTTATTATTAAAGGGGGCGAGTTGCAACAGTTAAAAAAGCTTTTAGTTTGCGTTGTTCTTCCTTCAACCCTTAAGACGTCCTAGCACTTCCCTTCCGTTCTTTGCAAATTCGCAAATTGCGAAGTGGAAAAAGTCGTCGGGCGTTATTATTAAGGGGGGTGAGTTGTAACAGTTAAAAAGTAAGACGTCCCTTAAAAAGGGCCGTAGGAAACGTATCGACACACAAAGCAGGACCCGCCTTTAGTATCCAGGGTAACCCGGCCCCAACCAATGAGGTATAAGTATTCCGCATCTTACGTGCGCTCCACTTTTTGACCCAACTCCAGCCCGTGGTAGCTAAGGGTGAATTTTGCCTGAGATAGGGGCTCGATTTTTACGAGGAGGCGCAGCCGGCGGCGCGGGGCAACTAAGGAGTGGTTTCGGCGCTGGCGGGGTGGGCGCCGTGCCGCGCCGAAATGGGTAGTTTTAAGGGTTACCTCTTATCCTTTAGGGTTATTTCTCTCCGAGATTGAATTTCTAATTTCTGTTTTTGATTAAATTTATGTTTGTAGTTGGCTCGCCTCGGTTGGTTTAGGGGCGATCCGGGTTGAGATAGCGGCGCGCGCGTCGCTTCCGCCGGTGGATGATAATGACGTTTCTTATACTTCCGCCCTGGACCTGCACTTTTTCCGCCCCGTTTCAATTCAATTAACGTCTCCCTTGTGCACGATTTGTTCGCGCGCGCCATTAAAAAAATCCAAAACAAAACATCGTTGAAACAGTAGAAGAAAACAACTGGTAATCAAATCAAAAGAAGAAGAAGAAGAAATAAAAAGTAGGAAAATCAAACGAGATCTTCAATTCACGAAGTTAGTGAAAGTAAGAGGAAGACAACCGATCCTAAAAACAAACACAATCGAATTTAAACAAAAACACAAGCGGACAGCTGTAATAAAAAACGGCTCAGAGAAAATGACAGTTAAAGGAAACGTCTAAAACAATTGATTAACGAAGGAAACGTCAGAAAGTAATTGATTAGACAAGAAACGAAAAAAAATCAACTATTTGGAGACGACGAAAGAAACGATTTAAAAAACGTCAGGAAACAAATGATCGGGAAAGACGCGTCGGAAAACAAACGATCCGAAAAATGTCAGAAAACAATTGAATCAGAAGAAAGTCGAGAAACAGTGATCTGAACTGAATGGGAAAAAAATTCCGTTGTTTCGTTATTTATTTATTTAAAAACTGATGATCGGAAAAAAGCTAGCAAACAATTGAATCGGAAGAAACGTCGAAAATCAGTGATTTAATAAAAATAAATAAATGAAAGATGTAATAAAAAATAAATGAAAAACAAATAAACGAGTGATGTAATAAAAAATAAATTCAATTGTTCTAGTCTTCATTTATTTATTTTTTGAAAAACAAAAAACAGTCGAGCGAAAAATTAATTAAATGAAAAACAATTAAACTCAGTTAATTTTTTAAGTCCTTCATTTGTTTTCATCTTTCAGATTTAACGCAAAAATACATGTAAGTCAACATTTTCTAAACCAGAAACAAAAGAAGTCTCGAAAACAATTACTAAGCGGAAGCGGATAAAAACAAACGATCTCAAAAAACGTCCAGAAAACAATTGAATCAGAAGAGACGCCGAAAAGCAATGATCTAAACTAACAAAAAAAAATTCAGGTAATTACTTGTTCTTCATATATTTGAAAAGTGAAACGCAACAGAACAAGCAAACGAGAAACAAATGAAGTCACAAAAACAATAGAGCGAAAAGCGATCTGACATAAGCGACCGAAAACGTTTGAAAATCTAAATTACCTAATTTAATGAAAAATAAATAAACTCACAATCAGTTGTTTTGGAACTGATTCATTTGTTTCCTTTTTTCATCCAAAGGTAGACCGAAATGCAAAAAAATTAAAAAATACACGTAAGTCAACACATTTTGAACAAGAAACAGATGAAATCACGAAAACAATTGAGCGGAAGCGAATAAAAACAAACAAACAAACAGGAAAAACGTCAGGAAACAATTGAATCAGAAGAAACGTCGAAAAGCTAAGATCTAAACTAAATAAATAAATTCAACTGTTTTGTTTATTTATTTATTTCTTCTCGAAGCGAAAAGTGAAACGCAAAGAAACAAATGAAGTCATAAAAACAATCGATCGAAAAGCCATGAATTAATGATCTGATATAAATGTCATAAAAGTAAGTAAGTAAACTCGGTTGTTTTGGAATTGCTCATTTGTTTTCCTTTTTTTTTTAAAGGTACAAGCACAAAAAATTAAAAAATAGGGAAGCCAACACTTTTTGAACAAGAAACAGATGAAATCACGAAAACAATTTTGAGCGGAAACGAGCAAAAACAAGCGAACCGAAAAAACGTTAGAAAACGATTGAATCAGAAGAAACAAAAAAAATAATGATCTAAACTCAACGAAAATAAATAAACAAATTCAACTGTTTCGTTCTTCATTTATTTATTTTTCTCGTCAGGAAACAATTGAATCAGAAGAAACGTCGAAAAACAATGATCTAAACTAAACGGAAATAAATAAATAAATAAATGGAGGAAAGTAACCAAATATGGAATACTGTCATTTCTAAAAAATAAACAACTGAATTCGCATGAATCGACCATCATTCTATCTCGTTTATTTACTATAACAGTGTTCGTTGTGATTTACCAGACCGGTGAACGTCAGTTGCGTATCAGGAGCATTTTTTTCTATTTTTGTTCAGAAACTTTTTAAAGTACGTACAATTTAAGTATTTTTCGTGAATAATATTGTAAACTAGGATAAGAAAACCAGCAAAGATGTACAGCCGCAAATCAGTCGAGCGTAACATAAACATAAGACGATAACATAAACATAAGAATGACTCATTTGCAATTATGTAACGTATGACTCACCCGCGTTGCGGAAAATGCACTTGCACATATCACAGCGATGATTCATTCGTGAGCCGTGTGCAAAATGTCAAGGCAACAATTGACGTAATACCCCGGAAACAAAACCCCTATAAAAAGGCGACAAAACGAACGTTAGCGGATAATTAGAATAAATCTAGTCAGAGTGTCAACTAGTCTAATTGTCCGTAAGTGCTCCAGATACAATGTAAGTAATTGTACTTGTAATTAGTTGTAATTTACTGTTAATAAATGTTTTGTTATATTAAGCTACGTCCCTTATTTCATGTTACTCAAATTATTACCGTAACAATATGATTATGATATTTTTTTTCTATTTAACTTTTTGTGGACATATTTGTTTTTGATATTCACAGAACATTTTATGACTATAAGTCGTTATTTTTAAAACACGGCAATAAGTGTTTGCCGTTGAAAAATTCCAAATATGGACGCTCGATGGGGTCCAATTATGGAATACATATTCCAAACACACTAAACCTGATTCTACGGATTCAGAATTGTATGTTCTATGGACGACTTTTTCTGAAGATGTTCATTGGAGAACTGTGGATTAGGAGTTTAAAGTGGACTCATAATGATTGTGCCGGTGGGTGATGAGTTTGGTATAGGGTTTCTGACTTCCCGGGTTTTTTTACTTCCCGGGAATCGGGAACGTAAAAATCAAGATCCCGGGAATCCCGGGAAATGTGTATTTTTTGCGATGTTTTATTATATCTTCTTAGAAAAATGATCCCTGTTAGGAATCTTGTTTTTTTGCTATAAATCTCATGTCTGTGTTCACAGTGCTTCCTTGAGGTATTCTTCAATGAAGGAGCCCTTAGAATGGGATTGCAGTAAAGCAGTTGCATAATAACAATATCCATCCTAAGGGGTCTGTCATTGAAGCAATGAATGAACTTAATTAAAATTAAAACAACGTTTTGAAATACAATAACAACAAAACAGTCTTAAATCTCTAGTAACCTTTCTTCTGCTACTCTTAGTCAGGTCAACTAGAGGTAAATTTAATAATTATGTACTTAATGTAACGTACGATTTAATAAGTTTCAGATCTCAGGCGGAGATCTAAAAAAAAAAACTCATGTCTTAACTTACAATTAGAACAGACGCATTTGGATTACAGCGTTATTTCGCTAAAAAACGAAAGCGAGATTCCAAGATGTAAGCCTTCTGTCCATTTTGTAAAAGTATAAAGTAAAAATTAGTTTAATTAAACTAGTGGTTTAATATTTCAGTTAAGAAAGGTTAAGTGCTGAATTGATAAATAAAACTTAAATGTCAAGCTGACAGCAGCAAAATCTCTATTTAGCTAAGACTTACACTGGATTTCACAAACGTCACTTAACTTTAATCATCGATTAAGAATAATCATTCCTATACCTTCAACACATGTAACCATAGCAACATTTACTCTTAACGGATGATTAAATTTAAGTAACGTTTGTGAAATCTGCTGCTAAGATTTTATTCCACAGCCACCTGCGACTTGAAATTTATTGAATCACATGTTACATTGTATTGTTTACTAGTTACCACGCCGGAATTCCCTGAACGGAAACCCTAGATGGTTGGGTATCAGGATTTGTGATTTTTGGAAATAGATTGTTTCTTTTTTCTATGTGATTCTTAACAAAAATTTAATTTTCAAGAAGAATAAAGCTGTATTTGTTGTTTTTTGCTACGAAATTAGGGTATCTTATGTAATGTTCCATATTTGGGTACCTATTCCATATTAGGTATTACTCTTCATGTTTTTATTTTTGTTATTAAAGCTGGTTCTTGTCCGATGAAAATTGTATCACAAACTCTTTTAAGCGGACACTAAATGGCGCACAAACACTTAACGTTTCGCAGAGTTTGTGATACAATTTATTTTTGTTGTTTTTGAAATTTTGTAATTAATTAAAAAATATAAGTCGAGCGCAAATGTATGACTGACAATCAATGAATACCTACCGTTAATTTTTTACGACTTTTTATTTAAGATTTTTATTCCAAAAACAAAAAGGTATTCCATATTTGGCTACTTTCCTCTAATAATAATAATAATAATAATAATAATAATAATAATAATAATAATAATAATAATAATGAAGTGATGAATTAATGATCTGACACAAACGTCAGAAAACATTTGAGGATCTAAATTAATTAAATGAGAAACTAATAAATTCAGTTGTTTTGGAACTGCTCCATTTGTTTTCTTTTTTCATTTAAAGACTCAAACAAATGAGAAATAAGTATCACGGAAACAATCGAGCGAAAGGTGATGAATAAACGATCTGACATGAACATCAGAAAACATTTGAGGATCTAAATTAATTAAACGAAAAAGAAATAAACCCAGTTGTTCGTTTGTCTTCTTTATTTGGACGGTCGGCGTAAAATTGTTTTTTTTTTGTTTCAGAACGATCGCGTTTTGTTTTCGTTTTAAATTCCGCGTTCGCTCTTCTTTATTCTTCTTTATTCTGTATTCTTCAGTTTTTATTTTTTTCAAATTTTATATTTTTATTGTTTCATTCTTGAAATTGAATTACCTCAAATCTTGCATATTTTTTTAAAATAACTTTCCATATTCATTGATTTAAATATTTCGTCATCGAAACCACTTGTTTGAGATTAACCTGCTCGAATCAAGTGATTTTCATGTTTCGTTTAATTATTAGTTTTTGATTCAGATTAAACAAATTTTTGATTCAGATTAAACAAATTTTTGATTCAGATTAAACAAAGTTTTAATTTTTTTTTTAATTAGTTGACAATTAATTGATATTCATTGGTTCGCTCTCTTTTGAGAATGACGCTTGGCGTTTTACGAAATCTTTTATTTTCCAACGAACGACTGCGAAACGTTAAGTGTATAGTGCGCGATTTAGTGTCCGCTTAAAAGATTTTGTGATACAAATTTCATCGGACAAGAACCAACTGTAAATATTTTTTAAAATTGTTTGTTTTTTAGGCACTTCGTATTGTTCCGCATCGTTTGTTTTATGACGCTCTTTTCCAGATTTTGTTTTCTGACGTCACTTCCAGATTTCTTTTTGCTTCATTCGAATCAATAATTGCTTTCATATCGTTTGTTTTTGTGACGTTACTTCACGTCACTTTTTTTTACTGATCACTTGTTTCAGACGTTTGTTCCAGATTGTTTGTTCCCTGATTGTTTGTTCTCTTCCAGATTGTTTTTTTTGTTTCCTTCAAGTTAATGCTTTCCTGACATTTGTCTCGGTGTGTTTTTTAACGTTTGTGTCATGACATTTCTTCCTGGCGTTTTATTCATTTCGGTTACGCCCGTTTCAGATTATTTTTTTGTTTCTTTAATTGTTTTTTGAGAAGATTCATTTCGGATCATCTTTTCACGCCTCATCTGGCACGTTTGTTTTATGATGTTCTTTCCGGATTAATTTGTTTCCTGATTGTTTATTTTAGATCACTTCTTTGTTTCTTCTAAATCAATTATTTCTTGACATTTCTTTCAGGTTTTTTTTTTGTTTTTCTTTTTTGATACCTTTTGTAGAATTGATTTCTTTCCGGATCTCTCGTTTTCTGACGTTCTTTCCAGATTGTTTATTTTCCGGACGACATTTTTTGTTTCTTCCAGATCAATTATTTTCTGACATTTCTTTCAGATCTCTTGTTTTTGTTTTAACGCCTCTTCTAGAAAGTTCGTTTTATGACATTCCGTTCGGATCAAATGTTTTCTAACGTTTTCCTAGATTGACGTCTCTTCCAGATTATTTCTTTGTTTCTTCCAAATCAATTATTACTTTCTGACATTTCTTTCAAATCGTTTGTTTTATGACGTTTTTTCTTGTCTTTTGTTTTAGAGGTTGTTTCCAGATTATTTGTTCTCTGACGTCTCTAACAGATTGTTTTTTGTTTCTTTCAAATCAAATACTTTTGACATTTCTTTCAGATTATTTCCTTTTTTTGTAATGCTTCTTCTAGAACGTTCGTCTTATGATTTCTGTCCGTATCTTTTGTTTTCTGACGTTTTCTTATTTTCCAGATGATATTTCTTGTTTCTTCCAAATCAAGTATTTTCTGACGTTTCTTTCAGCTCGCTTGTTTTTTTTAGCGCTTCTTCTAGAAAGTTCGTTTTATGACACACCGTCCAGATCAAATGTTTTCTAACGTTTTTCTAGATTAACGTTACTTCCAGATTATTCTTTTGTTTCTTCCAAATCAATTATTATCTTCTGACATTTCTTTCATATCGTTTGTTTTATGACGTTCTTTTCTTCATTGTTTGTTCTCTAGCAGATTGTTTTTTGTTTCTTTGAACTCAATTATTTTTTGACGTTTCTTTCAGATCATTTGTTTTATGACGTTTTTTTCTTGGTTGTTTGTTCTCTGACACCTCCAGCAGAGATTTGTTCTTTCCAAATCAATTATTATTTTTTTTCTGACATTTCTTTCATCTCGTTTGTTTTATGACGTTTTTTTCTTGATTGTTTGTTCTCTGACATCTCTAGCAGATTGTTTTTTATTTCTTCCAAATCAATTATTTTTGACATTTCTTTCAGATCATTTGTTTTTTTTCGATGTCTCTTCTAGAACGTTCGATTTATGATTCCTTTCCGGATCTTTTGTTCTCTGACGTTCTTTCCAGATTATTTGTTTTCCAGAAGATTTTTTTGTTTCTTCTAAATCAATTATTTTCAGACAGTTCTTTCAGATCGCTTGTTTTTTTTCTATCGCCTGTTCTACAAAGTTCGTTTTGTAACAGTCCGTCCGAATCAAATGTTTTCTAACGTTTTTCCAGACTGGCGTCTCTTCGCCAGATCACCTCCAGATCATTATCAAATAGTAGGGAAAAAGCTCCAGTCTCTTCGGAAAGAGTGTTTTGGGTTTATCAATCACCAGAGGAGGAAAAAAAAGGATGAGCTTTATTTTGGCCACATCAAATAACCTCGGAAACTCATCTGCTCACCTCCAGGCCATCCTCAAATATTTGGGAGATAAGGTCAGAGCTCTTCGGAAAGAGTGTATTGGGTTTAGTAATTATCAAAAGAGGAACACTAGTTTTGGACATATCAAGTTACTTCAGGAACTCACCTCCTCACTTCTAAATCATCAACAAATATTGGGGACAAAGTCCAAATCTTTTAGGGAAAACTTTCCTGGGTTTACCAATCATCAAAGCAGGAAAAAAGAAGGGGCTTGCATTTTCGTCACATCAAATTGCTTCAAGACCTCACTTTCTCACCTCCAGATTATCCTCAGATATTGGGAGAAATGTTAAACCTCTTCGGAAAAAGTGTTTTTGGTTTATCAATCGTCAAAGAAGGAAAGATAGGAAGAGCTTGCGTTCGATCACTTCTAATTACTTCAGGAAATCACTTCCTCAACCCCAGATCATCATCAAATATTGGGGAAAGAGGTCACATCCATTCGGAAAGAGTGAACTGGGTTTACCAATTATCAGAAGAGGAAAGAAAGGAAAAGTTTATGTTTTGGGTATATCAAATTATTTCAGGAAGGCACCTACTCATCTCCAGATCATCACCAGATATTGGGAAAAGGATCCAAATCTCTTCGGGAAGAGTTTCCTGGGTTTACTAATCATCAAAGGAGAGAAAAAAGAAATCAGACACCCATCTCCTCAACTCGAGATTATCCTCAGATATTGGGAAAAAGGTCAAATCTCTCCGGGAAGAGTGTTTTGGCCATATCAAATTACTTCAGGAAATCACTTCCTGAATCCCAGATCATCATCAAATATTGGTGAAAGAGATTAAATCTATTCGGAAAGTGTATTGGGTTTATCAATTCCAAAACACTTTTTTGTTTCTTCCAAACTGGCATTTCTTTCATATCGTTTGTTTTATGACGCTTTCTTTTAGGTCATTTGTTACAGACTTTTTTTTTCCAAATTGCTTGTTCTCTGACGTCTCTAGCAGATTGCCTTTTTTTTGTTTTGTTCCAAATCAATTATTTCCTGACACTTCTGAAACGTTTCTTTCATGACGTTTCTTCCGAATCATTTGTTTTCCTGACCTTATGGTCTATCGTAGAAATTTTGAGAAAACGTTTGATCCGGAAAGAAACGTCCGGTTTGAAAGGATAATCAGCAAATAAAATATCCGGAAGGAAACGTCGAAATAAACGGCAGAAAACAATAGATTAGGAAGGTGCGTTCGGTTTCCTTAATTTTTTGTTGTTTTGGGGGTGCGAATTACCTCGTCACTTAGACGATTAAAAACATGGACATCTTTGAACTACCCTAACTTTACATAATGTTTAAAATAATACTGAGAATAACTGGTAACCGACTTCAACCCTTTCGATACTTTTATGTCGATCGGTGCAGTTCTTGCGCGCAATTGTTGATGGAATCTATCGGTGGTTGTCGGGGTTTTCTTTCGTTTGTTAGTCGTTAAGTATTGATTACCCGCGGCGCGCACCTTCCACCACCGTAGTAGGACTTCTTGCACACGCGGAAATCTTCCCTTCAATTTAATTAATATTACCTCGAGTTTGCGGTCTTAGAAGTTTGGATAGCAGCCAGCATATAATTAATCATAATATCCAAGAGTACATTTCTCCCCGACAGTAGCTGTCAGAGTTACTTACTTAAGGTTTATGTAATTTCCTTCGCGAACCTGAGCCGTTCCTCCCCGACCGCCCGCCGCCGCAAGCCCCTCGCCCTTCCGCCTCTTCCGCGCGCGCCAGACTTCAAGCGAGCTTTCAAAATGGCTTCCATGCAAATTACATAGAAAACTTAAGACAGCGCGGATATTGAGTTAACACTTTGCGGAGGAGCGAGGCGCGCGAGTCGCGCCCCTACGCGCCCCGACGCTTGGGGCGAGTTTGGCGCGAGGCGGCGTCTCCCTTTGGCTGTTCGTTCGTTCGACTAGCGGGTCTATGCTAAAATTTACCCGATATCCTGCACGCCGCAAAACTAGAAAAATATTCGGCGGATTAAATGACGCCCGAATTTGAGCGAATTATTTATTAATTGCGAGCGGCACATCTAGAATGCTTTGACATTGAAACAAGTGAAGTGGTACGATCCTTACAAGAAAACATCTGCAGTATTTAACACCCCCTATTTCAACGAAAAATAGAAACCGGAAGGAACCGTCAATTGTTACAATTTGTAAACAAATAAACCAGTGGAAGTCAAAGTTGTGTGTTTTGTGTTTAATTTACTTTTATGTTATAGTGAACTTCCTCGAGGGTTTTTAACGTGTTTAATTCTGCTTGGAGGAACCCCGAACCTTTATTACCCCGAAAAACATCTGTGTTTTAAATAATTTCAAATAAAAAGGCAAGCCCCTAGTTTCTGTTACTTTCCTCGAGGATTTCGGTGCGGAATTCTTGTGCCACGTCCCTCCTTTGCATCGCAAAGATGAATCTTAAGAAACTCGAAGTTAAATCCCCATTTCTTGAACTGAAAGATTTCGTGGCTCTCCTTGAAGATTTTCGTAATTTTAAAGGTAATCCGGATTGGGGGAATCACCTGCTCTCTGGACGTCCGGTAAATTTCTGCAATTCTTTTTTAGGGGCAACTCCAACAGATACTCCCCAAGATCTTAATTCTAGCTGAAATTGTCGAAGATGCTAAATTCAAGCTCGTTTCTTTTGTTTTTCATTGGCTTCAAGACTACCTTCGAATCGCTTGACGTAATCGTCTGCATCTGTGAAAAGGAAACTGAGGGAATCGATGAGGAGTCCCTCGTGCTTGATCTTGACACTCGCCAAGATCTTAATTCTAGCTGAAATTGACGAAGATGATAAATTCAAGCTCGTTTCTTTTGTTTTTCATTGGCTTCAAGACTACCTTCGAATCGCCTGACGTAATCATCTGCGTTTGTGAAAAGGAAACTAAGGAAATCGATGATGAGAACTTCGTTCTAGATCTTGATACTCCCCAAGATCTTAATTCTAGCTGAACTTGCCGAAGATGATAAATTCAAGCTCGTTTCTTTTGTTTTTCATTGGCTTCAAGACTACCTTCGAATCGCCTGACGTAATCATCTGCGTTTGTGAAAAGGAAACTGAGGAAATCGATGAGGAGACCCTTGACACTCGCCAAGATCTTAATTCTAGCTGAAATTGCTGAAGATGATAAATTCAAGCTCGTTTCTTTTGTTTTTCATTGGCTTTAAGACTACCTTGGAATCGCCTGGCGTAATCATCTGCGTTTGTGAAAAGGAAACCTAGGAAATCGATGAGGAAACCCTCGTTCTTGATCTTGACGCTCCCCAAGATCTTAATTCTAGCTGAAATTGCCGAAGTTGATAAATTCAAGCTCGTTTCTTTTGTTTTTCATTGGCTTCAAGATTACCTTCGGATCGCCTGACGTAATCGTCTGCGCTTGTGAAGAGGAAACTGAGGAAATCGATGAGGAGACCCTCGTTCTTGATCTTGACACTCGCCAAGATCTTAATTCTAGCTGACATTGTCGAAGATGATAAATTCAAGCTCGTTTCTTTTGTTTTTCATTGGCTTCAAGACTACCCTCGAATCGCCTGACGTAATCGTCTGCGTATGTGAAAAGGAAACCGAGGAAATCGATGAGGAGACCCTCGTTCTTGATCTTGACACTCGCCAAGATCTTAATTCTAGCTGAAATTGCCGAAGATGATAAATTCAAGCTCGTTTCTTTTGTTTTTCATTGGCTTCAAGACTATCTTCCAATCGCCTGACGTAATCGTCTGCGTTTGTGAAAAGGAAACTGAGGAAATCGATGAGGAGACCCTCGTTCTTGATCTTGACACTCGCCGAGATCTTAATTCTAGCTGAAATTGCCGAAGATGATAAATTCAAGCTCGTTTCTTTTGTTTTTCATTGGCTTCAAGACTACCTTCGAATCGCCTGACGTAATCATCTGCGTTTGTGAAAAGGAAACTGAGGAAGTCGATGAGGAGACCCTCGTTCTTGATCTTGATACTCGCCAAGATATTAATTATTAATTAAGATAATAAATTTAAGCTTTTTCTTTTGTTTTTCATTGGCTTTAAGACTACCTTCGAATCGTTTAATGTAATCATCTGCGTTTGTGGAAAGGAAACTGAGGAAATCGATGAGGAGACCCTCGTTCTTGATCTTGTCAGTCCTTGATTTTATTGTGTGAACAATAAATAAGAAAGGAAGGCATTTTCGTTTCTACCTTATTACGAGTTTGTTTTTTTTGCAGGAAAGCCAATTGACTGTAAACGTAATTTCAAAAGAATCAACTTGGGGGGCCATGACCTTCGTCGACAACTTCAACTATTTAGTTTTCGATAATTTAAAGCAAAAGAGATGTACGTTTCCTTTTGGGCATTTCAAGACTATGCATATTTAAAGTACTACGAATCATCAATTGTCATGAAGCAAAGGAAAACGAAGAAATAATTCCCTAGCTGCCGCGAGCGCCCCCAGCGAGCGGCCCTTCAAATTTTCTTCTCTGAGGGGGGAGTTCACGAAGGCAAGTGGTCGGGCCGACAGAATAGACAGTAGAAAACCAACCCCTAAATCTAGAATCTTGTCAGATGTTTCCATTGTGTTTCAGAAGAACATCGAAGAAAAATTAAATTTTTTATTTCGTTTGGGGATTTATTTAATTTATTTCGAAGTGACCACCCTAAATTAAAAGAAGAAAAAACAAGAATGAAAAGCCTTAATTTTACAGCGATTTTCCTTTTTATATCAAAAAATATCTACACGTTGCTAGTTTAGTTTTTGTTTTTTTTTCCGCCTTGTCCGGAAGGACGAAGTCCTCACGGGCGAAACGAGTTTGCGCCGACGACCGACAATGGGGCCGCGGTCCTTCAGAACTGGACACTGGTCACTCTTCTTGACATTGTTGAAAGTAAAGCGCGTGAGAAACTCGCCGTCCCATGTTGGCCATTGTAGCGCCGCGTTTTACGAGAAAATCAGGTTCCTCGAGGCACCACCTGCGGTCCCGAATCGTTCGAATTTGCACCCCCCGTGGAATACAATCGAAACGACCCGACGCGACGCGCCCCAAAAGTTGGAAACGAAAACAAAACTGTTAAAGAAAATCATTTCAGTAACTTACACATAGTGTTGTTTCTTGTTTCACCTCCTCCCCTCTCGCCTCCCTCAAAAAAAAAAAAAAACACGGTGTTATCACATCAGGCAATTCGTTTGAAAGATTGAAAATGGAAAAGAATTATTTAAAAGATTGAAACCGGCGACTAATGGGGAGCGCATCGATGTTGCTCTTCTTGGCGTGGCAGGGTGGAGGTGTCTCGGGGAGAAAACTTTGGGGGCAATTCCAATGATAAAACGCTACAATTAACTGAGAAGGGGCACGTCCCGATAAATTATACAAGATTTTACCTAAGGTTAAGTTACGGCTTCCGCACTATTAGATTTACTGGGCCATTACGCCTACGGAAGACTGCACTTGGAGACGCTCTGGGAGTCGTAATTTATTCTCTTCTCCTCCTCGCGGGAATCTCTGCTTCGCATCCCTTAATCGCGAAAACTAATCGGCATGCCGCCCCAAAAATTCGACTTCGAGTTGAAGGAAAACTGGTCAAATAAAAGAAAGCCTGGAAGTTGGAACGGGAAACTTGAAAGAAACAGAACACGATCGCTTGTTAACGTCTATTTTCCGGTAAACAAATTGAAAGGTGAAGTAACTGACTGGCTATAAAATTGTCCAAGATTAGGTGGCGAGGGTTAAACTACGTCCTGAAGGGTAGGATACCTTTAAATTATTGAAAAAAAAAAATTATGTCTGACTTGTGTTTGTCATTGCGTTCTGTCTACGGTTCGTGCATTATACTTTTTAAATTTTTACACAGTAAAGCCCACACACGGACTGAAACTAAATTGAAAGCGCTTTAAAACGTCATTAATAATTAAATTAATGTGAGATAAACACTAACACAAATATTTAAGGCACGAAAAAAATTTCCGTCGCAATCGAGAATTGAACTCGAGTCTTTTGGTTTCATGCCAAACGCTCTGAACTATTGAGCTAATGTGACACCGAGCTCGAGAAACGTCTAATAGAAATTAGAACAAAGTTCGCAGAATTCACAAAACTTTAGCTGAATTCGATATTTGATATTTAGTAACCTTAACTGAATTCTACTTTAAAACTCAGGTGTTCTTATTAACAATGAAATACTGTTGTTTGTTTAATTGACTGTTCGGTTCATTAGCTGTACCATTCAATTAACTAATCAGTTTTCAACGGCAACATATAAGAATTTCATGACGCAACAGCACTTAGCTGAAATCAATTTTGATATCCAAATATTTCAGTTAACGCCGAAACGTGTTTAAACATCCAGCCGGTTATTGAGTGTGTTACGTATATAATTTTCATGACATTTTACTGAACGCACATTGCTCATCTGAATTCCATTAGCTGACTTAGCTGAATTCCATTCTGATTTCAAAGAAGGACTGAGGTGTTCAATTAATTTTGATAAGATTTCAAAGGAAGTTTTCCAAATTCGTAGCACCCATACTCCTTTAGGTGAATTCCATTTCGAATTTGAAAAGATTCAGTACTTAGCTGAATTCCATGTTGAATTTTAATTAATGCAGAACCCGAATTCCATTCTATTTCGTTTTCCAAGCTCTAACGAGCTGCTGAATTGTATGTACAATTGACCGTTCCATACAATGGATAAATTATTTTTTGAAAGTTAACTATGCCCACAGCATTTAGCTGAATTCCATTTCATATTTAAAATTTTTTTCAGTTAACTCTGAAAAATCGTTGAAGTCCACAATTGGCTACTGCGCATCGTGGTTAAATTTTATTGAGAGCCTCCTAAACACTTGGCTGGATTCCACGTCGCACTTTAGTTAATACCGACGCTGAATTCCACTCTATTTCATTTTTCGAGGTCTCACAAACTACTAAATTGTACGGAATCGACCGATACATGCTACAGATTAATTTCTTTTTAAGTTAACTCTATCCACAGCACTTAGCTGAAGCTTGAAGTAATATTGAAGCTTACATTTAACTGTTCCGTAACGTACACAGAATTTTGGTTATAATTTCTTAAGCACACATTACCTAGCTGAATTTCATAACTGTATTCACAGCGCTTAGCTGAATTCCGTTTCATATTTTAAAAGTTTCAGTTATCTTTGAAGTATTATTGAAGCTTAGAGTTAACTATTTTGTAACGTGAACAGAATTGTAGTTAGATTTTCTTAAGCAAACGCAATTTAGCTTAATTTCATAACTGTATCCATTGATAATTTTAAAAGTTTCATTTAATATGAGGAATTAATAATAAATGTATAATAATAATTATCCGATGGATATCATAGCGATGTTTTTGTAATAAGTGCCTTCTTGCTGAATTCTTAGTTGAATTCCATTTCGAATTTTAGAATTTTCAGTTAATATAAATAATTAATAAAGTGTATAATCAACTAACGGATAACATAGGGTATGGATAATAACATGGGAATTTTTAGGCGAAAACTTCGGACCTAGAGGAAATTCGCTGGGTATTTCAAAGACTCGGTCATTCCCCTCCGGTCACGGTTATTTATTACTAGCATTCATTTTGTTTAATGATCCCTTGCTCTTAGAAACAAAAGAGATAAATTCGGAGCTTTGAAATTCAGCGGAAAAGTCACCGGGCATTAAAAAAATCCGGGGATTCCTCATGTCACAATTATACAAAAAAATCAATTAATTATGTTGGGGGCTCGCACAGTGCCCGGTGACAACAGAATGGCAAGATGACAGATGTCAGAAACGTTTGAATGACATTTTGTCTGCGTGACGCATCGCCCGAATTTGTTTATCTGTCACTGTCTGACGTCAATCTGACGTTTTCCAATGTCTGTCATTTTGACGTTTCTGACAACTGCCTTTTTGACGTCTACGTTTCTAACATCTGTCATCTTGATATTTTGTTGTCGCAGGACAACGTGCGAGCCCTCACATTTACTTGAATTTATTTTGTTTATTGATCATAGCAGGTCGTGCTTTCAGAAACAAAACAGACAAGTACTAACCCTTAAATTTCAGCGGAAATTCACTAGGCATTTTCAAGGATCCGGGGATTTCCCCTTTCACGGTTGCACAAGTAAATAAGTTAATTACTAGAATGTATTTTGTTTGATGGTCACAGAAGGACGTGCTTTCGGAAACAAAACAGACAAAGTCGGGCCTTTAAATAAATTAGTATTTAAAAAATCCAGTGATTCCCCAGGTCACGATTATAAATTTACAAAAATAATGCAACATCTCAAAAAATCCTACTCGCTTTAAATTATTAAAAACTCAAGGAGAGCAACCAAGTTAAACCTCCGCACGGGGGAACGATGTAATGTTTTAAACGGACACTAAGTAGCGCACTAACATTTAACGTTTCGCTATCGTTTGATAGCTTCTTCAGAAGTTGTTATAGCTACGTAGGCGTACAGATTTTTATGAAAATTTGTATCATGTGTTATTAATGTCACCTGCAATAGATGGTGAAAATTTAACTACGATTAATTCAACAGTTCCTACACAAAATAATAACAAACTTCTCGTTTTATGTAATGTCAAGCCCTGTGTTAGTAGAGAGGGATAATGAAAGAAAACTGAAAACTGAAATAAATGTATTTGAAAAGATTTTCTGAATTTGACAATTGAGTTTCTCACCGATGTCCAAATACATATAATAATATACAGCATGGTCCATAATAGGTTTCCCTTGACAACGGGTTCGACTTTTTCATTAAAGAAAATTCATCTCTCGTTAGTTTTTTCTCACTTTCTCAGTACCGAAACAATGGAATTTATGTATTTATTTCGTTTGGTTTGGATCGTTCTTTCCTGATGTTTCCTCCAAATCAGTTGTTTTCCGACATTTTTCCAAACAAACTGTTTCTAACGATTTTCCAGATCGTTTGTTTTCTGACATATCGTTCAGTTGTTTTCTGACGTTTCATTCAAATGAAAACAACTGAACGACACACTTCCGAAACAAATGAAATTGAATTGATTTCGGTTTATGATTTTTTGAACAATTTATTGCGTCTTGTCTTTGAATTAAGTTATGCCGTAGTTCAGATATTTTGCGTTTTTTTTTTGAGTCGTTTCAACTCTTTGTCTTACCTTCAGTATTTAAAAAGGAATTTTCATTTTACTTTTCAAGTTTTTTTATTTTTTGTGTTTTTTTTCTTTAATTGCCTGACTTCAAGTTTTCTTCCTCTTCATCCAACTTCCTTTGTTTTAACGTTTTTTAACTTTCGGTTTCTCTACGGGTCTGCGCTAACGAGCAATGATCACAGATTTCAATTTATCGAACGATCGTGTTTCGTTTGTTTTTATGTCTTTCAGTTTCTTTTTTTCAGAGAAGAAAGAAAATTAAGATTGCCTTAGCGATTTTTTACTTTCGTTCGATTTTGATTTTCCGTGAAATTTAAGAATCGAAACGACCTCCCGTAATTCACCTGTTTTACGTCTGCATTTGAATTTTCAATATTTAAAATGGAATTTTAATTTGCAATTTTTTAAACAACAAAAGAAAACTAAATACTAAAAAAAATAGTTCCACTTTTTTCAAATTTTTTACCTGGCTTTGTTAATAGTTCTAATTTCTTTTGTTTTGACGATTTAATTTGTTTTCTCCGAGCTTAAAAGTGATGGTTACTAAACTGACTTTGCCTGCTCCTGATACTGTTGAACGATTGTGTTTTGTTTTATTAAATTCAATTGTTCAGCGTTTGTTTTTCTTTTTGCCACTTCATATCCTTAGTTGAGCTCCTGTAAGTTTCTTTCTTCTCATTTCTTTTGTTTTAACAGCGGCTTTTCCCCGGCCCGCTTCAAAGAAAGAGTTCAAGACTTCAAAGAAAAGTTGCAACAGATATTCTCTGGAGAAAGCTTCATATAAAAATTCCCGCAAATATTGTGGATATATAAATATTCACTGATTGTGAATACACAATCAGTTAGCAAGGTCACCAACTAAATTAAAAAGTAGTGGCAGAAATAGATTAGTCAAGCGTCAAATATTTAAGGTCAGACGATTGGAAGCAGCGTTGCGATCAGTTACTGGAAAGGAAATAAAGAATGGACTCGCACAAGCAGAAAGAAAAGTAATTACTGGCGATTTCTGCGTGAAACAAACTTAACACGGACCGAGGTTTAAATATAAAATAAATTACTGGCGATTTCTGCATGAAACAAACTTAACACGGACCGAGGTTTAAACACAAAAGAAATTACTGGCGATTTTTAGAGGACTCAAGTGTAACACGGCCCGAGGTTTAAATATAAAAGAATTACTGGCGATTTCTGCATGAAACAAACTTAACACGGACCGAGGTTTAAACACAAAAGAAATTACTGGCGATTTTTAGAGGACTCAAGTGTAACACGGCCCGAGGTTTAAACAGAAAAGAAATTACTGGCGATTTTTACAGGAATCAAGTTTAGCACGGACCGTGTTTAAAAAGAAAACAGATTATAGCCATTTTATTCAGGAATCAAGTTTAACACGGACCGAGGTTTGAATAGAAAAGAAATGACTGATTACTGTTACAAGAATCAAGGTTAGCACGGACCGAGGCTTAAAAAGAACACAACAGATTATAGACATTTTATACGAAAATTAAAATAATTAAAATGGACCGAGGCGTAAATAGAAAACAAACTGTAGCCGATTTGTTCAGCGTTCGTTTTTCTTTTTGTCACTTTTATCTTTAGTTGCGCGCCTGTAAGTTTCTTTCTTCTCATTTCTTTTGTTTTAACAGGGGCTTTCCCCGGCCCGCTTCGAAGAAATAGTAAGTCGCAACAGATATT
Source organism: Dorcus hopei (assembly GCA_033060865.1). NCBI lineage: Eukaryota > Metazoa > Arthropoda > Insecta > Coleoptera > Lucanidae > Dorcus > Dorcus hopei. Next base: position 2,783,890 of record CM065420.1, read on the forward strand.
CTCTGGAGAAAGCTTCATATAAAAATTCCCGCATATTCACAATCAGTTAGCAAGGTCACCAACTAAATTAAAAAAGTAGTGGCAGAAATAGATTAGTCAAGCGTCAAATATTTAAGGTCAGACGATTGGAAGCAGCGCGTTGCGATCAGTTACTGGAAAGGAAATAAAGAATGGACTCACACAAGCAGAAAGAAAAGTAATTACTGGCGATTTCTGCGTGAAACAAACTTAACACGGCCCGAGGTTTAAATATAAAAGAATTACTGGCGATTTCTGCATGAAACAAACTTAACACGGACCGAGGTTTAAACACAAAAGAAATTACTGGCGATTTTTAGAGGACTCAAGTGTAACACGGCCCGAGGTTTAAATATAAAAGAATTACTGGCGATTTCTGCATGAAACAAACTTAACACGGACCGAGGTTTAAACACAAAAGAAATTACTGGCGATTTTTAGAGGACTCAAGTGTAACACGGCCCGAGGTTTAAACAGAAAAGAAATTACTGGCGATTTTTACAGGAATCAAGTTTAGCACGGACCGAGTTTAAAAAGAAAACAGATTATAGGCATTTTATTCAGGAATCAAGTTTAACACGGACCGAGGTTTGAATAGAAAAGAAATTACTGGCAACTGTTACAAGAATCAAGGTTAACACGGACCGAGGCTTAAAAAGAACACAACAGATTATAGGAATTGTATACGAAAATTAAAATAATTAAAATGGACCGAGGCGTAAACAGAAAAGAAACTGTAGTCGATTTTTATAAGAATTAAGTTCAACATAACCGAAAGGGAAACAAGAAGAAAAATATTTGACTCTTTGCGTTTAAAGCCAGTCGTCAAATCCCGAAGAAGTTGGTTGGCGGGGCAGATGGCGAAACGTCGATAAGACGGTTAAACGCATAAAAAAAGTTTCCTAAAAATGTTTCTTAATTTGATATTTAGCCAAACACATAAAAAATTCTCTTCAGTAAAGATTATAATCGTTTTATTAATTTTCAATCTTCTGCAACAGGTTAAGATGTGCCTCACGGGCTTATGTCTGGCCCTCTCACTTTAATAATTAATTCAAAAAGTGTAAAGTGAACGTGTAGTTATGAGAGTTTTAATCGCCAGATGAAAAAGGAAATCTTGAATCAATAGTCAAGTTTTTTTTTTACTGGTTGTTACACATTAACGTTTTTGACAAACATCTTTAATCATCTTCAGATGCTAGCATGTTAAACTAAAGAAAAAGGACGACAGCAATTAATAATAAGTAAAATTACAGTATTAATAAAAGCTACAAACTTACACAAAGTTTTGAGTGCCGTCACGTTAAAACTTAAAATTGAAAACATAAATTGGTCAGACAGTGGACGAGGACTAAACAGAGCGCAAGATTCATTTGAACTTGTCAAAATCGGGTCCAGTCTGGTTAACCTTACAATTTGTAACAACTAATAAAAAAGAACACATGACTGTCGGCTCAAGAAACACTAAGATTCAGTCAAGAAAAATCACATTATTTGCTACTAGAGAACATTTGCTGAAATCAATGCGTTTGTTATCGTCGAAATTACATTTTTTTTACCATTTAAACCCCGGTCAGTGTTCTTGATTCTCGCCTGTAATTTATTTACCCTTTAAACCTCGGTCCGTGTTTTAACTTGATTCTCATTAAAAAATGCCTGTAATTTCTTTTCTATTTAAACCTCGGTCCGTGATAACTCGATTGTTGTTTAAGTTCTTTTTAAACTTCGGTCCGTGTTAAACTTGATCGATTGAGTTTCTACATTCCTCTCTTCTACTTTAACTTAATTCAAAAAATTATAACTTCGAATGCAACTGTTAAACTAGGGGATACAATTCACTGGAAAAAGACCGGAATTTACGTCGTTTCAATCGACTTTCTTCCTTTTTTTTTTTTGAAATATTAATTCGGGCCTTTTCCCAGGCGGCCGGGGCCGCAAGCGGCAGGAAATCCAGTTTCGTATGAAAACGAGCGGAGCCGCGGGGCCTCGTAAATAACGAGTTGAGCGCGGGGTCATTCTCACGATCCGTATCTGGAATTATGTGTGTTTGTTACTCTATCGAGAGACGACTGACTGACCAAGGTCCAGTCTTGGACGAGTGACCCTTCGCGCCACCCTTTCGCATGCGACCTGTTACTCGTGCGTGCATATGTGACTTGAACTTGAACGCGCGGCCAGGTGTACCTACCTAAGGCAAACCTGCCGCCCGAAGTTTTACAAAAATGTAACGAGACACGTTCCTTAAAAAAAAAGGGATGTCGATGCGAAGTGAGTTCTCAAAATATTCGTCTTTCACTCGACGCTTAAAGAAAAAAAAGTTAATGAAGAAGCAGTTCCAAAACAAAAGAATTTACATTTTTTTTGTTAAAATTTAGTTTCTTTCGAATCGATTCTTTTCCCTGCCGCCCTAGATCTGTTTTCTTTTCTTTAATCATACGTTCCAATTTGTTTGTCAGGAAATGGCGTTGCAAAGCGCTTTCAATCTAGTTTCAGTCCGTGTGTGGACTTTACACTCTGAAAATCTAAAAGGTAAGCTGGAGAAAAAAAAGCGATGAAGTTTTGATTATAATCAAAAGGAAATCTATATTTTTTCAGTTGGTGTGTGTAAATGCGTCTTTTATTCGCCGAAGTTTCACAAACAAATTACTTCGAACCGAGGCGATTTTATTGGACGAAAAAGAAATCGAAAGTAATTACTTATTTTATTCTTCTAGAAAATCCTGAAGCTCCGAATTTGCTTTGTCTCATTCCGCTTAAAACGCTCGTTGAGAGACAGTCGCTTTCTCGAATTGATTTGATGCGTTTAACCAGGATCCGAGTTTCACTTCTTTTATTTTAATTAATTTAGCTTCGCCGGCGGGCGGCCCGGAGATAGAACGCATACACAAGTCAAATAAAATCTGTATTTTTAAGTGGCGTTACGAAGCGCGTTCAATCTAGTTTCAGTCCGTGTATGGTCTAAAAATCTAAAAAGTATGGTGCACGAACCGGAGACGGAACGTAGTGGCTAACACCATCCCTTTACGATGTATTTTAACCGTCTCCACCTAATCTTGGATAATTTTATAGCCAGTCTGTTACTTCATCTTTTAATTTGTTTACCAGAAAATAGAGGGTATTCTGTAACTTATTAACAGGCTGTTAAAAGTTAAGGATAAAATGTATTATGTGGATTAAGAATCTATTATTTTCATATGGCATTATACAGTTTTCTAATATCTTATTTACATTACATATTTTTTGTAACTAACTCGATTGTTATCAAGGATAACTAGATTAATATTAAGGGCGTAAATTGACGTAACATCTTCGATGCAGAATACGCTCTTTTAAGTGTTTTTTATTTTAGTTTCGGTCCGTGCATGGGTTGTACTTATAAAAAGGTATGTTGCACGAACCGGAGACAGAATGCAATGTCTTGTCAAATTCTTGTTTAGGAAATGAAACCCTGCTGTTCTTATGATGTGTTTTAACCCTACTTTTTTCATCTAGGAGTTCTAATTAATTTGTAACTTCCGAATCAATTGCTTTTTGACGTCCTTTTGATTTCTGTCGTTTATTTTAGATCACTTGTTTACGTTGACTTTCGCTCAGTTGTTTTTGCGACTTCATTTGTTTTTCGTTTAGACTTACATATACTGGGGGGATCCAGACAGTGCAGGAGGGCATCAGCTAGCGCGTGCCCCTCCTCCTCATCCCCTACTGTTCCGACCACTTCAGCAACTCGCTCCTGGTGAAGAAAAACGGCTTCGGACTCATCTTAGATTTCCAGTCCAAACAAGGAGGAGATCGTCAGGACAGTGAAGGACAGTCATCACCAATCCAACGTAAGTACTCCCCCCCCAAATCATGTCCAAATTTGAGAAAAACCTTGGGCTTTGCAGATACAAAAAGAGGGTGGATGAGGTTTCGCGGATTTCCGCCGATCAGCCGATGACGCCTTTAGAAAAGGCGGTGTGGTGGACTGAGTACATCTTGAGGCACTAGGGGGCGATTGACCTACCCCTTTACCAGTACTTTCTGCTCGACGTAATCGGTTTGCCACGCCCTTGTCTTGGCCACCGTCGTCTTCACCGACTACAAGTTGATCGGGGGGGTGGGTGGGTGAAGGAAGACCCCAAAACAGCAAGAGAAAGTCAAGAGGAACTGACTGTACTTTTCTAGTCTTCAATAAAATGAGTTTTCGTAAAGTCAATTGTTTGAAACAAGTGAAATATTCCAAGACCATCTAAGGAAGATTTGTCGACGACGTGAGGAATGAATTGCCAAACCTCCTCGACCCTGGAATGTGGTGATGTCAATCGTTTTCGAGTGGCCACTTAATCGTTGGCGATAAACTGAAATAATGCGGCTTTGGTTCGACCGTTTCTTTTAGTTTGAATAACTTATACCGCGTACCAATTAAATACTTGAACTTTGACGTAATCTTTATGGCGTACGTGCAGGCGTGATGACCGTGGTGGAATTGTAAGATTCAGCAAGGGAACCGTGGTGTAATTGCAAAACGCCCTCTTGCTTAAGTTGACCATCAATTGCACTCTTATTTTCCTCGACGGTCGCTACGGTGCAACGTTCGTTCGGTTATAAAAACAAAGAAAAAAAAACGCTCAGCTCTGCTCTGAGGCAAACTTTCCCGAGTTTCCAAGATAATTTTTACGCAACAGCATGAAGTTAAGTTGAATCGAACGAATTACGTAAAGAAAATGATAAAGTTGAATACTTGTATCTATCAGAAGTCCACTGAGCTCGCTCGGCTCTGCTCTGAGGCAAGCTTGTCTGAGTTTCTAAGGCGATATTTACATAACAACCTCAAGTAATGTTGAACTGAGCGAATTACGTAAAGACAAGAATAAATTCGAATTATTTCTCTCAGAAGTTCGCTGAGCTAGCTCAGCTCTGCTCTGAGGCAAGCTTCTCTGAGTTTCTAAGACGATGTTTATGTATCAGCTTCAAGTTAAGTCGAATTGAATGAACTACGTAAAGACAAGTATAAAATAAATAATTATATCTCTCACGAGTCTACTGAGCTCGCTCAGCTCTGCCCTGAGGCAAACTTTTCTGAGCTTCTAAGACAGTTTTTATGTATCAGCCTCAAGTTAAGTCGAATTGAATGAATTACGTAAAGACAAGAATAAAATCAATAATTACATCTCTCACAAGTCTACTGAACTCGCTCAGCTCTGCTCTGAGGCAAACTTTTCTGAGTTTCCAAGGTAATGTTTACGTAACAACCTCAAGTAATGTTGAACTGAACGAATTACGTAAAGACAAGAATAAAATCGAATAGTTTTTGCTCTCAGAAGTCCACTGAGCTCGCTCAGCTCTGTTCTGAGGCGCACTTTTCTAAGTTTCCGAGATAGTTTTTATAGAGCAGCATGAAGTAAAGTTGAATCGAACGAATTACGTTAAGAAAATAGTAAGATTGAATAATTATATCTCTGAGAAGTCCACTGAGCTCGGTCAGCTCTGCTCTGAGGCAAACTTTTCTGAGTTTCTAAGGCGATTTTTATGTATCAGCCTCAAGTTAAGTCGAATTGAACGAATTACGTAAAGACAAGAATAAAATGAATAGCTATATCTCTCACAAGTCTACTGAGCTCGCTCAGCTCTGCTCTGAGGCAAACTTGTCTGAGTTTCTAAGGCGATATTTACGTAACAAGTTCAAGTAATGTTGAAATGAATGAATTACGTAAAGGCAAGAACAAATTCGAATTATTTCTCTCAGAAGTTCGCTGAGCTAGCTCAGCTCTGCTCTGAGGCAACCTTCTCTGAGTTTCTAAGACGATGTTTATGTATCAGCTTCAAGTTAAGTCGAATTGAATGAACTACGTAAAGACAAGGATAAAATAAATAATTATATCTCTCACGAGTCTACTGAGCTCGCTCAGCTCTGCCCTGAGGCAAACTTTTCTGAGTTTCTAAGGCGATTTTTATGTATCAGCCTCAAGTTAAGTCGAATTGAATGAATTACGTGAAGACAAGAATAAAATGAATAGCTATATCTCTCACAAGTCTACTGAGCTCGCTCAGCTCTGCTTTGAGGAAAACTTTTCTGAGTTTCTAAGACGACTTTTATGTATCAGCCTCAAGACCTCAAGTAAAGTTGAGTTGAATGAATTATGTCTCAAAAAAGTGAATGAAGCAGTTCCAAAACAAAATAATTTACATCTTTTAAAAACTTAGGTTACTTGTCTTTTGACATTCTGTAGATCATTTGTTTCCTGATGTTCATTTAATTCGTTTACGACAACTTTTGCTCAGTTGTTTTCGCGACTTTTTGTTTTTCGTTTACGTCGACTTTCGCTCGATTGTATTCGCGATTTCATTTGTTTCCCGTCCAGAAAATGTTGACTTACATTTATTTTCAGATTTTTTTGTGTTTTATTCCTCGTTATTTGGAAAAGTTGCAGCTTGTTCTTCTGTGTGAAACAAAAGAAGATCAATCGGAATTGGTCAACGCGAAGTCTCAAAAACCAATTCAACCTCTGCCCCCCCCCCCCGCTTTGACAGTTTCCGAAACGTACGATTTCTAAAAATGATCAAAAGAAAATCGGTTTGATTTACGTAGTTAATTTCCATCGCTTTACTTCCGAAAGTTAGAAGTAAAAACGAGTACGAGGTTCAACTTGTAAGTGCTCAGTTCAAAAATAAACCTTACTCACCGAGATTGGACAATATTGGACGGGGTTATATTTAGATAAAAACTGAAAAATTAAAACTTTGAGTAACCGTGGTGCAAACGTGCGTTCCCGCGTGCGGACCCGGCGTTTTCCACCACGGCATTAAAAATAAACGAAGTTCTCTTCCGGGGCGGCGGGGGGGGGGGTTCGTAATTATCGCCGCCGTTGCCTTTTTGTTTCCGGCACGCTTCCTGCCCCGGCACGGAGAGCGTCCGTATCGTATTGCAACAGCGGCGTATCGATCGCGGGCCGGCATCTTAGGCGGCGCAGCAGCATTGTATCCCGCCGCCGCCGCCGTCGAAGGATGCGAAGCGCCGCACGCAAAGGACGACGAGGAAGTTCGAAATTAATTTCGTTAGAAAGTTCCGTAATTTAATCTGTCATGTGCCGGGCAAGAGTTCTCGCAAGAAAAATCGAGAGCTCGGCTTGATTAATGAATTCGTGCCGTCGGCGGCGTCGTTGCTCTTCATTTGTTTATTTAAAACAAAGAAAAAAATGAAGCACTTTTTAAATTAACGCGGCGCTTAGGCTTCAAGGACTTTTACATTTCCGAAAATCATATTGTTACGAACTCGGGACTTTAAACTAAATTAAAATAAATTAATTTATTGGAACGCGTAGCCTGCTAAATAAAAACTGTTTTAAATCGCACGCCAGGTTTGGCTTTTATGCGTGTTTCATCTTTCGAGAACTCTCCAGTAAATTCCAGCACGACGCCACGTTTGCGTTTTTAAGAATCCTCTGCCTTAGGCACTTATTCTGTTTGATAGGACCGTACTTGCGTTGTTGTGAACCCCCCCCCCAACGTTTTTAATTGTAAACGCTTTAGCTCGCGCTTAAAAGAACTAAGACAGAGCCGGATTCTTGAGTAATCGGCCCACCAGAAGAACGTAAGCGTGTCTTCAAGTCTCGCACCCAGTCGAGCTCTCAGTAAAACAAAAGAAAACGGGCAAGTTCATATTTCATTTTACTCAAATAGAACAATTTAGTCCATAAATAGTCAGAGCAATATTCTCGCGTAATCAGCAAACCGGAAGAACATAAGTGTTACAACCAATCGGGGCCTCAGCAAAACAGAAGAAGTCAACGGTCCTGTAAAGTAAACGATTCGCGCCTTGAATTCTCCTCAATATAAAAGATTCAGTCCATAAGTAGTCACTGCCGGATTCTTGTGTAATCAGCCTAACGGAAAAGGTAAGCAAGCCTAAGCAAAACAGAAGAGATCAGGCAAATTATTTTTTAAATGGCCCCGAAAAGTCCCGTATTTTTCTTGACATAAAATAATTTAGTCCATAAATAGTCACGGTCAAATCCAAGCACAATCATCCCATCGGAAGAACGTAAGCAAGTCTCGCACCTAATCGGGACCTCCGCAAAACAAAAGAAATCAGACAAGCTCATTTCTACAACTCGCGCCCATAAATAGTGGGAGCCGGATTCCTGTGTAATCGGTCCACCAGAAGAACGTCTCACATCTATTCAGGGCCTCAGAAAGACAAAAGAAATCAGTCGAACTAATTTTTAAAACTCAAAAACTCGCGCCCTGTATTGTTTCGACATAAAATAATTTAGTCCATAAATAGACATAACTGAATTCGACCCGCCGGAAGAAGGTAAGCAAGTCTCCTAATAGGGCCCTCAGAGAAACAAAAGAAATCACGCAAATTAGTATTAAAATGGCCGCGAATATTTTAGTCCATAAATAGTCTTGCGTAAATAGCTCATCGGAAGAATGTAAGCAAGTGTCTTCAACGGGGTCCCAGCAAAACAAAAGAAATCAGTCAAATTAATTTGTAAATGGCTCCGAAAACCCAACAACTCGCGCCCTGTATTTTTCCGGAAGTAAAATAATGTGGTCCATAAATAGATACAGCCGGGTTCTTGCGTAATCGACCCACCGGAGGAAGGTAAGCAAGTCTCCTAATCGGGACTTCAGAAAAACAAAAGAAATCAACAGGCAAATTAATTACTTAATGGCCGCGAGAACTCAACAACTTGCGCCCTGTACTTTCCTCGACATAAAATAATTTAGTCCATAAATAGATTCAAGGGTAATCGTCACCCGGAAGGACATAAGCAAGTCTTCAAGTCCCACAATCAATAGGGCCCTCAGAGAAACAAAAGAAATCAGGTAAATTAAATTTTTAAACGGCCGCGAAAATTTTAATCCATAAATAGTCAGAGCCAGATTATGGCGTAATCAGTCCACCGGAAGAAGGTAAGCAAGAGTTTAATCGAGGCCTCAGAAAAAACAAAAGAAATAATACCCAGAAAACTGAACGCATTTTTTCCTCGACAGAGAAGAATTTGGTCCATAAATAGTCGGAGTGGAATTCATGCGTAATCTGTCCATCGGGAGAACGTAAGCAAGTCTCACACTCAATCGGCGTCTCAGAAAAACAAGAGAAACCACGCAAATTAATACTAAAATGGCCGCGAAAATGTTTGTCCATAAATAGTAATGGGTAATCGGACCACCAGAGGAACGTAAGCAAGTCTTCAAGTCTCACACTCAATAGGGACCTCAGAGAAACAAAAGAAAATAGGTAAATTAATATTTAAACGACCGCGAAAACTTTAGTCCATAAATAGACAGAACCAGATTCTTTCGTAATCAGCCCACCGCACGGTGGTAAGCAAGTCTCATAATCGAGGCTTCAGAAAAACAAAAGAAATAAGGCCCCGAAAACTCAACGCATTTTCCTCGACTGAGAAGAATTTAGTCCATAAATAGTCAGAGCCGAATTCAAACGTAGTCAGTCCACCGGAAGAACGTAAGCAAGTCTTTAAGTCTCACACACAATCGGCGATTTAGAAAAACAAAGGAAATCACGCAAATTAATATTAAAATGACCGCGAAAATTTTTGTCCATAAATAGTCAGTGCTGGATTCTTGAGTAATCGGAGCATCAGAAGAACGCAAGTAAGTCTTCAAGTCGCACAAGCAATGGGGGGCCTCAGAGAAACATAAGAAAACAGGTAAACGGCCCATAAATAGTCATCAGCGTAATCAGCCCACAGAATAAGGTAAGTAAGTCTCCTAATCGAGGTGTCAGAAAAACGTAAGAAATCAGGCCCCGAGAACTCAACGCATTTTCCTCGACATAAAAAAATTTGGTCCATAAATAGTCGGAGTAATCGGATCATCAAAAGAACGTAAGCAAGTTTGCAAGTCAACTTAATGGGGGCCTCAGAGAAACAAAGAAATTACGCAAATTAATATTAAAATGGCCGCGAAAATTTTAGCCCATAAATAGTCAGAGCGGGATTCTTGAGCAATCAGCCCACCGGAAGAAGGCAAGCAAGAATCTAATCGAAGCTTCAGAAAAGCAAAAGGAATAAGGCCTAGAATACTCAACGCATTTTCTCGACTGAGACGAATTTAGTCCATAAATAGACGGAGCTGAATTCAAGCGTATTCAGTCGACTGAAAGAACGCAAGAAAGTCTTTAAGTCTCACACTCTATCGGAGTCTCAAAAAATAAAAGAAATCACGCAGGTTAACATTAGAATGGCCGCGTGAAATTTAGTCCATAAATAGTCAGAGCCGGATTCTTGAGCAATCGGACCATCAGAAGCAAGACTTCAAGTCGGACACTCATTGGGGGCTTCAGAAAAATCACGTAAATTAATATTTAAACGACCGCGGAAACCTTAGTCCATAAATAGACAAAGCCAGATTCTTGCCTTTACACCCCACCGCAGAAAGACAAGCAAGAGTCAATCGAGCTTTCAGTAAAACAAAAGAAATCAGGCAAATTTTTAATTGGCCCCGAAAACTCAACGTAAAAGAATTTAGTCCATAAATAGTCGGAGCCGGATTCAAGCGAAATCAGTCCACCGGGTGAACGTAAGCAAGTCTTTAAGTCTCACACTCAATCGGGGTCGCACAAAAACAAAAGAAATCACGCAAATGGCCGCGAAAATTTGAGTCCATAAATAGTCAGAGCCGGATTCTTGAGTAATCGGACCATCAGAAGCAAGTCTTCAAGTCTCACACTCACTGGGGGCCTCAGAGAAACCAAAGAAATCACGTAAATTAATATTTAAGCGACCGCGAAAACCTTAGTCCATAAATAGACAAAGCTAGATTCTTGCCTTTACACCCCACCGCAAAAAGACAAGCAAGAGTCAATCGAGGTCTCAGTAAAACAAAAGAAATCAGGCAAATTTTTAATTAGCCCCGAAAACTCAATGTAGAAGAATTTAGTCCATAAATAGTCGGAGCCGGATTCAAGCGTAATCAGTCCACCGGGTGAACGTAAGCAAGTCTTTAAGTCTCACACTCAATCGGGGTCGCACAAAAACAAAAGAAATCACGCAAATGGCCGCGAAAATTTTAGTCCATAAATAGTCAGAGCCGGATTCTTGAGTAATAGGACCATCAGAAGCAAGTCTTCAAGAATCACACTCATTGGGGGCCTCAGAGAAACCAAAGAAATCACGTAAATTAATATTTAAGCGACCGCGAAAACCTTGTCCATAAATAGACAAAGCCAGATTCTTGCCTTTACACCCCCCCCCCCCGCAGAAAGACAAGCAAGAGTCGATCGAGGTTTCAGTAAAACAAAAAAAATGAGGCAAATTTTTAATTAGCCCCGAAAACTCAATGTAGAAGAATTTAGTCCATAAATAGTCGGAGCCGGATTCAAGCGTAATCAGTCCACCGGGTGAACGTCTTTAAGTCTCACACTCAAACGGAGTCTCACAAAAACAAAAGAAATCACGCAAAGGGCCGCGAAAATTTTAGTCCATAAATAGTCAGAGCCGGATTCTTGAGTAATTGGACTATCAGAAGAACGTAAACAAGTTTTCAAGTCTCACACTCAATCAGGGGCTTCGCAACACAAAAGAAAATTTTTATGGCCCCCGAAAACCACGTCGTTGAGAATTATCAGGGCCGGGTTTCACACATTCGATGGACATAAGGCATAAAATGAGCTTCAGATTTAACAGCAGAAGCGAGACCCCAAGTTTACGATGTCCGCGTGTTTTAGAGAATCATTCACCTGTTTACCCTAACTATACTTTTTAATTAGCAGGGCCGTAATTGCGTGGTCTTAAGCCCCCCGACATGATTAACTGCTGGAATTGCTCGACGGTTTTAAGCGCGACTGTTTCGATACATGCTGGCATACCGCAGGCATAAGGAACGATTTATTTCTTTAGAAAAACTGACGTTGGCAGGTGTTGTATAATCCAAAGGAGCACCCTGTATACTATTATGTGTAACAAGTAGCAATATTTGGTTTGGCACGAGCGCAATTAACATTTATGTTTGGTAAGGTTTAGAAGACGCACATAAGTACGGCCCTGCTTCGAAGTGAAACATCGAAAAATTTGCTGTTACGTACCTGTTCTGTCGCCGGTTTTCAATTTGTCTCGTGGTAATAAAATCCGTCTCTGCGTTTTCGGGGGGTGAAAAAAAAAAAAAAAACGCGGCGCGAGGATTCGCGAGTGGCGGCACGCACGCGGGCCCCAATTTATCGGCGGACTGATGAAAAGGTCGGCGTGAAAATTCGGGGCGAAAAAAAAGCGCGAGAAAAGCGCGACACCCTTTTTGCGGGCCACACATGCGCCCCGGCGCGCTCGAATTTATTTCCCGAGTTTTTCGCGCGGACGCGCCGGTCGTCCGTCCCGCAAAAATCGCCCCCGACTGACAGAGATGGAGCGGTTTTTTGTGGCGGGTGCAACCCCCCCGGTGCGGTGGGCAGACGCTTTCACCGCGCGATCCACGCAGGAGAAAGTTTGCACGATTGCAGGAAACAATGTCCGCGAGTGCTAGCCGAAATTTTAGAGTTAATTCAATCCTTCACTTTTTGTCACGTGTTTAAGGGTGTGCTTATAATTGCTTAATCCCCAGACAACACAATAACCACCGTACACCATAAAAGAGCTTTCACTATAGAACCCGGCATGGATCTTTTCTAACTTAACTTCACAGTGCCTACATTCCATAGATCCAGCTTAACGTCCGTCACCTTGAAAATTTTATTCGTTTTAAATACACTTGGGGCGGGGGGTGCAAATCGTTTTTCCAAATGAAATGTAAAATATTATCAAAGAAATCTAATAATTTACCGCCATGTTAGTGTATAGACTCGAGAAGACCTTAAGGTCCTTCTTCAAGATCTTTGCTTAAGACTTGATTGAACTAAATTGATTCGATGATAGGGGTCGTCGTTTTCTTCTCGATTTCTTGATTTTTTAAACCGAAATTTATCTTCGCTTTTGAAGGTACGGTCGACCCAGGAAGATATTGAATCTTGAATTAAATTAATTTCATAATTTTGACTTGATTCGGCTTCGCCTAGATTTGGGAGATCTTAAAGTCATAATAATCAGCCTATGTTAGTGTATCAGCTTAGGAAGATCCTTGTCCTTGACTTGATTGAAACGAATTGATTCCACGACATTGACTTTGAAGATTCTGCTGAACTAGGATCTTGAATCTTAAAGGATTTCGAGAAATAATAATGTGCCAGATTAGGAAGATCTTAAGAACTATTTTCAAGATCCTTATCTATGATGTGATTGAACTGAATTGATCCTAAGAAGATTCGACTGACCTAGAAAGATCTCAAAGGACTTCAAGTCATTATAATTAATTTATCTGCTTAGGGAGATCTTAAGGACCTTCTTCAGGATCTTTGCTTATGACTTGATTGCACTAAATCGACTCAATGATAGGGGCCGTTGTTTTCTTCTCGATGTTTTTATTTTTTAAACTGAAACGTGTCTTCGCCCTTGAATCTTGAATTAAATCGATTTCATAACTTTGACTCGATGCGACTAGACCTGGAAGAATCTTGACTTGGAAGATCTTAAAGTAGCCTATGTTGTTAGTGCATCAGCTTAGGAAGACCTTATGATTTTTCTTCAAGATTCCTATCCATGACTTGATTAAAGTGAATTGATTCCATGACTTTGACTTTGGAGACTCCGTTGAGCTAGAAGGATCTTGAATCTTAAAACTCTTCCAGTAATAATAATGTGCGTCTCGTGCTAGCATATCAGCTTAGAAAGACCTTAAGGACTACCTTCAATATCCTTATCTATGATTTGATTAAACTGAATTGATCCCATGAATATTCGGCTGGCCTAGAAGGACCTTGAACCTTAAAGGACTTCAAGTCCCATCGTGTTAGTGTATCAATTTAAGGAGACCTTAAGAACCCTTTTCAAGATTCTTGCCCATGACTTGATTAAAATGAATTCTTTGAAGATTCTGCTGAACTACAAGGATTTTGAGTCTTAAAGATCTTCGAGTAATGACGGCTAGGGAAGACTTTAAGGACTACCTTCAAGATCCCTGTTCTTAATTTGATTGAACCGAATTGATCCCATGAATATTTGGCTGACCTAGAAGGACCTTGAATCTTAAAGAACTTCATGTTCCATCGTGTTACTGTACCAGACTAGCATGATTTGATCCCATGGAGATTCGACTGATCTAGAAGGACCTCGAATCTCAAAGGATTTCAAGTAATAGTTATCTGTTAGTGTATCAACTTAGGAAGAACTTCTTCAAGATCTTTGCCATGACTTAACTGAACTGAATTTATTCCATGACTTCGACTTTGAAGATTCGGTGGACGTAGAAGGACGTTGTATCTTAAAGGACCATCTTCAAGATCTTTGCCCATATATTTGATTGAACTGAATTGATTCAAAGACAGACGCTTTCAATTTCTTCTCAATTTTCCAAAGTGAAATGTTATTTCGTTTTTGAAGGTTTTGTTGACTCAGAGCGATCTTGAATCTTGAAGGCCTTTAATTCTTTAAGCTGTACAATAAACACCACTTCTGACTATGTGATCGACAAGTTCTTTCGGGCAGTGTTTGCTTAGTTCATTTGGTTCAAGGCCTGTGAGGCTGTCAACTTGGTAAAATCTTGAATCTTGAGGTTGATAATCAATAGTTCTAGCTGAGTGAGAGGGAAAGCGCTCTCCTTTTAAATAATAAGTATTTTACTGTTTCAGCTGAGAAATTTTCTTTTTAATCATGCGCTCCAATTTTTTTTTGTTAAAAAATGGCGTTACAAAGCGCGTTCATTCTAGTTTCAGTCCGTGCGTGGACTTTCTGTGTAAAACTCTGAAGAGTATGGCGCACGAACCGAAGGCAGAACGCAGTGGCAAAGACAAGCCAGATGAAATCTTTTCTTTTTCAATAATTAAAGGCGTTCTATCCTTAGAGACATATTTTAACCCTTTACAATAATTAAACTTGAACAATTTTACAGCCATAGGCATTCTCTGTTTAATCAATTAGTATTCTACTGTTTCAGCTGAGAAATAACATTTTCCTGCCGCTCTAGATCTGCTTTATTTTTTTTTAAATCATGCGATCCAATTTTTTTGTCAAGAAATGGCGTTTCGAAGCGCTTTCAATCTAGTTTCAGTCCGTGTGTGGGTTTTACTACCTAAAAATCTAAAAAGTGTGGTGCACGCACCGTAGACAGAACGGAATGGCAAACACAAGTCAGATATAATTTTTTTAAAAATAATTTAAAGGTGTTCTACTCTTCATGACGTATTTTAACCTAATCTTGGACAATTTTATAATAGCCCGTCAGTTACTTAATCTCTTGATTTGTTTACCAGAAAAAAAAACTAAATTTGATGGGATGTATTTTATTCATAAGACAAAAAGGTACGGTGCACGAACCGGAGACAGAATACGATACATAAGACTTACATACGCGTTTCTTTCTATTTGGAAATATATTTTGTTAATCTTTCCTCTCTTATCTCGAAGAACCAATAAGAAGAAAAAGTGTTTTTTATTGCTAATTAATTTTTCTTTTAAATCGTTATCACTTTGGATTAGCTACAAGAAGCGAAAAAATGCAGTTTGTGGCTTGCTTCACTTTTTAATTCGTTTACAAAAAGAAATCGTTCTAGTTTCGGTCCGTGCATGGGTTTTACTTATAAAAAGGCACGAACCGGAGACAGAATGTGATGTCATTGTTAACTTTCTTTCAGAAAATGAAACCCTGTGGTTTTTATGATGCGTTTTAATCCTCCTTCTCTCATCTAGGAGTTCGCGTATCAAATTGAATGAAATTACAGTTTTAAGACGAGGTCTTTGAGTGCACGCGAAAACTAATTATAGGTTCGCTGGAGCTGACGTAAAGTAGAGATGCACGCGCGCTCATACACACACACACACACAACGAAATGTTTTCTGTAATCCCTGGGGAATTACCAGCGCTCGTCTCCGCATACCTCATACGTACGTTTCAATAATGTCGGCGCATTAAACATTCAAAGGGAGGCAATTAGAGATGTAAGGTGGTTCGGATCGTATAAGAGACGAGATGTTAATCTTACTTCAGCTTCAGCTGAAATTACATCTCAAGACGCTTTCAGGCATAAATAATGACAGAGGCACGTAAATTGTAAATTCTCTGAGGTATTAATCTAACTTAGCGTGGAAATTCAACTCCTGTGACTCGAGATTAGAGCTTTAATATATTCTAAAACTTTAGCGCGGTCGAATAATCTACCCTGAGCAGTTTTGCGCGATTCGGGGGCGGCGTGAGCGCGCGGCGTCTCGCTCGCGCCCGGGCGTCCCGGCGCGTCCGAGCGAGACGGAGCGCGCCGGGGTGGACGACGAACGCGCGTTACTTACGCGCACCGCCATCTTAAATCAATATAATATAAAATGGGCGAATCTCAGCTCCGGCAGACAAAGAAAACGCCCGCACCTTTAAGAGTGAAAAGGACGCCCGTTTGCGCGACGGCGACGGAGAGCTTTTGAGAATCCGAGAGCGGCGCTTCCAGGCTCGGCGTGGGCGAAGAGGACGCCACCATCGCCGGAATTAGAAATAGTAAAGGACGTAAGATGCGCTCGTTAGGAGCGGCGCTCACTTATCTTTAAGATTGAGCGGGACGGGCGCTCGTCGGAGAGAGACGCTCTCTACCTGTTAAATATGCATGAGACAAGGAAATATTGGATTTAAGGCGGAAGTACGCCATTTTCTAGTAACGCCCCTTCCTTATTTTTTACTCCCGATTTCCTTATTGTGTGCACGTTCGCGTTCGATACTCGCTCCTAACCTGGGCTTCGCTCTCTCCCGGTTATTCATCAAAAACTCTGTCTCTCTCTCGCTCATCAACAAAAGATTAAAAAAAAAACATTCAAATGAATTCAGCGTGAAGGAAACATTTAACTGCGAGATGGCTGAAGACACTTCATTGTAGCACAATGCAGAAAGCATCAACATTCTAATTTGTTTACCAGAGAAAGGCATTTTAAAACGCTTTCAATCTAGTCTCAGTCCGTGCGTGGGTTTCACTATCTGAAAATCTAAAAAGCACAGTGCACGAACCGAAGACAGAATGCAATGACATAATACGTACATGGGCAGATAAAATCCGTTTTTGTTTTTAGTTCAACGCGAAAAAAAAAAACGGGAAGGAAACTCACTCTTTTAGTTGGTGAGACGATGGAAGGCTTTTAATCCATTTCGAGCGCCGCCAGCGTCGAAAAAATCGGTGGTCCTTTCATCTATAATCATGATTTACTTATTCATCAACAGGCTGGTTAAGAATTCTTTTCTTCTCTCATCGGCAATGAAAAATCTAATTTAATCGTTAACTTAAAATGGTTGATCCAAATTGTTTCGTGATAAACAAAAAAAAAATTAATATCAAATGTTCTTACGCAGGATCTCCTCTCTTGTATAATCTCACTTTTGAACTTGCACGTTTTTCATTTGTTTCATTCATTTTTCTTTCTGTGAGAGCCATAAGCCAAACCTTGATTTATCCGTTGCACTTCACAGTCAATTTCCGTTGTTTCTAAATCTGCGAGCGATTTCTTATTTATTTAATTATCCCACTTCTGATTTTGCTTAAACGTTTTGAGTTCTTTTTTAGTATCGGAGGAAGCGAGTGCCTTCCAATTTCGGGTTCAATTCCCTCGGATCAGGAAGAAAGGCGACTTTGTCGAATTATCTTTTTCTAAATCGTTCTTTCGCTGAATTAACTGCAAGAAGCGAAAAGAGTCACTTCACTTTTTAATTTGTTTATCAGAGAAAATGATGTCGTTCTAGCTTCAGTTCGTGTATGGGGTTTACAGCCTAAAAGGTACGATACACGAACCGGGGACAGAATGTACTGCACGTGTTTCTTTTTTTATGCGGTGCACGAACCGAAGACAGAATGTAATGCACGTGTTTCTTTTTGTTTCAGAAGTTGTAGAGCTATAGCTTCAAGGTATTGTGCTCTTCTGGTCCTATTTTAACCTTCTCTGTCTCATCTTGGACAACCAATGGAAAGAGACGCGTTTTTTTAAAATTTATTTCTTGTAAATCATCTTTCCTTACTTCGGATTAGTTGCAAAAAGCGAAAACACAAACGAAACGGCTCCACTAAAAAAATGTGCATTAAAAAAAATTCGTTTCAGTGCCGGGCAACTTTTTAACGCTTTATTTTTTTAAAGGGATTTTTTAAAACTCGCCGTAAAGGGACGAAATTATGCTTGCGACAATAAATAACGTACGCAGTTCGTTAAAAGAACGTTTCACAAACTTCGGAGCTGTTTTTATTAGTAATTCCATCTCACTTCTTAGGTTCGTGCAATACAAAGAAGATTTTTTGGTCGCTCTTTTAATGTCAAACAAAGCACACAAACAAGCTAGCCTGTGGCTTCACAATAAATGAAAATCCTTGTGACAACTTGTACTGCGCTTTTTAGATTTTCAGATAGTAAAACCCATACACGGACTGAAACTAAATCTAAAGCGCTTTGAAATGTCATTTTCTGGCAAACAAATCGAAACAAAACCAAAGTTGAAAGCGCCAACAAACGCGATAGTCGATGGCTGATATTAATTGGAAAAATTGGATTTAAAAAAACATATTTTATCTGACCTGTGTATGTCCTTGCAATCTCATTTTGTCTTCGGTTCGTGCGCTATACATTTGAGATTTCTAGATAGTGTAGCCGATACGCGGACTGAAACTAGATTAAAGGCGCTCCGAAACACAGTTTTCTGACAAACAAATTGAAAGGGGATCGAACGCGACGATCTGGAAAAATTTGATAAAAAAGCGAACTTTATCTGACCTGTGTATGCCATTGCATTCTCATTCTGTCGTCGCGTCGGTTTGTGAGCTATACATTTGAGATTATAGATAGGTTGCCCATACACGGACTGAAACTAGATTGAACGCCCTTCGAAACGCCACTATATGCCAAACAAATTGAAAGAGCCATCAAACGTGTCGGTCGAGGTTGATACTAACCAAAAAAAATATTAAAAAAAAACAGATTTTATCTGATCTGTGTATGCCATTGCATTCTCATTCTGTCTTCGGTTCGTGTGCTATACATTTAGATTTTTAGGTGGTGTACGCTTGTTCCATCTCACTTTTTAGGCTTATGCAATACAACGAAGATTTTTTGTGTCGATCTTTTAATAACAAACAACGCATACAATCAAACTAGCATGTGGCTTCACAATAAATGAAAATCCTTATACTGTGCTTTGTAGATTTTCAGATAGTAAAGCCCCTACAAGGACTGAAGGTAGATTGAAATGTCATTTTCTCGCAAACAAATTGAAACAAAACCAAGTTGTAACGGCCATCAAACGCGATAGGCGATAGCTGATACTAATCGAAAAAACTAAAAACAGATTTTATGTGTATGTGTATTGTATTCTCATCCTGTCTTCGGTTCGTGCACTAAACATTTTAGATTTTTAGATAGTATAGCTTATACATGGACTGAAACTAGACTGAATGCGCTTTGAAACGCCACTACCTGGCAAACATATTGAAAGGTCCATCAAACGTGACGGTCGAGGCTGTTACTAATTGGAAACATTAGATAAACAAAGCGGATTTTATCTGACCTGTGTATTGCCATCGCATTCTCATTCTGTCTTCGGCTCGTGCGTCATACATTTTAGATTTCTAGATAGTGTAACCCATACACGGATTGAAACTAGATTAAACGCGCTCCGGAACGCTGTTTTCTGACAAACAAATTGAAAGGGCCATCAAACGCGACGGTCGAGGCTGATACTAATAGAAAAAATTAGTTGTACATGCAATTGCATTCTCATTCTGTCTTCGGTTCGTGCGCTATACATTGTAGATTTTTTAGACAGTAAAGCCACGTAAAGCCCATACGCGGACCGAAACTAGATGCTTGATCATTCCTCAGACTTAAAAAATAATTGACGTTCGATTTTAATTTAACCTGTTTTGTTTCCTGAGATTGGGGGTTTAGTTAAAAAAAAACAGATTTTATCTGACCTGTGTATGCCATTGTATTCTCATTCTGTCTTCGGTTCGTACGTCATACATTTTAGATTTTTAGATGGCACAGCCCACAAGTTTTTGTATCACGAACTGAAACTAGATTGAGCGCGCTTCGAAACGCCATTTTTGGCTAAGAAATTAAAAGGGGCATCAAACGCGACGGTCGAGTGTGACACTAATCGAAAAAATTAGTTGTATACGCCATTGCATTCGCATTCTGTCTTCGGTTCGTGCGCTCTATATGTTAGATTTTTAGACAGTAAAGCCCATACACGGACCGAAACTAGATGCTTAATCATTTCTCAGACGAAACAACGAACTTCAACTAATTGACTTAAAAAAAAGTTGGCGTCCGATTTGAATTTAACCAATTTCGTTTTCTGAGATTGGAGGTTTTATTTACCTCATTGAAACGCGTTAGTTTTAAGCTAAAGCGCTAATTCTTTTTCACTCACTGGCGATGTCTGTTTTTCACTTTCTGAAAACGTGGTTGCAACGAGAACCAAAAACAAACCCGACAGACTTCCGTCGCATCGCGTCGGTCGTTTTCTCAAAGCCGTTTCGCGCGACTAACTCGAAACTGTGTCTTTTTTTCTTTCCTTTAATCAAACGTGATAGAGTGTTTTGTTCAAGCAGGTCGGAATAAAATCCAGTTTCGGGGTAAAACCCGAGGGTTGCGAACGAGTTCTTCGAGGGCGATTCTCACGGATTTGGATTGCGCCGAGCGACCACTGCCGGAGTGACCAGTGTCCATCCATCCAGTCTTGACCCCTCCGTTTCTTCCACATTTGTTGCACAGTAGTAACGAGTCCTGCGATTTCCAGGGAAAGAACTCGTTTCGGGGTTAACAAAAGGAGGGACGAAGTTATGTATACAATGACACAAACAGAAACGATCCGAATAAAATCAAACTAATTTAATCTAATGGTAAGTATTTTTTTGTTGTTGAACTTGTGTAATGTAATAATTTGTGAAATAAAAATCATCCCTTTAGTTGGTGAGGGGTTATAGAATGTATCGTTCGCGCAACGAACTTGCGTTATCGATTACCCCGCATAGGTTCAAGGAGGGCCCTTAATAATAAACCAAGAATGTTGTAAGCAGAAGCGCGGCGGGCAATTTCGACGTATTCTGACGGAAACTCGCCCGTATGGAGGGCGGCTCCGGGGGTGGAAATCGCTCGGCCGATAAAATACGGCCCGAGTCCAAGATGTGTTGTCTTAGTGAAAATTCACGACCAACTTAATATAAGATATTTGCATTTATATTGAGTTATAGCCGAGTGTGTTCTATGTAAGGAGTAATAAGGCTAATATTAGTTTATCTGCAGTCGGTTTACTTTAACCATGTATATGCGCCCCGACTTCGGCCCGATATTGTTTGTTTGTCCTCTCTCTGCAAGTTAGACGGAATGTTATTGCGGAATAAACCACCACGAGCAAAAATCAAATTAACTTCCCTTAATTACATCGCACAACAACTTTCCACTAACTACGCCACTGATGATAAAAAAAAACTTCTTCTTCTTCTTTCAACAAAGAACACAAAATCGTCGTAATCTTGGTTGCCTTTCGTTTCTTTATCTTAAAAATAAGTAAAGAAATAAAATTTAATTTCCGGTTCTTGTTTCTTCTGTTCTTTTTGTTTCGGTTCGTTTTAGTGACGGTCCTGTGTCTACGGTCGCCTATCTTTGTTTTCTTCTTCCGACTAAAAAAGAACAAAAAACATAATTTCGGTAATCCTCTGTTCCTCTATCATTCTGTCTCCGGTTCGTGTATCATTCCTATTAGGCTGTAAAAACCACGCACGAACCGAAACTAGAACGAAAACATTTCCTTTTTGGTGAACAAATTAAAAAGTGAAGTAGCAGACCTCATCTTTTCGCTTCCTGCAGCTAATCCAAAGCGAGAACGATTTACAAAAAAAAAAATAATTAGAAAAAAAACGCGTCTTTTTCTGATTGGTTATTCGAGATGAGATAGAAAAGATTAATAAAATACATTTCGAAATAGAAAGAAACTCATACTGTGTCCGTATACTATCGCATTCTGTCTCCGGTTCGTGTATCGTACCTCTTAGGCTGTAACACCCGTACACGAACTGAAACTAGAACGAAAACATATCTTTTTTGGTGAACAAATTAAAAAGTGAAGTGACGGACTCCATCTTTTCGCTTCTTTCAGCTAATCCAAAGTGACAAAGATTTACAAAAAAAATTAAATAAAAAACGCGTGTTCTTCTGATTGGTTGTTCGAGATGAGGTAGAAAAGATTAAAATACATTCCGAAATAGAGAGGAATACATACTGTTTTATGTATACCATCGCATTCTATCTCCGGTTCGTGTACCGTACCTTTTAGGCTGTAACACCCATACACGAACTGAAACTAGAACGAAAACATTTCTCTTTTGGTGAACAAATTAAAAAGTGAAGTAACGGACTACATCTTTTCGCTTCTTTCAGCTAACCCAAAGTGACAAAGATTTACAAAAAAAAGTTAAATAAAAAGCGCGTTTTCTTCTGATTGGTTGTTCGAGATGAGACAGAAAAGATTAAAATAAAATCCGAAATAGAGAGGAATACAATATACTGTACTATGTGTATCAACGCATTCTGTCTCCGGTTCGTGTACAAACCTTTTAGGCTGTAAAAGCCAAACACGAACTGAAACTAGAACGAAAACTTTTTTTTATCGTACTTTCGAAGATCTTTTGTTTTTTTTCGGTACTTTAGGATGTTTCTTTTTCTTGTTTTTATTAAGGAAGAAAAGAAAAACGCGAAAAACCTTTGACTTTCGTTAGTTTTTTTTTCTGCAAAGATGAGGAAAATTCGAAGCGCTCGTGTGTACTTTTCGACGGACTTTTGCTTTCTCAAAAAACAAAAGAAAATCGGCGTTACAGTAACAGTTTATTAAAAAATAAAGACGGGCAGAAACTTATTATAAATTATGATAAATTTCGGTAATCCTCTGTCTCTCTATCTTTATTTCTAGTGGTTCAATAAACAAATCAATAAATGTAAGTAATCGACACATTTCATTCTGTCTCCGGTTCGTGTACCAAACCTTTTAGGTTGTAAAAGCCATGCACGTACTGAAACTAGAACGAAAACATTTCTTTTTTGGTGAACAAATTAAAAAGTGAAGTAACAGACTCTACCTTTTCGCTTCTTGCAGCTATTCCAAAGTGAGAGCGATTTACAAAAAAAATTAATTAGAAGAAAACGCGTCTTCTTCTGATTGGTTGTTCGAGATGAGATAGAAAAGATTAAAATACATTTCGAAATAGAAATAAACTCGTACATACATCTTATGTATGCCATCGCATTCTGTCCCCGGTTCGTGTACCATACTTTTTAGGCTGTGAAACCCATACACGAACTGAAACTAGAACGAAACCATATTTTTCGTAAAAAAATTAAAAAGTGAAGTAAAGACTTCATCTTTTCGCTCCTTGCAGCTAATCCAGAGTGAGAACGATTTACAAAAAAAAAAAAAAAATTAAAAAAACGCGTTTCCTTCTGATTGGTTGTTCAAGCTGAGATAGAAAAGATTAAAATACATTCCGGAAATATTATTATTAGGAAGGATTAATAAAATACATTTCGAAATAGAAAGAAACACGTACGTTTTATGTATACCATCGCGTTCTGTCTCCGGTTCGTGCACCGTACATTTCTGTCTTATAATTAAATAAGTGTCGTAAAATTGAGTTTCTATGATTATTTGTTTTTTTTGCGCCTTAATAAACAAATGAAAAACGCAAGAAAGTCGGTTTCATTAGTTTTTATAAAAAAAGAAAAACTTTCATTCTTTTTGTTTCTGAGAGAGCAAGAGAAAATGCAAGGACATTCTATTTTCGTTTGGCTTTTGCTTCTTGTTTTAATTAACACCGTTCGTCTTTTGTTTCCTTTTTTAATTAATACCATCAAAACTCTTCTTCATTTTGGCAATCACTTTCTCTTTCCCTTTTTTTTTGGTGAGAATTTTGTTTTGTTCTTCTTCATTTTGGCAATCCCTTTCTCTTTCCCTTTTTTTGTGAGAATTTTGTTTTGTATTTGTTTTGACTTTCAATTTGTCCCTCTTCCTAAATTGATGTGATTTAAATTCGTCATAATCTTTTAGCCTTTTGTTTTTTACTTTCTTTTTGTTTTTAATAAACCGATAAGTAAGGACGATTAAAAAAAGCGTCTTCTTCTGATTGATTGTTCGAGATGAGATAGAAAAGATTAAAATACATTCCGAAACAGAAAGGAACGCTTACTGTTTTATGTACACCATCGCATTCTGTCTCCGGTTCGTGTATCATACCTTTTAAGTTGTAAAAGCCATACACGAACCGAAACTAGAACGAAAACATTTCTCTTTTGGTGAACAAATTAAAAAGTGAAGTAGCAGACTCCATCTTTTCGCTTCTTTCAGTTAATCCAAAGTGAAAACTATTTACAAAAAAAAAATAATTAAAAAAGACGCGACTTCTTCTGACTGGTTGCTCGAGATGAGATGGAATAGATTAAAATACATTCTGAAATAGAAAGGAACACATATTGTTTTATGTACACCATCACATTCTGTCTCCGGTTCGTGTACCATACCTTTTAGGCTGCAAAAGCCATGCACGAACTGAACCTAGAACGAAAAAAATTTTTTTTTGGTAAGTGAAGTCACAGACTCGGTTTAATTTTGAAACGGACGTCGACGTTTTCAATTTGGCGTTCTGATCTAATTCTCACCCCCGCTGGAGGGAGGCGGGGCGTTCGAAACACGAAACAAAAGACGAAAAACGGTCCCGTCGTCGCGTGACGTCCGTCATTACGCGCGATCGCTTAAAATTCGAGGAGGACGAACGATCAAACCGCTACGCGGAATTATTATCCGCCCCCTCCGAGGCCCGTTTTTTACCGAAACGTCGCGTCGTACCGTGCGCTGCATATTTAACGTCGTCTTTTGTCCGCGGCGGGTAATTACGGCGTCCGCGACCGTGTAATCAGCGAAAGAGGACTCTGATCGCCCCGTCGCAATTTCTCTTCTTATTGTGTCATTAAGCAATTAGGGCAGAAATATTTGATGAGGAGGCCGACCGGCGACATCTGTCTTTTAATTCGTACGTATCCGGAAAGTGTGTCGTCGGTCACGGCCCGCTGCCACTTAATTATTCATCTATGTACTTCGCCACCGCCACTGTTAACAAACGACTGTTCTGATCTTGTATGTGGTACAGTATTTGAAACGACCGCGACGATTAGAAAAAAGAGATCATTGCGCCAAATTTAATACAGCCAAAACTCAATGGGTGGCGGTGCTTATGTTTAAAGTACGAATTTGTTTCTCCATCTTCATAAATTAAAGTGCAGGTGGAAACTTGAATCTTGTTCAAAGAGAGGATTAATCGTAGATAAATCTCAAAAGATGGCGCTGTATTTGTTTAAAATATCCAATTCTTTTCTTTCCTTTTTTTTTTGAGTTGGAAGATGATGGCTTGTCTTGTATGGAAGAGTAATCGAATGGTTTCGTGCCGGCCATATTTGCAGGGACCCCATTGTGTCGTATTAGTGAGCGGGGGATGCTTCGATGGGTGCGTGAAGGGTAAACGCAAAAATGGCGCGATTGATAGGGAAGGGTTTTAAAGAGTTGGCAGAATTGAGAAAGTCGATCGTCGTCGTCAACTGTTACGGTGATAATTTGGCAAAAAGTTTGCAATATTACGGCCAAGTAAAAATTTAATTTCGAAACAAAAAAAAGACAGAACAAAACAATCTAGATTTTAACATGATCTAAGGCAGGCGTTTCGTCTTTCATTTGTTTCCCTGAAATTTTCTTTTTAAATTACCGTTTTAATTCTGAAATACTTTAATCAGTTCGGTGGTCAGAAATTAAATTAAAAAAAAGCAAAAAGTAGAAACAGATGCAAGACGAATTAAAGTCCGTATCAAGCAGTCTTTTGTTTTTTCTTTTTTGATCGAATTCGTCTATTTATTTTTAAATTTGAAACAGAGATTTATGCCCTCCCAAAAACAAGAGGCGCTTAATTAAAAGAAAAAAGAAAAACAAAATCAAAAGATGATTTACTGCAATTTCGACTTTTGATTTTAATATACCGGGGTTTAGTGCATCGATCGTCTCTTGTTTATTCTTTTTGTCATCAAATAAAAATTTAATTTCGAAACAAAAAAAAAGAAACAAAGCAAATGTAAAACAAAGTACAAATTTTGTAACAATGAAATTTTATAACTGAGTCTGATAGTCTTTTGTGTTTCTTTTTTTTTTTAATCGGAGTTCCCATTTTTAATTTTAAAATTATATTTAATTTAATTTTTTTCGGATTTAAATATAAACTGAAATGGGTGTCACCTCTTTCATTTGTTCCTTTCTTTTTGAAAAAAATAAATCAATAAATAAATAAAACAGAAACAAGACAAATAACGTCCGTATCAAGTAGATCGTCTCTGGCTTTTCCTTTCTTAATCGAATTTGTCCATATAATGATTTATTGATTTGAAATGCTAATTTTAAGAATCACAAAAATAAGAAGAGGTTATAAAACATAAAGAAAAGACGATCTGCTATAATTTCGTCTTTTAAATCACAAGGTTTGGTACATTTACAGCACATTTATGATCATCGATCTTTTTATCAAGTAAACATTTAATTTCGCAACAAAAATAATTTAAATATAATCTGAAATAGATAATAAATCGGAGCTCGCTGTTTTAATTTTTTCAAATAACATTTTAATTTTTTCGTTGTCACGTACGCCAGCTAATCGTCATCCGCATTAAACGACTAATAAGAAGATGCAAATAATCACGTGATTACATCCCACTGTTAACATATCCAATGGTAATTTTTTCTAACGAGTTAATAATTTAATCATTTTTAAATTGTAGAAAACTTTCCATTGCGATTTTATTATAATTTTACACAATATGTAGAACTTTATACAACAAAGTATTGAAACTTTATCTTCACACTTGCAAGAATTTATTGTAGTACAAAAGTCAAGTAACTTTTTACTCCAAAATGGAGCAATAATTTTGTTACAAACAAATGTAAACTTTTTTAAGATAATGCTGGAAATATGTCTGAATTTTTTAAAAAATTTTCTACAATTATTGTGTTAATAATTTCTCCACCTATGAAATTTCACTTTGTCATTTTTCTATGTGTATCAAGTAATATTTGGTTGTCTCTTTCTTTTAAATCGAATTCGTCCATTTAATTTTAAATTTGAATGAAATGTTAATTTTAAAATGTGGGCTTGAGGTTTCGCAAGAAATAAGAGATAATTTAAAAAAGAGAAGACAACGCATACAATTCCGCCTTTTGAAGTTGAAATCTGACGTGTGTACTTAATCGTATTTATAATTTGCGCCGATCGTCTTTTGTTTATACTTTTTAAGACAACCTACAAGGCAGAAAGCTAATTTTTACTATTTTAATTAATTAATTACGACTAAGCACGAGGAAAACTTGGAAAAAACGACAATCGAGTAGAGTCCTGACAATTTTGAAATTGCCATCATGAACATAAACATCTCCGATCATTTTGGGTAAAGTAACGAGCGTCTAAATAAAAACCTGGTCAAGTGGGTTGTGATCGAGAATTTATCCATTGCATTTACATAGCAGAATTACTAAATGTAGCCTACTTGACCAGGTTTTTATTTTTGATTTGCTTCTAACAAACTTCACTTAAATGTTGCGAAAACTCTCTTTAAATAAAGTAAACTACTTTTGTCCTAATTCGGTAAAGATTTTAGGTGTTCATCTGTATCCAAAGTTACAATGGAATTCACACATTAACGATTATCTGGTAAATTATGCAGTAATATTTTCCTACTTCGAAACCTTGCCGACAAGGTCTCTACACTGAGAAAAATATTCACTGTTCTTTATGAAAATTTCCATAAACATTATGAAAAATTTCTATAAAATGAGGGACAAAATAACTGTTTTCTTACAACTAATAAAACGTTTATTCTGAATCACTTTATTTGTTATTATAGAAAGATACTTATATCGACAAGAAGACGGATATCTGGATAAGATGTCTGAATGTATTTACGTCTAAAAGATTATTTCATTTAACTTTCCTTACAATGCTGCGTAAAAATGATGTCATCGGAACACGAAAAGACGCAAATCGTAGAAATGTCGACTGTGAAACTAAACGTTCCTTATAAAAAAATCCGAATGAAAACGAAGCAGTCTCGCATGCATTTGGTGACAAAGCTTCTTTATTAAAGATTTATTAGCTACAAATAAACTTGCATTTGCTAATATAAGAGAAAAATTATATATTTGTGCCCATAACACTAAATGATTTGAATATTAGTTATTATAACATGAATATTTTCAGTAAAAAGTCTTTCCATTTCTGTTAATATATATTGTTCTTAGTGTAAGCATTTATTTGTTGTAGTTAAACTTTTGCCATACGTAAACTTATTGGTACATAAAAGTTAAAGACTCCTATCAAAAATACGCATTTATTTGCTAGAGATAAACAGTTAATTGTTTGCAATTTACCAGTAATTTATCCATTAACAAAACGAGATCAAATAAACTGTTATTTTGTCCCATTTTTCTCAGTGTAGACAAACATTACTAACAGCTTATTATGCACTTTTTCATTCATTAATATCGTATGCTATCTGATCTGGGGACATTGTCCTGGAGCTAATCGAGTTTTTGCTCTTCAAAGAAAGACTATTACGGCCGTATTCACCATTCACAAATTAACAGTCAGCTTACTAAGGTACCGTTAAAATTTAAATCTCTGTTAAGTCAAAAGTAAATTTAATTTACATTAACTATATTTCTTGTGCTACACAATTATAACAATGCGATAAATTTTATTAACTGCCAAATAATGCATAATTAACTTAAAAGAGTGAGTTTGACACAACATTAACAGCTGTTAACAGCTTAACTGACCTTTAAACATGTAACCCAGGAATGGTGAAAACGGCCATTAGAGTACCTAATAGGAAATCTGGGTTCCAGAGACGACTGTAGGTAGAAATTTCGTGAATTTCAAATCTTGACTTTTCCATCTGTTTTTATATTGCAATGCCTGCTATTTGCTCTTTGTCACCTCAATACTCTTGTACTTCGTGAAGATGTTCACTCCTACAATACTAGACATAGTAAAAATTTACGTCCTCAAGTTTTCAGGTTGAGTAAATCGAAAAACGGACCAAATAATATTTATGTATTAAACTTTATAATCGACTGCCAATAATAGTACGAAAGTGGTCGCTCCAAACATTTAAATTGAAATTAGTGTCGCTCTTAAAAGACAATGCAATTCTTTTTATTCGATTGACGAAATTTTGAATTTTTGAAACACGCAAGCTTTTCCGTAAACATATCGGAGAATACCCTATTACCTCTCTTTTTGGTTAACACCTATTATACTAATATTATAATATTATAACATAACATAATATAATATATTTATTACACCTATTATACTGTTATAATATACATTATGTATTTATGCTGTGTGGTATTTCTTGCTAATGTTTGGCTTTGACTTAACTTTTGTAAAACACTTTTTTGTTATTTACAACAATATTGATTTGACTTTTGTAAAACACTTTTTTGTTATTTACATCAATAAAATACTTACTTACGTACTTACTTACTTAATTAATAGATTTCAATTTTTTCTTGTTTCTTAAATCACATTAAGTAAAAAAATCTTATATTTTAATCGTCAAGTCGACTGACAGCTGATTTTTTTTTGCAATTATGACATCTGTCAAAGTTTTCTAAAAGATTATCGATGACGTCAGTCTAATTAATCGCAATAACATATTTTTTTATATAATTGACAAGCACACTCACAGTTCATTTTGTACAATTGTGACTAATTAATCATGTTAATAAAAAAACTTAATGTCGATTGTCAAACTGACTGACATCTGATTTTTTTTTGCAATTCGACAGCCGTCAAAGTATTAATAAAGTTTTCTAGAAGAGCGTCGACGACGTCATTCTAATTAATCACATTAATTAAAAAATCTTATATTTTAATTGTCAAGCCGATTGACAGCTGATTTTTTTTTGCTGCAATTATGTCAGCTGTCAAAGTTTTCTAGTAGATTATTGATGACGTCAGTCTAATTAATCGCAATATTAATTTTTTTTTATATAATTGGCAAGCTGAATGACAGCTCATTTTTGACAATTGTGACAGCTGTCAAAGTTTTAATAACGTTTTCTACTAAACTGCTGATGACATAATAATCAATCATGTTAATAAAAAACTTAACATTGATTGTCAAACTGACTGACATCTCATTTTTTTTCATTTCGACAGCTGTCAAAGTATTACTAAAGTTTTCTAGAAGATTGTCGGCGATGTCATTCTATCAATCACGTTAATTAAAAAAAATTATATTTTAATTGTCAAGTCGATTGACAACTGATTTTTTTTGCAATTATGACAGCTGCCAAAGTTTTAATAAAGTTTTGTAGAAGATTA
Source organism: Dorcus hopei (assembly GCA_033060865.1). Classification (NCBI taxonomy): domain Eukaryota; kingdom Metazoa; phylum Arthropoda; class Insecta; order Coleoptera; family Lucanidae; genus Dorcus; species Dorcus hopei. The sequence goes on from CM065420.1 coordinate 2,814,356, forward strand.
TTGATGACAGTCTAATTAATCCCAGTAATATTATATTAAAATATAATTGGCAAGCTGACTGATGGGCTAATTTTTGACAATTGTGATAGCTGTCAAAGTTTTAATAAAGTTTGCTACTAATCTGCCGACGACATACTAATTAGTAATGTCATAAAAAAAAACTAAGTGTTGATTGTCAAACTGACTGATATCTGATTTTTTTTTCAATTCGACAGCTGTCAAAGTATTAATAAAGTTTTCTACTAAACTGCTGATGGCGTTCTAATTAATTACATTTATAAAAAGTCTTAAACTTTAATTGTCAAGTCGACTGACGGCTCATTTTTTTGGTAATTATGGCAGCTGTCAAAGTTTCAATAAAGTTCTCTAGTAGATTATTGATGACGTCGTTCTTATTAATCGCATTAATCAAAATTGTCAAGCTGACTGACGGTCCTTTTTTTTGTCAAAAATCATTTTGGACATTTATGACAGCTGTCAAAGATTTAATAAAGTTTTCTAGTAGCCTTGATGACGTCATTTCAATAAATAATATTAATTTTAAGTAATTTATATTTTAACTGACCGATATGATTTTTTTCATACTTTGACAGCTGTCAAAGTTTTATGTTTCCTAGTATAATACCGACGACGTCTTTCTAATTCATTGCGTTAATAAAAAACTTAATGTTAATTGTCAAACTGACTGACATCTGATTTTTTCAATTCGACAGCTGTCAAAGTTTCAATAAAGTTCTCTAGAAGATTGTCGGTGACGTCATTCTAATTAATCACATTAATAAAAAATCTTATATTTTAATTGTCAAGCCGATTGACAGCTGATTTTTTTTTGCTGCAATTATGTCAGCTGTCAAAGTTTTCTAGTAGATTATTGATGACGTCAGTCTAATTAATCGCAATATTAATTTTTTTTTATATAATTGGCAAGCTGAATGACAGCTCATTTTTGACAATTGTGACAGCTGTCAAAGTTTTAATAACGTTTTCTACTAAACTGCTGATGACATAATAATCAATCATGTTAATAAAAAACTTAACATTGATTGTCAAACTGACTGACATCTCATTTTTTTTCATTTCGACAGCTGTCAAAGTATTACTAAAGTTTTCTAGAAGATTGTCGGCGATGTCATTCTATCAATCACGTTAATTAAAAAAAATTATATTTTAATTGTCAAGTCGATTGACAACTGATTTTTTTTGCAATTATGACAGCTGCCAAAGTTTTAATAAAGTTTTGTAGAAGATTATTGATGACAGTCTAATTAATCCCAGTAATATTATATTAAAATATAATTGGCAAGCTGACTGATGGGCTAATTTTTGACAATTGTGATAGCTGTCAAAGTTTTAATAAAGTTTGCTACTAATCTGCCGACGACATACTAATTAGTAATGTCATAAAAAAAAACTAAGTGTTGATTGTCAAACTGACTGATATCTGATTTTTTTTTCAATTCGACAGCTGTCAAAGTATTAATAAAGTTTTCTACTAAACTGCTGATGGCGTTCTAATTAATTACATTTATAAAAAGTCTTAAACTTTAATTGTCAAGTCGACTGACGGCTCATTTTTTTGGTAATTATGGCAGCTGTCAAAGTTTCAATAAAGTTCTCTAGTAGATTATTGATGACGTCGTTCTTATTAATCGCGTTAATCAAAATTGTCAAGCTGACTGACGGTCCTTTTTTTTGTCAAAAATCATTTTGGACATTTATGACAGCTGTCAAAGATTTAATAAAGTTTTCTAGTAGCCTTGATGACGTCATTTCAATAAATAATATTAATTTTAAGTAATTTATATTTTAACTGACCGATATGATTTTTTTCATACTTTGACAGCTGTCAAAGTTTTATGTTTCCTAGTATAATACCGACGACGTCTTTCTAATTCATTGCGTTAATAAAAAACTTAATGTTAATTGTCAAACTGACTGACATCTGATTTTTTCAATTCGACAGCTGTCAAAGTTTCAATAAAGTTCTCTAGAAGATTGTCGGTGACGTCATTCTAATTAATCACATTAATAAAAAATCTTATATTTTAATTGTCAAGTCGATTGACAGCTGTTTTTTTTGTAATTATGTCAGCTGTCAAAGTTTTCTAGAAGATCATTGATGACGTCAGTCTAATTAATCATTTTTGACAACTATGACAGCTGTCAAAGTTTTAATAAAGTTTTCTACTAAACTGCCGATGATATACTAACTAATCATATTAATAAAAAAACTAAATGTTAATTGTCAAACTGACTGACATCTGATTTTTTCTTCAATTCGACAGCTGTTAAAGTATTAATAAAGTCTTTTAGAAGACTGTCGGCGACGTCATTCACATTAAATACATTAATTAAAAAATTTTATATTTTAATTGTCAAATCGATTGACAGCTGTTTTTTTTTGCGATTATGACAGCTGTCAAAGTTTAATAAAGTTTCGTAGAAGATTATTGATGACGCAGTCTAATTAATCGCAATAACATTTTTTTTAAATATAATTGCCAAGCTAACTGACGGGCTCATTTTTGACAATTGTGACAGCTGTCAAAGTTTTAATAAAGTTTTCTACTAAACTGCCAATGATATATATACTAACTAATCATATTAATAAAAAAAACTAAATGTTAATTGTCAAACTGACTGACATCTGATTTTTTTCTTCAATTCGACAGCTGTCAAAGTATTACTAAAGTTTTCTAGAAGACTGTCGGCGACGTCATTCTATTTAATCACATTAATTAAAAAATCTCATATTTTAATTATCAAGTCGATTGACGACTGATATTTTTTGCAATTATGACAGCTGTCAAAGTTTTCTAGAGGATTATTGATGACGTCAGTCTAATTGATCGCGATAATAATTTTTTTTATACATATAATCGGCAAGCGGAGTGACGGGCTCATTTTTGACAATTATGACAGCTGCTAAAGGTTTAATAAAGTTTTCTACTAAACTGTCGATGACGTTCTAATTAATTATATTTATAAAAAATCTTACATTTTAACTGTCAAGTCGACTGACGGCTCATTTTCTTGGTAATTATGGCAGCTGTCAAAGTTTCAATAAAGTTCTCTAGTAGATTATTGATGACGTCGTTCTTATTAATCGCATTAATCAAACTTGTCAAGTTGACTGACAGTCCATTTTTTTTGTCAAAAATCATTTTGGACATTTACGACAGCTGTCAAAGATTTCTAGTAGCCTTGATGACGTCATTTCAATAAATAATATTAATTTTAATTAATTTATATTTTAACTGACCGATATGATTTTTTTGATACGTTGACAGCTGTCAAAGTTTTATGTTTTCTAGTAGAATGCCGGCGACGTCGTTCTAATTAATCACATTAATTAAAAAGTCTTATATGTAATTCTCAATTCGACTGACCCCTCATTTTGTTTGGTAATTATGGCAGCTGTCAAAGTTTTAATAAAGTTCTCCAGTAGATTATTGATGATGTCATTCTAATTAATCGCATTAATCAAAATTGTCAAACTGACTGACAGAACATATTTTTTGTCAAAAACAATTTTGGACAATTATGACGGCTGTCAAAGATTTAATATAATTTTCTAGTAGACTTGATGATGTCATTTCATTGAATAATATTTATTTTGAGTAACTTATATTTTAACTGATTGATATGATTTCTTTGATACTTTGACAGCTGTCAAAGTTTTATGTTTTCTAGTAGAATACCGACGATGTCTTTCTAATTCATTGCGTTAATAAAAAACTTAATGTTAATTGTCAAACTGACTGACATCTGATTTTTTCAATTCGACAGCTGTCAAAGTTTCAATAAAGTTTTCTAGAAGACTGTCCGCGACGTCGTTGTAATTAATCACATTAATTAAAAAATGACATGATTTTTTTTATCCATAATTAAAGCTGGTTCTTGTCCGATGAAAATTGTATCACAGAATTGTGATATGATTTTTTTTGATACTTTGACAGCTGTCAAAGTTTTAGGTTTTTTGGTAGGTTCTCTTCAAGAGCTAACTCGCACTGTGCGAGTCTTTCGTTTAGTTATTTTTTTTTAATTTGCGATTTTTTTGGTGGATGCGCGGCACCGACTTCAAATTTTCGACGTTAAACAAAAACGGCGAAGTTTTTTTCTTTTGTTTTTATTTTGGTGACGTGTGCGAAGCATCGGGAAAAGCCAAAGCCCACTTATTGGATGACATTTGCAAGTTCCAAAAAAAATCGTTTCGATAAGTATCGAAGGCGTTCGTGGGTGATTTTTGTGTGAGGCAAAAGGGAAGAACACTTTCCTCTCCGCCGAAAACCCGCCCCCGAACTAAAACACTTAATTACATCCCCCTAACAAAACATGCCCCCGGTCTGGCTGGCAATAATAACTTTCTCAATTAATGATCTCAGTCAATCTTAGCTTTCAGTTTGTCTTGGGGCTTAGAATTTGACAAAATCCCGGAGAGCGCCGGCATAATGGGTAAGAAGGCCGCGCAACGAGTGCGGGGGGGTGGCGGCGGCGGCGGCCCGAGATGGAACACGGGAAGCGAAACAAAGGCTCCCCGTAAATAGAATGCGGGCTCTCATTGGCTCCCGGTAATAACGCCAAGACATCGCCAGAAGATGGATGAATTAATGAGGTACACTCCGTCTAACAGAAACTTGCGTCTTACGTCAAATGTGACAGCTAACGAACACCGCAAGATATTAATGCTGCTCGGGGCCCCGGCGCACCCCCCCAAACCACCCCTCTTTAGTTTCAACAGGAACCAAAAACGACGCCGCACCGCAAAGAAATCATCACTTTCAAACTCAAACTCACTTACGGGGTGGTTTGCCTTTACACCTTTCTTTTTTTTTAAATTATATCTTCTCGTGCTTCATCAACCCTTCATACCTAAAACACCCCGAGCCTGATTTTTTTTTTCTTTCGCGCTCAGTAAAAACGAAACGTTTTCGGTGGATGCGCCGGGGTTGATTTATTTTTGGGGCGCGTGTTTAAGAGGGGCCGCTCTTGCGTCATAGCCACCCCGACTACCCCGGCAGACTTTGAGTTTCATCTTACAGTCGAGAGAATTGCAAATTTCTATCATGCAAGATTTAACCAGACTAGAACCCTCTCTTATAAGATCCAAGATGGCGTTTACTTGACAGCCAACTAAAGCATCGGCGTGTTTTCCACCCCGGGCTCCCGGTACAAATGAGATGCGGTCGCCGCAGAATCCCTAATGAAAATTCGAGGGCGCCCCCGAAACAAAATCGCCCTCGATAAGATCGATGCGCACCTGAACGACTCCTTTTCTTTTTTTTTTCGGAACGTGGCGGTGAGAGTCACCCTCGATAGTTTTCTTTATCAGTAAATCGGAAGGGTTGAAAAAATCATCGTGAACAGACTCTGTTTTATGAACAACTTTGTAGTGAACAGATTTGGGGGAATCTCTGATACTGTCGCGAAATTAAAAAAAAATTAAAACGCCTTGAATCAAACTCGAAACACGAACGTAGTTGATGTAACATAAACGAATTGGCAATCAAATTTTGAATTACTTGCTTATTGAATGGCTCGGGGGAATTCCCCAAGGAGACGTGGCGAACAAAATTGCTTCAAAGGAAAAAAAAATTAAAATCGATTTGCTTTCAACCCAAAACAGTCTCTGAACTACTTTTCTGGTAATAAGTCAGATTATATCTTGGGGGAATTCCCCTAACAAAACTATTTAGAATATAAAAAAGATTGAACCGTTTTGAAGTCGACTAGAACGAAAAGATTCTGAGGCGAGTGGAAAAGAAATCGATTTTGTTTGTAAGCAAGTCAATATTGATTAACTTGGGGGAATTCCAGTCAACAAAAAGATTGCATTATTTAAAAAAAAAGCTATGTACTTCCGGGTAAATCAGAATCAGAAGAGTTGAGAAAATTCATCGCGAACAGATCCTGTTTTGTGAACAACTTTGTATTGAACAGATTCGTAAGTTTTGGGGGAATCTCTGAAACTGTCACGAAAGTAAAAAAAAATTAAAGCGTCTTGAATCAAACTCAAAACACGAACGTAGTTGATGTAACATAAACGAATTGGTCATCAAATGTTGAATTACTTGCTTATTGAATGGCTCGGGGGAATTCCCCAAGGAGACGTGGCGAACAAAATTGTTTCATCAGGAGAAAAAAAATTAAAATCGATTTGCTTTCAACCCAAAACAGTCTCTGAACTATTTTTTCTGGTAATAAGTCAGATTATATCTTGGGGGAATTCCCCTAACGAAACTGTTTAGAATATAAAAAAGATTGAACCGTTTTGAAGTCGACTAGAACGAAAAGATTCTGAGGCGAGTGGAAAAGAAATCGATTTTGTTTGTAAGCAAGTCAATATTGATTAACTTGGGGGAATTCCAGTCAACAAAAAGATTGCATTATTTAAAAAAAAGCTATGTACTTCCGGGTAAATCAGAATCAGAAGAGTTGAGAAAATTCATCGTGAACAGATCCTGTTTTGTGAACAACTTTGTATCGAACAGATTCGTAAGTTTTGGGGGAATCTCTGAAACTGTCACGAAAGTAAAAAAAAATTAAAACGCCTTGAATCAAACTCAAAACACGAACGTTGTTGATATAATATAAACGAATTAGCAATCAGATTTTGAATTACCTACTTGCTTAGTTAATGTCTTGGGGGAATTCCTCAAGGAGACGTAGCGAACAACATTGCTTCAACAGGAAAAAAAAAATTAAAATCGATTTGCTTTCAACCCCAAACAGTCTCTGAACTAATTTTCTGGTAATAAGTCAGATTACGTCTTGGGGGAATTCCCCTAACAAAACTGTTTAGGATAAAAAAAAAAGATTGAACCGTTCTGAACCTAACTAGGACGAAAAGATTCTGAGGCGAGTGGAAAAGAAATCAATTTTGTTTGCAAGGAACTCACTATTGATTGGTTTGGGGGAATCCCAGTGAACAAAAAGATTTCGTTATTAGAAAAAAAAAAAAAAAACAGTGTACATCCGGGTTTTAAGATGAACGAATCAGCTTTATTTGTAAGTAGCTTGACACCTGACAATTTGTTAGCATTTTGGGGGAATCGCTGTGAACTGCCTTTGAATTCCCTGAAACTGCCGCGAACATAAAAAATTAGAACCGTTCTGAACTCGACTCAAAACTAGAACGAAAAGATTCTGAGGCGAGAGAATAAGAAATCAACTTTATTCGCAAACAAGTCAGTATTGAATAGTTTGGGGGAATTCGTCCATTTTGAATTTGTCTCCAACCAAGAACGTGAGGGCTTTAACAAAACAAACAAGACAAAAAAGGTGCCGACATGTCGATGACACCTATCAAATGAAAAAAACATTAAAAATCAAAGAACTGATATATTGATGGTGTCAGTAATACAAAAACCGCTTTGACACTTGAATCAATTGAAAATGCAGTCGGCGACATCTGCGAAGCAAAACTTAGAACAACTTCCAGTATCTGTCAGAGTATCAGTCAAAATATCTGTCAAAGTATCTGTCAAAGTACTTCTTAGAACAGTTTCTACGGCGATGACATCAACACAATTATTGAAGACGCTGGTGACATCTCCGTTATTAAAAAAAAAACATTCCAATTATTTACGATGGAGTCTATCAAAATGTTGCTGAAATTTGAAACAATTGAACGTCGATGATATTGTCTGTCAAAGAATTCAAGTTCGATAACAACATGTCTGTATCAAAATATTTGTTGATATCTGATGAATGTTGCCGAAATTTGAAACATTTGGACGTATCTGTCAAAACACTGCTGAGAAATCTGAAACAGTTGAACGTCGACGACGGCGTCTGTCAAAGTACCGCCGAAACTTGAAACAATTCAAGTTCGACGAGAAACAACACCAGTCGAAATGTTGTTCACACGTACCGATATCTGCAAGACAAATTTGAAGATATTGACATGTTGACGACATCTGTCAAACGAAAAATGTATTAAATCCGAACCAAGCGAAACAGTAAAAAAATCTCGACACTTGAAACAATTGAAAATTAACCGCCGTCGGCATCGAATCAATTGACATTTACAAAGCAAAAACGCTTGAAACAAAATTTGAATCAGTTCAAATACTCAGGACGATATCTGTCAAAGTATTACCGAAATCGAAACCAATTGACACGTAGGTGACATCTGTAAAACAAATTCGAAGCGGCTAATGTTGACGGCATCTGTCAAACAAAAAAATATTAAAAAATATTAAAATCCAAAACAAGTGAAACGTTGATGGTATCAGGAAAACAAAAATCTCGTCGGCACTTCAAACAACTGAAAATTAACTGCCGACGCGACGGCGACATCTGCGGAGGAAAACTTCAACGGCGCGGCGCTGGATTTCAAAACAAGAGAAAACTTACGACGACGTTGCCACATTTCGATGACAGCACCTGTCAAAATGTTGCTGAAATTTGAAACAAATGAACGTCGATGAGAACATCTGTCAAAGTATTGCCGAAATTTGACGCAATTCTAATAACACACGACAGCGAAATTTGAAACAGCCGAACGTCGGTGACAGTATCTGTCAAAATATTACGGAAATTGAAACATTGACGTCGACACTTGAAACAATTGAAAATTAACTGCCAACGCGACGGCGACATCTGCAAAGTAAAACTTGATATCAATTTCAACGGCGCGGCGCGGGCGGTGAATTTCAAGACAATAGAAAACTTACGACGACGTTGCCACATTTCCATGACAGCACCTGTCAAAATACTGCTGAAATTTGAAACAAATGAACGTCGACGAGAATACCTGCCTGTCAAAGTATTGCCGAAATTTGACGCAATTCTAATAACGCACGACAGCGAAATTTGAAACAGCCGAACGTCGGTGACGGTATCTGTCAAAATATTACTGAAATTGAAACATTGACGTCGACACTTAAAACAATTGAAAATTAATTGCCAATGTGACGGCGACATCTGCAAAGTAAAACTTGGATCAATTTCAACGGCGCGGCGCGGGCGGTGAATTTCAAGACAACAGAAAACTTATGACGACGTTGCCATATTTCCATGACAGCACCTGTCAAAATACTGCTGAAATTTTAAACAATTGAACGTCGATGAGGACATCTGTCAAAGTACTGCCGAAATTTGACGCAATTTTAATAACGCACGACAGCGAAACTTGAAACAGCCGAACGTCGGTGACAGTACCTGTCAAAATATTACCGAAATTGAAACAATTGTTCGTCGACGACAGAATTGCTTAAAATATCGGTAATACTGATGAAATTTGAAACAACTGAATTATCGCTGACAGCATCTGTTAAAGAACTGTCGAAATTTGAAAGAATTCAAATATTGTATGACAGCGCAATTTCAAACAATTGAACGTTAATCACAGTATTTGTCAAAGTGTTGCCTGAAATTTGAAACAACGACAACTTCTGTCAATATATTACTGACATTTGAACCAATTGATCGTCGATGACACCATTTGTCAAACTATTGTCGAAACTTGAAAGAATTCAACGTCGATCACAGCATCTGTCAAAGCGTTGACGAAATTGGAAACAACTGAAGTGTCTATGACAGCACCTGTCAAAATATTATTGAAACAATTGTTCGTCGACGACAGAATTGCTTAAAATATCGGTAAGATTGGTGAAATTTGAAACAACTGAATTATCGTTGACGGCATCTGTTAAAGAACTGTCGAAATTTGAAAGAATTCAAATATTATATGACAGCGAAATTTCAAGCAATTGAACGTCAGTGACAGATTCTGTCAAAGCTTAGCAGAAAGCAATTTGAAGAACCTAAACGAACTAAACTGATTTTTAAACGCGCCATCGGAAAATCGTCGTTATGCTTTTGTTTTCTTGTTCATTATCTTGTCAATTTTCTTTTGTTTTTGGCATTTTTAGTACAGCTTTCTTTTGTTTCTTTAAACTGTCACTGTTTTCCAAAGGTTAGCAGACAGTGACACGAAAAAATTAAACGAATCAACATAGCAGCTGATTTTTTTTAAACGCCCTATCGGAAAATCGTCGTTATTCTTTTGTTTTTCGTTCATTATCTCATGTTTTTGACGTTTTTATTACAGCTTGCTTTCGCCTTTTTTAAACTGTCTCTGTTTTCCGAAATCTTAGCAGAAAGCAACGTGAAACACTAAATGAATCATCAGAACAGTTCGTCGTTACTCTTTTGTTTTTCGTGCGATATCTCATTAATCTTTTTTGTTTTTGACAGCTTTCTTTTAACTGTCTTTGTTATCCTAAAGCTTAACAGAAGGCAACTTGAAAAAACTAAACGAATCAACAGAATAACTGATTTTTAAGCGCTCCATCGGAAAATTATCGTTATTCTTTTATGTTTTGTTCTTTATCTTCGTATTTCGATGATACTTTTTTTGTTTCTGTCCTCCCTCTTTTATTCTATCGAATTAATCTTCCGTTTGCTTCTGGTTATTTTTCAGTTTTCCAGAATATGATGATCATCGATCGTGTTTCGTTCATCTAATTTTTGTATTTGGTTGTTGTTTGTTTTAGTTTTCTTTTGTTTTTCGAATCGAACCAATTCTCAAGTTTCAAATGCAAATGTCTTGAAAAAAAAACGAACCAATTCTCAAATTTAAAATGCAATGTCTTGAAAAAAAAAACAAACAAACAAAATTGATTGTTTGTTATGTGGCGACTTCTGTGCATCTGTTTGATGCTTTTTTCTTCATTTTGTTTATATTTTCTGAAATTATTCCTCTTTCGTTCATAAACGTGATGGTCGTCATTTGTTTTACTGTCTTTTTTTTCGTAAAATTTATGATCGCAACGCTACCCAATTTGTTAGCATTTTGGGGGAATCCCTGCGAACAAAACTGCTACGAACATAAAAAATTGGAACCGCTTTGAACTCGACTCAAAACTAGAACGAAAAGATTCTGAGACGAGAGAATAAGAAATCAATTTTATTGGCAAATAAGTCAGTATTGATTAGTTTGGGGGAATCCCAGTGAACAAAAATTCTTCTATTAATAAAAGGAAAAAAAACTGTCATGCATTTTGATTTCGTCGCCATCAAGAACGTCAGGGCTTTATGGCGGACGAATCAGCTATATTTATAAACAACTTGATGCTACTCAGTTTGTTAGCATTTTGGGGGAATCCCAGTGAACAAAAATTCTTCTATTAATAAAAAAAAACTACGTCCATTTTAAATTTGTTTCCAACCAAGAACGCAAGGGCTTTGGGACGAACCGAATGAGCTTTATTTATAAACGATTTGACGCTACTCCGTTTGTTAGACTTTTGGGGGAATCCCTGTGAATGAAACTGCTACGAATATAAAAAATTAGAACCGTCTTGAAGTCGACTCAGAACTAGAACGAAAAGATTCTGAAACGAGAGAATAAGAACTCAACTTTATTGGCAAACAAATCAGTATTGATTAGTTTGGAGGAATCCCAGGGAACAAAAATTCTTCTATTAATAAAAAAAAAACTGCATCCATTTTGAATTGGTCTCCAATCAAGTACGTAAGGGCTTTTTGACGAAGGAATCACCTTTATTTATAAGTAACTTGACGCTACTCATTTTGTTAGCATTTTGGGGGAATCCCTGAAAGAGAATTCCTTCGGATGTGAAAAAAAATTAGAACCGTTTTGAACCTGACTCAAAATTAAAACGAAAATATTCTCAGCCTAGCAAATATGACATCAACTTTGTTTGTACAAAAGGCAGTTTTTGTTGAAGTCTTGGGAGAATCCTAGTGAACAAAAATACTTCCACCAATAACAAAAAAAGAAAACATATTAATTTTGAATCCAACTCAGTTTGTCAGCATTTTGGGGCGTTCCCGTTTTAAACTGTTTCCAATAAAAAAAAATTGGATTGTTAAAACCAAATGAGGAATTTCGATTAAAAAAAAAAAACACACATGAAACAAAAGACGGTTTCACGCAGATTTCAAATTCGACATGTGCTTTCTTTAACTTCTGGCGTGTTAGAGAAAACTCTGGCAAATGTTTCTTTTTTTTAAGAAAGACTAAGACGTTAAAGAAAGAAGAACTAACGAAAGGAAAAGTTGCAGTCAAAACAAACTGAAACAACGAAAAGTAAAATCTCCAGAAAATAAAACAACTGTCGCTCAGTTTTTTTCCCTGAGAGATTGAAGATAGAAGCAGAAGAAAACGAAAGGCGAAAGGAAAAGTTCCTGTCGGAACAAGCGCAATCAGGTCGCGACATTTCACTAAAAAAATAAAAAAGAGAACTTAAACTTTCAAAAAAAAAAGACTGACTTCCAAACTCTTTTTCTGAGAGACTGACGCAAGGAAGAAAGAAAAAAGTGCTGTTAAAATTCTTTTGACTAAAAAAAATTAGAAAGAGTATTAAAGTTTAGAAAAAAGAATGAAGGATAATAATGAAATATGTATCTACCTTCAATTTTTTTTTTTTAAGTTTGAAGTAGCAAGAAAAGAAAAAAACAATAGAAGATCGCGTTTTGAAATCTACCCTTTTTCTTTTGAGCGCGCGTGAGTCGAGGCAACGGATCAATAGGGGAGTTCATTCGGAGCTACCAACCGCCTCTGCTTTCGCCGAAGGGAAACTGTTCGTAATCGCGAACTTCGGCCCTTTCCACCCTTATCCTGTGTGACTTGCCGAAATGTAGATGGCGCTCGTGATTCTACATCGCACAAAATCGTCTGAATTCTAATAAACCTACGTGAATTGAATCAGAAGTAAAAAAATCGGGCCGCTTTAAAAACAACGAAACTTTCAGTCGAATTTAAAAGACGGAATCTGATAGGTTTCTTAAACTAACATGACGGAAGAACAAAAAATCAATCAATCAATAATAGACTGAGTTCCCTACTTTTATTAAAGAAATAGGTGAGGTAGACGAAATGTAGACAAGAGGAAGATCTGGCAGCTTTTCCTTAAATAAACAATTCTCTGTAAGGTAAATAAACAGACAAACAGAGATTAGTCGACAAATAAATAAAATCAGTCGATCGCTCGCATAGAAGGGGACAGGTAATGTCGCCACCAGTAAGTATTTTAATCCTTTGTCCTGTTTCTCTGATCTTAATCCTACGGGTAATTTCGCCACCAATATTTTCGATGTATTTTAATGAGGGTGCTAATGATTCAGAGGTAAAACAAACTTTCGTTGGTTATTATTTCACTCAGTATTAGTAGTGAGTAGTGAGCATTCCAATATGGATGGAAGTCGACTGCTGAAAGTTTGTGGAAGTGTTGCAATCGAATGTGCAAATGTACAGTTGAATGAAGAAAAAAAGTTCTTTCGAAATTTATTACAGTAATTATACCGTTGCATTTAAAAAACAAAAGTTGACAGTTGTCATGCAGCTGTCTTAAATGTATTAAAGACCGAAGATATGGTAGAGGTATTGTAGAGTTTTTTCTGTCATTTCATTTGATTATTTTACCGCTCGAATATGACAATAAACACCAACGCAATTCGCGTAGGCGTTTCTTTGGATTCAGCCTGTATATCAACTCTCCAGCCAACCATCCTGCACTGCGGCCTCAGCAGTAGAGATCAATTCTTAGAAATGCAGTGGCGAAATTACCGGTAGAAATACCATGCCTTTAAACGTTGGTGGCGAATTTACCAGTAGGTTTATTGCATTGATGAGGTTTGGTGGCGAAATTACCAACACCCGCATAGAAATAGATAAAGTAAAAAAAAGAATAACAAATGGACTATCTCTGTCTGTTTGAAAGAGAATCAGGCAAAGAGTTAAGCAAAACCAAACAGACATAAGGCAACAATTGGTAGACAGAGAAATTGATAATGAATAATAATACTGATTTGATAAATGGACAGAAATAGATATATAATAGACAAAATAGATACACAGATATCTTCAGATGATTATAATAGACAGTCAAAAGACAATACAGAAGTAGATAGATATCTTCATCTACTTGACAATATCTTTCTCCTTCTTTTCCTCCATGTCTATGTAATGACCTGCATTCGTCCGTTTCTTTTACAGATAGACATAGAGACTTGCACAAGAATAAAATAAATAATTTATCAGCTAAAAGGCCCAGAGCGGTACGCACATGGAGAAAGGCAAAGAGAGAAGCTCCACAGCACTCACAATTTTTTGTAATATTGTGCTTTTAGGTACACCAATAAAATACTTACTTACTTGTTGCAGGCAAGCAATTGGATAGGCAGCTACAGACGGCAGATGAAAAAGATAGACAACTAACCTCGATACGAATAGCAACCATGTAAATGTAGATGTCTTCACCTATTCGACAACATTTATTTGCATCCTTTCGTCTGTCTGATGATATTCATTCGTCTGTTTCTCTAATAGATAGACATAGAGATACACAGTAGAATAATTTCAACTGAAAGGCGGCTCGATCAGTAAAAGCCAAACAACTGGAGTGATTAAAAAGCAAACTGGCGTAGATGAGAGATAGCAAAGATAGACAAAATAAAGAATAGATAGAGTTTTGCCTTTTCCTAAACTCGAGGATATCTTTCTCTGCATTCTCTCCACCTAATGGCCTGCTTTTATCTAATTTTCCAGGTAGATAAAGATCAAGACGAAGATAACTTAAAAAACAGATACAGACAAACTACTAGAGACAATTGAACGGATAGAGATAGACGGACAAAAGGAAATAAACAGGAAATAGGTAAATGGGAATAGTCACGTAAAGGTAGACGCATTCATACTTCCGTTTGCCTAAGTACAATTTTCTGATAGAGTCATTCAGGCAGATGAAATAAATACTCTTCGACTAAAAAGCTCAGATTGGTACGCAACTGGAAAGACATACACTTATGGTCAGTAAAAGACAAGCAAGTAGAATTGTCAAAGATAGACTCACATAGATAACAGACCGAAAATAGACAAAATAGAAGAGCGGGAATAGACGTCCCCACTTAAACTCGAAAATAACTTTCTTTGTGTTTCCTCCATCTATAAACCCGCGTTCATCTATTTCTCTAGGTAGGCAGACAAGAGAATGAGATGAATGTCAAATAAATAAAGGCGCGGAGCGCTTTGGAAACGCTTCTAAATAGATATCTACAAGCGTTTACAAGGCGCTCCTCGCCTTTTTTTGTATTTTCTATTTTCTGTATCACTCCGTTTGTTATTTGACAAACTATTTATCTTCTTCTTCGATGTGTCTCTATATCTATCTGTTAGAGAAATACCTTTACAAATGCAGACCATCTAACAAACGAAAAGATGGAGGAAGATGTTTTTGAATAGATGAAGACATCTACTTTTACATATGTAGATAGCTCTGTTTACACCCACGTATCTGTTTCTGTCAGGTTGTTTTGTCTGACTGCCTCTATATGTTCAATTGTCTCCAGTAGCTCATCTTTAGATGAGTAGATTAGTAGATGTCTTCATCTATTAAAAAACATCTTCCTCCGTCTTTTCGTTTGTTAGATGGTCTGCATTTGTAAAAATATTTCTCTAACAGATAGATATAGAGACACATTGAAGAAGAAGAGAAATAGTTTATCAAATAACAAACAGAGAGATACTGACTACAGATACTAAAAGGCAAGCATTTGGAAAAATCAAAGACAGACAGATATGCCTGACAGATAAAAGAAGATAAACGAAACAGTCCGGCAGAAACAAAAAGGAAGGAATAGGTAAAGTCATACTGTCTTCTCTTTCTCTATGTAGATAAAGACGTGGACTAAAGAATAAGACAAGCAGATTGTCTATCAGTTAATGACAGACAAAAACGTTTGAAGATAAACAAGGATAGTCAGACAAAAATCAATTTGACAGAAGTAGACATATGGAATAGACAGGACTAAACAGAGTCAGATGAAGATAGCTGTCTTTATTTAAATTCATTAGTGTCTTTCTCTGTCTTTCGCTCCAACTAAGGCTTCGTTTGTCTAGGTTCTTCAACAGATAGAAAAAAGTCCGAAACAAATGCTAAAGTAAAAAAATAACAAAGGAAATGTGACAGGCCGACATAACAGGCAATTGAACAGCCAAGAGAAGAGACAAAAGAAGATAGACAAAAGCAGCCTGATAGAAACAGACAAGTGACGACTATAGCATGTACAAAGAAACAAAACAGGCAATTGTGGACAATCAAAATTAGACTGATAGATATAAATAGATAAAAGAAAGTAGACAAAAGTAGCCTGATAGAAATAGATAAGTGACGACTATCTCATGTACAAAGAGACAGAACAGGCAATTGTGGCAATCAAGTTAGGGTAATAGAGATAAACAGACAAAAGAAAGTAGACAAAAGCAGCTTGATAGAAATAGGCATATGGAATAACAGAACTAAATAAAGTCACATAGAGAGTCCTTATCTAAATTCATCAGGATATTTTTCTGTCTTTCGCTCCAACTAAGGCCTGTGTTTGACTAGTTTCTTAACAGATAGAAAAAAAAGTCCGAGACAAATGCTTTGTCAAATAATAACAGAGATCTGACAGACCGACGAATAGACAAAAGGAGATAGACAAAAGCAGCCTGATAGAAATAGATAAGTGATGACTATATCGTATACAAAGAGACAACTAAATAAGACAAACTAATAGAGATAAACAGACAAAACAAACTAGACAAAAGCAGTCTAACACAAATAGATAACTGAAGACCTACAGAGCAAAGGTAGTTGGGAAAAAGAAATAACTGAGATAGCCAGTCTTTAGTCGAATTATTTTGAAGTAATTCATGGTCAAGGGCGTTGAATTTCGTGCAGCGCGATTTTTATTTTCTCCTCAGCAAAAAACGCAAACGACTTCGTGCGATTCCGAAACGTGCACATTGTGAACGAGACTTTCGCCGTTCATTACGTCGGGCGGCGGCGGCGGCGGTGGCGGAGGTGGCGGGCGAGAGAAGGCTGAAGGGCCAAATGAGGTATAAGAAAATCAGTTTAGGCGATGCAGATTCCTCGAGTAATGCGCGTTAACGAATCATTAAGCGGGACTAACTTTAACTGAAGATTAAATATAATAGTTAGTGTAACTGAGCTCTAATGTCACTCATCACTTAAACGTCACTTCCGTAATTATCGCATTAAGGCGAATAGAAAGGGCTGCATTTAACTGTGCTGGCGACGCGACGCCCGCCGACGTCGTCGACGACGGCGAGGATTCTTACGCGCCAACGATCAACAGAATGAGGCAGGCATAGTTTTCTAATTCTAGAGAATTTAAAACTCAGCCATCAGCTTCATTGGTTGTTAATTATTCGACACATACACTCTCCTCCTCCCACCAAAAAAAAAAAAACATTGTCTCCTTCTACCTTCAATTAGTTCATTAGTACCTACATATTTCGTGAGTAAGTCCGTCATCATCAGACTTATGTAAATCGTCGTCCAGATGTTTCAATTCTGAACAATCGCCAACTGTATTTATTTATTTTCCTCTGACGCCTTCCATCACTTTCCATCAATTGTTTTTTTGTAATTTTACATTAAATCTTAGCCTTGAAGTATTCGCTATGCGTGGTCCTATATTTTTAAAACAACTTCCTTTTTCTTTTTTGAGAGATGGAGTATAAGTCTTAAGGAAAATTGCATTGAGCTTAAAGGAGATCATTTGACCTTCATCTTCAATCGTTTCGAAACGGCCTCGTCTGTCACCCACCGATAGATTTTTAATTGAAACAAAAAAAAATTATAACGATTCTCATTTGTCGGAAAGGGAGAGAGCCAAGTGAACATGTCGTGGCCTACCATGACGTAATAGTTTTCCATATTTTTCCGAAATTTCGGCCCACCGCAGGGGTTAAAAATTTATCTACTAAAACCCATCACAAAAAAATATATCGTGCTGTTTAAAAAAAAATGAAGAAGGAGTGGCCGCTTTGAAACAATTGAAGTTTAGCGTCGTCAAATGGGACAAACCGAGAATTAACAAACTGTGATGGTCCAATGTGAGAGCCTTGCGGCTTCAATGGATTTTGTTTATTACACAGAGTCATTCAGATATAATCTTGATAACTTCAAAACTTGATTGAGAGTTAGTTCCTTTCTTTAACGGGCTTTGTACAAAATCACATTCTTTCCTAGAAATTTTTAAATTTTTATGCGTTTCTTGAAGAAAACTCGAAAATGGAAAAGTTCCGGCCCTTAAATTGTACTCACGCTACACGGACCGCGGTCTAAACGGGTCAGTTTGAAGCAGTACGGTTTCAACAGCCAATGAACGCGTTTTTCTCGTTACACGGACCGAAGTCGAAATAAATCAATTCATAACTAGATTCTGAAATTCTGTATTTCGATTTCGTTTTCCTCTTCAAGTTTTTATGTCGCTGTCTTCTTTTATTTTCGTCGCTCTTGGAGTGTTTCACTTTTGTTTTTTTATTGTCGTTTCTCGTTCTGTATTTATTATACATTTCTTTTATTTTTTTGCTATTCGTTTGTTATTTGTGCAGTGATTCGTTTGTCAAAAGGCGAACCCCCTTTTCCTTAAACTTTTACTGATTTCATATTGTTTTCGCTTGTTTTTATCGTTAGTCGATTGTTTAAAATCGAGTGTTTTGTTTGTTTAACATTCGTAACGCCTTTATTTTTCTCGAATATTTTATGCCTTTTCTTTTATTTTTTTTATTGTCGTTTTTAGCTTTTACACTTTTACACAATTCGTTTGTTATTTGTGCTGTGATTCGTTTATTAAAAGCGTCTCTTTTTTGTTTTGATGTGAAGTTTTTTTTTATTAAAGTATTAGTAATTTCATTTGTTTCTGTCGTTAGTCGATTGTTTCAAATCGAGTGCTTCGTTCGTTTTCGTTGTTCTTCGCTTGTTTAACATTCGTAACGAGAAAACTATTCGCCTTTATTTTTCTCGAATAATTTATGTTTTTTCTTTGTTTTTTTATTGTCCTTGTTATTTTCCTATTATTTTCTCTTGTTTTTCTTTCTTCTCACTTATTTGTTAATATGTGCTCTAACTCGTTTGTTTTTATGAAGTTTTTCATTAAAGTATTTGTGATTTCATTTGTTTTCGTTTGTTTCTATCGTTAGTCGATTGTGTCAAATCGAGTGTTTCGTTTGTTTTCGTTGTCCTTCAGTTGTTTAACATTCGTGACGTGTTTTTCTCGAATATTTTATGCTTTTTCTTTTGTTTTTTTAATGTCCTCGTCATTTACGTATTATTTTCTCTTGTTTTTTCTTTGTCATTCGTTTGTCTCCTATACTCTAATTTGTTTGACTAGAACGTTTCTCTTTTGTTTTTCAGTAGTTTTTATGTTTGGGCTTTGATTTCTTCCATATTTTGCGTTGTAGTCTTCACACTTTTCCAATTTTTTTCTTTTGTTTACTGCTCCTCTTTTGTTCTCTTGTTTTTCCTTAAAGCTTTTACGATTTCACATTGCTTTCATTTGTTTTTGTTATTTTTCAATTGTTGAAAATCGAGTGCTATGTTTGGTTATATTGTTCTTCGATTGTTTAATATGAAGACTTTAAAACGATGTGCAGCTGTTTTTGTCGAAAGCCTTTATGTTTTTCCTCTTGCTTTTTATTGTTGTTTTTATGTTTATTTTCTCTTGCTTTTTGTCATTAGCACGTTTTTGTGCTCTGATTTGTTTGTTAAAGGCGATTGTCTTTTGTTTTTATGAAGTTTTTATTTGCTTTTTTGTTTCTTCCTTGTTTTTCGATGATAAACAATTGTCGCACAAGAGAAGAATATAAATAAATATTAATACAAAGTAACGGCGATAAGAAAATTGAAAAATGTTTTGTGAAGTGCAATGTTACATCTGGATAATTCATGTTTATTACACAGAGTCACTCAGGTATAATCTTGATAACTTCCTAAAGTTCCTTTACTTGTCCAAAATCACATTCTTTCCTAAAAAAAATTAATATTTTATACATTTTTTGAAGAAAACTCAAAAATGGAGAACTTTCGGTCCTTAAATCGCACTGACACTACACGAACCGCGATCTAAACAGGTCAGTTAGAAGCTGTACGGTTTTAACAGCCAATGGACGCGTCTTTCTCGACACACGGACCGAAGTCGAAATAAACCAATTCATAACTAGACCAATAAGGGTCCAGTGTTGTCATTGGTCGGACCGCAGTCAAAACCAACCGCTTTAAAATTTACAAAAATGGTCACCGAATTTTCAATTTAAATTGTCTTTTTAATAATTTTCTCTTGTTTTCTCTCGTTATTCGTTTGTCTCTTGTGCTCTAATTTGTTTGACTAAAACATTTTTCTTTTGTTTTTCGGTTGTTTAATACGATGACGTCAGAACTACGCGCAGCTGTTCTTGTCGAAAGCCTTTATGACTTTCCTTTTGCCTTTTATTATTGTTTTCATGTTTATTTTCTCTTGCTTTCTGTCATTAGTGTGTTTTTGTGCTCTGATTTGTTTGTTAAAGGCGATTGTCTTTTGTTTTTATGAAGTTTTTATTTACTTTTTTGTTTCTTCCTTGTTTTTCGACGATAAACAATTGAAGCCCAAGAAAAGAATATAAATAAATATTAATAGAAAGAAATAGCGATAAGAAAACTGAAATTTTTTTTGTGAAGTGCAATGTTACATCTGGATTAAAAAATATATTAAGGTGAATTGTGTTTCCATATTTATTACACAGTCATTCAGATATAATCTTGATAACTTCAAAGCTCGACAGAGAGTTAGTTCCTTTCTTTAACAGGCTTTGTACAAAATCACATTCTTTCCTAGAAAATTTTAAATTTTTATGCGTTTTTTTGAATAAAACTCGAAAATGGAAAAGTTCCGGCCCTTAAATTGTACCCACACTACACGAACCGCGGTCTAAACGGGTCAGTTTGAAGCTGTACGATTTTAACAGCCAATTAACGCGTTTTTCTCGATACACGGACCGAAGTCGAAATAAATCAATTCATAACTAGACCGATGACGGTCCAGTTTTGTAATTACTCAGACCGCAGTCAAAACGAACCGCTTTAAAATAAAAAAAAATGCTCACCGAATTTTCAATTTAATTTAAAGTGTCGCTAGCTTTTAAAAATTAGTAAAAATCGTTTTCACGAAACTGAACTTTTTCACAGGCAATAATAGTTTCGAATTCAATTAACCTGTCCCGTTTTATACCAAATTTCAAAAAAGTAGTTCGATGTATTAATTTAAATAAAAACAATTGAATTAATTATTGAATTAAAAAATAATTACAGAAGCATCCCAGTCCCAAAAAATATAAACGGTTTTCTTTTTAATCATTCCAATTAAGGAAATTCGAATTAGGTTTGGAAAAAAATTATACTAAAACGAAGGATGGTTATGTTACTTACGTAAATCCCGATTCTCTATAATTTGGAAATATTAGTTGACGCAAAATGTAAATTATTTTATTTATACATATAAAGAATAAAAAATAATAAATAAATTGAAGCCGGTTCTGTTTGCATAGTTTCGCACAAAATGATTTAAATCCATTGAAAACGTGTTGCACATGACAGGGGTGAAATATTTTGGCGATAGAAATATTTGAAGCCCAATCCTGGAATTTATATTACACCATAAAATGAGGACTGCATTTGAGTAATTTTTTCAATGCCAACAGAAAGGAGCAGAATACCCAAAATACTAATAAAATTACATGATTTTGACTTTTCGAACATATTTTGAGCATTGATATTGAAATTGCTTTAGTACTACAAGAACCGAGGTCTGAATAGGCCAGTATCAAGCTGCACACCTTAAAGGGCCAATGAACGAGTTTTTCTCAATACACGGACCGAGGTCTAAATAAAGTAGTTTGAAACTGTACAGTTTAAAGGCCAATGAACAGGTTTTTCTCAATACACGGACCGAAGTCTGAAGCGCTAATATTCTCATTTGTGTGTTTTTGTGCTTTGATTTGTTCGTTAAAAGCGATTGTCTTTTGTTTTTGCGATGCTTTTGTTTGCTCTTTTGTTTCTTCCTTGTCTTTCGATGAGTTTTCACAATTTAAAAATTCTTTTCTTTCGATTGTTGTTGCATTGTATTGTTTATTGTTCCCCTTTTGCTCTTTTGTCTCTCCTTAAAGCTTTTGTTGTATCATGTTGCTCTAAACGGTTTTTTTTCTGAATTCTTTCTTTTGTTTGTTGTCATTGAGTTGTCTATTCTTCTTCTTTTGCTCTTCTGTTTTTCCTTAGCGCACTTATCTTTCCCTACGCTTATTGTTTCTTTAAATTGTTAGTTGATTGTTTAAAATCGAGCGTTTTTGTTTGTTTTTATTGTTCTTCAATTGTTTAATTTGCTGTTGCAAGAAATTCGTGATGATCTAACGACGTGCTTTCTTAAAGTTTTTCTGTCTTTTTGCGGTTGTTTTAGGTTATGTGGCCTTTATGCTTTTCTCCTATTTTTTTGTTGTTTTTATTGCTAATTGGTTATCTGAACTTGTTCTTTTGTTCCTTAACAAAGCTTACATGTTTACTCTTCTGTTTATTTCTTGAATTTTCTGCATATTTTTCTCTAAATTCTTTTCTTTTGTTCGTTGCCATTGAATTGTTTAGAGTTCTCCTCTCGCTCTTTTGCTTTTCCTTAACCTTCCTCATAGGTAATTCTTTTTTTAATATTCGATTGTTTTTGTTTTTCTCCATCTGTTTGTTGCTGCCTCGCCGGGCAACTTATCGTCGTCCTTTATCACTTAGATGGCGTTCGTTTTCCGCAAAATTGGTGCCGTGTAAATAATGCGAAATATTTGTAAGACGCGTGCCGTAAAATCGTGCATCGATCTGCGAGGGACGGGGGGGCGGGTGAAAGCGGGGGCGGGGGGGTTAATCCGACGATAAGGGAGCGCCTTAAAACGCGCGAGGAATTCGAATGCATCACCGAATTTTACGAAGCGCTCGCGCGAGGAATTCGCGCCCGGCCTGATCGGTTCGCGTGCAGCGTCCCCTAGCGGCGTCTCTGTCGGCGTCGCGGACGGACAGAGACAGCTTTTTGCGCCCCGTCCTCCTAATAGGTGCGATCATAATGTGTTGGAATAGTTCGGGACCGCACCAGCTATTTCGGATAATTTAGTTTGATTATACGGCACGCGTATTTCCGATAAAGATTTGATTTCGTAAATAACGAAGCGCGCGGGGTAATCACCGAAGGGGGGGGGCACTGAAAAGGATCACTTACCTTCTTGATCTCGAGCAATGAAGCGAACGACTTAAACGAGCGAAATCAATCACGCCTATCGGCATCACATAGTAAAAAAAATATCAAATGGCGCCATCTATTGAGATATAGTGGCGGCGTTTAATTAACAGAAGTTGTTTTTAAGCAGTTGACAGTCGATTATTTGCAATTTAAGAAAATAAATCTGGAGAATCGATTTTGACTGTCTGTTGAAGTTTGAGTGTAGGTGGGCATTAGGGGGTCAAAACGTGAAAGATTTGAGTAGCGCGCGCCATCTATCGAGGTATACCAGTATTGAATCAAAATGGAATATTTTTGAGCACGTGAAAGACAATTGCCCCCCACCCATATCCCTCCTTTATTAAACTATGTATAAATGGCGCCGAAACGATATTAAAGAAAAAAAAATTTCAAGCAACGTCATCTATCAAAAGATCAACAATTTGAATTATACTATTCCTTTCATTCTAAATGAATTTAAACGATTCAGAAAGAGATTTAAAAACAGCGCCATCTATTGAGGTGTGCCGGCATTAAATTAAAGAATTTATTTTTCGATAAATAAACAAAACAAAAACGTTGAATCTGCCACGGTTGGTTAAAAGCAAGAAAGGGAGGCGACAGTTACAGAAACGATTTAGAGACAGCGCCACCTGTTGAGCTAAGTTGTCATTGAATTAGATTCGTTCAATTATTTTCGGGAGACGGAGTTCGATTTCTTCTATTCTCTCGAAAGAAATGAGAAAAATCCATCCATTTAAATTATTCAGAAAAAAGTTGCAACAACGCCATCTATTGGGGCGTGACAGTATTAAATGAAAAAAATTATTTTTCGATAAATTAACGAAACGAAAGCGTTGAATCTGCCACAGTCGGTGAAAAGAAAGAAAGAAAGGGAGGCGCTAGTTAATGAAACGGTTTAGACAGCCTCGATTTCTTCTGTTCAACCGAAAGAAACGAGGAGAATCCGTCTTTATTAATTCAAGTTAAGGGATGGGGTCAAAGAGTCAGGGAAAAATTTGTTTGGTGCCATCTATTGAGGTAAAACGGAAATCAATTGCAAATGTGGGCGTGGAGCGCCATCTAGTAAGTTGCCCATGAATTATTTACATAAGTTCAGTGCGAATGTGATTTTAGAATTTGCCTTCGAATAGTCAATCACCAGCGCCATCTATTGAGTTTCTTGTCAAAACTACGGAATCCTAAAAATTCAATTTATCGTCACGTCAGAACCTATGTAGCTTCTTTGTAATGAAGTTTGAGAAGGCGCTCGTATAAGAGGCGTTACAGCGCCATCTAGTGAGCTATCTACGAAGATATTATGAAATTCAGCACCTGCGTCGTTTTAGAATTTAGTTTCAAGCTTTGAGGATGATTTGAAGTGTGTACATACCTTGCAGTCAACGTAATGAAAAGTAAAGGAAACATTTGAGTCGTCATGAACCAGCGCAGCGCCTTCTATCGAGCTGGTTGCCCAAACCGTGGCAGAGTTTTATTTTTCTGCCGCCGTTGAATTTAGTTTCTTGTTACTTCGGAATTTATCCAACATTTTTTCTATTGTAGTGTGAGAGGACGTTTCTGTAAGAAGCACAGAGCGCCATCTAGTGAGTTATCTATGAAGATGTTATGAAATTCAGCACCTGCGTCGTTTCAGAATTTAGCTTCAAGTTTTTGTGGATAATTTGAAGTATATACTTTGCAACAAACGCAATGAAAAGTAAAGGGAACATTTGAATAGTAACGAACCAGCGCCATCTATTGAGCTGGTTGCCTAAACTATGGCAGAATTATATTTTCCCGCCGCCGCCGTAGAATTACTGTTACTTCAGAAACTGCATAACTTTTTTGCTATTAACTTCCATTGACAGAAAATTGGAAGACAATCGAAATATAATCCATAATTATTATTGCAAGTAGGATATATTAATTTCAAATTTCGCGCCGAAAAATAAATGTAGTCCGACAATGTTCTCGTAGATGGCGCCACATGCTTTCGAGTTTCTTCTTAAACGGCCCAACTTTACGGTAACTCAAATTCAAGGCAGAAATTATTTCGTCGGCGAGTAACAAAAAAAAGCTGAAATGGACAACAATACACGAAATACAGAAATAGATGGCGCCACACTATTATTTCGAAGTACACTCCAATGCTATAAAAATTGTAATCGGCCAAAATTTACGTAGATGGCGCCATACAATTTCGATTTCCTTACCTTAAAAAGTTCGAATTTCGCGCCGAAAAATCGTAGTCCAACAAAATTTGCATAGATGGCGCCACAGGATTTACTTTGACTAATTACTAATGACCGAACTGCAACGTAATTTAAATTGAAAACTTTTCCTCGTCAAAACAAGGAACAAAAGAAGACTTAAACATAAGCAACAAAATACAAAAACATGTAGATGGCGCCACGTAATTTCGGTTTTTGTTTCGAACTGAATTTCAATTTGCGGAAGACGGTTGAAATTACTGGGCAAGATAAGCTTCAAATTTTGCGCCGGAATAAAATCGTAGTCCGACAAGGTTCACATAGATGGCGCCACACGCTTTCGACTTCCTTCTTAAATAGCCGAACTTTACAGTAACTTAAATTAAAGAAATTATGGCAAATAACAAAAGAAAACTGAAATGGCAACAACTAACAAAATACAAAAATAGATGGCGCCACACTATTTTTTTTTTTACATAACTCCGATGCGATAAAAGTTGTAATCGGACAAAATTTACACAGATGGCGCCTTACAATTCTGATTTCCTTATGATTGAAATATTCAATAGAAAAAATTCAAATTTCTCGCCGAAAAATCGTAGTTTCTTTAAATTGAAGCAACAACAAAATACAAAAACATGTAGATGGCGCCACGTAATTTCGGTTTTTGTTTTAAACTAAATTTCGACTTGCGGAAGACGATTGGAATTACCAGGGAAGATAAATTTCAAATTTGGCGCCGAAATAAAATCGCATTCCGACAAGTTACACGTAGATGGCGCCACACGATCTTGATCTCTTAATTTAAATTAAAAACATTTGGTTGACAAGCAAAAGAAGACTTAAATAAACAACAAAATGCAGAAGTAGACGGCGCCACACAATTTCAATTTTTTGTTTTAAATTCAGTTTTAAATCTTGGGCCAGAACGAAACGTAGTCCGATAAAATTAACACAGATGGCGCCACAGGATTCGTTTCATTTTGTTTTAAATTTCAACCTGCGGAAGGCCATTGAAATTCCCATGAAAAATGCATTTCAAATTTCGCGCCGGAATAAAATCGTAGTCCGACGAGTTTCACATAGATGGCGCCACACGATTTCGATTTTTTTTTTAATGGCCGAATCTTAACGTAATTTAAATTAAAAAAAAAATATTTCGTTGGCAAGCAGAAGATTTAAATAAACAACAAAATGCAGACATAGATGGCGCTACACAATTTCAATTTTTGTTTTAAATCCAATTCCAAACCAGAACGAAACGTAGTTCGATAAGATTGACATAGATGGCGTCACGCGATTTCGATTTTTTTTAAATGGCCGAATCTTAACGTATTTTAAATTTAAAAAAATACGTATTTCGTTGACAGGCAATAGAAGATTTAAATCAACAATAAAATACAGAAATAGACTGCGCCACACAATTTCGATTTTACTTCTAAATTTGATAGGACGTTCCTGTGAGAGGCATACAGCGCCATCTAGTGAGCTATCTGTGAAGATATTTAGAAATTCAGCGCTTCATTAAACTCTGGGTAAACGGCGCTGAAACGACATTAAAAAAAAAATAAACTTCAAGCAACGCCATCTAACAAAAGATGAAGAATTTGAACTGATCAACTGATGTTTTCAATTCCTTTCATTTCAAAAAAAGTAAAAATTAATTTCGTAGAATTTAAATGACTCAAAAAGAGGTTTACAACAACGCCATCTAATGAGGTGTGACAGTTTTAAATTAAAGGATTTATTTTTCGATAAATAAACAGAACAGAAACAAAAGTGTCACAGTTAACTTTTTTGTTATTGCTGATTGAGACGAGTAGTTCTACAAGCGCCATCTAGTGAGCCATCTGTGAAGGTATTCGGAAATTCGGCGCTTGCGTCGTTTTAAAACTTGACTTCAAACTTCGTGAATGGTCCCTTGCTGTAAACATAATAAAAAGTAAAGAAAACATTTAAGTAGTCGTTTACTTGCGCCATCTATTGAGTTTCTTGCCTAAAGTGTCTCATAATTTAATTTTTTAGTCGCCCTAGTATTTAATTTCTGTAATTGTTATTTCAGAACCTATCTGTTTTCTTTTTGTATTGCAATTTGAGAATGAAAAGTTAGAAGAAAACGTACAATGCCATCTATTGAGTGCTTTGTCCAAATTTCGTTAGAGTTTTGTTTTTACGTTGCCATAGAATTTAATTTCTTGTTATTTCGGAACCTGTCTAATTTCTTTTGCCGTTGCAGTTTGAGCGGGCGTTTCTAGAAGAGGTTGTACCGCGCCACCTAGCGAGCAAGATACCACCAAATTCAGCGCTGGCGTCGTTTTAAAATTTAGTTTCAAACTTCGCGGTTGATTTGAAGTACATACCTACCGTTGGTTGCAATCGTAATAAAAAGTAAAGAGAACGTTTGACAGCGCCAGTTGTTGCTTTTGGACGAAGTGACGGCGGTTCAGCGCCAGTAAAGAAAACCTTTGAGTGGGGGGAATTTACCAGCGCCATCTACTGAGTTTCTTGCCGTCTAAACTCCATCAGAATCTTGTTTTTCCGTCGCTCTAGAATTTAATTTCCTGTTATTTCAGAACCTTTCATTTTCTTTTTTTTTTTGGTATTGCAGTTTGAGAATGAAAAGTTAAAAAAAGTAGTGATGTAGAACGCCATCTATTGAGTGTCTTGTGAAACCTGCGCCTGAATTTTATTCTTACGTTGCCCTAGAATCTCATTCCTTCTTATTTCAGAACTTTTCTAATTATTTCTTTTCTTATTGCTGTTTGAGCGGGCGGTTTTATAAGAGGTGTATAGCGCCATCTAGTGAGCTAGATGCTATGAAATTTGGCGCCTGCGCCGTTTTAAAATGTAGTTTCAAACTCCGTGGATGATTTGAAGTTACGCTTTGTTGCAATCGCAATAAATAGGTAAAAAAAACATTCGTCAGCGCCATCTGTTGGGTTTTTTGCCCAAACAGCGGCAAGACATTACATTTTGAGCAAATTAAAATTTAATTTCTTATTACCTACCTTAGAACAAGTTGGACAGAACTTTTCTGCTATCGCAGTTTGAAAGGACGTTTCTATAAGAGGTGTAACAGCGCCATCTAGTGGGTTGTAGTGAAAACCTCTACCTGCGCCTTTTTAGAATTTAACTTCAAGCTCAATCCAGCTCAAACTTTTTGGATGATCTGAAGTGCGTCCTTTGCTGTAGACCTGACGAGACGTACAGTAGATGATTAAATAATTATTTAACAACGCCATCTAGGGAGATTCATGTCCAAATTGTTGCAAAACGTTTTACTATGACGGCTTCAAATTTACTCTCGTTTGTTTAAGCAACATTTAGCTTAGCATTGACGCAAGTCCATTTTTTTGTTATTTTGTTTGTAAGGTTTCCGAGATAAGCGGTCAGCGCCATCTAGTGTTAAACTCTTAATTTATTTTTTTATGTGAACATAAACAAAGGCGATTCTCATTGCAAATTTTTATTCAAACAAAAATTACAAAGTACACGGTACAAAAGGCAAAACAGTGAGGTCTCAAGCGCTGCGCATGGAAAATTTCGGGGTCTTCTTCTTCTTCTTCTTCTTGTTCTTCGTTCTTTTTTTTTTTTAACGTCGACTTAAACCTACTGAACTAAACCTATACGAACAGTTGTATGTGTATTACGGTCTTAAAGCAAAAAAAAATCCTAGCCCTACGCCTTATCAACTAACCAAACGTTTAAATATGTAGAAAGTAACAAACAACTTAAACAGTAATAAATAAATAATAGATAATAATAATAATAATAATAGTAATGATTACTACGCTAGAAAGTAAAATGGGATTTCCAGAAAAAATGCGGCGTGCATGTGGGGAGGATAGAATCTTTCCTGGAAACGCGCTGATTAAACCTAACGAGAACTAACGAAAAACGAAAAAGAAACTACTACTAATCGTAGGTACTTGGTTAAATTAAATTAAGTTAAAAAAGAACATTGCAGGGAATTTGTCGAAATTTTGTGTCAGGTGCCGACCGTGGTGGAATTCGATCGATTTGTTTTAATTTGGCTCTTCTTTCATGGGGGGTTTACTTCGAACGGGGTTGGTGCACCGACCGTGGTGGAATTCGATCGAGCTCTTCTTACTTTAAAAGGGGTGTTTGGGTCAACCGTGGTGGAATTCGATTCAATTTGACTCTTCTTATGTACGTCAGGGTGTGATTTGAACGGAATGGGAATGGATCTGATGGCCTTCTTATAATTGGTTGCGATTTAAATTGGTTCGTTCCAACGACAGCATTTGTTTGAAAATAAAATAAAGTCGAGCAAGGAAGTTGTTACGTCACGCAACAAAAAAAAAACGTAAACGGCGATTTGTTTGGTTCTATTCTCACCGACAGCATTTTTCTTAAAAACAAAACAAAATCTGGAAAAATGTTTACGTCACACGCTTTTATTGGACGTGAGCTTAAATGTGAAGCAGAAAAAAAAAAACGAAGCGGTCGCTCCTGTAAACAGCTTTTGTCTTAAAACAAAAAAGAGGCAAAACAGTTGTTTACGTCACACTGCTCTTGTTAACCATGAGTTTGGACGTGAAGCGAAAGTTGAACTCTATTGGAAAACGGCGATTTCTATTGGTTCTGACCATCGATAGCTTTTGTCTTAAAACAAAACAAAACGAAGCGAAACAATTGTTTCATCGCACGACTTCATTGCCGTGGGGCGAAACTTAAGCTTTGAGCTTTACTCTATTGCGAGCAGTGGTTGATTCCATCGACAGCTTTTGTCTTAAAACGAAACAAAATGAGGCAAAACAATTGTTCACATCGCACGGCATTATTAGTCGAAAGTGAAGCGAAAGCTGAACTTTGAGTCTCACTCTAATGAAAACAGCGATTCCTATTGGTTCTCGCCATCGATAGCTTTTTTCTTAAAACAAAACAAAATGAGGCGAAACAATTGTTTCATAGCACGACTTCGTTGCCGTGAGACGAAACTTGAACTTTTAGTCTTATTTTATGCGATTGGTTCATTCCGTCGATAGCTTTTGTCTTAAAATGAAACAAAATGAGGCAAAACAATTGTTTATATCTCTTACATCTCTTTTATTAATGGAAAGTGATTAGAAAACTGAATTTTGAGTCTCACTCTATTGAAAACAGCGATTTCACTATCGATAGCTTTTGTCTTAAAACAAAACAAAACGAGGCAAAACAATTGTTTTATCGCACTGCCTCGTTGCCGTGAGGTGAAACTTGAACTTTGAGTCTTACTCTATTGCGAACAAGGATTTCAATTGGTTCCTTTCATCGATAGCTTTTGTCTTCAAGCGAAACAAAATGAAGCAAAACAATTGTATCATCGCACGACTTCGTTGCCGTGAGGCGAAACTTGAACTTTGGGTCTTATTCTATTGCGAACGGTTATTTTGATTGATTCATTCCATCGATAGCTTTTGTCTTAAAACAAAACAAAGTTAGGTGAAACAATTGTTTACATCGCACGGATTTTATTAATCGAAAGTGAATCGAAAGCTGAACTTTGAGTCTCACTCTATTGGAAACAGTGATTTCTGTTGGTTCTCACCATCGATGGCTTTTGTCTTAAAACAAAACAAAACAAATCGAAGTAAAACAATTGTTTCATCATTGCCGTGAGGTAAAACTTGAATTTTGAGCCTCATTCTATAGCGAACAGGGATTTCGATCGGTCCCTTTCACCGATAACTTTTGTCTTCAGACGAGGCAAAACAATTGTTTTATCTCAGGACTTTTCAGTCTTACTCTATTGCGAAAAGAGATTTCGATTGGTTCATTCCGTCGATAGCTTTCGTCTTAAAACGAAACAAAATTAGGCAAAACAATTGTTTACATCGCACAGATTTTATTAGTCGAAAGTGAAGCGAGTCTCGTTCTATCGTATGATTTCGATTGGTGTTCTAGATCGATAGTTTTTTTTTTTAACAAAACAAACCGAGGCAAAACAATTGTTCACATCGCACGGCTTCGCTGCCATGCGGCGGATCTTGAACTTTGAATTTTACTCTATTGCGAATGGTGGTTTCGTTTGGTTCATTTCGTCGATAGTTTTTGTCTTAAAATGAAACAAAATTAGGCAAAACAATTGTTTACATCGCACGGATTTTATTGGTCGAAAGTGAAATGAAACCTGAAACAAATCCTATTGTTCCTCACCATCGGTAGCTTTCGTCTTAAAACAAAACCAAACGGGACAAAACAATTGTTTCGTCGCACGACTTCGTTGCGGTGAGGCGAAACTTGAACTTTTAGTTCTATTCTATTGCGAACAGTGATTTCGATTGGTTCATTTCATTGGTGGCTTTTGTGTTAAAATGAGGCAATACAATTGTTCACATCGCAGGGCTTTCATTAACCGAAAGTGAAGCGAAAGCTGAGTCTCACTCACTTGAAAACAGTGATTTCTATTGGTTCTCACTATCGATAGCTTCTGCCTTAAAACAAAAGAAAATGAGGCAAAACAATTGTTTACATTGGCATGGCTTTTATTGATCGAGAATGAAGCGAGAGCTGAACTTTCAGTCTCACTCTGTCGCACGATTTCGATTGGTGTTCTTCTAGACAAAACAATTGTTTACATTGCTTTGTTACCGTGAGTAAGTAAGGCGGATGTTGAACTTGTTGAGTCTTACACAAAACAATGAAAATATAAACTGCGTGTAGATGGCGTTATTTCCGCTGAAAAAAAAAGAATAACAAGTGCTGATGCGGCTCTTTTTGTTTAAATCTGATTTATGTCATTGTTACAGGAGCAAGAGAAAAGAAATAACAAATGAATAATCAGGTACGTGTTCGTCTTCTGTTTCCTCTCTAAAGCTTTTATGTCTTTCTCTATTTTTTTAGTTGTTTGGCTGTTTGTTTGTTTTTTTTTACTGCAGCGCCCTTTCTATTTTTATTATTTTTATTTTTCTGTGAATTTTTTTCTCCTGTTTTTAAATTTGCTGACGTAAAGCGATCGTCTTTTATTTGTCTTCATGCGACTAGTTTTTATTATTTTTTTAAAATTATTTATTGGTTTACACTTAGCATTGTAAAACGATTTGCTTTTGTTCTTCTATTGTTGCTTGGTTGTTTGACGTCATGGAATTCGTGTTTTCGAATCTGTTCGTCTTTTGTTTTTCTGTGAAGTTTTTCCTCCTGTTTTTATGTTTGCTATTTAAAGTAAACCCGCTGGCGTAAGGCGATCGTCTTTTGTTTTTTAAATACAACTTTAGTTTTATTTTTCTTTTAAGTTATTAATTGGTTTGCATTTGGTTGTGCAAAGCGATTTGTTTTTGTTTTTTTTGTTAATTGATTGTCTGACATCATGAAATTCGTGTTTTGTTTTTATAATGTATTTGTTGACGTAAGGCGACCGTCATTTGTTTTTTGTTTTTTTAATGTGACTGTGTTTTAAATTAATTTTTTTAACTTCTTTGCTTTTAAATTATTTTCTTTTGTTGATTATGTTGTGTTGGTTATGTCGGTGGTTCGACGTCTCACTTTTTGTTCTTCATTTTTTGTTTGTGCCGTTTTATAATTCCACAATTTTTGTCTTTTGTTTTTGTTAATTGTCCAATAAACACCGATGTTGAATTGATTCGTCATTTGTTTGATTGTGCAGCTGTCATTCGTTTATCTGCGTAACTATCGCTTGTTTATTTCTGTAACTGTCATTTGTTTGTTTCTGTAACTAACAATTGTTTATCTGCAAAACTGTCACATTGTTCTCTTTTGTTTTCCGTTTGTTTCGGGTAGCTTCATTTGTTTATTTTAGAAACTATCGTTTATTTATTTCTGTAAGTGTCATTTGTTTGTTTCTGTAACTTTCATTCGTTTATCCGTACAACTGTGAGAATATTGTCTTATGTTTTCCCGGTTGTTTTACATATCTTCATTTGTTTATTTGCGTAACTATCATTTATCTACATGTTGGTATGTAGGTATAACTTTCATTTGTGTATCTGCAAAAATTGTTACATTGTTTTCATTTGATTTTTTGGTTGTTTCAGTTGTTAGCTTCATTTGTTTTAATTTTTGTCTTTTGTTTTTCTTAATTGTCCAATAGTTCCCGACGTTGAATTGATTCGTCATTTGTTTGTTTGTGCACTGTCATTCGTTTATCTGCGTAACTATCGTTTGCTTATTCGTAAAACTATCGGTTATTTATTTCTGTAACTGTCACTTGTTCGTTTGTGTAACTTTCATTTGTTTATCTGCAAAATTGTATTTTGTTTACCAGCTGTTTCAGATATCTTCATTTCTTTATTTGCGAAACTATCGTTTATTTATTTCTGTAAGTGTCATTTATTTGTTTCTGTCAGTTTCATTTGTTTAGGTATCTGTACAACTGTTACATTATTGTCTTTTGTTTTTCGGTTCTTCATTTGTTCATTTGCGTAACCATCATTTGTTTATTTGTGAAACTACCATTTATTTATTTCCGTAACTGTCATTTGTTTGTTTGTGTAACTTTAATTTGTTTATCTGTACAGTTGTTACTTTGTTTTCATTTGTTTGTTAGTTGCTTCAGATATCTTCATTTGTTTATTTGCATAACTATCACTTGTTTATTTGTGAAGCTATCCTTTATTTATTTCTGTACGTGTCATTTGTTTGTTTCTGTAACTTTCATTTCTTTAGGTATCTGTACGACTGTTATATTCTTGTCTTTTGTTTTCCGGTTGTTTCAGATAGCTTCATTTGTTTATTTGCGTAACCATCATTTGTTTATTCGTGAAACTACCACTTATATTTCTGTAACTGTCATTTGTTTGTTTGTCTAACTTTCATTTGTTTATTTGTATAATTGTTACATTGTTCTGTTTTGTTTTGCGGTTGTTTCAGATATCTTCATTTGTTTATTTGCGTAAGGATCGTTTGTTTATTTGTGAAACTATCGTTTATTTATTTCTGTAAGTGTCACTTGTTTGTTTCTGTCACTTTCATTTGTTTAGGTATCTGTACAACTGTTACGTTATTGTCTTTTGTTTTTCCGTTGTTTCAGATATCTTCATTTGTTTATTTGCCTAACTATCGTTTGTTTATTTGTGAAACTATTGTTTATTCATTTCTGTAGCTGTCATTTGTTCGTTTGTGTAACTTTCATTTGTTTATCTGCGTAATTGTTACATTGTTGTTTGGGGACATCTTTGTTTTTTTTTGTTTTTCTTTCTTATAATTTTGTTTTGTTTCTATTGTTATTGGAAGATTTAACGGCCCGTTATTTGCGATGTTAAAGCAATCACCTTTTGTTTATCTTTTTCCGAGGCAACTGTCATTTCGTGAATTTCTTTTGTTGATGGAGTTTGTTGTTCTTTGCACTTTTATCACCTTTTATTTTTGCATTTGCTTGTTTACAAACTGATTCGTCTTTCTTTTTGCTTTAAACGTCGAGATACCTTTGGAACTTTTAACGATCAGTCAAGAGGCGAACGCGTCTAGAATTTGTTGTAAATCTTAGTTTTAAAGAAATTTTCTTTGTTTCTAAAATGACAGGTTTAACGTGGCGTTTGGACGTCCTTTACGAATCGAATTTATAGTGGATTTTTTTTTGACTTGATTATTTCCATTGTTTATTGACCTCGAAAATCCATAGGGTTTTGGTTAAACTTTGATTTGAAGTATGTAAGTGCGGAATACTGTCGCATGTACATTGTAGTTCCATTCATGTTACTTTACTTTTCCCTTGCTTCTTGCAATTTGTAATATCATCGTCGGCAAACTAGTCTTACATGAACGTTCAGGACGTGTAACGTCTTATTAATTATTTAAAAAAAAAACAGTTGTTTTTCTCGTGTCATATCAATTTGTGATTTATCGTTTTCTAAACGGCCGTTTTAAAGCGAATCCGGAATTAATCGGGACAAAGCAAACAAGCTAAAAAATTCACTTAAAAAACAATTACGATCCGGACGCGATCCCATTAATTAACAGCTTTTAAAAAGCTCGCCCGCCTAATCCGTTTAAAGCTCGCCGAACAGATTTTTTCCCCGGCGCAATTAAGCCGTGAAAAACGCGCCCCGGGCGGCCGGCGCACTTGTTGAGCGCTCCGGAAAAAAACCCGGAAAAAGAAGAACGGCGGCGAGGAAGCCAGTTTCGAGGGGCGGCGGAGGCGCCGCGGCGCCGCGCGAACGCCTCCGAATTTCGTTCCGGCCGTCGCAATTAGCTCGTTCGAGGTTTTTTAATTAAAATTGGGTGGTTACGGTCAATTAACGTCGACGTGTTTTGTTTTGTTTTTTCTCTTTTTTTAAAGAGACTTTTTGCGCGTCCGTTTTTACGTTTTACGTTTTACACGGGGAAGCTGCTTTTTGTTTTCGTTTTGAAATCGCTTTTCAACTGTTTTAAATTGCTTCATCAATTATGGAAATTTTCTTACCCTAACAGTGACGTAGGTGAGGGGGGAGATATGTACGACATTTTTATCAAGAAGTCTAAATCCTTTTGGATTTTGATTAATTTAAGGACACTTGAGGCCCAGTTTTACAATCGTGGAATAAGGACTATTCGCCGAATAATAACTATTCGTCGAATAGCCTTTAACATTCTTCCATATCTACGTCACGTTATTCCAAGAATAGTGTTATACTAAGTTTAATCGACGATTGTAATATCGGGCCTTAATGTGTTGTAGGTATAACCTGTTTTCGATGTTGTTACAAAAAAATCAATAGTTGATCAGGAGATGGCGTTACATGAGCGCAAACCGAAGTTTCCTTTTTTCTTTTGTCCAATCGGTCAATTAATTGCAGAAGTTTCCCGTTTTATGACAGCGGCGTGGAGGCGGAAGGAGGCGAAACAAGTTGCAGCACGAAAATAATTTTTTGGAACTGATTTTCTCTAAGCTGGCATTTTTAGATTACGGGGGCATATTCGTATGAGCTGCGCCAACTCCTCGAGAAGGTTAAAAAAGTTGTTACAAGAGGAACCAAGAGATGGCGCTGTGATAGGTACTGGAATATATTACGTAATACTACTAAATATTTGTGGATTTTGGTTAATTTAAGTGTGTGTTGTATAACCTGCTTCAGTTGTTGTTACAAAAAATCAATTGTTGATCAAGAGATGGCGCTGCTTGAGCGCAGAGATGAAATCGCCTTCCGAAGTTTTCTTTTTCTTTTTGTCCAATCGGTCAATTGATTACAGAAGCTTCCGTTTTATGACAGTGGCGTGGAGGCGTAGGAAGGCAAAACGAGTTGAGGCAGGAAAATTATTTTTTGGATTTGATTTTCTCTAAGTTGGCGTTTTTAGTTTACGGGGGCATATTCGTATGAGCCGCACCATCTCCTCCAGAAAGCTGAAAAAATTGTTATAAAAGGAAGCAAGAGATGGCGCTGTGATAGGTACTGGAATATATGTACTATATTTAACCTCGCGGAACTAGTTTTCTTTTGTTTTTATTCCTATTCCTATATTTGTTCTGTTCTTTTATTTTGTACCTGATGATTTAAACTTATCTTTTTTCATCTCGAGTTTTTTTAAATAATTTTTCTATAGCCCTTTGTTTTCATTACTATTCTTTTGCCTTTTGTTTTATATCAAATGATTGTGTTTTGTTTATCAGGATTCGATTGTTTAAATCGCGAACGTTGCGTCTTTTGTTTTTCTGTAAAGTTTTCCTACATCTTCGTCTCATGTTTTCCGTTTTCTGTTTTATATTCGGAGATGTAAAGTGCTTCGTCTTTTGTTTTTCTTTCTATGTAGTTCATTTTAATTACTTTGTTTCATTTTATCGCCATTTTTAAAAATCGTTCGCGCTTTGTCTTTATTTTTTTCGTTTTTGTTTTCGTGGATCTTTGAGCTGCGTTAAGTGACGTAAAATTATTCGTCTTTTGTTTTTTAATTGTGGGTTTCAATTTTTTCACCTTCTTAGCTGTCAAAAAATCGTTCGTCGCTTATTTTTCACGAAGTTTTTATAAATTTTCTTTTGTTTTCGTGGAACTTTGAGCTGCGTTAATCGGCGTAAAATTATTCGTCTTTTGTTTTTTAATTGTGTAGCTTTCAATTGTTTCGCCTTTTCAGCTGTCATTAACGTTTTTCCTTTCGCCTTTTGTTCTTCTGTCGTTTCCTTTAATTTTTCTGGGATTGTATCGTTTAAGAAAATAAGATAAGTTTTTTTTTTTTAATTTTGAGGAGGTTAAAGAAATTGTTGCAAGAGTAACCGAGAGATGGCGCTGTGATGTTACTTTTATATTCGCTTTGCTTGTCGAACTTTTTATACACTTTTTGTTGTTTCTTTAGTTTTTATTCCTGTTTGTATTTTTGTTTTGTTCTTCCTTTTTTTTCGTTTTTGTTTTCCTCTAAAGTTTTTTTTTTAATAATTTTTCCCGTAGCCTTTTGTTTTTCTGTAAAGTTTTCCTCCATCTTCGTCTTATGTTTTTTGTTTTGTTTTCTGTTTCACGTTCGGAGATGTCTTTTGTTTTTCTTTCTGGATCATTTTAATTACCTACTTTGTTTCGTTTTATTGTCATTACTAAAAATCGCTCGCGTTTTATTTCCTCACGAAGTTTTCGGTTTTGTGGATCTTTGGGCCGCGTTAAATGACTGTGAATGAAATTATTCGTCTTTTGTTTTTAATGACGGGTTTCAATTTTTTCGTCTTCTTAGCTGTCGTAGACATTTTTTGCCTTTCGTCTTTCGCTCTTCCATTTTTTCCTTTAATTTTTCTGGCATTGTGTCGTTTAAGAAATGAAGATTCGTTTTTTCTATTTTGCGAAGGTTAAAAAAATCGTTACAAAAGCAACCGAGAGATGGCGCTGCGATACTATTGTTACTATATTCGCCTTGCATGTCAAACTTTCTCTATACTTTTTAATTGTTTTCTTTTGTTTTTACTCCTACTTGCATTTTTGTTTTGTTTTCCTCTAAAGTTTTTTTTTTTAATAATTTTTCTATAGTCTTTCGTTTTTATTATTATTCGATTATTTACTGTTAAATTCGAAAACGTTTCGTCTTTTTTTTCTATTTTGAGGATGTTAAAGAAATTGTTACAAAAGCAATCGAGAGATGGCGCTGTGATACTACTGTATACTATATTCGCCTTGCATGTCGAACTTTTTCTTTACTTTTTAATTGTTTTGTTTCGTTTTGTTCCTGTTTGCATTTTTGTTTTGTTTTTCGTCTTTTTTTTCTCTAAAGTTTTTTTTTTAAATAACTTTTCTATAGTCTTTTGTTTTTATTACTACATATTCTATTATTTACTGTTAAATTCGAAATCGTTTCGTCCTCTGTTTTTCTACTTTGAGGAGGTTAAAGAAGTTGTTACGAGAGCAACCAAGAGATGGCGCTGTGGTACTACTGTCGCTATATTCGCCTTGCATGTCGAACTTTTTCTATACTTTTTAATAGTTTTGTTTTGTTTTTATTTCTGTTTGCATTTTTGTTTTGTTTTTGTTTCTTTTTCGCCTTTTTTTTCCTCTTTCGTTTCTTTTTTAATAATTTTTCTATAGTCTTTCGTTCTTGTTACTATTCGATTATTTACTGTTAAATTCGAAAACGTTTCGACTTTTTCTCTATTTTGAGGATGTTAAAAAACTGTTACAAAGGCAACCGAGAGATGGCGCTGTGATATTATTGTTACCATATTCGCCTTTACTTTTTAATTGTTTTCTTTCGTTTTTGTTCCTGTTTGCATTTTTGTTTCGTTCCTATTTCTTTTTAGAAATCGTTTCGTCGTCTGTTTTTCTATTTTGAGGTGGTTAAAGAAGTTGTTACGAAAGCAACCGAGAGATGGCGCTGTGATACTACTGTCACTAAGTTTTCATCATCTTCTTCTTACGAATTTTTTGTCGTTTTTTTGGTTTGTTTACTGTTCTGTATTCGGAGATGCAAAACGGTTAATCTTTTGTTTGTCTTTCTAGCTCTTACATAAGTATTTTTTAAATTGCTTTCTTTTGTTTTCACTCTTACTTCCAAACATCATTCGCCTTTTGTTTTTTTTTAAGAAGTTTCTATGAATTTTCTTTTTTGTTTTCGTGGATCTTTGAGCTGAATAAGGTTCTGCGTTAAGTGACGTAAAGTTATTCGTCATTTGTTTTCAGTTGCCGCTGTACATTTTTTTTTCTTTGTTTACTGTCATTGACGTCATTGCCTGTCATTCTTTGTTCTTCAGTTGTTTGCTTTAAATTCCTCTGGCATTGGATCGTTTAATAAAAAAATATCTAAGGTTCGTGTATTCTGTTTTGAGAGGGTTGAAGAAGTCGTTGCAAAAGAAACCAAGAGATGGCGCTGGCATACTAGAACGTATTCGCCTTGCGTATCGAACAGGACTCGTTTACAACTTGTTTGAAGATTATTTCAAAATCGTTTCCTGCGGATTCAATTGTTTTATTATTAATTACAGCGAAAGAAACAGGGCACTTAATCATGCAGGAAAAAAAATTATTAATTTTTTTATTTAATCGATCAAGAGATGGCGCTGCCAAAGCAATTGAAAGGCCCGTCATCCTTTGTTCTTCTGTTGTTTGCTTTAAATTCTTCTGGCGTTGGATCGTTTAGTAAAAAAATATCTAAGGTTCGTCTTTTCTATTTTGAGAGGGTTGA
The DNA here is from genome assembly GCA_033060865.1 of Dorcus hopei. Taxonomy (NCBI): domain Eukaryota; kingdom Metazoa; phylum Arthropoda; class Insecta; order Coleoptera; family Lucanidae; genus Dorcus; species Dorcus hopei. The sequence goes on from CM065420.1 coordinate 2,854,135, forward strand.
AGAAGTTGTTGCAAAAGAAACCAAGAGATGGCGCCGTCACACTAGAACGTATTCGCCCTGCGTATCGAACAGGACTCGTTTACAACTTGTTTGAAGATTATTTCAAAATTATCTTCTGCGAATTCAATCGTTTTATTATTAATTACAGCGGAAGAAACAGGGCACTTAATCATGCAACCTTATTTAATCGATCAAGAGATGGCGCTGCCAAAGCAATTGAAAGGCCTGTCATCTTTTGTTCTTCAGTTGTTTGCTTTAAATTCTTCTGGCGTTGGATCGTTTATTAAAAAAATCTAAGGTTCGCCTTTTCTGTTTTGAGAGGGTTGAAGAAGTTGTTGCAAAAGTAACCAAGAGATGGCGCCGTCATACTAGAACGTATTCGCCTAGCGTATCGAACAGGACTCGTTTACAACTTGCTTGATTATTTCAAAGTCGTTTCCGTTTATTAATTACAGAGGAAGGAACAGGGCACTTAATAAAATTTGCTTTTCCTGCACGATTAAGTTTTTTATTTAATCGATTAAGAGATGGCGCTGCTGCAAAAGCAGTTGAAAGGTATCACTTTATTATTTATGCATTTACGCGGGGGAAAACGTGCCTTTTTGGAATCGGTTCAGTTAAAGTTGGTGGTTTTAGGGGAGAGAGAGAGAGAGAGGGAGAGAAAAAAAAACACCAGCGTGCGCTAATTTCAGAGAATTTGGTAATTTGAATCGGTCAAGAGATGGCGCCAAAACCGCAAAGTAATAATAATTGTGGTTTCCTCGTTGAAAGCGAGCAAGTTTCTTCTCTGACATACTCACACGTACCGGCAAACTCGTCGAGATAGTTAAAGGAATAGTTACAAAAACAGTCAAGAGATGGTGCTGTAAGATGACTTGGTCTTGCTCATTGAACAGAATCCATTTACGAGTGACTTTAAGCAGATAACTTAATTGTTTTGGTTTACTAGGTTTACATAAGGCAGGATGCGTTGTGAGATCGTTGTTACGAGCGCCATCTACGGAATTTCCGTACAATCATCGATTTTTCACAATGAAACCATATAATTTTTTTAATAGCAAGAGCGGGCTTAAAGTGGAAGCGGTTGGAATTTTAGATTTTAAACGAAAGAGGATTTATCGAGGGAACCAACATCATCTGCTGGACCTGAACTGGTTTTGAACTTATCTGTTCCATTGTCGATGACGTAGTTACAAAAAGAATCAAGAGATGGCGCTGTAGCATGACTTGGTCTTGCTCATTGAACAGAATTCACTTACGAGTGACTTTGAGCAGCTAACTTAATTGTTTTGGTTTACTTGGTTTGTTTGCACAAGGCAGGATGCGTTGTGAGATCGTTGTTACGAGCGCCATCTATGGAATTTCCGTACAATCATCGAATTTTCATAACGAAACCATTTGTTTTTTTAATAGCAAGAGCGGGCTTAAAGTAGTAGCGGCTGGAATTTAAGATTTTAAACGAAAGAGGATTTATCGAGGGAACCAACACCATCTGCTGGCACTGTCTTGAACTTAATTGTTCCATTCTCAATGAAATAATTACAAAAAGAAGCAAGAGATGGCGCTGTAGCATGACTTGGTCTTGCTCATTGAACAGAATTCATTTACGAGTGGCTTTAAGCAGCTAACTTAATTGTTTTGGTTTACTTGGTTTACATAAGGCAGGATGCGTTGTGAGATCGTTGTTACTAGCGCCATCTATGGAATTTCCGTACAATCATCGAATTTTCATAACGAAACCATTTGTTTTTTTTTTAATAGTAGGAGCGGGCTTAAAGTAGAAGCGGTTGGAATTTTAGATTTTAAACAAAAGAGGGTTTATTGAGGGCACCAATACCATCTGCTGGCACTTATCTGTTTCATTGTCGATGACGTACATGAATGACGATACCTCAGAGTTCATTTAGAATCATCACTTGCTTAGAGTTTGTGGTTAGTTCTGATTTTGTCCTCCAGAGCTTCGCCGGGTCAGTGCACACACAATACAATTACGCTCTCATCATCGGTATCGCATCGGTTGCAAAATGCATTTAATTGAAACCTGAATTCCAAGATGGCGCTCGTATGATTCGCTATTCCGATCAAATAATTCTGAATAGACTGCATTAATAATAATTAGCAAACAAAAGGTCTGTTCGAACCGCGAGTTCTGACTATGTAATTCCGAACCGTTCAAAACATTCACTCATCAGAGTCGTGCTTCTCGAAGAGCTGTTAAAATAATTCAGTACTTCGAAGACCAACTGATTCGAACGGTTCTGAACTGGTCAGCACTATCGGTTCGAACAAACCCAAAAAGAATGACGTCTCCAGCGCGCGATTTAAAGTCACGCCAAGTCAATTCCTAACTCACCGTAACAATATCGTATATGTGTTGCCATACCAACCACTACAAAAAAGGATGAACCATTTCATCGTTCATTTTGGTCATACTGCTAACTATGAAAAGGGAGAAATCAAAAGCATTTTACTAAATGATTTAAAAAAAAGCCGCGACGAGGTAGAAAACAAAAGAATGACGCCTCCAGCCTGTCATTCAATTCTTGGCACACAGTCAACTATGAAAGTCACGCAAAGCCAGGTTGGAGTTCACCGTGACAATATAATATCTGTCAGCTAAACAAGTTTAATCATTAAATTAAAGCGAGATAAACACTAACGCAAGTATTTAAGGCAGAAAAATTTTTCCGCCGCAATCGAGAATCGAACTCGAGTCTCTTGCATTCATGCCAAACGTTCTTAACCATTGAGCTAAAGCGACACCGAGCTCGAGAAACGTCTAATAGAAATTAGAACAAGTTGTTGAAATGATATTGCCTTTATTTAATAATAGAGCTCGGTGTCGCTTTAGCTCAATGGTTAAGAGCATTTGGCACGAATCAGAAAGACTCGAGTTCGATTCCCGATTGCGGCGGAAAAACTTTTATGCCTTAAATATTTGTGTTAGTGTTTATCTCACTTTAATTTAATTATTATTAATAATACACTAGCTTATCCCTTTAATTAATTATTTAAACAACTTTAACTCACAATCAGTGAGAAAATAAAAGAATCAACTGCAAACAGTAGTTGTATTTGTAAGGAAACAGAAGAATAACGCCTTTAACGCACCGTAACCGTAACAATATACTCGCTTTCAGTCGTACCATCAACAAAAAAAGTCGTTTTAGTGAGAAAACAAAAGAAAGATGTTGAAAGATGGCGATTTGAAGCGACGTCGTTTACTTCCTGACGTGCCATCAACTATAAAAAGGTTATGTTTGGAGGGAAACAAAAGAACGACGCGTTTAACAAGCGATTCGAGGCCTCGCCAAGCCAGTTTCGGGATCACCGTAACAATATGATTTGCTTTCTGTCATACCATCGGTCGGAAAAGGTCGTATCACTGAAAAAACGAAAGAAAGACGCCCAGAGCATGTGATTTAAAGCCACAGTGGCACTTTCAGTCGTACCATCGACTAGAAAGAGGTGGTATTAGCGAATGACGTCTGCAGCATGCGACTTGAAGCCACGTCATTCATTTCCTGACGCCCCGTCAACTATAAAAAGGTTATATTTGGAGGGAAACAAAAGAACGACGCGTTTAACAAGCGATTCGAGGCCTCGCCAAGCCAGTTTCGGGATCACCGTAACAATATGATTTGCTTTCTGTCATACCATCGGTCGGAAAAGGTCGTATCACTGAAAAAACGAAAGAAAGACGCCCAGAGCATGTGATTTAAAGCCACAGCGCCACTTTCAGTCGTACCATCGACTAGAAAAAGGTGGTATTAGCGAATGACGTCTGCAGCATGCGACTTGAAGCCACGTCATTCATTTCCTGACGCCCCGTCAACTATAAAAAGGTTATATTTGGAGGGAAACAAAAGAGCGACGCGTTTAACAAGCGATTCGAGGCCTCAACAAGCCAGTTTCGGGATCACCGTAACAATATGATTTGCTTTCTGTCATACCATCGGTCGGAAAAGGTCGTATCGCTGAAAAAACGAAAGAAAGACGCCCAGAGCATGTGATTTAAAGCCACAGTGGCACTTTCAGTCGTACCATCGACTAGAAAAAGGTGGTGTTAGCGAATGACGTCTGCAGCATGCGACTTGAAGCCACGTCATTCATTTCCTGACGCCCCGTCAACTATGAAAAGGTTATATTTGGAGGGAAACAAAAGAGCGACGCGTTTAACAAGCGATTCGAGGCCTCGCCAAGCCAGTTTCGGGATCACCGTAACAATATGATTTGCTTTCTGTCATACCATCGGTCGGAAAAGGTCGTGTCAGTGAAAAAACAAAAGAATGATGCCCAGAACATGTGACTAAAGCCACAGTGTCACTCTCAGTCGTATCATCGACTAGAAAAAGGTGGTATTGGTGAAAAAACAAAGGAATGACGTCTGCAGTAAGCGATTTGAAGCCACGTCGTTCATTTTCTGACGCGTCGTCAACTATAAAATAGGTTTATTTGGAAGGAAACAAAAGAGCGACGCCTTTAACACGCGATTCGAAGTCCCACCAAGCCAGTTTCGGGATCACCGTAACAATATGATTTACTTTCTGACATACCATCAGTCGAAAAATGTCGTATTAGGTGAAGAAACAAAAGAATGATGCCCAGAGCGCCACAGTGACAATGCCACTTACTTTCTGACATGGCATCGCCTATAAACAAGTTGTATTCGGAAGGAAACAAAAGAATGACGCCTCCAACGCGCGATTCGAAGCTCCAACAAGTCACTTTCGGGATCGCAGTGAAAACATGTGACGCTTTCTGTCATAGTATCAGTTGAAAACGGTGACATTAGTGAAGAAACAAAAGCATGACGCCCAGAGCACGTGATTTAGAGCGCCACAGTGACAAACAATGACATTTACTTTCAGAATTTGCATCATCTATAATCAAGTTACATTCGGAAGAGAACAAAAAGAATGACGCCTCTAACTCGCAATGCGAAGCTCAACCAAGTCAGTTTCGGGATCACAGTAGTGACATGTCATAGTATCAGTTGAAAACGGTCGTAGTAGTGCAAAAACAAAAGAACGAAACAAGTGACACGGTGACAACGTTGTTTATTTTCCGACGTTTCATCTATGAAGAAGTTGTATTCGGAAAGAAAACACGCAATTTAGACTTCGGTTCGTGTAAAAACCCTTCGATCACTTTCACGTTGCAGTTTTTCGTTTGTTATTTAAACCTCGGTCCGTGTTAACAATTTTTCAGCCAGGCTAGTTTCCACTACACCGTAACAACTTTCCGTCGTACCATCAGCAGGAAAAGATCGTATTAATGAGAAAACAAAAGAATGTTGCTCGCGGCACGCGATTTAAAGGCACTGTGACGACGTCATTCACTTTCTTCCACACCATCAACCGCAAAAAAGTTGTATTTTGGGGGGAAACAAAACAATGACGTCTTTAACGGGCGATTCAAGTTCACCGTAACAACATAATTAATTTTCGGCCACATCATCAGGTGAAATAAGGTCGTATAAGCGAGAAAACAAAAGAGTGTCGCCTTTGGCAAATTATGCGAAGCCACCGTCGCAATATCATTCCGCGCTAATAGCTACGGGGAGGGTTGTGTCGGCGATTAATCTGAATTATATTGCCTCCGACACGTGACTTAAGATCGCGCCGAGCCAATCTCTTATTTACCGCAACGCAACAATATTATTTAATTATTTTTTTAACCAACGAATGAGACATGAGTGTGTCGGTAAGAACCCGAAAGAAGAGGGGTTTGGCGGGTGGTCGTAACAATATTAACCACCACCGACTGAAAAGTGCGCAATTTAGAGTCACCGTGACAATATTATTCATTTTCTTCCTTGCCAATAACTAGTGGGGGGATGTATCCAAATTATTGTGCCTCTAGCATGTGATTTAAAATCACGTAAAATCAATATCATCAATATCATGGACCGAAAACAAAAGAATGACGTCTTTGGCATGCGATTGGAAGCCACCGTGACAATATCATTCATTTTTTTTTCACGCCGATGTCTGTGGGAAGTTATGTCAAGCCAGTTTTTTATTTACCGTAACAATATCATCTCCATTTCCAGCTGTATCATCGACCGAAAACAAAAGAACGACGTCTTTAGCGGGTGTTAACAAAAATATTTTTAAAAAATATGTATTGCTGCCGACCCAAAGATGGCGCTCCCCAAACTCTTTCATTAAACAACTGTTTTTACTGCTTTTACAAATTGTGTTAAATTAGAAAAATTTTAACGCTCGGTACTTTAAAAAAAAAACTAGTGACTGTCTTCTAGAGTTGTCGAGATCTTCGTGTTTTAATTTTTATTTTCAAATATTAAAATAGACGGTTGGGGGGAATGGGGGGATACTCAATAAACTTTTCTGAGATTTAGCAGAACTTGTAACAATTGAAGCAAAGCAAAAAAAACTTGATTATTGTAGCAACTTCCCGGAAACACCCTGTACAATCACGGAATGAAAAGCTCGCTCTTCACTCCTCGTATTTTATTAATGAAATACCGAGCGTTCATGGAGCTTTGTTACGAATTGTGTTAAATGAGAAAAATTTAAACAAGACCTCCCCCGCGCGATAAATCAAGAAGAAACAAATGACTGGGGTTTTCATTTTTTATTTAGGTATCCTTTTTTTGAATTATTAAAGCTGGGGGGGGGAAGCTCAATAAACTTTCCTGATTTAACTGAACTTGTAAAAGTTTAAGCAAGAAAATTAACTATTGCGGCAACTTCCCGGAAACACCCTGTATAGTCACAAAATGAAAAGTTCGCTCCTTGGATTAAACGTTTTTTTCTCTGTCGGTTGTTGTTCTTTCTTTCAATATCTCTTGCTCTTTCTTTTTAATAAAAAAATTATGAAAATCGTCGGGGCGCGCGAATACGCGGGAAGGTCAAAAAGTATCGACTCAATTCACCGAAGTAACTAGCGGGTTGATGGTTTTCAATTAATTTGACGTTTCAAGTACGTTGCACACGAGATGTCGCCGTGAAGTCTTTTTTTAATATACATACAAATACCCCAAGCAGGGCGCTTTATTTTACTATACATTTTGCACCCCATCTGGGGGCTTTATTTTAGGAGTTGGGGAGAAATTTTAAATACGAAAGTTGTAGGGATTTTTACGTGCTATCTTTTACAATCAACAAAAGAAACAAATGCGCGTCGCAATGTGGGGAAAAAAACAAAAAAACTTCGAACGCGAGTACGCCGATGTCTGTGGGAAGTTGTGTCAAGCCAGTTTCTTATTTACCGTAACAACATCATCCATTTTCAGCTGTGTCATCGACCGAAAACAAAAGAATGACGTCTTTAACATGTGATTTAAAGCCACCGTTCATTTTTTTTCACGCCGACATCTGCGAGAAGTTGGCAAGCCAGTTTCTCATTTACCGTAACAATATCATCGATTTTCTACGGTATCATCAACAGAAAATAAAAGAATGACGTTTTTGGCATGTGATTTAAAGCCACCGTGACAATATCATTCATTTGTTTTCACGCTGACATCTGTGGGAAGTTACGTCAAGCCAGCTTCTTATTTACCGTAACAATATCATCAATTTCCTGCCATATCATCGATCGAAAACAAAAGAATGACGTCTTTGGCATGTAATTTAAAGCCACTTTTCACGCCATTAACTATGGGAAGCCAGTTTCTTGTTTACCGTAACAATATTATTAATTTTTGAATCACCAACGACTGAAGCAGTTAAAAAAAAAATATTTTGGAATGTGATGTGATTTAAAATCACGTCTTCTGAAGCTAGTTCCCGATTCGGCGTAACAATATAATTGATTTTTCTTGCGGTTTAACTTCGATTTGTATTTACCTACACCCGAAACGGGGGGGTCTCTTTTCGGCGGCCCGGTTTTGTGAGTATCCCGACCGAGGAGCAATTGTGGCGCGCGAGAAGGAGTCCGTAATTAATTATCGATCAGAGATTTCGGGGCGAGATATGTACGAACGCGTTTCTTTGTCGGCGCGCGAGCGAGACGGCCTCACTACGAATTTAAGATTCATAGAATTAAAGATGAGAAAATGTATTATTCATCCCGCGCGCCTTGGAAAAGCTAAGATAAATGAACGAGCGCCGCTACACAAACAAAAGCGGCGGCGCTGCACGTTTCCTGCGCCCCCCCCCCGCTCGCCCCCCGGCCCCCTCGGATTAACGAGGCCCAACTTTAGTTTCGTACGTTGCCTGCCTGTTCGTTCGTTCGTTCGCGCGCCCGCCGCCGCGCCGTCATTATTATTATTCGGTATTCGGAGATTTCTGCCGAAGGAACGGGCGACTTTGCCTCACCCCCCCCCCCACACCCTCCCGCCCCCAGAGCTATTTTCGAAATTAAAGTGCCGACTCTCTTGAGGAATTCGTGTGTTTTGCGCGCTCCCCGGATTTTCGCCTCCTCGAAAGAACACACCTGCGAATGCGCGCGCCCTCTACGTTTCCGAAAAGTTTTTTCCCCAAAACCGATCTGATTGATTACGATTAGATAATTTGTGGATGTTGTTAGAAGTCACTTGTTTTCTCCCCCAAAACGTTCTCAGAATATTAAAATATTTCAAAACAAAAAATTTTTGCTCAAATTTGATTCGATTGGTAGATGTTTGGTAGTCTTTAGGTGTCTCATTTTCTCCTGAGAACTTTCTCGGAGTAAAATTAAAACTGTTTAAAACAAAATCTTTTCTCAAATTTGATTCGTTCGGTAGATGATTGGCAGTCATCTGTCTTCTAGAAACAGTGTCTCATTTTCTCCTCAGAACGTTCCCAGAGGATTAAGATTCTTCAAATCAGGTTTTTCTTTTCTCAGCTGTGATTTGATTGTAGATGATTGGCAGTCATTTGTTTTCTAGATACTGTGTCTCTCAGAACGTTTCCAGAAGATTAAAATTCTTCAAATCAGAATTTTTTTGTCAACTCTGAATCGATTGGTTTTCTAGAAACTGTGTCTCATTTTTTCTTGAGAACGTTCTCAGAAGATTAAATTTTTTTTCCTCAACTTTGATTTGATTGGTAAGTGATTAGTAGTCATTTGTTTTCTAGAAACCGTGTCTCATTTTCTCCTCAGAACGTTCCCAGAGGATTAAGATTCTTCAAATCAGATTTTTTTTCTCACCTGCGATTTGATTGGTAGATGATTGGCAGTCATTTGTTTTCTAGATACTGTGTCGCTCAAAACGTTTCCAGAAGATCAAAATTCTTCAAATCAGAATTTTTTTGTCAATTCTGAATTGATTGGTTTTCTAGAAACTGTGTCTCATTTTTTCTTGAGAACGTTTTCAGAAGATTAATTTTTTTCCCTCAACTTTGATATGATTGGTAGGTGATTAGTAGTCATTTGTTTTCTAGAAACCGTGTCTCATTTTCTCCTCAGAACGTTCCCAGAGGATTAAGATTCTTCAAATCAGGTTTTTTTTCTCAGCTGTGATTTGATTGTAGATGATTGGCAGTCATTTGTTTTCTAGATACTGTGTCGCTCAGAACGTTTCCAGAAGATCAAAATTCTTCAAATCAGAATTCTTTTGTCAACTCTGAATTGGTTGGTTTTCTAGAAACTGTGTCTCATTTTTTCTTGAGAACGTTCTCAGAAGATTAATTTTTTTCCCTCAACTTTGATTTGATTGGTAGGTGATTAGTAGTCATTTGTTTTCTAGAAACCGTGTCTCATTTTCTCCTCAGAACGTTACCAGAAGATTAAAATTCTTCAAATCGGAATTTCTTTTCTCAACTTTGATTTGATTGGTGGTCATTTATTTTTCGAAAACTGTGTCTCATTTTTTTTTGAGAACGTTCTCAGAAGATTAATTTTTTTCCCTCAACTTTGATTTGATTGGTAGGTGATTAGTAGTCATTTGTTTTCTAGAAACTGTGTCTCATTTTCTCCTCAGAATGTTTCCAGAAGATTAAAGTTCTTCAAACCAGAATTTCTTTTCTCAACTTTGATTTGATTGGTAGTCATTTATTTTTCAGAAACTGTCTCATTTTTTTTTTGAGAACGTTCTCAGAAGATTAAATTTTTGTCTCAACTTTGATTTGATTGGTGGATGACTGGCGGGCGGTCTTTTGTTTACTAGAAACTGTGTCTCACTTTCTCCTCGGAACGTTTTCAGAACGTTTGAAGGTCTTCAAAACAGAATTTGGTCTTAACTTTGATTTGATTGGTAGATAATTTGTGGGTGTATTCATTTGTTTTCTAGCAGTTGTGCCTCATTTTCTCCACTTCAGAAAATAAGTGTTTCTTTTTTTTTTAATATGATTTGATTAGTAGATAATTTGTGGATCGTCATTTTTGTTTCTTGTTTAAAACAATTGTTTTTTTTTTGGCAAATTTGAGTTGATTTGAAGGTAATTTGTCAGAAGTCATTTGTTTTGTAGCAACTGTTTCTCATTTCCTCCACAACTGCATCAAATATTCATTACATTCAATTTCAGAAAATAAAATTTTTTCAAAACAGACTTTTTTTTCAATATGATTTGATCGGCATTTGTTTCTAAGAACTACAGATTTGGGGAATTTGAGTGTTTCGTGCTTCTCCCCCCCCCCTCCGTCTCTTTCTTTATCCAGAATTTTGGACGAAACAGTTTCCTAAAAATCAAAATTGTTTAAAACTATTTTTTTTTTGGTCAAATTTGATTCGGCTGGTAGTTAATTTATGGATGGACGTCAGAAGTCATCTGTTTCCTAGCAATTGTTTCCCATTTTCTCCACATCTGGCTCAAATATTCATTACAATTTCGAGAAATAAAAAATTATCAAAACAGATTTTTTTTTTTTTAATATGATTTGATTGGCATCTAAGAACTACAGATTTGGTGAATTTGAGTGTTTGTGTTTCTCTCCCCCCCTCTTTCTTTATCCAGAATTTTGGACGAAACAGTTGTGCTTCTCCCCCACCCCCCTCTTTACCCAAAATTTTGGATGAAACAGTTTCCCGAAAATCAAAATTGATGAAAACTACTTTTTTTTTGTCAAATTTGATTTGATTGGTAGATAATATATGGACGGCAGAAGTCACCTGTTTTCTAGCAATTGTTTCTCATTTCCTCCAAATCTGGCTCGAATATCCATTACAATGAAAAAATCAGAAAATCAAAATTTTCTAAAACAGATTTTTTTTTAAAATATGATTTGGTAGGCAGACTACTTGTGAATCGTAGGGCGTCACTTGTTTCTGAGAACTACAGATTGGGTGTTTCGTGCTTTCCGCTCCCCCCCCCCTCCCCCGTCTTTTCCCAGGATTTTGGATGAAACAGTCTTGTGAAAATCAAATTGATTGAAACAAAAATTGTTTCAGCAAATTTGTTTGTTTTCTTTAAATATGATTGGCAGACAATTTGCCAATCGTAGGACGTCATTTGTTTCTGAGAACTACAGATTGGGTGTTTCGTGCTTCTCCCCCCCCCCCGTCTTTCCCCAGGATTTTTTTGGATGAAACAGTCTTGTGAAAATCAAATTGATTAAAACAAAAATTGTTTCGGCAAAGTTGTTTGTTTTTTTTTTTTTAAATATGATTTGATTGGCAGACAATTTGCCGATCGTAGGACGTCACTTGTTTCTGAGAACTACAGATTGGGTGTTTCGTGCTTCTGCCCCCCCCCTCCCCGTCTTTCCTCAGGATTTTGGATGAAACAGTCTTGTGAAAATCAAATTGATTAAAACAAAAATTGTTTCGGCAAATTTGTTCGTTTTTTTTAAATATGATTTGATTGGCAGACAATTTGCCGATCGTAAGACGTCATTTGTTTCTGAGAACTACAGATTGGGTGTTTCGTGCTCCCCCCCCCCGTCTTTCCCCAGGATTTTGGATGGATTTTGATTGAAACAAAAATTGTTTCGGCAAATTTGTTTGCAACAACTGTCACGTATGCTATTGAGTGCAACTTTGGGGGTGCAACTTACCCCTCTGTTTTGGTTGAAACATTTACAAAAAAATCAACTTTTTCCACAGATTTGATCGACAAGTAACTTATTATAATCAGAAGTCGTTTGTTTCTAGCAACTAAGTCAGATTGGTTGAAATTAAATGTTTTTTTGGTTATTGCTTCCCTTTCTTTCGCTCCACTCTGTCTCCACTAATCAAACACGAAAAAAAAAAAACAAAGGAGAACAACAAAATTTCTCAACAGTGATTTGATTGGTAGATAAGATTTGGAAGTCCTTTGTTTCCGACTGCGTTAGACTGATCGAATTTGAATATTTCGTGCTTGCCTCTCCCTCCATCGATGTAGTTGTTCAAATAATTGACGACGTTTCTAGAAAAGCAAAATTTCTCAAAAAGGAAAACTTTTTCTCCAAATCGATTTGATTGGTAGAGTTTAGAAGTCGTTCGCTTTTGACAGATCTTCGGTTTGATTGGACGACTTTAATTCGTATGCTTTGTGCCTCCCCCCCCTCTCGCCCACGTGATGACTCAAATGCTGAACTCAAATAATAGATAACTACGTTGTTAGAAAAACAAAATTTCTCAAAATCGACTTGATTGACGGTGTTTAGAAGTCGCTTGTTTTTGACAACAGGGACAGATCTTCGGTTTGATGGGATGACTTTGATTTCGTATGCTTTGTGCCTCCCCCCCCTCTCGCCCACGTGATGACTCAAATGCTGAACTTAAATAATAAATAGCTACGTTGTTTGAAAAACAAAATTTCTCAAAATCGACTTGACTGGCGGTGTTTAGAAGTCGCTTGTTTTTGACAACAGGGGCGGCGGATCTTCGGTTTGATCGGATGACTTTGATTTCGTATGCGTTGTGCCTCCCCCCCTCTCCCCCCTCTCGCCCACGTGATGACTCAAATACTGAACTCAAATAATAGATAACTACGACGTTAGAAAAACAAAATTTCTCAAAATCGACTTCATTGGCGGTGTTTACAAGTCGCTTGTTTTTGACGACAGGGACAGATCTTCGGTTTGATCGGATGACTTTGATTTCGTATGCGTTGAGCCTCCCCCCCTCTCCCCCCTCTCGGCCACGTGATGACTCAAATACTGAACTCAAATAATAGATAACTACGTCGTTAGAAAAACGAAATTTCTCAAAATCGACTTGATTGGCGGTGTTTACAAGTCGCTTGTTTTTGACGACAGGGACGGATCTTCGGTTTGATCGGATGACTTTGATTTCGGATGCTTTGTGCCTCCCCCCTCGCCCCCTTTTGCCTACGTGTTGACTCAAATGCTGAACTTAGATGATAATTAACTACGTTCTCAGAAAAACAACATTGCTCGAAAAAGAAAACTTTTTCTCAAAATCGATTTGATCGGTAGTGTTTAGAAGTCGTTTGTTTTTGACCGATCCTTGGTTTGATTGGATGACTTTAATTTCGTATGCTTTATGCTCCCCCTCCCCTCCATCGCCCCCTTTCGCCCACGTGTTGACTCAAATGCTGAACTTCCTCACAAAACAAACATTTTTCCAAAGCGGAACTTTTCTCTCAAATTAAGTTTGATTGGTAGACAATTCGCGATCGATAGAAGTGTTTTGTTTCTCGTAACGATTGCGTTAGTGCTTGATACTTCGCGCCCCCCCCCCCACTCCCTTGATGTTCTCTCACCGTTTTGGCTTAGACAATAGTCAGTGTTTTCAGAAAATCGAAATTTCTCAAAAGCAAATTTTTTTTCCCTCAAATTTGATTTTGATTGGTCGGTAATTGCGATCGATGAGAGTCATTTGTTTTTAACAACTGGCTGCAAGTTGCTTGCTGCTTGCGCTACCAATTTCCGCGACGTTTTGGCTCAGGCAATCATCAGTGTTTACAGAAAAATCTAAATTGTTCAGAACCAAAATTTTTTTCCCTCAAACTTGATTTTGATTGATAGATAATTTATGATCGGTAGACGTCATTTGTTTCTGCCAAGAATTACTTGCAAGTGACAGTCACAAGTCAAGCAAGTTCATGAGATGGAAAGTTCTAGTTCGTTTTGATTGGAGGACAATTTGGGGCGGTCGTCGGTAGTCGTTTGTTTCTGACTCAAAAAATTGACGCGTGTACGTTTTTGGCAAATGTTTTCCGAAAAACCAATGAATATTTTTTTCGAAACAGAATTGAAGATATGAAGAAAAAGAAACAACAGTTTCTCATTTCAGAGAAAAAAAATCATTCTGCTTCCAGAAAGTTTGACCTCTTCATCTGCAACATTCATTTGTTTTTAATTATACTGTGTAAGAACGCTTTTTTTTCAAAATTTAAAGAGAAAATTTCTTTTTAATTCGAAATCCAAACAGAAGTTTTTGCAAAAGTTTTCGTTTTTTGTTTTCTCAAAAGCCCTGGCTCTAAATTTAATTGTTTTTAAAAACACAAAAGAAAACCAACAATTTTAATTTTTAATCGCGGTTATAAAAAGTGAAAAACATTTTTTTTGTGACTTCTGCCTAATTCAGTTGTTTTCTTTTATTACAACAACAAACAAAGAGCGTCTCAGTGCTTTTGTAATTAAGCTAATTTTTTTTTTGTTGTTGATAAAACAGAAATAAATTCTCAACGTTTCGATTTCGAATTCAATTTTGTAAACGCGAAAAGTTAACGTCAACTGACCAAGAAAAAAAAAACAAGAGTTTCCTTAGTAATTGCACAAAGTCTCCATTGCCATTAAAGTAATTCTAAGGTTACTGGGGCAAGTGCTGGCGCAGAGCTATTTGTAACAAATGAGCTATAAGAGGATGGCGTCAGTCCAAATTTCCTCGTTTAGGGCAATTCGTTTAATCTTCGTCTCATATGCTGGCCGTCACTTTTCCGTTAACAGCCAAGATTTACAAGACTTCAGGTTGACTCGTTTGTTTTGATTGTTACGAATTTTTTGTTTGGATTTCGTTTGGTGTTTTACTCTCGTTGTTTTAGTAGTAGCACGTATTGGAGTTTATCTTAAACTATCCTGACTTTGGCCTTTAATAATAAATAATAAAAAAAATTATCCTGATAGAGCGTGGACGGTTTGAATGCTTTTCGCTTTCGCCTTAAATCAACAGAATCATCAAAATTCTGATTCACACTCACATACAGCGTAAAGCAAAATTCTCTGTTTTTGAATTTTTGGACTGACTTTGACTTCTTGGACTTTCTCACCTACATTTTTTTTTGCTTCAAATCAACGGAACAATCAATTTTTTAGTTTACGTTTGCATGCAGATTAAGACGACGCTTTCTGTTCGGTTCTTGAACTTTTGGCCTGACTTTGGCCTTACGGATTGACTTTAGACTTTCGATCTTCGTAATCCTTCCTTTTCTGCTTCAAATTAATTGAATAGTAAACAAAATTCTGCTTCATATTTACACGCGGCGTGTGACAACGCTTTCCGCTTTTGGACTTTGAGGGTGACTCTGGCCTTTTAGGTATTTATTTTCATCTTTCCTTCCTCTCGCTTCAAATTAATAGAATTATCAAAATCCCGGTTCACGATGACATGCTGCATGCTTGCATTTGGACTTCTTGGACCGGATTTGGCCTTTGCGCTTACGAGTTGACTTTGGACTTTCAATTCTCTAACCCTTCCTTCTCTGTTTGGTTCACGTTTATATGGAGCATAAGACAACGCTTTCTGTTCTTGAACTTTTGGACTGACTTTGGCCTTATGGATTGACTCTGGACTTTCTTCCTTCTCAGCTTCAAATCAGTTGAAGAATCAGAGCTCTGCTTCATATTTACTTGCGGCGTGTGACAACGCTTTCCGCTTTTGGACTTTTAGAGTGGCTCTGGCCTTTTAGACATTTATTTTCATCTTCCCTTTCTCTTGTTTCAAATTACTAGAATTATCAAAATCCCGGTTCACTTTGACATGCAGCATAAGACAGCGCTTCTTGCATTTGGACTTCTTGGACTGACTTTGGCCTTTGGGTTTACAGATTGACTTTGGACTTTCAATTTTCTAACCCTTCCTTCTCTGCTTGGTTCACATTTACATGAAACATAAGACAACGCTTTCTGGCCTTGAACTTTTGGAGTGACTTTGGCCTTATGGATTGTCTCTGGACTTTCTTCCTTCTCAGCTTCAAGTCAGTTGAAGAATCAGAGTTCTGCCTCATATTTACTTGCGGCGTGTGACAACGCTTTCCGCTTTTGGACTTAGAGTGACTCTGGACTTTTAGGTATTTGTTTTCATCTTTCTTTTCTCTTGCTTCAAATTAATAAAATCAAAATCCCGGTTAACACTGACATGTGGCATAAGACAGCGCTTCCTGCGTTTGGACTTTTTGGACTGACATTGGGTTTTGGGTTCACGGATTGACTTTGGACTTTCAATTTTCTAACCCTTCCTTCTCTGCTTGGTTCACGTTTACATGAAGCATAAGACAACGCTTTCTGTTCTTAAATATTTGGCCTGACTTTGGCCTTATGGACTGACTTCGGACTTTCGAACTTCCTAACGCTTCCTTTTCTGCTTCAAATCAGTTGAAGAATCAGAATTCTACTTCATCTTCACTTGCGGCGTGTGACAACGTTTTCCGGTTTTGGACTTTTAGAGCGACTCTGTCCTTTTAGGCATTAATTTTCATATTTTCTTTCTCTTGCTTTAAATTAATAGAATTATCAAAATCCCGGTTTCTTATTGGCATGCAGCATAAGACAGCGCTTCATGCATTTGGACTTTTAGGAGTGACTTTGGCCTTTGGGTTTACGAATTGACTTTGGACTTTCAATTTTTTAACCTTTCCTTTTCTGCTTGGTTCACGTTTACATGAAACATGAGGCAACGCTTTCTGTTCTTCAATATTTGGCCTGATTTTGGCCTTGTGGACTGACTTTGGACTTTCGCACTTCCTAACGCTTCCTTTTCTGCTTCAAATCTATTAAATAGTAAACAGAATTCTGCTTCATATATACGCGCGGCGTGTGACAACGCTTTCAGCTTTTG
This sequence comes from Dorcus hopei, assembly GCA_033060865.1. Classification (NCBI taxonomy): domain Eukaryota; kingdom Metazoa; phylum Arthropoda; class Insecta; order Coleoptera; family Lucanidae; genus Dorcus; species Dorcus hopei. Next base: position 2,870,972 of record CM065420.1, read on the forward strand.
GACTTTCAAACTGACACTGGCCTTTTAGATACATTCATCTTGCTTTTCTCTTGCTTCAAATTAATAGAATTATCAAAATCTTGGTTCACATTGACATGCAGCATAAGACAGCGCTTCTTGCATTTGGACTTTTGGACTGACTTTGGCCTTCTAGACTTCTTCACCCTTTCTTTTCTGGTTTAAGTTAATGTAATGACTTTTAAATCGATGAAAAAGTTAAAATTCTGATTCTACGATTTATGGACTGACTTTGGACTTTCAGCTTTCTAACCCTTCCTTCTCTGCTTTAACTCATTTGAATAATCAGAACTCTGCTTCACATTTACATGCAGAATAAGAGATTAGTTTTACTTTTGGACTCTTGGACTAACCCTTGCCTCTTGGACTGTTTCACCTTTTCTTTTTTTTTTCTTGCCACCGTTAAAATTCTAGACTTTCTTATGCTGACTTTGGCATCTTGGAATGCCTTTGGACTTCATCTTTCCTTTTCTGCTTCAAATCAATAGAATAATCAAAGTTCTGGGTCACATGTGCTTGTAGCGTGAGACAAATTCTTTTGTTTTTGGACTTTCCGCTCTTTCCTTTCTGCTTTAAATCAATAGAATGATTAATTCCCGATTCTTAGACTGACTTTGGCCTTTCGAACTTTTTGTTCGGATTCTACATATAGTTGAGGACCTTTGGACTGACTTTGGCCTTATGAATTGACTTTGGACTTTTGAAATTTTCTGGTTCAAATCGCAAGACAAAAAAACCTGCTATTGATCTTTAGCATTGGCTGTCTAGACCTTTTCTAATCAACGGAAAAGTTTTAATTCTGGTTCCCTGCCACCTTCGGCGTGAGACTTTAGGACTGATTTTGGCCTTTTGGATTGACTTTGGGTTTTTGAACTTTTCTAGATTTTTTATAATAATAATCTACAATCAGAACAAATTGAATTCAGAGCAAAACTTCAATTTTGCTCGTAGGCCTTTTGGACTTAGCATGAACGAAAGCGGATTTTATGAAAGACTGAATTGAAATTTATTAATTTTTTAATTCCGTTAAACCCTTGTTTACTTCCACCTTAATTAAACTGACGTCTCCAGCAGATCTCTCGTTAAAAGGACCGTTTGGACTTCAATGTGTCGCAAACCACGCGATGGAAAGAAATTCAATTGAAACGAAAAAGAAAAGCTTTTGATTTTGATAGGAAATTATTGGTTCTGGATTAGATGGAAAATGTTTTCTTTTTTCGAAAACCGTATTGGACTTAGGCCAGATTTAAAATGAAATTTTAATTTCCTACAGAAGCTTTTGATTTCGTTTTGATAGGTTCAAGATTAAATTGAAAACGGCTGTTTTTTTTCTTTCAAAAAAATATTTTGGACTTAGGCCAGATAATTGGACTGAAACTCCGTTTCCTTCAAAATTTTTGATTTTATTGCCTTCTGTTTTGTTCCAACGGCTTGTTTTCTTTTGGTTTCTACTGAGGCCTTACAGAAATGTCTCCTGGAGGTTCTTTTGGACTTAGAATAAGCCAAATGTTTACCCACTTGATGTGCGTTATGCTGAAGGTAATTAAAAAATTGTTGTTTTCAATGTGGATTTTGGACTTAAGACCAGATAATTGAGCAGACGGTGCTTTTGGACTTTTTGGACTGACTTTGGCATTTTAGACTTTCTCGTCTATTCTTTACTTCTTTAAACCAATGAGACGACTTTTAAACATGATTAAAAGAGTTTTGTTTTCAAAATGTATTTTGGACTTAAAGGCCAGATAATTGAGTGGAAACTTAATTTCCTTCAGAACACTTCTGTTTTATGCTTCTTCTTAGAACACTTTTTGGACTTAGGATTGGCCAAAAAGCCGCCTTTTTCGACCAGTGGTACTAAAGATGATTGAAAAATTTGGTTTTCAAAACACATTTTGGACTTAAGGCCAGACAATTGAACGGAAACTTCGTTTACTTCAGAATTTGTTTTAATATCTTGTTATCTTTAGGTTTTGGACTGAGGTTGCAAGGAGTCCTCTGAAGCCTTTTAGGACTTAGCATAGGTCAATGTTTTCAACTGATTACATTCACAAAATACTTTCTCATCCAGTTTTTCCAATCTTCCGTGAAGTCCTCAAATGGCTTTTGCCAAAGGCCTTTTGGACTTAGCGCAGGCCATCCGATGTTTAAATTTGACACAAGAACGACTTTTATTTTCAGTCGTGTGTCACGTTCAGGCTCAGGTCTTTTCATATTTCAAACCAGGGCCTCAAAGTACACATAGTTTTGGACTTAGCAGGAGTTTGTGTTTTGTTTAAAAACTACTTCTATTTAATTCCACGTCGTCTTAAGGATTATTTCAGCCTCTCAAAGACGTCGTCGTTTTGAACTTGACCCCGCGCAAAAACCCCAGATTTTTGCTCCGTGCCCCAAGTTGCTTTCCCCTCCGCGGCCCCCCCGCTCGTTCCAAACTTTCGCGCGGTGGTAATCACATAACTCGCAAGTCCCGACTTCGCAGCGGCGGCGGCGGCGGCGGCAATTTTGCGAAGGTATGAAATATACTCTTAATGTTCGTGTTAGAAATCACTGCCTTAATTAATGGGGCATTTTAGCAATTTAAGTTATGAATTATGAACAAGGGAGAGCCGTTTTCTTACTTTATTGCGCGAAATAGTAAAATTCCGCACTCGGCGCGCTGACGTCGTCGTCGCCGCCGAGGGTCGGGGGGCGGCATGACGAGAGGGCGGCAAGGGGGTAAAGGTACGAATTGTCGTCGTTACGTAGTAAGCCGGCGAATAATTGGTGGAAAGGTTCTTGCATGCGTTCTTAGATTACCCGCAATCTTCTCTGCGAGTGCCAATTGTTCCGAACTCGATTTTGGGGCTTAAAACAAAAGAGTAACCGACACTATTATTTGAGTTAAGAGCCACGGAGAAAAACTTTCACGAACTAGAACTTTATTATTTTCATACGTTCTTGCCTTGCGCTGCACGATTAAACGTCACTAAAGCTAACACACGTTTGGACCTTAAAACAAAAGAACAACGAAAGTTGTCATTTACTTAAAAAAAAACAAATAAACAAAATTGCCTCAGACAAATAAGCTCGCATTCCATTATACTTTTTCTCCTAGCGTTATTAAAAAAAAATGTCAAAGAATAACGAAAAACGACGATTTTCTTTCAAAAAGGAATGAAAAGTTGCCTCAGATAAACGATAGGATTTGTTGAGCGTGCTTTCCAGTCTTCAAGTGTTAAAGGAAACTTGGTTTTGGATCTTAAAATAAAAGAATAACAAAGAATGTCAATTTTCTTTTGAAAATAAATGAAGAAGTTGCCTCAGATAAATGTTAGAATTTGATGAGGCCGTCCCAGATACATGTTAGGTGTCGATGAGCTGCTTTTTCTTCTTCTCTAAGATTATTCTTTCTTCAAGTGTTAATAAAAAAATTTCGGTTTTGCAGCTCAAAATAAAAGAATGACGAAAAATTTCAATTTTCTTTTGAAAAGAAATGAGAAAGTTGCCTCAGATAATGTTAGTAATTGATGATCGTGCTTTTCATGATTATTAAGTAGATTATTTACAATTTTCTTTACAGGTGTTAAACAAAATTCAGTTTCGGAGCTTAAAACAAAAGAATAACGTAACAGGTCAATTTTCTTTTAAAAATAAATAAAGAAATGCTTCAGATAATGTTAGTATTGGATGAGGGAGAGTGCTTTTGGTTATTATTAGGTAGATTATTTACAATTTTCTCTACAATTGTTAAAAAGTCTCGGTTTTGGAGCTTAAAACAAAAGAATAACGTCAAACGTCAATTTTCTTTTAAAAATATATAAATAAAAAGTTGTCTCAGATAAATGTCAGAATTTAATGAGCCTGCTTTCATTTCTTCTTTAAAATTATTTATCATTTCTTCCGCAAGTGCCAATAAAAAAAACTCAATCTGAATTTTAAAACAAACGAATAACGGAAGCGTCGATTTTCTCTTAAAAAGAAATAATAAAGTTGCCTCAGATCCATGTTAGGATTTGTTGAGCATGCTTTCCATTATTCTCTAAGAGTATTCTTTCATCACGTGTTAAAAAAAAAACTCGATTTTGGAGCTTAAAATAACAATTCTTCTTCAAAATTATTTATTACTTTTCTGCAAGTGTCAATTAAAAAAAAACTTGCTTTTGGATGTTAAAATAAAAGAATAAGGAAAAAGGTCGATTTTCTTTTAAAAATAAATAAAAAGTTGCCTCAGATAAATGTTAGAATTTGTTGAGCGTGCTTTCCATCCTTCAGGTGTTAAAGAAAACTCGGTTTTGGATGTTAAAATAAAAGAATGACGAACATCGTTGATTTCCTCAAAAAATAAAAAAAAAACACCAGAAAGCCTCAGATAACATTTGGACTTGATGAGATCGCTTTAAGATTTATTACAATTTTCTCTGTAAACGTTAATAAAAAGAAAGGAATTCAATTTTCTGAACTTAAAACAAAAGATTTTCTTTTAAAAAGAAATAAAAAAGTTGCCTCAGATAAATGACAGAAGTTGATGAGCCGGCTTTCAATGCTTCTTTAAAATTGTTTATCATTTTTACTCCATGTGTCAACTAAAAAAAAAGAGACCCAATTTTGTACTTTAAAGCAAAAGAATAACGAGAGACATCGATTTTCTTTTAAAAAGAAATTAGGAAATTGCCTCAGATACAGGTTGGGATTCGATGAGCGTGCTTTCCGTTCTTCTTTAAGATTAGTTATAATTTTCTCTGCAAGTGTTAAAAAACTCGGTTTTGGAGCCTGAAACAAAAGAGTGACGAAAATCGTCGGTTTCCTCAAAAGAAAAAAAGAACAGGAAACCTCAGATAAATATCAGGACTTGATGATATCGCTTTAAGATTTATTACAATTTTCTCTGCAAGCGTCAATAAAATGAAAAAAAAAACCTCAATTTTGGATCTTATTAACAAAATATAAAGAAAGTTGCTTCATTGCCTCAGATAAGTTTAGGATTTGTTGAGCGTATTTTCCATTCTTAATTGAAATTATTTACCATTTTCTTTCTGCAATTAATAATAAGAAAATAACTCAATTTTTGGAGCTTAAAACAAAAGGATAACGAAAAACGATTTTCTTATAAAAAGAAATAAAAAAGTTGGCTCAGATATATGTTAGGATTTGTTGTGCGAGTGTTAAGAAAAAACTCAGTTTTGGAGTTTAAAACAAAATAATAACGAAAAACGACGATTTTCTTTTAAGAAGAAATAAAAAAGTTGCCTCAGCAACACGTTAGGATCCGATGAGCGTGCTATCCGCCCTTCTCTAAGATTATTTGCAATTTTCTCTACAAGTGTTAAAAGAAACTCGGTTTTGGAGTTTAAAACAAAAGAATGACGAAAATCGTCGGTTTTCTCAAAAAAATAAAATAAAATAAAATAAAACAGAAAACCTCAGATAAATAATAGGATTTGATGAGATCGTTTTCCATTCATCTTTAAGATTTATTATAGGCGTTAATAAAAAAATGACTGAATTTTGATGTTATTAACAAAAGAAATAAAGAAAATTGCCTTAGATAAGTGTTAGGATTTGCTGAGCGTCCTTTTCATTCTTCTTTAGAATTATTTACCATTCTTTTCTACAACGACAATAAAGAAAAACCTCAATTTTTAGATGTTACTACAAAAATCGTCATTTTCTTAAGATTTTTTTTTAAGAAAGTTGCCTCAGATACAATTGGCTATTTTCTCAAAAAATGAAATAAAAAGTTGCCTCAGATAAACGTTAAGATTTGTTGAGCTAGCTTTCCAATCTTCTTTACCACTAGTTACAATTTTCTCTAAGAGTGTTAATAAGCGCTTACGACAAGAGAATAACGAAAAGATTTATCAGGGAGCGGCCTCAGATAAAAGCGATTTTGTTACCTTAAATTATGCACAAAGTTTTCTATAACTGCTGATTAAAAACTCAATTTTAAATTTTCAAAACGAAAGAATAACGAAAATTACTTGCTCAATTACTTGAGGCGAGGCCTCAGATAACGTCAGAATTTGATGAATTGCCTCTGAGATTCCTTTATTTCCTTGTCCTGAACTATGAACAATCATCTCTGAGTGTCAACAAAGAAAACTTAATATTAAATTTCAAAACATAAAGATAACGAAAATTGCTTTTTTTTTAAATAGCTACAGATAAGTAATAAAGAAAAACTCAATTTTCGAGCTTCAATTAAAAGAATATAACCGAAAATTTTTCTTTGGGAATTGGCCTCAGATAAACTCATAAGTTGATTTAAGATTCTTTCACTTTTCAATCAATCAATCAATTTATTTATTTATTTATTTATTTTTTTTTAATAATAAGTCTTTATTGAAACATGTGTATACAATATACAAGTTCACGTCATAAAAATCAATACATAAAATTGAGCTACATTTAGAGCTACTTAATATGTGAATTTGCTTTGTTTACATCCGTATTAATTAAAGTAAATATTCGTCCCAGGAATAGTACACTTCTCTGATTAAAGTTTTTCCTCAGACTACAAGCATGTAATATGGAAATAGTCATAATAATCAACAAATAACTAACCTAAGACACATTAAAAATATAATCATATAATAATGATTAAGAAATTTAACCACAAAAATTTAATCAATGTCAAAAATCTATTGAATCAAACCAAAACGTGAGCCAAAGGCAGACAATTGATTATAGATTAGAGCAAATTGTAAAAAATTCACTAATTGAGTAAATAGTCTTTTGTAGAAGAAGATTTTTAACTTTCATACGAAATTTAATATGGGAGTTAATACCTCTGATATCTTCAGGCAAACTGTTAAAAAGTTTTATAGGCATAACGTAAGCACTTTTAGTTGACATAGACAATCTCTGCCTTAAGTTTATGACGAAGATTATAATCTAAATTTCTGTTATCTAGCCATTGAAATTTATCTTTATGAGAATGAACATAAGTAACACAAAATAATATGTAAAGTGATATTACAGTTAAAATACTTAGCTCAAAAAATAAACTTCTTTCAAGAAGATTGAGGATTTTTAAAAGTCATTCTTCGAATAATTCTCTTTTGAGCTAATAATACGACATTAATGCTGCTACATTTCCCCCAACAAACAATGCCGTAACTCAGCAAAGAATGAACATGTGAGAAATAATAGGTACATTCTGAGAAGTTTCAAATCTAAGTTGATGCGCAGTTGACGAATTACAAAATAGGTAGTTGATAGTTTGTTTAATAAATTATCAACATGGTCGCCCCAATTTAAATGCGAGTCGAGATGGACACCTAGAAACTTAGAAGTGTCCAGATGAGGAATATTAGTAGAATTTGATTTGAATTTTCAACGGACTGGATTGATATTCTCTACATATGTCAATAAAAAAAAACACAATTCTGAATTTGGAAATAAAGGACTTGTTTTCTTTGACAAGTGGCCTCAGATAATTGTTAAGAATTCGATTAACTGTCCTGGAGCTTCTTTCACTTACGTCTCTTAAATCATGAACAATTTCCTCCGAAAGTTTCGATTAAAAAAAAAAACATTTAATTCTAAATCGTAAAGCAAAAGAATAACAAAAATTGTTAGTTTCCTTTTTAAAAATGGCCTCAGATAAACGTCAAGATTTAATGAGCTTGCCTTCTGCACTTCATCGGGATTACTCACAAATGCTAGTGGAAAACCTCAGTGCCTCAGTTTTTAAGCTTCAAACAAAAGAACAATGAAGAAGAATAAAACAAAAGACAAACGAAAATTGCTCGTTTTCTTTGAAGAAATGGCCCTAAACACATGATGTGATTCGGCGAAGCCTCAGATAAACTTCAGAATTTCGTGATCGTGATATATTTTTTTTTTTTGTGTTAAGTACTGCTAGAGATTCTCAGTATGGGAACATTAAAGAAAGAAAGAAAAAAAAAAGAAAACCACAGTTTTTTGAAACCAACATGGTCTCAGGTAAATTTTCGTTTTTGATGAAATACTTTTGAATTTGCTTCGTTTTTTTTTCTGTGGCTATTTGCGATGTAGTGCGGTATAAGTGCAACTCTTACTTTTAAAGCAATAGAATAACGAGAATCACATTTACTTAATTAAAAAAAATGGTTAAGATTTGGTGAACCAATTTTTTTTTTCATAATGCGTATTAGTCTGCATGTTCATTTCTTTTTATTTTCGAGAGGGCTGAGTAAGCAAACAAATAAAACAAATGAATCTAGCCTAATGAAAAAGTTATCTACTTCAACTCCACATATTTTGACTGCATGCCGTGCAGAAAGATGAACGGATAAACAAACGAAAAGAGACAGACGCAACAACTGAAGCAAAAAAAATACCTTTCTCTTTTAGAGATAAAATAAGAAGTGATAAAAAAATGAAACGGCAAAAAAGATTTGGACTTCATTTGTTTTGGGAAGAACGAACGGACGAACGAACTAAACAAATGAACAGTCAAACATTTTCTTTTGGTGGTGGGTGACGTGTAAACAATTGAATGAAAAATATGAATCACCAGAAAATAATAATTTATTTAATGCAAATATTTTTCTTCTGGCTTTTGTTTTTTCTTTTTCGTTTTGGTGGGGGGCAGAAGAGAAGGGAGATGAATAATCAATTGAATAAACAAAAAAGAATTAAAGCAGAACACCTTTTTTTTAGAAAATATGAATTTCGAATTAGTTTTTTTTTTTGATCGAACAAGAAACTAGTGAAACAAATGAACCAACATAAAATATTTTTTGTTCAACTTTTGTTAGATTGGGGGGTAAAGAAACAAATGAATCAATCCACGAATAATATTAACAGGGGTAGGAAGGGGAGGATGAATGAAAATTAAACGAGAAATTCAGTCCAGGTTTCTCTTAAAACCTACTTTTTCTTAAATAATTTGGATTTCGTGTTTTTTATTTTGCAGACCAACATAAAAAGTGAATAAAACAAATGAACAATCAACCAATATATTTGAAACAAATATGTCGGTCGTTCTGAATTTGATATTATTTTTCTTTTTTACTGGCAAATAAAAAAGGAATGAAACAAATGAATCATTAAACTGTAGGCTAAATTTTAAGCATTTACTTTTCTTTCTTGTAAGAATAACGAAAGCAAATGAATGAAACAAATGAACCAATTGAATATCTCTTGTTTTAAGAAAAGAAAAAGATAATCTCCAAGGATTGATTGATTGAAATACTGTTTATTGAAATAAATTTAAATAAATCTACATTTACATTTAAAGGAAATGGAATTTTGATCAAATCTATTCAAATCTATGTTGAACAAGATTATGTAGTACATACAAAAATATTATGCGTTTGAAATCAAAACTGCTTTTGTATTTTCATCTTAATTTTTGTTTGCTGAGAGGGAGAGAAAGGGGGGGATGATTAAACAAATGAACGAGAAAGCATTGTTTAAAAAAAAAGAATGGTTTCAAACTTTGCAATTCATTTTACTTGCGCGCGTGTGTTTGGGGGGAAGGGGGGCGATAACTGAACAAAAATCGAATGAATGTCAAAAAAGAATTTGTTCGTCTTTTTTTTGGATAAATAAATGTGCAACGAAAATCATTAAAACAAATGAAGTAGAACGAAAACGTTTCCTTTTTTGTTTTTGGAAGATCGAATTTAAGATTTTTGTTTTCATTATTTTAAGCGGGCGAGGAAACAAGTGAATAAAACAAGCGTCACTTTGTTTCGAAATACTTTTGGACGATTTCTTCTTCCTTTCCTACAATAAAATGAATAAAACAAGCGAATCTTTGGACACTACGACTGTTTTAAAACTTCGCATTTTTGTTTCTCTTTTTTTTCTTGGCTGTTCGAGACGAGTTCGAACCAGTAAAAAACAATTGAAGCGACATTTGTTTCCTTTCGACTAAACACCGGTGACTTTAAATTTTTTGTTTTCATGAGGGGGGCGAACTAAAAAACTAAAAATTTTTTTCCCCTTCGAAACAAAACGACCAAAAAAAAATCGATTTTTTTCCTCGCAAAGAAACCGGGCTGGGGGAGAGGAGGAGGAGGAGGAGGGAGGAAAAAGCTCGCGTTCCTGGGTAAACGTGCAGGAACTTTCGGCGTTAAGAATTCGGGGGTGGCAATCATTGATTTCTTACATGAAGCCACACCCTCGGCCCGCTAGATTTGCAATCCCTCCTTAAAAGCGGCCCCCTACCGTAGCGCGCTCTAAGGTCCTTCGCCTCCCCTTCTTGCTCGCCTGCTACAGTTGTAAGGGCGCGCACCCCACTTTCTTCGCCGCGCTTACGTGCATTTTACTATTTCGCGCGCGCCCGCCTTGAATTTCGTCTCTTTCGCCCCCGATGTAAGTGTGCGTGTGTCTTTCGCCGCCTTTCCCCTACCCACCCTCGAACGCCAGGCGCTCGCTTTCTTACACCCCCCTCCCCTCTTCCACGAGACCTTTTTTTTCCCGAGAAATTTTTAAACCCACCCCCCCCCTCCCTGCCTTGCAGGGCTTTTATGTTTATTTATATTTAATTTATTCGCGTGCATTACTAAATCAGGGCTGCTCTATGAGTTCACGCTTCACGGGAAAAAGGGCGACTCAGTCTTGCCAACGTTTGCCGTTAAAGATTTCGTCTCTTGTTTTTTTTGTCTTTCGGTTTTTGTTTCGTTCGTCGTTTGTCTAACTCGAGCTTGGCTTTGCTTATGTTTTTTTAGAAATAAAGTCACCCTCTGCCGCTGTGCCTTTACATTTATTTGTTCGAGGGAAAAAGTCTGGGTTTCTTTTTTTGTTGCGTTCTTTTGTTTTTCAAAACTGTCAATTTCATTAGTATGCGCCTATTAATTTATTTTTAATTAATAATAATAATAATAGAAAGTTTAATTGAATTTGAAAACAACTGGAAAATTGTAATTGGAAACAAGAAGTTACGTTACTTCTTAAAACAATTGAATCCCGCGATGTTTAACTGCATCTTCTGAAACAATCGACTACTACCGACAGTTGTTTTCAATTAAAACAATGAAAAGTATAACTGATTCGGAAAACAACTGAAATTTTTTAATTATCGCACAGCCCTAGTTTTAACTGAATGTTTTTTTTTTTTAAATTTCTGAAATACTTAATTCTTCACATCATTCTCCAATAAAAAAAAAACGAATATCTTTTGTTTTCTTTTTTTCGATCTACTTTCTTGCACTGCTTGTCATTTGTTTGACCTGAATCTACCTTTTGTTTCTGACACATTTATTTCAAATCGGAAAGCTGGATTTTTATTGGTTCTCGTCTGCAAGGATCCTCGATGTTTGTTTTTTTTTTTGCGTCGTTCTTCGCTTGTTTTAACTGCGAATTTAGTTTATTTTGTTGGCTCTTTTGTTTTTTCGTTTTACCTCGCTTGTCGTTTGTTTGACGTGAAGTTCTCTTTTTATTTCTTTCGGTTTTTCTCCGCTAATTTTTTTTTTTTAATTTCGCCCCGTCTGAATTTTTCATTTGTTTCGACGACAACAGTTGAAATAAATGACGCGTCGAGCTGCTCTATTGGTCCTTGCCCGTAACTTTCATCAACACGAACTTAGACGATGTCTTTCGTTTTTTTTCTCTCTCTCCAACTTTTATTGCGTCTGACCTATTTAGTAAAGAAAAAGTTTCTGAATTCCCATTGGTCCTGTCTGGCAAGTTTCATCGATAGCATTTGTTTTTTGTGTGTTCTTTTACATATTTTGCGTTGTTTTCAACCGAAACGCGCTCAGTTGCTGTTAGTCCTCGCCTGCACATTCGTCATTCGCTCCACTGAATGAATTCTTGAATTTGTTTCTGTGACGTTTCGTTCAAATCGGAAAGCTGAATTGTTATTGGTCCTTGACTGTGAGTTTCACCAATGACATCTTTTGTTTTCAACAGTTTTTAGTACAAGTCAGAGCGAGTTCAAGTGATCCAACTCAATTAGGAGCGGATAGGAGTTTGAAAGAGACGGATTTTACTGTTATCATCGCACGTTCACAGTTTAACGCAAATGCTCTAATTTGATTCGAAACAAAAAAAAATACTTCAATTTCCTTGATGCATTTGGTGCACTATTTAACGCAAACGATCCGATTCAATCTGGAGCAGTGAGTGGCTTACAATAGAGTTTGCAAATGGATTTAATTTTCCTCCATTTAATGCCGATGATCTAATCCGATAAAAAAAACAAAAGAAACGAGTTTCAATAGTTTTTAGTTCGATTTGAAGCGAGTTCAAGTGATCCAATCCATCAATTAGGAGCGAGCAGGAGTTTGGCACTTTCATAAATACACGTTCACAGTTTAGTGCAAACGATCTAATGTGATTAGAAACAGAAAATAATTTGAATTATTTCGTTGCACTTTATCTAAAGTTTATTTATTATTTAACGCAAACCACCTAATTCAATCAGGAGCAGTGAGGAGCTCGCAATATAGCTTTGAAATGGATTTAGCTTTCCTCCGTTTAATGCAGATGATCTAATCTGATAAAGAAACAAAAAGAAACGAATTTCAATAGTTTTTAGTTCGAGTTAGAGCGAGTTCAAGTGATCCAATCAATCAGTTAGGAGCGAACAGGAGTTCGGAAGGCGGATCTAACTTTCATCATTGCACGTTCACAGTTTAATGCAAACGATCTAACGTGATTAGAAACAAAAAATAATTTCAATTTTTTCGGTGCACTTTATCTAAAGTTTATTTACTACTTAACGCAAACGATCTAATTCAATCGGGAGCAGTGAGGAGCTTGCAATACAGTTTTCAAATGGATTTAGTTTTCCCCCGCTTAATGCGAATGATCTAATCCGATAAAAAATAGCCAAAAGAAACGAGTTTCAATAGTTTTTATTTCGATTTCAAGCGAGTTCAAGTGATCCAATTCAATTAGGAGCGAACAGGAGTTTAACTTTCATCATTGCACGTTCACAGTTTAATGCAAACGATCTAATTTGATTAGAAACCAAAAAAATAATTTCAATTTTTTCGGTGCACTTTATCTAAGGTTTATTTACTAGATAACGCAAACGATCTAATTCAATCAGGAGCAGTGAGGAGCTTGCAATATAGTTTAATGCAAATGATCTAATCCGATAAAAAAATAAAAGAAACAAGTTTCAATAGTCTTTAGTTCGAGTTAGAGCGAGTTCAAGTGATCTGGGATTTTGGAAGACGGATTTAACTTTCATTGTTGCACGTTCACAGTTAAACGCAAATGATCTAATTTCATTGGACAGAAAAGAAACGAACGTAAACATCTGAATGTATGCCAAGACTCAACCAAGAGCAATGAAAAGTTTTCTATGATCTAGCTTGATCGAAAATAAAAGAAATCTAACTCAATAATTTTTGTTTTGTAATTTAGACCAATTGCTGGTGATCTGGAGTATTGAGGAGGGCGTCGGAGGAAAGCCTTCAAATATGTACCTATTTATAAATCGAGTAGAAATAAAAAGAAACGAACTCAAATGGTTTTTGGTTCATTTTAAAGCAAGTTCAGCTGATCTACCTCAATTAGGAGCATGGAGGGATTTAGAAGATAGTCTTAATAGAAAGATACAGTTTTCAACCGTTTAATACAGGTGGCCTAATCTGACGTTAAACAGAAAATAACGAATGTTAACACTTTTGGAGGCAGTTTAGACCAATCGATCAGGAGTATTGAGGAGGACGTTGGAGGAAAGCCTTCAAATATGTACCTATTTATAAGTCGAGTGGAAATAAAAATAAACTAACTCAAATGGTTTTTGGTTTATTTTAAAGCAAGTTCAGTTGATCTAACTCAATTAGGAGCATTGAGGGATTTAGGAGAGAATCTTAATAGATAGATACAGTTTTCAACCGTTTAATACAGGTGGTCTAAGCTGACGTTAAACAGAAAATAACGAATGTTAACAGTTTTGGAGGCAGTTTAGACCAATCGATCAGGAGTATTGAGGAGGACGTTGGAGGAAAGCCTTCGAGTATTTATAACTCGAGTAGAAATAAAAATAAACGAACTTCAATGGCTTCAATGGTTTATTTTAAAGCAAGTTCACTTGATCTAACTCAATTAGGAGCATCGAGGAATTTAGTAGACAGTCTTAATAGATAAATATAGCTTTCAACTTTACGTACTTGCAGTTTAATGCAGGTGATCTAATCTGACGTTAAACAGAATAAAAAAAAATGTTAACAGTTTTTGAGGCGTTTTAGACCAATCGATGAGGAGTATTGAGGCAAGCCTTCGAATTTTTATAACCGGAGTAGAAAGAAAAGCAAACGAATTTAAACGGTTTTTGGTTTATTTTAAAGCAAGTTCAGTTGATCTAACTCAATTAGGAGCATCGAGGGATTTAGAAGGGAGTCTTATTAGATACGTAGATATAGCTTTCAACTTTACGTACTTGCAGTTTAATACAGGTGACCTAATCTGACGTTAAACAGAAAAAAAGAACGTTAACAGTTTTTGAGGCGTTTTAGACCAATCGATCAGGAGTATTGAGGCAAGCCTTCGAATTTTTATAACCCGAGTAGAAAGAAAAACAAACGAATTTAAACGGTTTTTGGTTTATTTTAAAGCAAGTTCAGTTGAGCTAACTCAATTAGAAGCATTGAGGGATTTAGAAGATAGTTTTAATAGCTTTCAACTTCACGCACTTACAGTTTAATACAGGTGATCTAATCTGAATAGGAAAAAAAAAGAATGTTAAGAGTTTTTGAGGCATTTTAGACCAATCGCTCAGGAGTATTGAGGAGGACGTTGGAGGCAAGCCTTCGAAGATTTATAACTCGAGTAGAAATAAAAATAAACAACGAACTTAAATGGTTTTTGGTTTATTTTAAAGCAAGTTCAATTGATCTAACTCAATTAGGAGCATTGAGGGATTTAGAAGATGGTCTTAACAGATAGATGCAGCTTTCAACTTTACGTCCTTAAAGTTTAGTACAGGTGATCTAATCTGACAATAAACAGAAAACATAAAAAACGATTGTTTACAGTTTTTGAGGCATTTTAGAGCAATTGCAAGTGTTCTAAAATTGTTCAGAAGAATTAAGAAGAAGAAACGCAGCTTTAAAAAAAAATTAAATGGTTTTTGTTTGCGTAGGTTCGGATGTTCTAAATCGACCAAGAGAGACAAAACTCCGGCTTTTAGTTCATTTAATGTGAGCGCATGTTCAGATGATCTAACTCGACTGGAAACAACAGACCGGTTTTTGGTTAATTTGATGTCAGCGTTTGTTCAAATGAACTAATCTGATTAATTGAAATTTAAAATTTAAATGAAAGAATCTAAATGAACGGAGTTTGGCGTGTTTTAGGTCAAGCTCGGTATTTAGCGCAGATGATCCAAGTCGATTAATACAGATGATCTAACTTGATTTGAAATAAAAAGAAAAACGAATCAAATAGAAATAAAAGTGAACGGCGTTGAAGCGACTTCTCCTTCTCATTTGAATGAATGAATTCAAGCAATCTTCCTAATATTCAAATGACCTAATTCAATTTACTAAATTATAAATAAAAGTAACCGGTTTTCTTTTTTCTGTTTTATTTGAGTGAATTCAAGCAGTAATTGGATTTGTCTTTTTTGACAGAAAAATAAAAATAAAACTGAATAAAACAAAGTAATCGGCAAGTGGAGGGGGGGGACGAACAATGAAATGTTTAAAACAAATGAACCAGAAAAATTAAGCACCTTTCTTTTGTTTTGAGAACAGTCGAATGAAAAAATAAATAATAAAACGAAGGAGCCAACAGGGAAGTCGTTCTTTCCAAATAAAACTTGGATTTTGTTTCCTATTTTTTTGTTTTGTTTTTGGGCGAACAGAACAAAAAAAAAGTAGACAGATGAATCAAGTAAAATTACTTTTTTTTAGAAAGACACATCGGACGCCCAATTTTTTTGTTTTTTCTTTTTTTACGTTGTGGAATGGAAGAACAAATGAAACTGCACGCGATTCTTATTTCCTTTCGATCCCACACATAAACACTTGCCTTTCGTTTACTGTCTTTGTCTTTTCTTGTGACGCAACACAAATAATTAAGACAAATGAATCAATCTCTCTAATATTCAAATGACCTAATTCAGTCGGCCGGCGGCGACTTTTTTCTCAAGTGCACTTAATTTAACAACTAAAGAAAACTACCTCCTCCTTTAAATTTGAAACTTTTTGCAATCTTTCTGATGATATCCTTTTCTATCAGAACTGACACAAAAACAGTTGAATAAAATTTGAACGACCGCGACCCTCAAAAATGCGGAATGCAAGTTTGGTTCAAATGCTTTTGAAAGTCTCAACACTTTAAGGCGAAGCCGCCTCTCTCAAACTCAAAAACAAAAATTAAACGCAGAATTTTATGCGGCTGCGCGTTTTGAATAACGCCATCTTCAGGAATCACTGCTTATTGGAAAATCAAAAAAAAGAAGGAGAAATGAAGGGATGTTTTCACGTTTGTATTTTTGTTGCGTTTTCTGAAGAAAAGTTGGAGTGTGAGGCAAAGCGAACTTCACTTTAGACGCGTGCGAATTAGTTCCGCTCGAAGACAACAGAGGTCAGGACGACGAAATGAAAAGTCGTCTCAACTCAAATTGACTCGACTGTTTTAGATCGATTGCGACCCGAGAGAACTCGGTTTCAAGTTTTAATTTTCGTTCAGCCTTGCGTGCTAATTGTTGTTTGGTTTGAGAGTAACACAGGCGAGGACTGTTTGAATTTGAGTGCGACTCAAAAGGGAATAGAAACTTAATAATTTAATAATCATCGTGGGCAATTACCTACTTTCGTTTAAGGCCAACAGATGGCAGGACGACGGGCAAGAAATTCGACAACAATTGAACTTAATTTAAACGCGACTCAAAAGTGAACAGAAACTTAACAATTTAATAGTCATCGTGGGTAATTACCTACTTCCATTTAAGGCCAACAGATGGCAGGGCGACGAATAAGAAATTAGACGATTAAACTTAATTTAAGTGCGACTCAAAAGTGAACAGAAACTTCATAATTTAATAATAATCATCGTGGGTAATTATCTCGTTCCATTTAAGGCCAACAGATGGCAGGGCGACGAATAAGAAATTTGGCAACAGCTGAACTTAATTTAAGTGCGACTCAAAAGTGAACAGAAATTTTATAATTTGATAATAATCATCGTGGGCAATTACCTACTTTCGTTTAAGGCCAACAGATGGCAGGACGACGAACAAGACGTTCGACAACAACTGAACTTAATTTAAGTGCGACTCAAAAGTGAACAAGTGAAATGTTTTGTTTTTTGGACGTTGCCTGCACTTAATTTCCATCTGAAGGCAATAGAAGTCAAAACGATGAACTTTTCAAAAATCACACGAATTAAAATACTTTTGAGTGCAACTCAATTTCCACTGTGCTTCAAATTTAACAATTTTGAGTTGTCATCATCACCTATGTACATTGATTTAAGGGCAACAGATGCCAGGACGGCGAACACCGACTCGACTTAATTTAAGTGAACTCAAGTTAATTTAAGTGCGACTCAAAAGTGAACAGAAATGTTTTTTTTATGTTACCTGCACTTAATTTCCATCTGAAGGCAATAGAAGTCAAAACGATGAACTTTTCAAAAACCACACGAATTAAAATACTTTTGAGTGCAACTCAATTTCCACTGTGCTTCAAATTTAACAATTTTGAGTTGTCATCATCACCTACGTACATTGATTTAAGGGCAACAGATGCCAGGACGACGAACCAGAAATTCGCCACCGACTCGACTTAATTTAAGTGAACTCAAGTTAATTTAAGTGCGACTCAAAAGTGAACACAAGTTATGTTTTTTGGTCGTCGCGTGCAATTCGTTTCCGTTTGAAGGCAACGGAGGACGGGACCATGAACTTTTCAGAACCAAACGAATTAAAACCCGGTTGAGTGCAACTCAAGACTTAACTTTGCTTCAAATTTAATTTAATTTTAATTTGAGTTGTCTTCATCACCTACATTGATTTGAGGGCCAACAGATGTCAGGAAGGTGAACCAAAAATTCGCCACCGACTCGACTTAATTTAAGTGCAACTCAAGTTAATTTAAGTGTGACTCAAAAGTGAACAGAAATGATGTTTTTTGGTCGTCGCGTGCAATTCGTTTCCGTTTGAAGGCAACGGAGGACAGGACCATGAACTTTTCAGAACCAAACGAATAAAAACTCGGTTGAGTGCAACTCAAGACTTAACTTTGCTTCAAATTTAACTTAATTTTAATTTGAGTTGCCATCATCACCTACATTGATTTAATGGCCAACAGATGTCAGGACGGCGAATCAAAAATTCATCACCGACTCAACTTAATTTGAGTGCGACTCAAAAGTGAACAGAAATGTTGCTTTTTGGTCGTCGTGTGCAATTCGTTTCCGCTTGAAGACAACAGAGGTCAGAACGATGAACTGTTCAAGGATCAAGCGAATTAAAATGCGTTTGAGTGCAACTCAAGCCCAACTCTGCCTCAAATTAAAAAATTTACGTCAATTTACATTGATTTAGGGGCGATGTCAGGACGGCGAACCAAAAATTCGTTACCAACTCAACTTAATTTAAGGGCGACTCAAAAGTGAACAGAAATTATGTTTTTTTATTGTCGCGTGCAACTAGTTTCCGTTTGAAGGCAACGGTGGTCAGAACCATGAAATTTTCAAAAGCCATGCGAATTAAAATACGTTTGAGTACAACTCAAGTTCAACTCTGCTTCAAATTTAATAATTTGAGTGCGACTCAAAAGTCAACATAATTTTGGAAGTTGCTGCCTGCAATTCGTTTCCGTTTGAAGGCAACAGAAGTGAGTACCATGAACTTTTTAAAAACCTCGCGAATTAAAATACGTGCAACTCAATTTCAACAGTGCTTCAAATTTAATGATTTTGAGTTGTCATCATCATCACCTACATTGATTTAAGGGCAACAGATGTCAAAAATTCGCCACCGACTCAATTTAATTTAAGCCCGACTCAAAAGTGAACAGAAATTATATTGTTTGGTCCTAGCGTGCAATTCGTTTTCGTTTTAGGCAGAACTATGAACTTTTCAGAACCAAACGAATCAAAACGCGCTTGGGCGTAACTCAAGACTCAACTCTGCTTCAAGTTTAATAATTTCGTTTTGTCATCATCACCTAGGTACTTTAATTTAACGGCAACAGATGTCAGGACGGCGCCGACTGAACTCAGTTTAAGTGCTAGCTGAAAATACACGAGCTTAATTATTTCTATTCAAAGACTACAGAGGTCAGGGCCATGCATGAACTTTCCGGAACCTAACTAGTTAGAAATTCGTTTTTAAATTTTGCAAAAGCAACTCAACTTTAATGACATTCGTTTTCAGTCGTCGCGCGCGTATTACTTTGGTGTAAGGGCAACAGAGGTCAGAACTAAAGAGTCGTCGTTTTTTACGACGTCCACAGGTGTCGTTGCAGGATTTATCGCCGCATTGTGTGAAAAGAAGCGCGCCAGCTGTCGGCGGAACAGAACCAACTTACTCATCGCCGTCCATGCAAATCTTTCTCGCCTTCTTTCTTTCTTTCTTTCTTCGTTCTGATTTATGGGATGTTTTGGGGGCACTTCTTGGAATTCCTGTTGTGTTGTTGTCTCAGGTCGATCTACTTCTTGTGTGTTTCTGGTTTATTCTTGCGTTGAAATCGCCGGGTGGTTGAAGTAATTGTTTTTTTTTTTTGGTTGTCATGTCGTGAAGGTTTCATCGTGATCGGGTGTGTGCATCGTCAGGATCGGTGAGGTGTCCGACGGGCGAGTCCGATCCGAACGTCTTCCGTCCCGACGGCGTCTGCGGCGTCGGTCACGGCCAGACTTGAGAGCTGTGGCTCGGTCTCCCTGCAATCAAAAATAACGCCGTTTTTTAAACAACATTTCGCAATAACGTTTTGCTCCGGTATCCCGGCGGAGCCCAATCACTTTCAATTTATTTATTTTGCTAAGAAGTACGAATGATTTTCTGAGGCGGAAATAAGTTTCAACCCGCGACGTTTAAAAGTAGTTTTGACTGTAGGGTGAAGAGAAAATGGACTGAAATGCACAGCGAACAACTACATGTGAAGAGAATTAATGAAAAACAAAAGAGGATCGGCGATTTTTCTTCGGCGGAGAGCGTCTGAAAACCAAAAGAGGAAAGCGAGGAAAACCGGAATTATAAAAATAAATTCGAGACAGAAGACAACTAGAATATGAAGCAACGAAATGCGAAGTACGAAATAAATGAAATAAAGGAAAAACAAAAGAAGATCGACGCTTTCCGGCTGCGAATTGCGAATTGTTCGAAAATCAAAAGACTCGCTATCGGCAAACAAAAAAAAAACTATGAGGCACGATTTTACAATCGTCGGATAAGCATTATTCTTAGAATAACGTGACGTAGGTGTGACGTAGTTATGGAGGAAGTTAAAGGACAGTTATTCCGTCCTTATTCCACGATTGTGAAACTGAGCCTAAATGAAATAAAAGACGATTAAAAAATAACAGGTGAAGATCGACGTTCTCCAATGACGATTTCTTCAAAAATCAAAAAATTATCGGCAAATAAAAAAAAACTACAAATAAAATTAGTAGAAAAAAAAACTACAAATAAAATTAGTAGAAAAAAAAAAAACTAAACTCTTCGGCTGCCAATTGCTCGAAAATCAAAAGACTATCGACATAAAAGAAAACAAAAGACGATTGATAAATAAACAAAAAAAAAACAGAAGAAAATCGACACAGTCCGGCTGCGAATTGGTCGAAAAGAAAAAGACTATCGACATAAGGAAAACGAAAGACGACTAATAAATAAACAAAACAAAAAAAGACAGAAGAAGGTCGACTTTCTACGGCTGCGAATTGTTTGAAAATAAGCAAAAGACTATCGGCGAACAAAAAAAAATTGTAGATGGAACAGGTGCGAAAATTTAAATCAGTAAAAAAAAAAAAACAAAATACGATTGATAAAAAAACAAAACGAAACAGAACAAAATCGACGCCCGTTGATTGTGAATTGGTCGAAAATCAAGAGACACACTATCGGCATATAAAAAAAAACAAAAGGCGATTGATAAAAAAACAAAACGAAACAGAAGAAATCGACGCCCGTTGATTGCGAATTGATCGAAAATCAAGAGACACACTATCGGCATATAAAAAAAAAACAAAAGACGATTGATAAAAAAAACAAAACGAAACAGAAGAAAATCGACGCCCGTTGATTGCGAATTGGTCGAAAATCAAGAGACTATCGGCATATAAAAGAAAAACAAAAGACGACTGATAAATAGACATAAAAAAAACAGAAGATCGACTCTCTCCGACTGCGAATTGGTCAAAAATTAAAAGATTATCGACATAAGAAAAACAAAAGACGATAGATAACTAAACAACAAAAAACAGAAGAAGATTGATTCCTTCCGGCTGCGAATTGTTATAAAATCAAAACACTATCAACAAACAAAAAAAATTAAATAAAATAGGCACGAAAAATTAAATTAATAAAAAAAACAAAAGACGATTGATAAACGAACAACTACAAAAAAAAAAAAGAAAATCGACGCTCGCTGATTGCGAGTTTGACGAAAATCAAGAGAATATCGGCATATAAAAAACAAAAGACGACTGATAAATAAATAACAAAAAAACAGTTCGATGTTCTCCGGCTGCTCATTGTTTCGAAATACAAAAAAAAAACAGTAGACAAAAAATAATTCGACAAAAGACAACAGAAATGTAAAATGCGAAATATAAAATAAACAAAACAAAAACAAAAGAACAAAATCGAAATGTAAATTTTCTGTTCATGCAGTTTACATCGTTTCGCTGTTGAAAACGTGCCATTATCAAGGAACAATCGAGAAATTTATTCAAAAACATATTGAAAATAGGTAAGGAGATAACAATTAATTAAAAGAGACAAATACATACAAGCGTTCAGTCTCTGTTTATTTTAATTTTCAGCGTTTCGCTGTTAAAAATGTGGCTTTATCAAGAGAAAATAGAAACTTAATCATAAAAGACATTTTAAAGATAAATGAGGAGGCGACCTTAAAAAAAAACAAACAAAGCCGAACTGAATTATTTTCATGAAATGTAAACTTTCTGTTCGTTCACTTTTCATCGTTTCACTGTTCAAAATGTGGCTTTATCAAGGAACAATGGAAAAATTGAAAACTATCGACATATAAAAAGACAAAAGACGGCAGATAAACGGAAAAAAAAACGATCGATGCGAATTGTTCCAAAATCAAAACACTATCGGCAATCAAAAAAGAAATTTAAATAAAATAGGTACGAAAAATTAAATCTATAAAAAGAAAACAAGAGACGATGCATAAATAAAAACGAGAAGAAAAAACAAAAGAAGATCGACGCTTTCTGACTGCAAGTAGTTCGAAAACCAAAGGCCATCGGCAAACAAAAAAACTATAGATGAAATAGATACTTACGAAAAATTAAATTGATTTAAAAAAATAAAGGACGATTGATAAATAAATTAAAAAAAAAAAACAGAAGAAGATCGACGCTTTCCGGGCGCAAATTGTTCGAAAAACAAAAGACTATCAGCAAATTAAAAAAAACTGTAAATGAAATAGGTAGGAAGAATTAAATAAATACAAAAAAAAAACAGTAGAAAAAAATAATTCGACGAAAGACAACAGAAATGTGAAATGCGAAGTATAAAATAAACAAAACGGAAACAAAAGAAGATCGACGCTGCAAATTCTTCGAAAATCAAAGGACTAGTTGAATCAATAGAGAGAAAAAAAGAAAAGAAAAAACAAGACGAAAAAACAATTCGAGGCAAAAGACATCTGAAATATTAAAACGACTAAATGTGAAGTATAGAATAAAAGTTCTCATCGACGCTTTCCGGGCGCAAATTTTTTTTTCTGAAACAAAAATAAGTTTCAACTTGCAATGCTTGAAAGTAGTTTTGAGTGAAGAGTGAAGAGAAAATGTACAAAACAACTGCAATTTATTATAAAGATAAATTCGAGAGACAACTAGAACATGAAACAACGAAATGCGAAGTATAAAATAAGTGAAAAAGGAAAAACAAAAGAAAATCGACGACGCTCTCCGGCTGCGAATTGTTCGAAAATCAAAAGACTATCGCTATGGGTAAACAAAAAAAAAACTGTAAGTGAAATAAAAAAACAAAAGATGATTAAAAAAACACATGAAGATCGAGATCGCCAGTCAAAAGAAGTTTGAGAATCACTGACTTATGACTCACCTTCCCCACTTTTCCTTTAATAAAACAATTCAAATGCGAAGAAAGTCATTTTAAAAGCCCAAGCTCATCAGTAAGAGGTAACTTTTGAATCACAAAGTCAAACCGAATTCACACCTAAAAAAAGAGTTTGAGAATAGCATTCACCTCACATTTATGCAGCTTACATCCTCAACAACTTGTTGGGCGAGTTTCTACTGTTTCTCGATAAAGCTGCGTTTTTGTTGGCGAAACGCACACAACTAAATCAATAAAAAATGTTTCGTGAAGACAGCTTTGCTTGAACTGACTTTTCAAGATTCCTGCATCCTTAAAAAATTGACATTTTTACTACTAATTTTCTACTCTTTCTAGATAAAGCCAAAATGTTAACGACGAAACGTAGGAAACTATAAACGAATAAAAAGTTGGCGTTTCATTTGTTTGACTTTCATTTACAAACTCACAATATATCCACCTGTATCCTAAACTCTTGTAATCCTTTCAGGTAATTTTAGATTGCTTCTTGATAAAGCTGCATTTTCAACAGCGAAACGCGGACAACTAAGTCAACGAAAAAATTCGGCGTTTTATGAAAACTGCGTGAGTTGGTTTTTCAAAATTGCGTTGCGCCTTTCAGTGTCCATACAGTGTTCATGAAACGCCGAACATTTTATTGATTTAGTAGTCCGCCGTTTCGCTGTTGAAAATGCAGCTTTATCAAGAACCAGTATAAAATTACTTAAAAGAAATAGGAGTACATGTTTCAGGATACAAATAGGTAATAGAATGTAATTTGAAAAGCCAAATGAAACGCCAACTTTTTATTCGTTTATAGCTTCCTACGTTTCGTTGTTAAAATTTTGGCTTTATCTAGGAAAGGTAGAATGTTAATTTTAAAATAGTGTCAATTTTTTTAAGGATGCAGGAATCTTGAAAAATCAGTTCATGCAAAGTCGTCTTCACGAAACATTTTTTCTTCATTTAGTTGTGTGCGTTTCGTCGACAAAAACGCAGCTTTATCAAGAAACAGTAGAAATTCCCTCGATAAGTTCTTGAGGATGTAAGTTGCATAAACGTAAACGTGAGAGGTGAACGCGATTCTCAAACTTTTTTTTTATATGTGGATGCGGATTGACTATGTGATTCGGAAGCTGCCCCTACTGAGGAGCCCGACGATTTAAAACGCCTTTGCTCTTTTCGCGTTTGACTTGTTTTATAAAACGAAAGGTGAGGGGGAGTAAAAGATAAATCAGTGATTCTCAAACTTGTTTTTTTTTTGATCGTCGCATCCCGAGGCTACTTCTTACTGATGAGTTTGGAACGATTTCCAATATTTGTTCTTTCACCTTTTAGTCTTTATTGTAAGCAATAATCAGCGGTTGTCAAACTTTTTCTTAACTGCCGAACAGTTCGCTGTAGATTTCTTTTTTAACTATCGAGGCTACTTCCTACTGATGAGCTCGCCGACCCGAAATGACTCTTTCAGTTGATTTGTTGCGCGTTGTAGTTTAAAAGTACAAGTGAAAGGTACACCCAGTGATTCTCAAACTTGTCCTTGACTTAAGGCTACCTCGTACTGATGAGTTTGGCATTCTGTAACCACTTCCAGTTGTTTTCTTTTACACTTAATTGTGTAATTGGCTGTCAAAGAGGCTACTTCCTACTGATGAGCTGAGAGCTTTAAAATAACTTCAAATAATTTCATTCACATTAGAATTTTTATGTAAATCAAAAAGTGAGATGTAAGTCAGCGATTCTCAAAGTTTTCTTCAAAGGCTGCTTCCTACTGATGAGCTTGGTGCGACTTTCAATGTATTTATTCACATTTTTGTTAGTGGATAGGTAAATGGTGAGAGGGAGGGGGAGGTCAGCTGAGAATTACTCTTCGATAGATACAATCGTGGTCACATAGTCTTAAACCGTCGCGTCGGCAAAAAGTGTGGGTAATCACCTGCGGCAACGGCGTCGGCGGCGGGTAACGCTACCAACTTAAGCGTTGTCTCACCTAAAGTCCCTAAGAGACTAATAGCAGCCACTTGACGTTATCGGGCGGGCGGAAACGCGAGCGCACGTCTTCGTATTTAAATACCCTCGGGAATGTAGTCGCAGATAAGGTGGCACAACTGCACGAATATGAGCGAATAAAATATATTATTACCTGACTAGTTTCCGGAATTTGAATTTCCGCCGTAGCCTTCCAGCTAGTTTCCAAGACATTACTTTGAATCGCTAACTTTTGCATAATAACCGTAAATACTGATTATCGGGCGGGGGCGGGGGGAGGCGGGGAGAGGCGTCGCGACGCCACCCGGGACTTACGTCCGTCGTTAACGCGAGTTTTAATGCGTTCGTTTAACGACCGGCGCATCCATCAATCTGCGAGCATTTCCAACTGAAAATCGACGATAAACTTTAGGACCACGGTATAAGGAAGAGACCCTGTATAACACTGTCGTTTATCTATATATAAAAAAGACCCATTTACTAAAACGTGTTTAAATCTGACCTTATTTTGATCGAAATTGCAAACACTTTTGCACTGGGGACGGGCTAATCCATTTGGGTGACTTGGCCCCCAAAACAAACTCAATTTACAACTCGATTAAAGTAGTCGGCCCCCTAAACAACGTTGATTTTCAATGCGGCTTCAAATAAGCAAAACACCACTAAGTTCGACTTTGCACCGGAAATTTCATAATTGCCCGAATTAGGAGTCGTTTGCCCCCAACCCCTAAGCAACAGTAAACTTCCGGTTCGATCGAAACAACGTGTCGATGTGGTGCCGGGGCGAAAGGGCTATTTAAGTAAGAGAGAAAGTTGTAAATCCAACGCTTTATGTTTTGACCATTTCGAGGTTGGCCGAATTAAATATCACGGGGAAGTTCAACCCCTCGACCCCCCAGAACAAAATTGAATATCCAGCGCGTCCGAAATCAGGGATACAAGGGTGATTTTAAGTAAAAGAAAACCGGCATTGACAGAAACAGAAACTCGCAGGTCAAAGGAAAATTGCCCCCAGTCCCCTAAACAACGCTGAAGCTTCGAATCGATCGTGATTAGCTCGTCCGAGTGCAGAGCCTGCTTTATATGAGCGAGACGTGTCTAAATTTATTACGTATACATTTCGGGATTAACAGAATTAAAAATGTACACCCCTTGATCCCCCAGAACAAAACAGGACGATCAAAATCAACACGTCTGGGTGCACTGGCGATTTTAATTAACAGAAATCCGACTCTACATTGAATTATATTGGGCGAATTCGAAACCCGCGGGGCAATTAAAATTTTGCCCCCAGTCCCCCAAACAACGCGGAAGCTTAAATTGATCGTGATTGGCACATCCGAGTGCAGAATCGATTTTAAACGAGTGAGACGTGCCTAAATCGGGCCCTTTATTATACATTTCGAGGTTGGCCGAATTAAAAATCACAAGAAACTTACACACCTTGCCCCGCCCCCAGAACAAAATTGAACTGAACAATCCGTTCAAAGTCAGTACGTTTGGGTGTAGGGGTTATTTTAAATAAAAGAAATTCAGTTCTGTATCGAGAACTCCGATATTGGTCGAACTAGGAACTTCGCGATTCAATTAAAATTTAGCCCACAGTCCCCTAAACAACCGCGAAGTTTCAAAGCGATCTCACTAGCACATCCGAGTGCAGAACTAATTTTAAATGAGCGAAACCTGGCTCTGCATTATACATGCCGAGGGTGGTTGTATTAAAAAGTGTAGATGCGACCCCTAAATAAACCGCCCCCAAAACAAACTCTGAATTTTCAAAGCGATTGTGGTTAGCACTACTGTCTTTAATTGAACGAATCTGGTTTTGTGAGGGTGGTTGTGGTTGCATAAAAAAAGATAGGTGAGACCCCCAAACAAATCGACCCCAATACAAACTCTCAATTTTCAAATCGATCGGTTAGCTTGTCCGACTTTAAATGAACTATTAGGATTTAAATCCGGCTCCGTGTTAGAGAGGTTATCGACGGTAGTTGCATTAAAAATCATAGGTGCAGTGCCTAAACAAACCGTCCCCCAAAACAAACTTTAAATTTGCAAAATCGGTCGTGATTAGTACGTTCGACTTTAAATGAGCTGTATTGGACATTTCCGGGATGGTTGTATTAAAAATCGCAGTTGCAACCCCCAAACAAATCGACCCCAATACAAACTATAAATTTTCAAATCGATCGGGGTTAACAGGTTCGACTTTAAATGAGCGAAAAATGTCTAAATCCGGCTGTATATTAAATATTTCGAGGGTGTTTGTATCAGAAATTGTAGGAGCGACCCCCAAACAAACCGTCCCCAAAACAAAGTTAGAGTTTGCAATTTTCAAATCGATCGTGGTAAGCACGTTTGAGTTTAAATCAGCGAGAATTGTGTAAAGCCGGCTCTACATGTATTAGCTATTTTGTAGGGCGTCTATATTAAAAATTGTAGGGGCAACCCCAAAACAAACTTTGAATTTTCAAATCGATCTTGGTTAGCATGTCCATGTGCCTAAATGTAGGTTCTGTATGAATCATTTCGACAGTGTTTTATTAAAAAGCGTATGTGCGACCCCTAAACAAACTGTCCCCCAAAACAAACCTTGAATTTTCCGATCGGTGGCGTTCAGCCGACTTTGAGTGTGTGAAAAATATCTAAATCCGGCTTTATTAGACATTTGCGTGGCGACTACATTAAAAATTGTTGGAGCGACCCCAAAACAAAGTTAGAATTTTCTAATGATTTTGGTTAACATGTCCAGTTTTAAAAGAACGAAAGTGTCTAAATCTCGCTCTATATGAAGCATTTCCAGGTGGCTTTATTTAAAAGCGTAGGTGCGACCCCTAAACAAACTTTCCCCTAAAACAAACTTTGAATTTTCACAACGATCGTGTTTAGCCGACTTTAAATGAGCGAAAAGTAACATCTAAATCCGACTGTGTATTAAACATTTCGAGGGTGGTTGTATTCAAAATCATAGGTGTCACCCCCAAACAAACCGTCCCCAAAACAAACTGAATTTTGAATTTTTAAATCGACTTTAAATAAGCGAACAGAGTTTAAAATCTTCTCTATATCAGACATTTCCATGCTGGTTGTATTAAAGATTGCTGGAGAGACCCCTAAACAAATTGTCCCCCAAAACAAACTGTGCCTAGCCGACTTTAAATGACCGAAAAGTATTTACATCCGACTGTGTATTAAACGTTTCGAAGGCTGTTGTATTAAAAATCATAGGTGCCACACCCTAAACAAACCGTCCCCAAAACAAACTGCATTTTGACTTTTCAAATCTGCCGTGGCTTGCATGTCTGACTTTAAATAAGCGAACAGTATTTAAATCCTTCTCTATATTAGACTTTCGATGCTGGCTGTGTTAAAAATTGTAGGAGAGATCTCTAAACAAATTGTCCCCCAAAACAAACTGCGTTCAGCCGACTTTAAATGACCGAAAAGTATTTACATCCGACCGTATATAAAACATTTCGAAGGTGGTTGTATTAAAAATCATAGGTGCCACCCCCCGAACAAACCGTCCCCAAAACAAACTGAATTTTGAATTTTCAAATCGACCGTGGTTAACGCATCTGAATTTAAATAAGCGAAAAGTGTTTAAATCTTTCTCTATATCAGACATTTCCATGCTGGTTGTATTAAGAATTGCATGAGAGACCCCCAAACAAATCGACCCCCAAAACAAACTCTGAATTTTTAAATCGATTGTAAGCGGCAAGTCCGTCTCTAAATAAACGTAAAGTATCTAATTCTTCCTTGTGTCTGACATTTCGAGCTTAGTTGTATTAGAAATTGCAGGAGAGACCCCCAAACAAATCGACCCCCCAAACAAACTTTGAATTTTCAAAACGAACGTCTTTAGGAGACTTTAAATAAGCGAAAAATATCAGCTAAATTCGGCGTTGTAAACATTTCGAAGGTGGTTCTATTAAAACTGATAGGTGCCACCCCCAAACAAACCGTCCCCAAGACAAACTTAATTAGGAATTTTCAAATCGACCGTGGTTAGCATGTCCGGATTTAGATAAGCGAAAAGTGCTTCAATCTTGCTCTGTATCAGAAATTTCGAGGTTAGTTGTATTAAAAATTGCAGGAGAGACCCCCAAACAAATCGACCCCCAAACAAACTTTGAATTTTCAAAACGATCGTCTTTAGGAGACTTTAAATAAGCGAAAAGTATCAGCTAAGTTTGGGTTTGTAAACATTTCGAAGGTGGTTCTATTAAAACTCATAGGTGCCACCCCCAAACAAACCGTCCCCAAGACAAACTGAATTAGGAATTTTCAAATCGACCGTGGTTAGCATGTTCGGATTTAGATAAGCGAAAAGTACTTCAATCCTTTTCTGTATCAGAAATTTCGAGCCCGGTTGTATTAAGAATTGGAGGTGAGCCTCCAAACAAATCAACCCCAAAACAAATCCTAGACTTTCAAGTTGATCGTCCGACTTTAAAAGAGCAAAAAGTGTCTAAATCCGGCTCTGCATTAGTAATTTCGAGGATGGTTGTGTTAGAAACCGTAGATGCGACCCCCAAATAAATCACCCCCAAAACAAACTTTGAATTTTCAGTTGAATTCAAACAAACAAAACCGAGACTTTAATTAAGAGAAAAAGTTGTAAGTCCGTCTTTGAATTTTCGAAGTGAATTGAACTACCAGTCGCGGCAGTCGAGGAAAAAATTCACCCCATTCCCGAACCCCCAACGTTTGAAATTTCAACCCTTAAATACTTAAATCTTAACTCGTCCACGATCTAAATTAACACGCTCGGGCGCGCAGGACTAATTTTAAATGAGCGAAAATCAACTGACTGTTTAGCAAAAAAAGAGACTGCAGTAAAAGAACTTCGCCTATCGACCAAGAGATGGCGGCTTTTGTTTTGTGAAAGTACAACGTTTTTGCTAATTAAATTTCAGCTGTGGCATTCTTCTGATTCAGGGGGTGGCTAACTTTAACGCAAATGTTAAGGTTTCAATTGCCCCCAATTAAAAAAAAATTACTTCCACTCAATACTCAAACCGACAACTATTTTTTAAGAGTACATAATGTATTCGAGCTTTACCTAAGGTTGAAACAAAAGCCGCTGTTTCCGTCCTCTCGAAGGAACAGCGCGTGCCGGGGGCGCCCGGGAGGTCCTCGGGGGCGGCGGAGGGGGGCGTACGTTCGTTTCTACGTCTATTTAAAGTGACTGGAATTGTCAATATATATTCGAGACACGCTTTTACAAATTGTTTAATTAAATGAAGAGGCCGAGAGCTCCGGCTGTCTTCGCTCCGACTTCGCAGTCGTCTCCTCAAATTAAATTTAAGACTTGCCGCCGCTTTTCAACAACCCCCCAACCCCTCGTCGTCGCTCGTCAAGTTATTCCTTCAGAGCGCGGGGACGGATATTCGATTACGATTCTTTTTTTTTGCCAGATAAGACCGACCTAGTTCACAATTTGGCCCGTTAAAAAAAAGCGTTGGAGGAAGAGAGGGTGGGCGACCTCTTTACCACAATTTTTTTTACCGTTTATAAAATTTTAAAGCAAGTGAGTTTGAGCGGTTGTTTTTCTTTATAGAAAGAACGACGCGTAACAATAATTTTTTTATTTAAAGCGAGTTTTAAAAGTAAGTGCGGCGTCACGCAATTTGCGCTCGTCAGGAGATGTGGCATTCTTAATAAAGATCTTTTTTGAGTTGCTGGAAGTCCCTTTGTGAGTTGTGAGGGCAAAAAGCAAATAGGTGTTTATTAATTTGGTAACTCCAGAGGAATCGAGATGAAAGAATTAAACGACCTCTCAACAGACGAAACTTCCCCCATCCCCCATCGTCCTCGCCCTCGCCCTCGCCCATTATTATAATAATATAGAAAGTCGACGTCGAAGAGTAGAGTACATTCTAACTTAATAATAATTTCGGCGTCGCGTCGGGTAAAACCGAAGTTCGCAGATTAAATATCGCAGAGTTTCTTAATTTGCATTTAGACTGCTGCGTTGGCCGTCTTCTCGTGCGGGGCGGGACGGCGGGGGGGGCGGAAGGGGGGGTAGTTTTAAACAACGACGAGCATCACAACATCCATCATTTACGATATGAATTAGTAAAACTGGCGTAAAACTTGCGCGCGCGAGAGCTCGACTCGTGATGCTCAAATTTTAATTAGTTTTGAGCGGAGTTTAAGTTGACGCCGGCGGACGAACTTTGCTAATATCGAAACGGAAATTAAAAGATAAGAAAATAACGTTCGCAGAGCGAAACGACGACGCCACCCCCCCGACATCATACCATCCACCTCGCTCTCTCTACTTCCGTACTTTCAAAAGAGAACCACGTCGTTCTTTACCAAATTCGAAATGAACTTCAATTTAATTTATTCTCAAAAAAAAAATAAAGAAATGACGAATACGTTTAAACATGCAACACCCCGTAAGATGCCTTTTGTCTTCTGTAGTAACGAGGCTTCATCATCAGAGATCACTTAAATTTAATTATTTAATTTATGCTCAAAGTAAACCACTGAGATGCATCCGTCTTTGGGCCTATTTTCCCACGTTTCCATAAATTTACTTCACGTTTGAAATCGTTAAGACAGAAGCTTGTTTTAATTGCCGTGACTTTGAGTTCAAAATTGCCTCAGCTGACTCAGTAAACCACTGAACCACTGAGGCGCATTAGTGATCGACTTTGGGCCTATTTTCCCACGTCTGCACAAATTTACTTCACGTTTGAAATCGTTAAGACGGAAACGTGCCGTGAGTTTGAGTTAAAAACTGCCTCAGAGTAGAGTGGGGCCACTGAGGCGCATCGGTGATTAACTTTGGACCTTTTTTCACACGTCTGAATACATTTACTTCACGTTTGAGGCCAATAAGATCGAGGCTCGTTTTCACAGTTAAAAAATTGCCTCAGCGTGGAGTTGGCCGACTCAGTAAATCACTGAGGCACATCGGTGTCTATTTTCACACGTCGGAATGAATTTGCTTTACGCTTGAGATCGTCAAGATCGAAGCTTGTTTTAACTTTCGTGAGTTTGAGTTAAAAATTGCCTCAGCCGACTCAGTAAACCACTGAGGCGCAGCAGTTATTTAATTTGGGGCAACTATCGCGAGTTTGAGATCATTAAAATCGAAGCTTGCCTTAATTATCGTGACTGTCTCAGCCTCAGCATATAGTCGACCTACTCAGCAGGCCACTGAGCTACTTAATTAAACTCAGTTCAACTTCTGAGACCGTCACGGCTTTAATTATTGTGGATTCTAGTTAAGAGATTGATTTGCTTCGGAGCAGAGTTAGACGTGTTTTCTTGCTCAGTACGCCCCTGAGGCATGAGTTTTCACGTGTGTGGCTAAATTTAATTTACACCTGCAGCCGAAGCGTTGCTTGTATGTTCACGGTTTGAAGACTCAAAAAGTTGTCTCAGAGCGGAGTTACTTGCTCAGTAAGCTACTGAGGCAAATCATCAGTTCGGGTTTGATTACACTCGGTTCCGGTTTAAGACCGTCAATTGCTTTCATTGTACGATTCTCAATAAAAAAAAAGATTCACATTCTCTCAGAACTATTGTCTCAGAAGAGAATTAGACAAGTTTCCCCGCTCAGTGGGTTTTTGAGGTACAATTTTGTTCTTGTCTTTATGCAGTTCAACCTAACTTGAAGCTGGTATATAAAAATCGTCTTAGAAACTCAGGAAAATTGCCTCAGAGCAGAGCTGAGCGTGCTCAGTGGACTTCTGAGGGATATAATTACTCGATTTTATTCTTGTCTTTACGTAATTCGTTCGAGAATGCATTTAAAAGTGTAACACCTTGTAAGGTATCATCATCAGAGGTCACTTGAATTTAATTTATTTTCAAGAGAAGAACGATGAATGTATTTAAAAGTGTAACGCCCTGTAGGGTACCGTCTCAGAAGTCACTTCGATTTAATTTATTTTCAAAGAAGATTTAAAATACTTTTCTGAGTTTCCAAGGTAATTTTTACACAATAATCTCAAGTTGAACTGAACGAATTACGTAAAGACAAGAATAAAATTATTGAATGATTACATCTCTCACAGGTCCACTGAGTTCGCTCAGCTCTGCTCTGAGGCAAACTTTTCTTTAGGCAAATAGTGTCACGTATAATGAAGAAAGCAAATTCCATTACTAGAGCGCCATCTGTGGGACGAAATGTAAAAAGTGTCACTTGTGTAACGAAAGACTGAGAAACAACCGAAGATCGAATTCAAAAAGTTTA
The DNA here is from genome assembly GCA_033060865.1 of Dorcus hopei. Lineage (NCBI taxonomy): Eukaryota > Metazoa > Arthropoda > Insecta > Coleoptera > Lucanidae > Dorcus > Dorcus hopei. Next base: position 2,904,328 of record CM065420.1, read on the forward strand.
GAACTGAAAATTAATTAAACAAACAGTGACACGTGTAAACAGGAACACAAGCTCCGTTTTTAGAACGCCATCTGTGGGTCGAGAAATGTAAAAACCTGTCCGAAAATTTATGTAACGGAAGACACGTTGAAAGACAATTGAAGATCGTATTAAAAACAAATTAGTGCCGAAAGATAATTAGGCAAACAAAGTCACGTATAATCCAGGAACGCAAACTCCGTTATTAGAGCGCCATCTGTGGACCGAAATGTAAAGAGTGTCCGAAAATTTATGTCAATTGAAAGACTAAGAAACAATTGAAGATTGAATTCAACAAATTTAGGACGGAAACTTAATTAAGCAAACAGTGACACGTATAAATAATCAGGAACGCGAGCTCCGTTATTAGATCGCCATCTGTGGGTTGAAGCGTAAACTATATGCAACTTATATGTCACGGAACACTCATTGAAAAACAATTGAAGATCGAATTCAAAAAAATTTATGACTGAAAACTAATTAGGCAAACAGTATCACGTATAATCCAGGAACGCAAACTCCGCTATTAGAGCGCCATCTGTGGACCGAAACGTAAAGAGTGTCCGAAAATTTATGTCACTTGAAAGACTAAGAAACAATTGAAGATTGAATTCAACAAATTTAGGACGGAAAGTTAATCAAGCAAACAGTGACACGTATAAATAAACAGGAACGCAAGCTCCGTTATTAGATCGCCATCTGTGGGTTGAAGCGTAAACTATATGTAACTTACATGTCACGGAATACACATTGAAAAACAATTGAAGATCGAATTCAAAAAAATTTATGACTGAAAGCTAATTAGGCAAACAGTATCACGTATCATCAGGAACGCAAAATCCGTTACTAGAACGCCATCTGTGGGACGAAATGTAAAAAGTGCCCGAAAACTTATGTCACTTGTGTAATGAAAGACTGAGAAACAATTGAAGATCGCATTCAACAAATTTAGGACGGAAAGTTAATTAAGCAAACAGTGACGCGTAACCCAAATTCCGTTTTTTAGAGCGCCATCTGTGGGTCGAAATGTAAAAAGTGTCCGAAAACTTATGCAACGTAAGACATATCGAGAAACAATTGAAGATCGAATTAAAAAAAATTATGATTGAAAGCTGATTAGGCAAAGAATTTCACCTATACTCAGGAACGCAAACTTCATTATTAGAGCGCCATCTGTGGGACCAAATGCAAAGTGTGCCCAAAAACTTATGTCACTGTAATGAAGGACTAAGAAACAATTGAAGATCGAATTCAACAAATTTGGGAATAAAAAACTTGATTGAAACTTACTTGAAACGTAAAAAGTGTTCGAAAACTTATGCAACGTAAGACACACTGAAAAACAATTGAAGATCGAATTTAAAAAAAAAATTAGGATTGTAGGTTAATTAGCCAAACAGTGTCGCGTATCATCAGGAACGCAAACTCCATTATTAGAGCGCCATCTGTGGGACGAAATGTAAAAAGTGTCCGAACTTGTGTAACGGAAGACTGAAAAACAATTGAAGATCGAAATAAAATAAAAAAATTGGGCTGAAAGTTAATTAAGCAAAGAGTGTCACGTATAATAATCAGGAATGCAAACCCCATTACTAGAGCGCCATCTGTGGGACGAAATGTAAAGGGTGTCTGAAAACTTGTGTAACCGAAGACTGACAAACAATTGAAGATCGAATTAAAAAGAAAAATTGGGCTGAAAGTTAATTAGGCAAACAGTGGCTAAGGAATGCAAACTCCATTACTAGAGCGCCATCTGTGGGCCAATGTCAAAGCTAATTTGCCTGTATATTTCACACGTATTTTTGTGTGTGTGTTTTTTTTTAAATCTGAGGGCGCCATCTCACGGCCATTTTTGTTTTGTCCTTACCGCTCGCCGGAAATGAAAATGTTTTGATTCCTTTTTCTCTTAAACATTTCAGACGAGATTTGGAGCGCCATCTCTGGCCATTTTTTTGTTTTTTAACTATTCATCTCAACTTCGCTTTGCAACTGTTTTTAACTTTTTAATTATTTTTTTGTAAAGCTTAATTGAAACTGAAATTTCTGTAGTGAATGATCTGGAGCGCCATCTCTTGACAACTTTCCGTTTTTATTTGTGCGCCTTGCGAGAAATACGTATCTTCAGTTGTTTCTTTCAGTTCTAGGCACGGATATTTTTTTAACTGTCAGTGCTTAACGGAATTAGAAGCGCCGTTTTCTACTACGAACGGAATTCGAGGTGATTTGCAGCGCCACCTCTTGACCACTTTTTTTGTTTTTATTTTATGGATTTTTTTAGTTTCACTTTTTTTTTAAATACTAGCCAGATTTAACAGAGTCCGAAGAATTTATAATGATAACGACTTAGAGCGCCATCTCTTGATCCTTGCCTTTTCTATTTTAATTATTTCTTTCGATTGCGAAATGCGTAACGCACTTAAAAGTGTAACACCTTGTAAGGTATCATCATCAGAGGTCACTTCAATTTAATTTATTTCTAAAGAAGAATGACGATTGTATTTAAAAGTGCAGCACCCTGTATTTCAATTTAATTTCTTTTCAAGGAATATATTTAACATCCTGTAAAGTATCTTCAAGTATTAACGGCCTATTTATATTTCACGTTTCGGGTGGTGGTAATAAAACGTGCAGAGAAGAGGATCCGTTTAATTCGGGTTTCGTTTTCAACCCCCCCGGGGCGCAACGATGACGAGCGTCGCAATCGTAAACTCTTCCTTAAACTTAAACATAACTAAAATCCGAAATCCGCCGCCGAGAAATTCAAATTAGCATTACTTTCCCTACATTAAATAGAGCGCCATTTTGGCGCAAAAATCGCCCCAAAGTGGGCCGTATCGCGCCCGCCTTACGGGCGAGTTTCTTAAATAAAATCCGGGCCGTGCGCTCCGGCGAGGGTACGCAGTTTTCTGGAGGGATGGGGCGCGCGCCCCGATTCCGACCCGAATCGCGCCCTCCGCACGGCTCACTTTCGCCCGCCGCATTTTAGAAATGCAAAGAGGGTGATTTTAAACTCGCTTCAAGTTAGAAATTAGAGCTCAGACTTCACTCGCAGATAAGGAAAATGAATGGATCGCATCGCCGGGGAAATAATATTACCCGCCAAAGCGAAAAACAACCCCATACCTACTTCCTCCGATTAAATTAAAAAAAAAAAAAACGAAAGGGAAGAAAATGTAATGATTACAATCGCGTAACTCAAGAACGTTTCATTAGCACACCCTCACTAAGACAATACCGAAACGTAGCAGATAGGGTTTCGCAAGCCTCTCCTGAATTTTTTGGCGGAGAAAAACAAAAGAAAGTCGACGGGTAGACGCGAAAACCGATGTCTCAACCTAAATTGCGACATCGCTGATTGCCTTCGTAAAATTGTCTCCTAGAGCGTCATCTCTTGCCAAAAACTGGCAGTTTCTGATACGGAGGTGTGTGGCTAAGGTTTTCAAGCTTTCCCTAGATATTAATTTCCCTGAACAAAACAAAAGAAAGTCGACGAGAAGGCACGAAAACTCAAAAATTTTTCATTAAAAACTAAAGTGATAGGCTCTGAGGCTTACCCTAAATTTTACTGAGGCTTTCAACTATTTAAAAAAAAAATGTTCGAAAGTATGATCGATAATATCCAGCTTTAATTATTCAGAAATATAACCTCGCTCTCATCTTCAAATCGTCTTCAAAATCTCCAGTATTTGAGGCTTCCGCTCAGAATACTCTGAGGCTTCAAAGGGTTCACTGCGAGTAAAGAATATTCCTGAAACGATCGGTGCGTAGCAAAGCTTATTTTAAATGGGTTTCAAATTCCCAAAAACTTTTAATTAAAGAATGAAGTGACAGGCTCTGAGGCTTACCCTGAGGTTTCCAACTATTTTTTTTATAGAAATGTGCGATTGTTAACATGCGGCTCTAATTGTTCAGAAATTTAATCTCACTCTCATCTTCAAGTCGTCTTCAAAATCTCCAGTATTTGAGGCTTCCCCTCGGAATACTCTGAGGCTTCAAAAGGTTCAACACGAATATAGAATTTTTCTGAAACGACTGGGACATAGCAAAGCTTGTTTCAAATGGGTTTTAAAATAGAAATTTTCATTAAAAACTGAGGCTTACCCTATATTTCACTGAGGTTTTCAACTAGTTTTATAGAAATGTTGGAATGTGCGATTGATAACATACAGCTCTAATTACTCAGAAATTTGACCTCGCTCTCATCTTCAAATCATCTTCAAAATCGCCACCATGTGAGGCTTCCTCTCGGAATACTCTGAGGCTTCAAAATGTTCAACGCGAATAAAGAATTTTCCTGAAACTCTTGGTGCATAACAAAGCATGTTTTAATGGGTTTCGAAATTCCTAAAAACTTTTAACTAAAAACTGAAGTGACGGGCTCTGAGGCTTACCCTAAATTTCACTGAGGCTTTCAACTATTTAAAAAAAATAGTTCGAAAATGCGATCGATAACATCTAGCTTATAGCAATTATTTTATTTAGCTTCACTAACATCTTCAAATCTTTGAAACCGCCGCTATTTGAGGCTACCCCTCAGAATACTCTGGAGCTTCAAAAGGTTCAACACAAAGTGGATTTTTTCTGAAACGATCGGTACAGAGTAAAGCTGGATTTTAAAACAGAAAAGTGTTTCTTGTATGACGGATGCGTTCTCTCTCAAGGGCGATGCTCTGAGGCTTATCCTAAATTTCTGCCTGAGATCTCCAACTATTTTTTTTTAATGGACACGTTCTGAAATTCGATAGATATTTCACTTCAAAATTTAGTCTCACTATCATCTTCAAGTCACCAAATCATTTCTTAAATCGCCGCTTACTCTGGGGCTTCTTTTCAGAACACTCTGAGGTTCCAAAACAACGGAAATTTTCTGAAACGATAAATATATGGCAATGTTTGTAACGAATAGGTTTCAGAATAGGAAATAGTGCCTGCCCTTTCACGTACCAGACTCTGAGGCTCACCCCAAATTTCTCTGAGGTTTCCAACTTTTTTCTTTTAACAGAAACGTTCTGAAATGCGATCGATAACATCCAATTCTCGTTACGTCGGAATTTAACCTCGACTTCAAATTATCTTCAAAATCGCTGCTACCTTGAGGCTTCTCCTCAGAACACTCTGAGGTTTCAAGAAGATCAACGCGTCTTTGGAATCTATATGAACGGCAGAGACATTATAATATTGGCGTTTAAATGATTTCAACAAAGGAAAGTCGAAACATTTTTCAAAAGAGTTCTGGGGCTTCCTTTCCCGGGGCTATTGATGTTTCAAGAGGCTCAGTGTAATCCATAACGTATTTTCAAAGTTGTTCTTGCGTATTTGCATTTTTAGAAAACGGAAGAGAAGGTGTCGTTACGAATTAAATCTTCAAAACAATGAATTTGAGGCGAGGCCCTAGAAATATAGGGTTACTGGTTTGAGGCTTCTCCGGCAAATTCTAAACACTCAATATTTCCACAGCAATTTCCCGAAGTATGAACTGAAGGGTTCCTTGAAATCTTACGTGTTTAACAAAGTTGAAAGTTTTTGCTCTGAGGCTTACCCCCAGGACTTTTTGAAGTTTCTAGAGGCCTAATAGCTATGTTCTAGGCCGTAGACGGCAAGACCTTAATAATGATCTATTAAATTAAGAGAATTAAATTTTCAAAACCATCGCTCTGAGGCTTACCCCCCCGTTCAAAACTATCAAAATCTTCACGGTAATTTCCTGAAACGTAAGCTATGGCTTGAGCTTCGAACTTTTGATAAATTCTTCAGCATTTATCGAAGATACGAAGTTGTTGCACTGAGGCTTACCCTCAGTAATTTTCATTAAAGTTTCGAGAGACTCCACTGCTATATTCTGAAAGGTAAACCAGACTTACTCTTACATATTTGTGATGAGCTGCGGATTGTGTTAATAAAATTTTCAAAACCGCAGATCTGAGGCTTACCCCCAGAAATTTCTGCTAGTTCAAAACACTCTGCATTTCCACGACAATTTCCTGAAACGTAAGTTATGAGATAGTTCCCTTTCTTATGCACATATTCAACAAAAGTTCAAAGCGCTTCTCTGAGGCTTACCCTCAGATCATTTTAAAGTTTCAAAGGTCCCTACCGCTATATTTTGGAAGGTAGGCGACAGGATACTTTTACATATTCTTGAGGACCTGTTTGATTTTATGAAGTAAATTTTCTCAACCATCGATCTGAGGCTTAACCTCAGCACTTTCTAAAGGTTAGAAGTGCTACTGTTTTATTCTGGATTATAAGCGACAGGATAAATCGAGAGGTGCCCTTACATATTTATGATGACTTGTTCGATTGATTGAATCAAATTTCCAACCCAGCCGACCTGAGGCTTAACCCCCAGAAATTTCCGCGGCAATTTTCTGAAGCGTGCGCTATAGGATAGTTCTAATTGTTATTTGGTATTTATAAAAGTTATACGTTGTTGCGCTTTTTCTCCTGAAATGTAAATAAACGACAGGCTATATCTTGCATATTATTTATGATCAGATGTTTGATTGAGTGAATTAGTTTTCAAAACCACGTGAGGCTTATCCTCAGAGTTCTTTAAAATTTCACGAGTTTTAACTGCGATAGTCTGGAATGATATATCGACGGTAATATTGAGCGAATTACATTTTTCAAACCGCCTGTCTGGGGCTTACCCTCAGAAGCTTCTGAGATTCCACAAGGCAATCACAGCACTGCAACAATTTTGCTAAAACGTAAACTGTATGTATGTACTTTGGATGTTCAAAGTCGATCTTTTATAAACTGATGAAGGCAAAAGCTTTTATTTATTAAAGTCGGTTTTAATTTGAAAAGTCATTAGCGGACGCGGTTCGTTGGCGCTTTCCGTTTTTCTCGCAACAATAACTCGCTAATGGAGCCTGCGAGCAGTTCTTTCGCCGCGCAAACAACAACAATAACAACACACACAGAGCGAGAGCTCTTCGCCGGCGCCGACGACTTCGAAAATAATTATTCATGAAATTTGCAATTCATCTTCGCAAGTCATTATATTCGGCATTATTCCTTTATAAATTATGTTTGCGCGCAAGAAAGACGTGAACTAACGACCAGAATTGACTAAAAGGGAAGTAACTAAATAAATGAGTTCGGCTTTGATGAATAAGACGGAGGAGGAGCGCTTTGTTTCAAAGATTAATTTCGTAATGTATCCATTCGTCTTTGTTTTATGTTGACGGTGGCGGCGGCGGCGGCGGTGGCGGCGACGCCTAGGTGTGTGCGTGCACTTCTTACTCACGTTACCATGGACCCCTTCGGGAGTCTTTTTGCCTAATCGAATTTGGGCGCGCGCGGAGAAGTCGCTTTGTGTAAGGAAAGGATCGATCCGGACCCACAAACATAAGACATAAGACAACACAAAATACGCCAAAACAATTGAAGCTAACACAACATACTTCAAATACAGAGAAAAGCGTATTTTAATGAGAACCTCCCTACGCCATCTACTGAGTACAGCGGCATTATTTAAAAAGAACTTGCGGTCTTGTCACAAAATTTAAATTCTAATCTAATCCAAATATTCAATCTAAAACTGTGGCTAGCGCCATCTGCTGAGTTTTTCTCCACTTGCTTACATTTACCGAGCACCGGGCTAATTTCTTCTACTTCCCTTTAACATCGTCAATAAAAACATATAGATTTAAATCTGATCCCAACATTCACTCGTGATTGTAATTACCGCCATCTACTGAGCTATTCTTCACTTGTTCTTGTTGTTAGTCTACTGATCAAGCTCATTTTTTAGTTTCTTTTTATAATTGACGCCAAAAATTTTACATATTTTAATCCATCCAATCTAATCCGAATATTCAACCTAAAACTGTGACTAGCGCCATCTGCTGAGTTATCCTCCACTTGCTTTCGCTTTTCCTCTGCGTCATCTACCGAGCACAGCGCTAATTTCTTCTACTTCCCTTTAACATCGTTAATGAGTACAGTTTTAAATCTGATCCCTACATTCACTCGCTATTGTAATTACCGCCATCTACTGAGTTATTCTTCACTTGTTCTTGTTGTTACTCTACTGAGCAAGCTCATTTTTTACTTTCTTTTTATAATTGACGCCAAAAATTATACATATTTTAATCCGTCCAATCTAATCCGAATATTCAACCTAAAACTGTGACTAGGGCCATCTGCTGAGTTATTCTCCACTTGCTTTCGCTTTTTCCCTGCGTCATCTACTGAGCACCGCGCTAATTTCTTTTATTTTCTTTTAACTTTGTCGCGGAAAATATATAAATTTAAATCTGATCCTTACATTCACTTGCTGCGTCATCTACTGAGCTATTCTCCTCTTGACTTTGTTATTTCCCTACTGAGCAAGCTCACTTTTTAGCTTTTATATAATTGATGCCGAAGATTAGGTATATTTAACTCTAATCCTTAGCAAAATCTATTGATCCATTTCCTACTTAATTTTACCATTTTTCTCCGTCATCTACTGAGCACTGCCGCTATGTTCTTTTTATAATTGACGCAAAAAATTATGTTTACCTAAATCTGATCCGAACATACGATCTGCAACTGTACTTGGCAACATCTAGCGAGCTGTTTTTCATTTAATTTTGATATTTTGCTGCGCCATCTACTGAGCACTGCTCTAACTTTTCTATTTTCTTTTTATAATTGTTGCCGAAAATTCTCTTTAGCTTTGAAGCAAATCTACGACTTGTATCTGTACTTAGCAACATTTCTGAGCTATTTTTCAGTAATTTTGCTATTTTTCTGCGTCATCTACTGAGCGATACACTATTTTTTTTTTCTATTTTGCTTTTGTAATCGATGTCAAATATTGTGTTTAAATCTGTTCCGAACGTACGATTTGCAGCTGTGCTCAGCACCATTTGTTGAGCTATATTGCACTTAATTTTACTGTTTCCATATGCCATCTACTGAGCACTGCTATAATTTTTTCTGCTTCCCTTTTAAAATTGATGCCAAAAATTAAATTTCACTCTGATCCGAACGTACGATGTGCAGCTGTGCTAAGCAACATCCATTGAGATAGTTTCCACTTAATCTTGCTATTTTACTGCGCCATCTACTGGGCGCTGCCCCAATTTCTACTACTTTCTTTCTGTAATTGATGCCAGAAATTATTTTTAAAACCGAGTTGAATTTACGATCTGTAACTGTGTCTAATATCATCTACTGAACTTTTCGTTTACTCAATTTTGCAATTTTCTCTGCGCTATCTGCTGAGCGCTGCTTCATGTTCTTCTACTTTATTTTTGTAATTGATGCCAAAAGATGCGTTTAAATCTGATCCGAACGTACCATCTGCAGCTGTGCTTAGCGTCATCTATTGAGCTTTTTTCTGTGCCATCTGCGGAGCACTGCTCCAATTTCTTCTACTTTCTTTTCATATTTGTTGCCAAAATTTATTTTTAAACGTACGATGTGCAGCTGTGCTTAGCAGCAGCTATTTTCCACCTTAGTTAGCTATTTTGTTGTGCCACCTACTGAGCAATGCCCCAATTTATTCTATTTTATTTTTACCATTGACCTACAACTATATTTAGCGTCATCTATTGGGCGACTCTGTACTTGATTTTGCTATTTCTTTGTTCTAGTTGATTTTGTTATCTTATCTACTCTACTGAGTAGACTACACCAATTTCTTCTATTTTCTTTTTACTATTGTTACCAAGAACTTAAATCCCAATTATATTTAGTATCATCTCTTAAGCTATTCCATACTTGTTTTTGTTATTTCTCTGCTCCGATTGATTTTACTATTACTCAGCGTCATCTACTGAGTACTCAGCGCCATCTACTGAGTACTCAGTACGCGTCGAATGCGTCTTACGACTTTCATTCTTCCGACTCTTTTTATTATTGATCACTTTATCACTGCTCAGAATTTAACTTAAATTTTCAATGCGACTTTCTCTGCGCCATCTACTGAGCACTGAGTGCCACTGCAACATTTTTCTTTCTCGTTTTTAACACCTACCCATAATTCAACACGCTCAAAATGATCGGCATTTTGCGTAAATGTTTCACTAAAAAAATTCCGCGTCATCTACTGAGCACTGCGCCCGGAGCTCTTATATTTTTCTTTGTCCTCAACACTTAACGTAAGCATTTCTTGATATTCTTGAAGAAGAAACTGTTTAAAATCACGTGCAGTTACCGCCATCTGTTGAGCTACTACACAATTAATTTTATTTGAAAAAAAAAAGGTCAACGAAAGAAGGAATGATCTGGCACGCTCGGGTGAGTCACCTGAACTTGTTGACGTCCTCGATTTTCAATCTATTTTTAACTATGTGTTTAATGACCGCCATCTACCGAGCTGCTCGTCATTTAATTTAGTTTAAAGTGAAAGAAAGAGGTTTCGAGCCTGCATTTAAGAGAAAAAGGAGACGATTCGGCACTCCTGAATCTGCTGATAGTCCTGAAGGGACTTGAACCCTCAAATTATATTAATTATTACGGGCGCCATCTGTTGTGCAACTGGTCACTTAACTTTTTTACTTTAACAAAAAAATCGCCCAATTTTCGAACTATTTAATTCAATAACGATTTCCGAGTTTGAGCTGAGGACTTTTATTCTTCCCCTTCTCCTTCTTCTTCTTTTTCTTTCTACCTTTCTTGTTCTTTTCCTTTTAGTTCTTGAACTAAAGCATTGCATCGTCGACAGCGTCACCTACTTGGAAGTCTTCCTTTTCTAACCCTTGCGATTTATTTTACGGCGATTTTCGTTTTCAATTGCGAAGACACCGAGAGATGTCGCCACTGTTGCGAAACGATTGAAAATGTCTTTCATTTTCATCTTGCACCCAGCGTTGAAGACAACGGAATCAAAAGAAGTTAGTTTGAGTATTTTTTCTTTTAAGAATGAAAGAACAACAAGATTTCTAGCAGTTCTTCTATAAACACGAATTGATCACCTAAAGCGCCATCTGTAGTGCGACATCTGAAGCTTCCTTGCGGCTTTTCTTTTGTTATAGTGTCCGAAATTTTCAAGCGAAACGAAAGAAACGAGTTTTTATTTATGAATGCGATGATGAACGGATAGAAAGTTGTGAAACAGAAAAGGCAACTTTTCGATACGAATCGATCATTTAAAGCACCATCTGCCGGATGACACTGAACGCTTCTTCGGCACAATTTTTTTAAGATTTCTACAATTTTTAAACCAAACAAAAGAAGTGAATTTGGGCGTTTTTTTTTAAGATGGAAAGAAATAGGAAGATTTTTATTATTTAAACCGCCATCTATGGAGCGACACAGTAACTTTCGCCGCAATCTTATTACAGTTTTCGATAATTTAAAAACGAAACAAAAGAAGCTTGATCATTTTTCTTTTAAGAATGAGTTAAATATATAGGAGGGTTGTGAAATAGAGAAGGAACAACAAAATTTCTAGCAGCTTTTCTGTAAAAACGAATTGATCACTTAAAGCGCCATCTGCAGTGCGACATCTCAAGCTTCTTTGCCGCAATTCTGTCTAAGATTTTCAAGCGAAACAAAAGAAACTCGTTTCTTTTTATGAATGCCATAATAAATGGATAGAAAGTTGTGAAACAGAAATGGCCTTGTCCATACGAAAGCGCTATCTGTGGGATGATACTAAAAGCTTTTCTGACACACTTTTTTTAGAATTGTAAAGCGAAGCGAGGGTATTCTTTTAAGAACGCGATGGATGGGATGGAACGTTGTGTGGATAATAGAAAAAGACGACGACAGGTGATGACGTGAGCCGAGCGTCTTGCGAAGAAGAAAATGAAGCGGAGCGTGGTAATAGCGTGAAAGACGAGACAACAATCCAAGAGAGCGACGCTTCATAATTTTCTTAGTTTTGCGAAACTTCAAGGAGCGTAATTTTACTTTGAGGAACAGTTCGTGCAGTCGCCCATGCGTTCAATGAAGGCGAACGCGACTCGTCCCAAACAGATCGCGTCGAGGCGCTCGCAGGGCCGGCGCCCTCACAATGAAATGCATGGCAGCAAAATACTGAACTAAAATGGCGTCCCATCTATCTTATTTTAACCGTTCTTCGAGTGAATAAGTTTTACGCGGAGCCGTCGGTCTCGTTCTGACGCGCGCGACGCCGCCTCCGCCTCGCCGTCTTACGTGCAGGAGGCGACGCCGCTTAATTTGTTTAACGTTCGCCGGATAATTTATATTAGTGAACACCTTTGGTGATGAGAAAGGAGTTCATAATGTCAAAGGAAAGTTTCATTTCGTTCGGCGCTGAAATATATAAGCACCCCGCACCGCTCGCCCCCCCTCAACCACCAGCGAATTCGACGACGACGACGCGACGCGACCTACATACAAAAACGACGCAAGACTTCAAAGGGGACTTCATACTACTTATCAGTCAGTCAGTCAAACCCTGAAAGATTTAAATGAAAGACGCACAAAGAAAATTAATACCTAAAAGGAAAAGATTCCCTCGGTGGCCAAAAGGTGGCGCTCATAAATCGCTTCATCGAAGTACCTATCAGATCTCATTGATTTGTGAGTCGTTTCAATAACGGGGTACGCTTTCGATCATTCACCGTAATTAAAAATCTTTTGCGACTTATTTCAAACGGTTTCCAAGAGATGGCGCTCTCGATCAATCAATCACTCATGAGTGCGCATCGATTATTTTCTGCTATAATTTTTTTTAATCGAGTAATTGGCCAAGGAAATGGTTCCCTTGTCCAAGAGATGGCGTTGTAAGTTTTCGGATGTTAAAATATTTGGAAACTGTAAAAAGATGTTAGAGATTCGTTACATAGATGGCGCTTTAAATAATAAATTCATCTTTACGCGTTGCATCGTCGTTATCCTTGTCATTCTTAAAAAAAGCGCTAAAATTCACTTCTTTTGTTTGGCTTTAAAATTTTAGAAATAGTAAAAAGTTGCGGTCACAAGATGGCGCTCTACAGGAAAGATGTCGTTGGGAAAAGTCTTATTTGTTTTCACAGCTTTTTTCTATCCCCCGCGTTCCCAAATACTCAAACAATTCACTCAATTTGTTTCACTTTACGATTTTGAAAACTATAGAAAAAATTGTTTCACAGGTTATCCCATAGATGGCGCTCCTGTTGAAAAACTGTCGTAAATAATGTTTTGCGGTAAAGGTTGTATATTCTACGAAGCGAGTTGGTCGACAGATTGAACTCGTTGAAGCAGTAATTTCCACCCAATGAAAAGTTGTTGATTTTGGCGCGCATTTTAAATTGTTTAAATTGTTTAAATTTAAGGCATCGATTTTCGTGTCTTCTCATTGACTATTTTTGGTTTTGTTCTGCAAGATTAACGCTTAGGTGAAGCCTAAAACCCTTAACCATCAGAAACTACCAGTTTTGGACAAGAGCTGAAGCTCCAGACGTCAATTTTACAAAATCAATCAAAGACGGCCACAGTCCAGTTTGAGTCCAGGGTTTCCATATTTTCCCGACGACTTTCTTTTGTTTTTGTTCTGCAACAAAATGAATTTAGGAGAAGCCTATGGAACCTCAGGTATCAGAAACTACCACTTCTGAGCAAGAGATGGCGCTCTAGAAGATAACTTTACAAAATGAATCAGAGATGCCCATTATTTAGGTCAAGGCAAGGGTTTTCGTATTTTTCAGTCGACTTTCTTTTGTTTTGTTCTGCAAAATGAATTTAGGAGAAGCCTGTGGAACCTCAGGTATCAGAAACTACCACTTCTGAGCAAGAGATGGCGCTCTAGAAGATAACTTTACAAAATGAATCAGAGATGGCCACTATTTAGGTTAAGGCAGGGGTTCTCGCATTTTTCAATCGACTTTCTTTTGTTTTGTTCTGCAAAATGAAGCCCGTGGAACCTTAGGTATAGTTCCGTATCAGAAACTACCAGTCTGAGCAAGAGATGGCGCTGTAGAGACAGTTTTACAAAATAAATCACAGATGTCCCATTTTAAGTTAAGACGACGGTTTTCGTATTTTCTCGTCGACTTTCTTTTGTTTTGTTCTGCATGATTCACGTCTAGAAAATACTCCAAAAAGCCTATCTATATTTCCGTGTCAGAAACTACCAGTTTCTGGCAAGAGATGACGCTCTAGGAGACAGTTTTACAAAAACAAACGGAGATGTTACAATTTAGTTTAAGGCACGGGTTCTCGTCGACTTTCTTTTGTTTTATTCGGAAAAACCAAAATTTAAAAGAACCCTAAGGACCTTAACCACACCTCCGCATCGGAAACTATCAGTTTCTGGCAAGAGATGGCGCTCTAGAAGACAATTTCACAAAATCAATCCTAGACGTCACAATTTAGGTTAAGGCATCGGTTTTCTCGTCTTCCGGTTGACTTTCTTTTGTTTCGTTCAGCAAAATTAATATCTAGGAGAAGTCTTTGGAACCTTAGGTGTACACTCGTAACGGAAACTACCAATTTTGAACAAGAGATGACATTCTAGAAGACAATTTTACAAGATCAACAGGAGTTGCCAAAATTTCGATTAAAGCGTCGGCTCTTTCTACTTTCCCGTCGACTTTCTTTTGTTTTGTTCCGTCAAAATGAATTTATTGAATGAATATTTCCATATCAGTAAACACCAGTTTTGTACAAGAGATGACGCTCTATTTTTTCGTCGGCTTTTTTTTGTTTTGTTCTGCAAAATTAATGTTTACAAACCTTAGCCACACGTGCGTATCACAAACTATCAGCTTCTGGCAAGAGATGACGCTCTAGGAGACAATTTTACAAAATCTATCAGAGATGTCACAATTTAAGTTAAGGCGACGATTTTCGCGTGTTCCCGTCGAATTTCTTTTGTTTTTTCTTCGCAGAAGTAATATTTAGGCTTCTCCTAAATACCTCAGCTACACCTCCGTATAAGAAACCACCAGTTTTTGGCAAGAGATGACGCTCTAGGAGACAATTTTACAAGAATAAGCAGAGACGTCACAATTTCAAGCATAGGATTTTTAAAATCCATTTCCAGAAAAATTCTATATTTGTGAAGCCTCAAAGTATTCTGAGCGGAAGCCTCAAATACTGGAGATTTTGAAGACGAATTGAAGGTGAGAGCGGGGCTAAATTTCGAAGTAATTAGAGCTGGATCGCATTTTCGAACATTTCTATTAAAAAAATAGTTGGAAACCTCAGTGAAATTTAGGGTAAGCCTCAGAGCCTATCACTTCAGTTTTTAACGAAAACTTCTATCTTAAAATCCAAGCTTTGCTGTGTCTATCCCCTCAGGTAAATTTGCGTAGTTGTGTTAAGCTTTTTGAAGCCTCAGAGTGCTCTGAGGAGAAGCCTCAAAGCAGTAAGCGGCGATTCAGAAGATTTAAGTCGATTAGATACGTGCGGGGTAGACTTCTATGTCTATTGATGAACGCAAATTGTTTTCGAACCACGGCGGGGGTGTTTTGGGGTGAAAAATATAATACTGATGTGAAGGGCGCTTGATAACTTGCGTGTCTTGTAGATCCGTAAA
Source organism: Dorcus hopei (assembly GCA_033060865.1). Classification (NCBI taxonomy): domain Eukaryota; kingdom Metazoa; phylum Arthropoda; class Insecta; order Coleoptera; family Lucanidae; genus Dorcus; species Dorcus hopei. The sequence goes on from CM065420.1 coordinate 2,919,773, forward strand.
CGGAGCGAATGAATTTGATTTGGGGGGCGCGAGGTAAAAAGGTAATAATAATTGTAGCCGTGCGAGATAATGGGGTAGCATTTGTCATTTCGAACCCCCCTCTAAATTGTCATATTCCTCACTAAACGCATAAATTATTCCATTATGAGGATAAATATGCAAGGAGCGAGCGGCGCGCGAATAAAATAACTCCGGCTCGAGGTGGCACGACAATAATACAAGCAGAAAGGCCAAGCAACCCCGAGCGGAGCTCCATAATTTAAGGGTGGAAACAAAAGCAACCTAAGATGCAATTAAAATCCCGAGATTTCCATTGGCCCGCCGGCTGGAAACGAATGTGGCCCGTAACTTCCGGCGAAAGTAAGCGGCGAATTGCGCGCCCTCTTTTCGCCCGCTTCGCGCGCGCTTTTAATTCCGACGCCGAGCGCGCCGGAATAAGACGACGCCAACGCCGAAGTCGTCGACGTCTCCGCCGGCCCGCTTTTTCCTCTTTCTCCTCTTCTTCGCATTGTACAAACACAGAAACCGGCAGCAAAATACACAGTAATTTTATGTATCCGGCAAAATTTAGCTTTCTGCAAATAAGTCGGTAATTTGGTAAGGAAATTACTGTTTATTCTGCCAGAAGTTTGTTACTCCACGGCCCCAAAGTTTTAACTGTTATTTGCACAGTTTCTTTCTCGTTTTCGAATTCGCGAGAATCATCCCTCCCCCCGTCCCACGCGCCCCCAAATTAACCAACATTCGAAAACGATTTCACTTCATCAACTTCAAAAAAAGAAAACATTTAGCTTCTTTTGGGACAAAATTTTTAATCCCTGCATATACAGGGTGTACTCAACATAGAAAGCGTGAAGCTGGACGACATTAGAAACAAAAACCAGCGCAAACTTGTTGTATAACTCAGCCCACTAAGCGTAAAACACGTTTACAAAATTTACGTTGACGTGATTGGAAGTTTTTGGTAAGAAGGCGGGGCTTACGCCTATCAAACTGTCAACACAATAGAAATATGGTTGGAGAATAACTATACGAAGGAGAAATCTAAAGCAGTTGAAAAACAAAGAAAAGAACGTCCTTTCAATATTACAAAAGAACTTCTTAAATTATCCGGCAAGTATTTTAATTATAACCAATCACGGTGCGAGTAGGAGGGGCCTGTAACTAAAAAAAAATAATTCTCTTAGATTATCCGCTAGACACTTTAATTGGAACCAATCACGTAGTGAGTAGGAGGAGCCTACGTTTAAGACGCTCCATTGTTTAATTGTTTAAATAAAAATTAACAACGGCCGATCGTAATAAAGAAGGTAATATCTGACGAGCGCTTTAATTATAGCCAATCATAGAGCGAGTAGGAGGGGCCTACACGTAAGAGACCATATTAAACGCCCAATTATTTTAGAAAAAAAATAAAAGTGTATTAACCGTGACCAATCGCGCGGTGAGGAGGAGGGGCCTAGATCTAAGAAATCGCAGAGTGAGTAGGAGGAGCCTACGTTTAAGACGCCCCATTGTTTTAATAAAAATTGAAAGATCATTGGCCACGGCCGACCGTATACGAAGAAGGAAGGGCATGCACCTAAAAAGAAAAAGAAACGAAATGAAATAATTTCCTTGGAATATCCGGCAAGCGCTTTCATTACAACCAATCACAAAGTGAGTAGGAGGGGCCTACACGCAAGAACCATCTTAAACGCCCGATTATTTTAGCAAAAAAGAAAAGTGTATTAATCGTGGCCAATCGGGGAGTGAGTAGGAGGGGCCTAGCTCAAAGAAAACATCTCATTCGCTCAGTTATTTTAGAAATTGACACGGTCGATCATACAGAAGAGAAGGAGGGGTCTCCATCTAAGAAAAAAAGATTATCCGAAAAGAAGGACGACTTTAACAAAAAAACGAAAGAAAATCGAAGAAAAGGGGAGGCGTCCTGAAGTAACACGCGATTGGTGGATTCTGGCAAAACCTAAATTCAATCTTATTGTTTGATAGTAAAGCGAAATGATCACAATCACGATCGCTTTTGTTTTTCTGGCGTTCTTTATGAGTTTACAACAAAACAAACCAAACTCGAAGCTGCCACGTTCACTTTTTGATTTTTATAAGAACCATGACACGCGAGTTATCAAGGGAAGTGATTGGATTATTCAAGATTAAGGCGGAGTTTAATGTTGTAAAAACAAAAAGCGTAAGAGTGGGCGTGGCAAAAAAAAATTGCAGCAAAATGATTGGTGCGTACGTCAAATTAAGATCGCGTTGCTTTCAAATCATATTAAAAAAAAAAAAAACAAAAAACAAACGGTGGTAATAGTAGGTGTATAACGTGTACGTTGCACAACGTCTACCCAATTGTGAAAAGAAATGTCTGCGGTTCCCAAACAAAGTTCCCTCGGAGAAATTAACTCCGGAGCCGCTAACGCGGTTAAGACTCCGGCGGAATCGAATTAAAATTAATGCCTGATGAGATTATACGTGAGGGCGGCGGAAAATTCAATCAATCTGTATTAGAATTATTAATTATTTTATCGGAAACGCCGCCGGAATTTCGATTACATTGTAACGCACCTTTATTGAATTACGCGCCCCGACGACGCCAATCAATCAAGCGCGGCACTCTTACTTCATTCACAATGGAACAAATTCACGTTTCGTTCGTTTAAAGATCACCTTCAGACCACCACCAGTTTTCAATTAGAATTTCGTTTACAACAGTTAAAAGAAGACGCTATGAATTAGACTTCATTTAAAGCAAAGAGAAAGATCAGCTCGTCCATGTCCAGAAGATGCTTGGCTAATAATTCTAACAAAGTCCAATTCTTCTTCAGGTGGTGTATAAGCGAAAGTTGGACACTCAACGTTAAATTTGCAAACTTTACTTTAACATTACTAATTATCGGGAGGCGTTACTTCTAGTCTCCGCCCCTTTCTTTCTAGTCTGCGCGCTTCTGTCTTCGGTAAACCTTCAATCACCTCAATCTATGATTATCTAATTATAAATCTTATAATTCATCGTGCGTAATTGGCCACGCTGCAGTCCTTGGGGGCGTGGCGTAAATGTGGCCACGCCCCCACAAAAACGCCTGCAAAACTTTAAAATGAAAAAAATATACGTCGTCCCATCGATTGTTAAGACGAATTTCGTCACGGCGACCTTCTTTTACTTTTAACCTCGTCTTGGATTTAGGCTCCTCCTTCTTGCCGTAAAACGCTAATTATCTCAATCTATTTTTCATAGCTCCTCCCCTTTTGCTTTCACTTTTGTTTTCCACAGTTTTAAGCCCTCTCTTTCAATTTATAATTAGTCGTAGTGACATTGCAATCATCATTCGAGGATGAATAATCCATAAAGCGATTTATTGTATTACTTGTTTAAATACATGCCAATACATGCATTCTCATTTGTATTTCTTTAAGCCCCTCCCTCTTCCGTACGGCTCCAATCAGTTCAGTGTGCCAAGAATTACGCTTCACACTTATATAAATTAATGAATCGTTTAGTTATTGGTAATTGTGCAAAAACAAATGAAATACGCAGCAAATATTTCTGAAAATATGTCGTAAACGCGTAAACGGAATTTACTGGAAGATAAGAGACAAGAGGCGTCTCCTCTTTCGTTTTTTTAGATAACTCTAAGCCCCGCCTACTTGCCATAAATCGCGAACTGAATTTGGCGAATTCAGATTTCTTCTTAGAATCCGCCAATCATCGTGACGTTTTGCGACAGCGAACCGCGCCGTCACTTGATTTCTTGTTTTAAGGAGTTTTAAACTTCTCCTCTCTGCGGTTATTAAAACACAAATACAAAAATGAATAAAAAACGACCGAACGAGTGACTTTAGGTCCTCCCTTAGGTCGCAAACGACCAATCATACCTAGTTTAGTGTTATGCCACGCAGTTTAGAATTGACGAATAGTATCAACTGTTTTGATACGTTTTCCATAGCTCCTCCTCCTTCGTTTTTTTTCTAAGGCTTTACGCTCCACCCCCTTACCGTACACCTCCAATTATTTCAAATTGCAATGAATCTCAGCTCACTGAATCATTGTTAAAATTTTTGCTTAGGTGTTTGGGATTATCGAGAGCACCTCGTATAAAAATAATTAAAAACGAATTGGGTTTTAAGCTCCTCCCTCTCATGGGAAATCACCAATCATTTTAAAGAAACACTTGGCGTCGTGCCGCGTAGTTTTGAACTGATGAATAGTGTAAACTATTTTGTTACGTTTTCCACAGCTCCTCCTCGTTGTCCTTTGTTGTTTTCGTTTGTTTTTCTTAAGCTTTAGACTTCTCCTTATCGTAAACATCCAATCTGTTCAAGTTACAATGGGTCACTACTTATTGAATTATTTTTTTTAACATTTTTGCTTATCTAGAGCGTTGTATAAAAAAATGAACGTGAATTTGGTTTTAAGCCCCGCCCTCTAATGGCAAATAATCAATCATCATGCCACGTAGTTTTGAACTGACGATACTACTATTACTACTTGTACTATTCGTCGAAAATAAGTAAAAACGAATTTGGCTTTAAGCTCCTCCCTCTAATGGTAAATCACCAATTATCTTAAAGAGACCTAATGGGCGTGCGTGTCAGGTAGTTTTGATACACGTTGTTCACAGCTCCTCCCACTTTGTTTTCCCTCGTTTGTTTTTCTAAAGTTTTAGGCTCCTCCTCCTTACCGTTAATCTCCAATCACTTCGAGTTTGAATGTGTCACAAGCTCATTTCATTTTTAAAATGTTTGCTTAGCTGTATGCGATTATTTAGAATGTCATGTCGCGTCGCGTCGTTCAAAAAAAATAAATGAAAATGAATTTGTCTTTAAGCCCCTCCCTCTAACTGTAAAGTACCAATCTTCTTAAAGACGTAGTTGGTGTTACACCGCGTACCTTCAGTTTTGAACTGAACTGTTTCAATACGTTTTCCGCAGCTCCTCCCCCTCTCTGTTGTTTTTATTTGTTTGCGCAAAGCTTTAGGCCCCTCCCCCTTACCGTAAACCTCCAATCATTTCAAGTTGCAATGAACTACAACTCATTAAATAATTTAATTAAAAATGTTTGTTTAACTGATGGCGATTATTTAGAGCGTCGCGTCGTCAAAAAAAATTGTAAAAATGAATTTGGCTTTAGGCCCCTGCCTCTAACGGCAAACCATCCTTACGCCACATAGTTTTAAACTAAATTGTTTTAATACGTTTTCCACAGCTCCTCCCCCTCTGTTGTTTTCGTTTGTTTTCATAGAGCTTTAGGCCCCTCCTCCTTACCGTAAACCTCCAATCATTTAAAGTTACAGTGAGCCACGACTCATTAAACATTTAAAAAAAAAAAAATTGCTTAGCTGTTTGTGATTATTTAGTGCGTCGTACAAAAAAAATTGAAAATGAATTTTGCTTTAAGCCCCTCCTCCTAATGGCAAATCACCAATTAGCTTAACGTAAGTAAGAACGTAGTTGAGGTCATGACATATATTTTTGGGTATTAACTACTTTGCGATTATTCAGGTCGTTGTGTATAAACAACTGAGAAATAAATCGAGCTTAAAGCTCCTCCGTCTTTCCTTAATATCCAGTGTTGATAAAAATCACGATTTAAAAAAAATCAAAAATCACATCAACCTTGCTTTTGGAAGAAATTTTTAAGAAGTCGATCCGGTTTTGTTTGTTTAACGAGAATCTCTTAGTTTTTTCTTTGTTATTTTTCCTTTAAATTTTATAAATTTTCTTCATTCCTCGATCGTCTTTTGTTTTATTTTATGTCAAAAATTGCACAATTGTCAAATATCTTAAAACATATCTTCATTTTAGAAAGTCGATCTGGTTTTGATTATTTAACGAGAGCCTTTCAGTTTCTTCATGTTTCTTTTAAATTTTATAAATTTTCTTTATTTCGTTAAAGGGCGGCCTTAATTTTGTCTATTTTGACGGTCGTCATCGTTACATTGTAGATGTCAACGTGACGATTCTGTCATTCTGAACAGCGACTAACATCTGTTAAAAACAGCGCTTAGCGAATGAAAAATAACTGTGAATATTTTAACTGTCATCGTTACTCTTTTGTTTTCATTTTATGGATGAAAACAGCGACCAGTGTCCGTTCTTTGAATAGTAAATAACTATTGTCATTTTTTTTGTCAACACGAAACAACGATAATCAACCGTCGTTTAACAACAACCATCAGCGAGTGTCGCTTTTTTAAAATTAATTTTAGAAAGTCGATCCGGTTTTGTTTATTATTTAACGAGAATTTTTTCGCTTTTTTGTTATTTTTCTTTTATAAATTTTCTTCATTCCTCGATTGTCTTTTGTTTTATTTTACGTCAAAAATTGCACAATTGTTAAACATCTTAAAATATTTCGAAAGTCGAACCAGCTACATTTAGTCGAATAGAATTTTTTTAATTATTATTATTTACATTACGTACATGTATTTGTTAAATTTTATAAATTTTCTTGTTTTATTTATCGATCGTCTTTTGTTTCACTTTACGTCAAACATTGAACAATTGTCAAATGTCTTAGAAGGTCGGACCATACATATTTAATGAGAATTTTTCTATTTTTGTTATTTTCTAAACATTTTGTAAATTTTCTTCGTTTGCTTGTCGATCGTCTTTTGTTCTATTTTACGTCGAAAAGTGCGCAATTGTCAAATATCTTAAAATATGTCTTAATTCTGGAAAGTCGAACCGGTTTTGTTCATTCGCAGAGAATTTTTTTTTATTATTATTCATTTATATTGCTTTGTAATTTTATAAATTTTCTTGATTTATTTATGGATCGTCTTTTGTTTTAGTTTACGTCAAACATTGGACAATTGTCAAATGTCTTAGAAAGTCGAACCAGTTTTGTATATTATTTAACGAGAATTTTTTATTTTTGTAATTTTTTTTTAATATTAAGTTTTCTTCTATTTATTTAAAAGATTTTGTGATATTTATTTATCGATCGTCTTTTATTTTGTTTTACGTCAAAAATTGCACAATTGTCAAATTGTTTAAAAATCCTGATTTTTAATAATAAAAATCGCTTAATTAAAATCAGTGATTTTAAACGTGTTATTAATCAAATGATTTAAATCGGCTCAACCCTGCTAATCTCTAATCATTTGATTTTGTTGTTAATATCGTCTGGAATCAGTGTTGCCAACTCGGTGATTTTTCACCAGACCTGGTGATTTCTTTCAAGTGGTTGCTTTACAAGCGTCATTTGACATTTCAATTTCAAATTAAAACGCTAGTTTCTAATCACATAACCTACAATTTTGTCGCCGTTCAGGTTATGTCAAAAAGAAACCAACAAAACATACAATATCCGGTTGCAGTGTTGCAAATAGCCGAATAAAAAAATTGCCAACTCAAACGGTTATTCTTGATTACTTTGTAGAAAATTAAAACTCGAAAAAATGATTAACAAACGTAATGGTAATTAAAATTAGTAAAAAAAAGGGAATGGAAAATAAAACACAACCGCAACATCTACGATAGAAAAGAAAACGCAAAAAATTGTATGTATTTAATTTCTGAAAAATGGTAAACAATTGAATATGAAGAAAACCAAGAACATTTTTTGACAATTGAGAAATCTATTCGAAATGAAAAAAAATTCTAAAGGAAGAAAAACAAATGACGATCGTAATATTCGCGAGAGGAACGCAGAAAATTTTCATATATCATATAATTTCAGATAACATAGATAACAAATACGAACAAAAAAGAAAAACATTTTTGATTGTTGCAAAAATGTTATTGACATAGAAAAGAAAGGAATCGATAACTTCAAAAGGCGAACAAATGACGATCGTAAACTAAATTATCGATGGAAAAAGAGACGGCGAAACAAATGACGATCGTAAATTTTATGAAAGAAAAAGACTATCGAATGTTTATAACAACTTTCATTTTTCATTTGCTTTATTTTCTATTTTAAATTTTATTTGCTTTTTCTTCATTTCATTTTTTGTTTTTCTTTTGCGTCTTTTTTTCAATTTTCTCCGCTTTCGTTTGTCTTTGCGCTTTCATTTTAATTTCTCTCTTCATTTAATATTTGCTTTTGGTTTCTCATTTCATTTTTTTCCTAATTTTTCCTTTACTTTTGGCTTTTCGTTTCCCTTTGGTCTTTCATTTTTTTTTCATTTAATTTTTTGTCCATTGATGTTTTTCACTTGTCTCGTTTCATTCTTTATTCGCTCTTTCTGTTGTGCTTTTTGATTTCTTTTCTTCAAACTTATTTTTCCTTTCAGTTTGCTTTCATCTTTAGTTAGTTAGTCATTGACATTTTTTATTTCCTTTCGCTTTTCAATTTTGTTTTTTTGTTTTGTTTTTTAAGTGTCCGTCTTGAATACATTGGAAATTAACCTTTTTTTTGAAAAGACTACACTTTGAAAAATCAGAATTGACTTCATAGATAAGTAAAAAGAAAAAAAAGGTCCGGGTACATACATATGTATATGTCGTAATTTTGCTAATATTAAGGTTGGTAATCAACATGATCAAACTTCCCTGTTCTCCTTCTCCCGGCCAAAAAAAAGTTGCCACTTGGTCGCGACAATTGTTTAATTTAGATCACAAACGCTTGTATAACGCTGTCTCAATTTGGTGATTTCTGGTGATTTTTAAATTAGGAAATTGAGATTTTCCATTTTATTCTCTTGGCAACACTGCCTGGTGGTTGCGTGACTGTATTTTTATAACAAACACCCTGTATGTCAACAAGATATTAAAAAAAGCTGATGTCGTAATCACGTCGCTTCATTACAAAAAATTAAAGTCGTCCCGCGCGTTTACACGCCGTGTAAACGATAAATTTTAATAAAACGTCCATTATTTGTTATTATCTCTCTCCCTCTCGTCCGCCCGAGTGCATAAATCATAAGAACAAGGGCTACAACGTAAAACACAAAATAATCCGACAAACGAGTACATATTTTCATACCCTTTTAACAATCTGCAAATAAATTATACGCGGAGCGGCGGGCGAAACTCGCCCTCGCGCGCCCCCGACTTAGGGGCGGTTTTGGCGGGCGCCCGGCGGCACGCGGAAGCGCAAATTTGATAAAAGTGGACCTAAGTGGTCATTTTCTGGTGGTTACACGCAGCGTATGAAAAATTATCCGCGACGCGACGAGGACGGAAAACGCCGACGCCTTCCTGGGGGCGAGAGAGACGCCCGACGTTATTTTTCCTGAGGGCCCCGCGTCGCGTCGCCGTGAAAAATTGCCCGGCACTTTTAACTTAAGTGAATTTTAAGTGAGCAGATTGCCGGACGTTATTTATCGCTCGCACTTCATGCACTTTCCACCACCCTTAGTTTTACGCGAGCCAAGAATTTAAAGGGGTCACGTTTGAATTGGATGATAAAAAAAAACAATTTCGGCAAGCAACTCGATTCGATCACCAATCGATCTACAAAAAATTCCCCAGCGCGACACCTATCGAGTTCCATCGTGATTATTCGAAACGCCCCAATTTTTTTTTTGTGACAGAAAAAAATTGACGCGGCACAAAACTAAACCATCGCGTCGTATCTGTGCCGCATAAAACGAACGACGTCCGTCCGTCCGTCCTCTCACCCCATCCGCGGAGGTCACCCTCCCGGATCCGGCCCACCCCAAGTCTCTCTGCTTTCTGCTAATATCTGATTCAGCGCACGTTACTTCAGGAGCTCAACCTTTGTTAGTAGAAAATACAAAATGGGGTCTGAAACGCGGCCGCGTGTCCTTCCCCAACCCCCGACCTCCTCCTCCTCCCCCTCGCCCCCGGCCCCCGGGCCCGAACTTCTTCTTCCTGCCGCTGCTAAATTTTAGCTCCGTCGGATACATCTGCGTTTCTGAAATACGTCCGAACTTATTTGAGCGCGCTTGTTTCGGCGCGAGAAGAACGCGAGCGCCACCTTACGAAAACACGTCGCGTTTCGTTCACTCGGATTTGAATCGTCGTGTAATGACGTGAAACGATCGACGGCATCGAAACTCTACGTGGCCTCTGAGGCGAAATAAGTTAGAGAATAAACCACGAGAGGGCGCCAAAACGCAGAGTGTATTAGTGAGAGCTTCCTTGCAAGTGGCATAGAAGAAAATGCAAATTTGGCTTTAAATCCAAGGAGGTTACTTTGTCTGCACGAAAAACCACCCCTAAATTACCTCTTCAGCACAAAAGATAACCCCTAAACGTGGAGATGACCTTCAACGGTGGTTACTTCATATGGACAGGCCATCGAAGTGTCCCAGAATCCCGCCAGCTATACTACTCAAGTTGTTCTAAGCATTTAGGAACGACTTCAGCTAAATAAAAAGAAAACTTCGGTTAAATTTTCTGTACTCTTATTTAAACAGTAACCTGAGCGAGAGTCCAATGCTAGAAATTCAAGTCCAAAATCGGACTTTCTAAATCCAATGGTCTGATATTTTAAATCGTTTTGCGATACCGAAAAATATCGGGCGCTTTAGTGTCATCTACAGTCAAATTTGGTACACAGGGGTCAGAGGGGCTCGGATTTAGAAGCGAAAGTCCAAAAACTTGGCCTTCTTGAGGATTATTTGACGTGAAGACGTAAACTGCTTTGAGATTCCAAAGATTCCGGGCGTTTCGGGATTGCCCTCAGCGAAATTTGGCTCTGCTGAAATCTGAGAGGCCTTAAGGCCCGACGTGAAAGTCCAAAAATGGCCATTTTTACTAAAATTTCGCGAACATCCGCTAAATCTACTTGAAATTCTGAAAATACCGAAAGTTTCGGCAATACCTTCAGATACACGTAGTTTAGCAGAAGCCTGAAGGGCTTGAAGCTAGCTACGAAAGTCAAAGTCCAAAAACTTGGCCGTTTTGAAGATTATTTCATGAATATCGCAACCGCCTTAATGTTCTACAGGTTTCTGGCATTTTAGGATCGTCTTCGGTCAAGTTTGGTTCTGCTGAAGACTTTGAGGTCCGACGGTCAAGTCCAAAAATGGCCTTTTAAAGAGACTTTCATGGACTTCTTCTAAATTGTTTTGAAATTTTCAAAATACGGCTCCCCCCGGACGAATACAGTTTTGTAGAAGCCGTAAGGCTTGAAGCTAGAAACGAAAGTCCAAAAACTTGGCCGTCTTGAAGATTATTTCATGAACATTCAACTGCCTTAATTACTACGTATTTCTGGTGTTTTTGGATCACCCTCGATCAAATCTGGTTCTGTTAAAAACTTTGACGTCAGACGGTTAAGTCCAAACAATGGTCTTTTAAAGATCATTTCGTGGACTTCAACTAAATCGTTTCGAAATTCTCAAAATACGACAACTTCGGACAAATACAGTTTTGTAGAAGCCGTAGCAGCCGAAAGCTAGAAACTAAAGTCCAAAAGCTTGGCCTTCTTGAAGATTATTTCATGAACACCTAGACTGCCTTAATGTCCTACAGATTTCTAGTGTTTTAGGATCGTAACCCGTCAAATCTGGCTCTGTTGAAGACTTTGAGGTTGGACGGTTAAGTCCAAAAGTTGTCTTTCAAAGATAATCTCGTGGACTTTTATTAAGTTGTTTAGAAAATCTCAAAATACGCCCCCTTCAGACAAATACAGTTTTGTAGAAGCCGTTGGAGCCTCAAGCTAGAGACTAAAGTCCAAAAGCTTGGCCTTTTTGAAGATTATTTCATGAACACCTAAACCGAATTAATATTCTACAGATTTTCAGCGGTTTAGGATCGCCTTCGGTTAAATTTGGCTCTGTTGAAGACTTTATGATCTGAGGGTTAAGTCCAAAAATGGCCTTTTCGAGATAATTTCATGAACTTCTACTAGATTATTTTGAAATTCTCAAAATACGTCACGTTTTCGGACAAATACAGTCTTGTAGGAGCCGTAGGTGCTTGAAATTAGAAACGAAAGTCCATAAACTTGGCCTTTTTGAAGATTATTTCATGAACTCCAAAACTGCCTTAATTTCTTTATAGATTTCTGGCGGTTTAGAATCGTCTTCGGTCAAATTTGTCTGTGTTGAAGACTTTGGGGTCTGACGGTTAAGTCCAAAAATGGCCTTTAAAGATAATTTCATGAACTTCTACTAAATCGTTTTGAAATTCTCAAAATACGTCACGTTCGGACAAATACAGTTTTGTAGAAGCCGTAGATGCTTGGAACTAGAAACGAAAGGCCCAAAACTTGGCCTTCTTGAAGTTTATTTCATGAACATCTAAACCGCCTTAACATTTTACAGATTTCTGGGGTTTGAGGGTCACCTGCAGTCAAAGTTGACTTTGTTGAAGACTTTGAGGTCACACAGTTAAGTCCATAAGTGGCCTTTCAAAGATAATTTCATTGAATTCTACTAAACCGTTTTGAAATTCACAAAATACGTCACTTTTGGACAAATACAGTTTTGTGGGAGCCATAGGGGCTTGAAGCTAGAAACTGAAGTCCAGAAACTTGGCCTTTTTGAAGTTTATTTCATTAACATCTAAACTGCCTTAACATTTTACAGATTTCTGGCGATTGACGATCACCTTCAATCAAAATTAGCTCTGTTGGAGACTTTGAAGTCAGACAGTTAAGTCCAAAAGTGGCCTCTTAAAGATCATTGCATGGACATCTACTAAATCGTTTTGAAATTCTCAAAATATGTCACCTTCGGGCAAACACGGTTTTGTAGAAGCCGTAGGGGCTTGAAGCTAGAAACGAAAGTCCAGAAACTTGGCCTTCTTGAAGACTATTTCATGAACAACAAAACTGTTTTGAAATTCTGAAGATTCTGGGGGCGTTTTAGAATCGTCCTCAGTCAAATTTGGCTCTGCTGGAATCTGAGAAGCCATGAGCTCGGACGTTAAAGTCCATAAGTGGCCTTTTCCGGACAACTATAACGAATCTCTATTAAATTGTCTAAAAACTTTGGAAATTTTCAGGATTAATTTTAGTCATATTGGATTTTATGGAAATCTGAAAGGGGTTGAGTTGGAAGCGCCAGTCCGAAATCTTGGACTTCTTGAGAATTATTTCACGATCTTCTCCTTCTCAGAAATAATGAATCTAATAAAAAATATCGAACGTCTGGGAAACAACTTCAGTCAAATTTGCGTTTGCAGAAATCTGAGAGTGTTTGAGAGTGTAAGGCCAATTTGGCCTTTCCAAAGACAATTTACATTTTGGAGATCACTACTACTAAAGCGCTTTAGAATTCCACGTGTTTCAGAAGCATCTTCAGTCAAACTGGATTTCATACAAATCTGAGTGGCTATGAGTAGGAAGCGTCAGTCCAAAACCTTGGACTTTTGGAGAATAACCTCGCAATCTTCTAAACTATTGTCGGATAATAAAAATAACGAATATCTGCGAAATATTTGCATTCAAATTTGGCTTGCAGAAATCTTAGATTGTATAAAGCCAGAAGTCCAAGGTCAAAATTGGCCTTTTTGAGTAGAAACTACCACCGATTCACCTTGAGATGTCAAATATATGTGATAGGAGGCGTTTCAAGTTCGTTTACAATCAAATTTGCTTTCACAGAAACACTACAGTCCAAGTTCGAGAATTACTTCGCGAAGTCCATTTTGAAATACTTGCTTTACGAACACCTTCAGTTTTGCCACATGGCCGCGACACCGCGCGACGTAACCTTCAGTTATATATTTGGTTTCACAAAGATGCGAGGGGATTTCGACTGAAAGGGAAAGTCCAAAGAATTAGCCTAAATCTATGAACTTCTATTGACCTTATTGAGATGTTATGTTTGAGAGCCCAAGTTATTTGCGCGGCGAGCTTCAAGGAAAAAAGCGAAGGAATTAAATTCGATGAAATTTAAGGCTAGAGTTGAAAGTCCAAGATTGGACTTTCTGGGGCGTAAGCGTAAAACTTGAAGCCATTTTGGGCGAGCAGCAAATACGAGACGTGTAAGGGCGGGCCACCTTCGGCCAAAACTTTTCTTCAATTATTTCGACGGAAACTTGAGAGCGTTTAAGGCCAAAGGCCAAAGTCCTTTTTGGGACTTTATTTATGCGTAGACCTTCTGGTCGTTACGAGCTAACAAGAAAAAAACTGACGTACTTTTCAGGGCCCAAATTTGGCATTATAATTAAGAGAGAAACTCTAGAGAGTTTAAGGCTAGAAGTGAAGGGGTGGCCAAGAATGAGCTTCAGTCCAATTTGAAGACGTCTTTGGTTCCCTACTTGAGCCATAATTTTCGTGGTAATTCGAGAGGGTGTAAAGGCTGAAGGTCGCTCTTTTTGAGACTTATTTCAGGGCTGTTACGAGCCAGACGCTTAAGACTGTGCATCAATCAAATTTGGAGGTCTGTCATTTTCATGGAAAGTCCAAAGTATTTAAGGCCAAAAATCACGGTTAGGCTTACACATTTCGAAAACTTGAGAACGACCTTCAGCTGTATTTGATATTTAGAAATTAAGCAAAAATGTTAGGGCTTAAGAGAGTGTCCTGAGGAACCCTCATTTAAGCCAAAAGTTCAAAATTGTGCAATGAATTCGTCCATAATTATCTAAGCGACGCTAATTAACACTCAAGAAAACGTTCGGCCTCAAAATTGACCTCCAAGGGCATCCCAATTTTATTAAAACCAAAACCCATGCTGGCAATATATTTTTTTAATTAAGTCTTCGCGTCCGCGCACATAAACAAATGAAATTCAAAAAAATAACAGCAAAGCGGGGTACTTACGGTCGGCTACATTTTCGATGTTGTCACCACAGTTTTTCGGATCGGACTGAGGCAAAAATGCCCCCGATCTGATCTGGAAAACGCCAACCGAATTTCGAATGCGGCGAAACTAGAAAATCAAGTCGCCTGGTCACCGTCGCGCGATCGTTTTGCGAGGGGTGTCCCGGCCGTACGGCCGGGCCGATTAAGGGCGGCATTCGTCGGCCGGACGGCGGACTGACCCTTTCTTGCGTTCACACACTGGGACTTCGCCGAACAGGTTTTCTAAAAACTGACCACTGCTTTTTTTCACCCGGTGAACCTGATTTCAAGGGATGCTATTGTCCTGTCCGCCGCGCCGTGCGAGCGTGTTTTGTTGTTTTCGGCGGACGAAAGGGGGGTTGGAATCGCAGGATTTCACGTAGATATCATTCCCGAACATTTTTATTCAGAAAGAAAAAAGAACAAGAATGTCGAGTACAGTGACGGACAGGGTTAATGCGACAGGGTTCGCATTTTAATTCGCCGTAAATAGATCTAGAATGGAAAATATTAACTCATCGAGAATTTTCCTTTTTCTCTCTGATTCATCGACTTTGAGCTTGTAGAAACAAACGACGAACGACTTTCACAGTCAACGTTAAAAACGACGAAGCAGAAACAGACGACAGTCGATCATGTCAGCTGAAATAAAAAAAGCAAACGACGACTACATTGGTTTATGTAATAATAACAACGTATGCACGATGCACACACAGGTGGTGGTCAGTCTGAAACTCCGCGTGAAAATAATGAGTCTTACAATTTCGCAATACAAATCAACCCTCGTACGTGCAGCGCAAAACAACGGAACGTCGAGGGCCCGATTCTTAATTCGCCGTGCAGCTTTCAGGTGATTTGATTGCCTGGTCATTTTGGGACCGCTTTCAAGACAGAGAGAGAGAGAGAGAGGCGCGACTGCGACGCCGGCCGGCGAGTTACCCTCGCGTCCCTTAACTGACCATCAAACTAGATTACGTTCCCACACTGTCTTCATACACTGACACCCTTTACGTTAATTTTTACCCTTCGCGACGCGCCACGCCGTGCTCCGGCCCGTTCCGTCCGTCCTGTCCTGTCCTGTCCTGTCCTTGCCACTGACCTGACCACTGGCTACTGGTTTTGATTGTGTAAACGAGTTTAACTGTCATCCTTTCTATAACTTACTTCGATCTAAACAAACCCTGCAACGCAAATGCGAACGAGACGAACTCAGATCGTTTTGATAAGTTAGCCCTCGCCGCGTGCGTCGCTCGGGAAGTTGCACGCAAAGCTTCGCAGAAAATTGCCTCAAGGATCTAAGCTCACACCGGACTATTTCCTTTTTTTTCTTTAATTGATTTGAAGCGATCAAGTTTTCCTCTCCTTTAGAAGAGAGAAATCTCTTTCCATTCCCGTTTCTAACTCAACGAAAGAAGGCTCAAAATCGATTCGGTTTCCGAAAAAAGAAATAAAACCAAAAGCTTTAAGTTGACTGCCACGCAAAAGTTTGTTACTGCATCGTCACCACAATCGATTCAAAATTTAGCCCCAATTTTTTTTAGATAAAGTACCTGCTATTGCGTCCTCAAAATTTTAAGTCTGCTGACCTACGTAGGCTCTATTGACAAAAGAATAAACTTGCAGCTGAACTTTCAAGATATTCCTGGGCTCATTTAAAGTTGCAGTTAGCCCCAAATCTTAGATCGACATTGACCTTTACAGTCTCTTATAGGGAGAGACAGATCTACATTTTCGGTTAGATCTGAAACAATACTTAAACTTGCCGTTAGGCCTTCAGGAAATTCGCAATTTATTTTTCGATTCAATTTAGCCCCAAATTTCAAACAAATTTGTCGAAAACTGGGTTTTTAGATCAATTAATTGGTGCATGGTGGTTGATGCGAGAACGAGCTAGCGTGTGTACTCTCTAGACGGTCTTGCTCACATTCAAAATTTGAGTTAGCCCCAAATTTTAGATCAACTGTGACCTTTACAGTCTATTACAGGGAGAGACAGAGCTAAATTTTCTGTTAGGTCTGAAACAGATCTTAAACTTGCCGTTAGGTCTTCGGGAAGTTCGCAATTTAATTTTCGATTCAATTTAGCCCCAAATTTCAAACCAATTTGTTGAAAACTAGGTTCTTAGATCAATTAACTGATGCATGATGGTTGATGGAAGAATGAGCTAGCGTTTATACTCTCCACACGTTCCTGCTCGCTCACATTCAAAATTGAAGTTAGCCCCAAATTTTATATCAACTGTGACCTTTACAGTCTATTACAGGGAGAGACAGAGCGAAATTTTTTGGTAGATCTGAAACAGATGTTAAACTTGCCGTTAGGCCTTTGGGAAATTTGCAATTTAACTTGAAGTTCAATTTAGCCCCAAATTTCAAACAAGTTTGTTGAAAACTGGATTCTTAGATCAGTTAACTGATGCATGGTGGTTGATGGGAGAACAAGCTAGCGCTTGTACTCTCTAGACGTCCCTGCTCGCATTCAAAATTGAAGTTAGCCCCAAATGTAAGGTCAACTGCGAAGAGGCAGACCTAAAATATCTACCAAATCATCGAATCTTTAAGTTGTACAACGCTTTATAAAGAACTTCAGGGAGTCTTTAATTTAGCCCCAATTTTAGATAAATTTGCCAAAAACAGTTTTAATAATTTTAGATCTACTGACTCACGCGCGGTTTGTTGAGATAACTTGAAGCTGTACCTTCGAGATGGACTTGAACTCATCTTTAAATGGAGTTAGCCTCAAATTTTAGATCGACGGCCACGCATGCGTTCTATAACAAGGAGCAGCAGCGGCTCTAAATTTTCCATTGGAACTTCTGACCTTCGATGCAAGGTAGATGCGATCCATTACGCAGACGTAAACAGATTTTGAATTTATTATTAGACCGTCAGGAAGCCCGTAATTTAATGAGTAAATCAATTTAGCCCCAATTTTATATGAAACAGTTGCCTTAAGGTTTTTGTAATTTTAGATCTCCCCACTCGGATACGCGAATTTGTAATTGAACCTTTAGAACGTGATTGAAGTTGAAGTTAGCCCCAAATTTTAGATCAACTGTCACCTTGACAGTCAATTACAGGAAGAATCAGAACTAAATTTTCTGTTTAGATCTGAAACAATTTTTAAACTTGCCGTTAGACCTTCAGGAAGTTCGCAGTTCAATTTTCAGTTCAATTTAGTCCCAAATTTCAGACAAGTTTTTAATTTATAATTCAATTTAGCCTCAATTTTAGATGAAACAATTGCCGTAAGGTCTTTGTAATTTTAGATCTTCCGATTCGGATAAGAAAATTTGTAATTGAGCCTTCAAAATGTGGTTGGAGTCGAAGTTAGCCCTAACTTTCAGATCAACAGCTGCGCATACGTCATATTACAGAGAGGAAGGTGCAGGTCTAAACTATCTGCTAGGTCTGCGGACCTTCAATTTCAAATCGATTACCACCTGTACGATGTTCTAAACGAAATAACTTAGTATTAGACCTAATTTAGCCCCAAATTTTAGATCAACTGCTACATATACATGTCTTATTATTGGGAGAAAAGGGCTGATCTAAACTACCTGTTAGGTCTGCCGACCTTCAATTTCAAATCGATTATCACTTGTGCAATGTTTTACAGGAGAAACTTAGTGTTACATCTAATTTAGCCCCAAATTTTTAGCCAAGTGTAGTATTACAAAGTGTAGAATTACAAAGTGAGATACAAGTCTAAACTTAGACCATCCAATTTTATAAGTCAAGTACCACGCGCACAAACTGCCAGAAGACTTTAGCCCCCAAATTTAGGTAAGTTTATCGAGAGTCGGGCCTTCATTATTTTAGCTCTACTGTTTTACGTGCGAGAATTTGACGTTGAACCATCAAGAGGCGCTTGAACTCACTCGGAGTTGAAGTTAGCCCCAAATTTTGGATCCATAGCTACATGTGCGTCATATTACAGAGAGGAAGGCACAGACTTAAACAATCTACTAGGCCTGCGGACCTCTAATTTAAAATCGATTATCACTTTTACGATATTTCGCACGGAGAAATTTAGTGTTAGATCTAATTTAGCCCCACATTTTAAGTTGTAGTATTGCAAAGTGAGAGGCAAGTCTAAACTTACTGTTAGAACTTAGAGCTTCAAATTTTATAGTGCAAGTGCCACGCGTACAATCTGCCGAAAGACTTTAGCCCCCAAATTTAGGTCAGTTTATCAAAAGTCGGGGCTTCATAAATTTTGCTCTATTGATTTATCTGAGAGAATTCGAAGTTGAACCTTCAAGAGGTGCTTGAACTCACTCGCGGTTGATGTTAGCCCCAAATTTTAAATCTAGGTTCAAGTTCTGTTACAACGAAGCGAGATAGGTCTAAACCACGTCTAAACTGTCTACTAGATGATCTACTGCCGTATGTACGATGTTGTAAAGGAGGTAAACTTAGTCCTAGACCTCCAGGTACTTCGCTATTTAATTTGCGATTGCAATTGAGCGAGATCGAATTTAGCCCCAAATTTTAAGTCAGCGAGCGAGCGTCGCATTGCATTTAGCAGAGTAAGGGGCAAGTCCAAATTTGCTGTTAGACCTTTAGACCGTCCAATTTCAAGGTCAAGTGTTACGCGCACAATCTGCCAAAAGACTTTAGCCCCAAATTTTAGATCAGTTGGTCGAAGACGGTTTAGAATTTTAGTTCTACTGACTCTTGTGGTCTGTCGATGGGAGGAACTCGAACTGTTGAACTTTCAAGGCATTCTTGCACTCGTTTAGAATTGAAGTTAGCCCCCAAATTTTAGATCAAAAGACTTTAGCCCCAACATTTATAGATCAGTTGATCGAGGACAGTTCAGAATTTTGAACCCATGTGATCAGTTGAGGGGAGCAGCTCCTAGAGAACTTTCAAGGAGTTCTTGCGCTCGTTCTGAGATAAATTAGCCTCAAATTTTAGATCAAAATACTTGAACCCCAATTTTTTTTAAGATCAGTTGGTCAAAGACAGTTCAGGATTTGGGATCTGTTGATGCAAAAGCTACTGTTGAACGTTTAAGGTGTTCTTGCGCTCGTTTGAAGTTGAAATTAGCCCCAAATTTTAGATCAGTTGATCGTAGACAGTTCAAAATTTTGGACTCGTGTGATCTTTGAACTTTCAAGGTGTTCTTGCGCTCGTTTCGAGTAAAAGTTAGCCTTAAATTTTAAATCAAAAGATTTTAGCCCCAAAATTTTTAGACCAGTTGGTCGAAGACAGTTCAGAATTTGGAATCTGTTAATAGGAAAGCTACTGTTGAACGCTTAAGGTGTTCTTCCGCTCATTTTAAGTTGAAATTAGCCCCAAATTTTAGATCAGTTCACACACTTCAACATTTCGGACTCATGTGATCTGTTGAGGGGAGAAGCTGCTGTTGAACTTTCAAGGAGTTCTTGCGCTCGTTTTGAGTTGAATTTAGCCCCCAAATTTTAGATCAAAAAACTTAAGCCCCAAAATTTTTAGATCGGTTGGTCGAAGACAGTTCAGGACAGTTCAGGATCTGTTGATAGGAGAGCTACTATTGGGCTTTTAAGGTGTTCTTGCGCTCATTTTATGTTAACGTTAGCCCCCAATTTTTAGATCAGTTGGTCGTAGGCAGTTGAAAATGTCGGACTCATGTGATCTGTTAGGCGAGAAGCTGCTGTTGAACTTTCAGGGTGTTCTAGCGCTCGTTTGAAGTTGAAGTTAGCCCCAAACTTTAGATCAAAAGATTTTAGCCCCAGAATTTTTAGATCGGTTGGTCTAAGGCAGTTCAGGATTTTGAACTCACGTAATCAGTTGAGGGGAGTAACTGCTAGAGAACCTTCAAGGTATTCGTGCGTTCGTTTTGAGTTGAAGTTAGCCTCAAATTTTAGACGAAAAGACTTTAGCCCCAAATTTTTAGATCAGTTCGGAATTTTGGATCAGTTGAGGGGAAAAGCTACTGTTGAACCTTCTTGCGCTCGTTTTGCGTAGAATTTAGCCCCAAATTTTCGATCAATTGTGACGTGTACATTCTGTTGCATGGAGAGAATTTTGTTAGATTTTTAAACCTTCGATTTAAGGCCGCCTGTTACTAGCTCATGCCATCTACTGAAAAGAGAGAGAGAGCGAGGGGCTTTTAGGATATTTAGCCTCAGCAGGCCTCATCAGTAATGAGCCAATTTTTTTCTGAGGATTCTTGTGGTTTAATTTGTGGTTAATCGGTGATATTTGGCTTGCGGTGCACCCGCTGGAGCGCAGCCAGACCGCTTCGTTTCCGCCACCCCCTTCCATTCGGAAACAAAAAAAAAAGTGTAAATAATTCGTGGGGACACCGCAATGGGACGAATCGCAACGTAGTCGCGGTTGTTCGAGGGCGCATTAATTAACTTTAGCAATTAATCTTAATAAAATATGAACGAGTTTTCGTCAGAAATTAGAGGGCGAGCCTGAAAAGTTCAAGATGGCGTCATCCGAAACTACGTAATTAGACGTTTCAGATTTTAATTCGGAGTAGCTTCCTCTCTCGCTCCTCTTGCTAATTGGTTATTCGTAATGACGAAACTTTCCGTAAAACATACGCGGCGCGCAAGTTTGATTCGTTTCGGGCGAACTTTGCAATCTCAATTGTTGCTTGCTGGCGGTGTATAAGGCGGGAGAGGAGAGCGCGCCGAATTTTTCTCCTCTCGCCGCGATAATTTGATAATTGTCGGGGAATTTATTGCCGCAGGTGTGCGGGACCGGAGCGTCGTTTTATCGACGGCGCGGCGCGGCGGCGGCGGCGGCGGGCGTCGGAGGAAGCGCGTTCGTTCCTTCCTCCCGCACCTACACAATAAGTCTCCAGAATCATATTAGAATGTAGAGAAGTGAATTTATCAAAGAGACGTGCCTAGCTTGGCAAAGTAAGTATAAACGACATTAAGAAGTTGCCAATTAGTTGACTGTGTTGCCGCCGGGAGCGCCGGCAGCTTCATTTGCATATCTAATATCGCGCAGTTATATAATATAAATGAAACAAGGCTCCTTATTCGCCCGAATTTAAACTATTTTACGCCACCACGTACATTATTCACGCCGCTATGCGGCGGGGCGCTGCTTGCCAAATCCGGGCGGCTACGTGAACGAAGAATTCAGCTAATTTCATTCAGGTCACCCAAATCAACAGTTAAGCGAAAAAAAATTCTCAAAGATAATAATCTACTTGCAACATCAACTCAAACCTATAGCAGTCCTTCAACGTTAATTGAAACATTTGAAACCTAGAAAAATCAAAATAGAATTCAGCTAAGTGCTATAGATACGGTTGTGGACTTCAACTAAGTGCTATAGATATAGTTGTGGAATTCAAATACGTGCTGTGTGCTTAAGAAACGCTCATTAAAATTTTCTTCACGATTCCGATCAGTTAATTGTGCGCTAACTGAAACTTTTTAAATTCGAAATGGAATTCAGTTAAATGTTGCTGATACAGTTAACTTCCATAGAAATTTTATCCATGGCATGGAGTGGTCAGTTGTAGAGGTCGTTGAATGAAGTAGAATAGAATTCAGCTTCAGTATTGACCACAACTTGATGTGGAATTCAGCTAAGTACTGCGTGCTTAAGAAACTTTCACTCAAATTTTGTCCACTATGCCGATTAGTTATTTGGGCGCCGTAGTTAACTGAATTTGTTTTAATTACAACTGGAATTCAGCTAAGAATTCAGCTACAGACTCTTATCACAAAAATATCGCTATGATATCCATTAATTAATTATAAACTTTATCTTAACTGAAAATTTTAAAATTTGAAATTGAATTTAGTTAAATGCCCTTTACACAGTAACTGAATTCAGTTAAATAACATGTGTTTTCTATACTCTACGTGCAAAAATTTAGCTACGTTATCCATTAGTTGATTATACGCTTCATTAATTATTTATATTAACTGAAAATTCTAGAATTCAGGAAAATAGGAAATCAGCTAGAAGACTCTCGTTATAAAAATATCAAGTGCTCTTGTTACAGTTACGGAATTCAGCTAACTGACAAGTGTTTAGGAGACTCTCATTACAAAAAAGTAGCTACGTTATCCATTAGTTGATTATACACTTTATTAATTCTTCATACTAACTGAAAATTCTACAAATCGGAAAGGAATTCAGCTAAGAATTCAGCAAGAAAGCTTTCTTTACGAAAATATTTTTATGATATCCATTGAATAAAGAATTTAGTAGTTCGTAAGAATTCGTAAAATGAAGTATAACAGAATTCAGCTTTGGTATTTAGTAACCAAAACTTGATATGGAATTCAGTTAAGCACTGTGTGTTTAAGTAACTTTCACTAAAATCTTGTCCTCAATACCGATTAGTTATTTGAGCGCTGTAGTCATTAACAGGGTTAACTGAAATTTTTTAATTCGGACTAGAATTCAGCTACAAGACCCTTATTATAAAAATATCGCTACGTTATTCATTAGTTGATTACACACTTTATTACTGAAAAATTTTATATTTGAAATGGAATTCAGCTAAGAATTTAGCTAGAAAACTCTAATTACAAAAATATCACAATAATATCCATTTGTTACTTATACTTTTTATTAATTCTTTATGTCGACTGGAAATAGTAAAACTTGAAATGGAATTTAGCTAAGCGCTCTTTTTATAGTTTCGGAATTCAGTTAACTGACGAGTGTATAGGAGCCTGTCATTACAGAAACGTAGTTACTTTATCAATTCGTTGGTTGTACGCTTTATTAATACTTTATCTCAACTGAAAGTTTTAAAATTTGCAATGGAATTCAGCTAAGGATTCAGCTACAAAACTCTGATTACGAAAATATCTAAAAGAAATCCATTTGCAACTTATACACTTTATTAATTTTTCATGCCGACTGAAAATATTTAAATTTGAAATGGAATTTAGCTAAGCGCTCTTTATACAGTTACGGAACTCAGCGAAGCGACAAGTGTTTAGGAGACTCTCATTACAACAACGTAGCTACGTTATTCATTCGTTCATTATTCACTTTATTAATTCTTTATCTTAATTGAAGATTTTAAACTTTGGAACGGAATTCAGCTACAAGACTCTCATTACAAAAATATCGCAAAGATATCCATTTGTTATTTATATGCTTTATTAATTCTTTATGTCGACCGAAAATTTTAAAATTTGAAATGGACCTTAGCTAAGCGCTCTTTCTGCGGTTACAGAATTCAGCTAAATGACAAGTGTTTAGGATACCTTAATTACAGAAATGTAGCTACGTTATCCATTAGTTAATTATAAGCTCTATTAATACTTTAACTTAACTGAAAATCTTAAAATTTGTAATGGAATTCAGCTAAGAATTAAGTTTGAAGACTCTCATTACAAAAATATCTCAATGTTTTCAAATTGTTATTTTTACATTACAATTAAGTCTTTACATCGACTGAAACTATTTAAATTTGAAAGGGAATTTAGCTAAGCGCTCTTCATACAGTTACGGAATTCAGCTAAATTACAAGTGTTTAGGGGACCCTCATTACATAAGTGCAGCTATGTTATCCATTAGTTGATTATACACTTTGTTAATTCTTTACATTAACTGAAAATTCCAAAATTCGAAATGGAATTCAGTTAAGAATTCAGCAAGAAGGCTCTCATTACAAGAATATAGCTATCAAATCCATTGATAATTATTATACGCTTTATTAATTCCTTATATTAAATGAAACTTTTAAAATCATAAATGGAATTCAGTTAAGGAGCTGTGGATAGAGTTATTTATGAAATTCAGCTAAGTGGCGTTTTCTTAAAAGAATCTAACAAAGTATTTGACCATAAGCATCAATAATACTCCAAAGATAACTGAAACTTTTAAAACATGAAAGGGAATTCAGCTAAGCGCTGTGGATGCAGTTATGAAATTCAGCTAAGTGACGCGTGCTTAAGAAATTATAACCAAAATTCTGTGTAGTACGTTACGGAGTAGTTAAAAGTGAGCTTCAATATTACTTCCAAGTCAACTGAAAGTTTTAAAATATGAAATGGAATTCAGCTAAGTGCTCTGGATATATTAACTTAAATAAAATTATTCCGTGGTCGATTCCGTACAATTTAGTTGTTTGTAGGAGCTCGAAAAATGAAATAGAATGGAATTCGGCGTCAGTATGTTAGTAAGAGCTCGAAATAGAATGGAATTCGGCGACAGTGTTAACTAAAATTCGACGTGAAATTTAGCTAAGCGTTTAGGGGACTCTCAATAAAATTTAACCACCATGCAGAGTAGTCAATTGTGGACTTCAATAATTCAATAATAAGACTTGACTGAAAATCTTTTGAAGTATACAATGGAATTCAGCTAAATGCTGTGGACGTAGTTAAGTTTCAAAAAAGAATTTATCCATTGTATGGAACGGTCAATTGTACATACAATTTAGTAGCTCGGTGGACCTCGGAAAATGAAAGAGAATGGAATTCAGTTTCTGTATTAACTAAAATTATACGTGGAATTCAGCTAAGTACTGAATATTTTCAAATTCGAAATGGAATTCAGCTATGGGAGTACGGATGCTACGAATCTGGAAAACTTACGTGGAAATTTTATCAAAATTAATTGAGCACCTCAGTCCTTCTTCGAAGTCAGAATAGAATTCAGCTAAATGGACTAATAGGATTCAGTTAAGGTATGTGCGTTCAGTAAAATGGCATTAAAATTATATACGTAACACTCAATAATCGGCTGGATGTTAAAACACGCTTCGGGGTTAACTGAAATATTTGGAAATCAAAATTGAATTCAGCTAAGTGCTGTTGCGTCATATTTTGCAGTTAAAATACTAATTAGTTGATTGAAGACTGCAGCTGGAGAACCAAACGGTCAATCAGCAACAAGCAGTAGCATTTCAATGTTAATAAGAACGTCTGAATTTTAAAATGGAATTCAGCTAAGTTAACTAGATATCAAAAATCGAATTCAACTAAGTGAATTCTGCAAATTAAGCGAAACCATTTAACATTATAGGAAACTTTTAGTTTAAACATGACATTGACTTGTTCGATGTGTCTCTTGAAGGAACTATTTGAAACGGAATTCAGTTAAGTGTCGTGGTTTTAGTAAATTCTTATTATTGTGTTTACGACACTGATTGGTTAAGAAATTTACTAACCCTTCAGTATTAAAACACCTAGAATTTATGAGGGAATTCAGCTAAGTACGGTACGTCCCTTTGATTCAGTTAACTGCTGAGGATAACTATGATGAATGATGATACAAACTGGTCTCTGAATACACATTTTATAAAGCGGAATTCACTTATGTACTATGAATTTAGCAAACTGTGTTCATTACACTCAGCAGTTGCTTAAGATTTCAGTTAACCAGAACACTAGGATTGGAATTCAGTTAATTTTATTACTAACCTGTAATTTGAAAGGAAATTCAGCTAAACGCGGTAAATTAATAAGGCACTGAGAAAGTTTTAAAATGGAATTCAGCTAAGTCAGTTAATTATAATTATTGATTGAAGCTCTAGGATTTTAGCTGGGAACCCAAACATTGAAAGAGGAATTCAGTTAAGTTCTGCGCTAGGTAATCTTTTAAAGTAAAATTTGTCATTCCACCAATCGGTGTGTGAAAAGCGATTGGAAAATTTGACACATTCAGTTTACCTCTTTTATTTTTTCCTTTCGAACTCAGAATTTGAAATTCATTTTCGTTAAAAAAACAGAAAAAAGTTAAGGTGCTCGGAAAATAGAACAGTAATTTCGTCAACTTTTTGTTGTTTCCCTATCTTATAGTTTAGTGACTCTCCAGACGAAGTATTCCATCAACTGCAACATTCTTGCAGAAACAAAAGAACCCTCCGCCCGTTGCAACTCCAAACATGCACACAATGCGCACAGACATAAAATTTTCATCTCCTCTGAAATACACCCGAACGATTTTATCTCTCGCCCCCCCCCTCCCCCCGCTCGCCCCGTGCGCTCGCTCCGAAACAAACAATTCCAAATTGGCCATCTTAGATGCGATCGATGGTTTCTTCCTTCTGGAGAGGGTCGTTCGCGTAAGTGGGATCCGAAAGTGCGCAGGTCAAAAATAAATGATTTTCTGAGGAAAATCTCCCTCTTTATTTCCCTTACGTTTTCCAGGCGTTTCTTATTTTCGCCGCGCGGAGGGGGAAACATTAAAGATAGTCTAACCCTTGCCTCTGCCTGCTCTCCGTTCTCCCGTCTCGCTCTCTCGCCCTCGCCCTCTCGCTCGTCCCGAGAAGGTGCGCCCGGTCTCCCTAATTGGATCGTTTCATTAATTTTTACGGCGCTACGTTAATGAGAACACCCCAAGAATATTAGTTGACACCGAATTCGTTCTTCCGTTCTTTCGCCAGCTGGAAAGAAAAACTATAAGAAACCGAACACTCTCGATTTGGTTTAACAATCCAAGGCCCATGCGTTGAAAACGCTCACTTCAAGCTTTTCAGTTTTAAGAAATCACATTAAGTAAGTCGCATCACTTCCTACTGCACAGGGATGGTTTTGGGGGGTGTTATGGAATCTGCATGAAACGAGGCAGAATGATTTTTCTATCTATTTCCTTTTTCCTTTCTTTTGCTTTTGTTTTCTTATAGTGAAAGGGGCACCGATTTTATTTACTACAGTCTCTGCAACTTATTGTTCCTTTTTTTAGCGGGAGGGGGGGGGGCTCCTCAAAAGAAATAGTAAGTTGCAACGGAGGGAGAGTTGCATGAAAATTCTCGCAAATTCACAAGGCCACCAACTAAATTAAAAAGCAGTGGCAGAAATAGAATTTAGAAAAATATTCAAGCGTCAAATGCTTAAGGACTGACGATTGGAAGGAGCGTGGCGAACAGTTACTGGAAGAGAAATAAAGAATGGACGCACACAAGCGATTTCTGCGTGAAACAAACTTAACACGGACCGAGGTTTAATTAGAAAAGAAGTTACTGGCGATTTTTGGAGATATCAAGTTTAACGCCGACCGAGGTTTAAACAGAAAAGAATTTATAGTTTATACAAGAGTCAAGTTTAACACGGACTGAGGTTTCAACAAAAAAGAAATTACTGGCGATTTTTACGGGAATCAAGTTTAGCACGGACTGAGTTTAAAAAGGAAACACATTACAGGCATCTTATTATGGGAATCAGGTTTAACACGGACCGAGGTTTAAATAAATAGAAAATAAAATACTGGCAAGTTATACAAGAATCAAGTTTAACACGGACCGAGGTTTAAAAAGAATTCAGATTACAGGCAATTTAAACGAAAATCAAGCTCAACACGGACCGAGGCGCAAACAGAAAAGAGCCGAGTTTTACAAATCGAACAAAGTGAAACAAGAAGGAAGGTATTTCACTCTTTGCGTTCAAAACCAGTTAACAAATCCCGAAGAAGTTGTGCGAACCGTCGATAACACGGTTAAACGCATAGAAAAAATTTCCTAAAAATGTTTCTTAATTTGTCGTTGACAACGATATTTAGCCAAACATCCAAAGAATCCTCTTCAGTAAAGATTTTAATCGTCCTATTAATTTTCAATCTTCTGCAACAGGTTAAGATGTGCCTCACGGACTTATGTCTGGTCCCTTCACTTTAATAATTAATTCAAAAAGTGTAGTTACGCGAGTTTTAATTACCAGAAGAAAAAGGAATTTTTGAATCAATAGTGATGCATCTTTTTATTAGTCGTTACACGTTAACGTTTTTGCCAAAAAAAGTTTGTCACCTTCAGATCCTAGCATGTTAAACTAAAGAAAAAGGATGACAACTTCTGACGAAGCTGTCGAACGACGGTGAAACGTAAAGTGTTATAGTGCGCGATTTAGTGTCCGCTTAAAAGATTTTGTAATAAAAAGTAAATTACAATTTTAATAAAAGCAGCGTTTTGAGTGCCGTCATGTTAAAACTTAAAATTGAAAACATAAAAGATTCATTTGAACTTGTCAAAGTCCGGTCTGACCAACCTTACTATTTGTAACAATTAATTGAAAAAAGAACACATGACTGTTGGCTCAAGAAATTCCGTTTTCATTACTAAGATTCAGTCAAGAAAAATTACATCATTAGCTACTAGAAAATATTTGCTGAAATCAATGCGTTTGTTATCGTGGAAATTGCATTTCTTTACTGTTTAAACCTCGGTTGGTGTTCTTGATTCTCATAAAAACTGCCTGTAATTTCTTTTCTGTTTAAACCTCGGTCCGTGATTGTTTAAAGTGCCTGTAGTCTCTAATAGTCTCTAATCTTTTTAAACCTCGGTCCGTGTTAAACTAATTCTCGCATAAAGCGTCTATAATCTCTTTTCTTTTTAAACCTCGGTCCGTGTTAAACTCGATTCTTATAAAAATCGCCTGTAATTTATTTTCTGTTTAAATCTCGGTCCGTGATAACTTGATTATTGTTTAAAGTGCCTATAGTCTCTATTCTTTTTAAACCTCGGCCCATGTTAAACTCGATTCTTATAAAAATTGCCGGTAATTTCTATTCTCTTTAAACCTCGGTCCGTGTTAAACTAATTCTTATATAAAACGCCTATAATTCCTTTTAGTTTTAAACCTCGGTCCGTGTTAAACTTGATTCTTATAAAAAATGCCTGTAACTTCTTTTCTATTTAAACCTCGGTCCGTGTTAACTTGATTCTTATAAAAAAATGCCTGTAATTTCTTTTCTATTTAAACTTCGGTCTATGTTTTTTTTTATCTGTGGTGGTTGCCCAACGGAGTCCTAAGTCATAGACTTGTCAGGACCTCAGGAGCGGGAGTGTATTTGAGTGTGTGTAAAGTGCTCCTGTGTTAACTTGATTATTGTTTAAAGTGCTTTTAATCTCTTTTCTTTTTAAACTTCGATCCGTGTTAAACTCGATTCTTTTAAAAATCTCCCGTAATTTCTTTCCTATTCAAACCTCGGTCCGTATTAACTTGATTATTGTTTAAGGTGCCTATACTCTCTTTTCTTTTTAAACCTCGGTTCGTGTTAAACTCGATTCTTATAAAAATCGCCTTTAATTTATTTTCTATTTAAACCTCGGCCCGTGTTAACCCGATTATTGTTTAAAGTGCCTACAATCTTCATTCTTTTTTAACCTCGAGCCATGTTAAACTCGATTCATGTAAAAATTGCCTGTAATTTATTTATTTTTCTATTTAAACCTCGGTCCGTGTTAATTTGATTATTGTTTAAAGTAGTAGTATACTTGCCATCATCAAAAAAATTACATGACATGTCAATAACGATGTAGACAGAAGTACAAAGAAACAAACATTTACATAGTAAAATGTCCACTAAAAAAAAGATAACTAGCAAGCGGACGTCGCGTCGGTGAGCACTGGTCCTACTTAAATTTACATAGTAAGCTCAGCTTAATATTAAGTGACAATTAAAAGCTCAAGCAAAGAAACTCATTTATGGAATACACTAAAAGCCTCTTTTCACTGCAATGAGAAAGTTCCCTTCGTCTAGTTTTTTAATTATTTTCCGGAAGACGGTTGTACAGCTTTGTTCCCCAGTAGTCAATACCATTCTTAGTAACACTTAGACGATGGTGGGGAATTATTATACTTGTTGTCACAATAGCCCAGGTCACAGAGTAGCCTTTTTTTACAACACGAACACCTTTGCATACAATCTTCTCTTCTTTTTTAACCTCGGTCCGTGTTAAACCTGGTTCTTGTAAAAATTGTCAGTAATTTCTTTTCTTTTTAAACCTCGGTCCGTGTTTAACTCGATTCTTGTAAAAATCGCCTGTATTTTTTTTCTATTTACACCTCGGTGCGTGTTAACTTGTTTATTGTTTAAAGCGCCTCTAGGCGTTTGATTTTAAAATCGCAGCTCTATCGTGGATAAATCTGAACCTCTGTAAGCTACGTAATGCACGTGCTTGAGTGCGTACCAATCCAAATACACAAGTTGATTTAATTTAAAGATGACATAACATAATCCTGATAGAAAAAACACTCAGTATCGACGCCAAAACGCGATATGTTATGTAGCATGCAAGGATTTATTTAATTGACACCAGGTGGCGAACTCTTAGCTGCAAACTCCTATAATCTCTTTTCTTTTTAAACCTCGGTCCGTCTTAAACTTGATTCTTGTAAAAACTGTCGGTAATTTCTTTTACTTTTAAACCTCGGTCCGTGTTAAACTGATTCCTGTATAAAGCGGCTATAATTCCTTTAGTTTTAAAACCTCGGTCCGTGTTAAACTCGATTCTTGTAATTTCTTTTCTATTTAAGCCTCGGTTCGTGTTAACTCGATTATTGTTTAAAGTGCCTATAATCTCTTTTCTTTTTAAACCTCGGTCCGTGTTAAGCTTAATACCCATTTTCTATTTAAACCGCAGTTCGCGTGACACTCGACTCGATTCTTTAAAAAGTCGCTTATAATTTATTTGCCGTTTAGGCATCGGTCCGTGTTAACGTACAGGAACGTCTTCACTTAAAAAAATTGTTTGCATATGCTTCATTTACTATGTCGTTATTCTCGTAGGCATCGCAGTTTAGTTTTTTTTTTTTTAATTTAATTTGTACCTCAATCAGTGTAAAACTTCATTCTAGGTAAAACCGCCGGTGCGTTTTCTATTCAGGCTTCGGTTCGTGCGATGTTAAGGTTTATTGTGACATCAAAAATATTTATTTGGTGCTTCATCCGGACTTTGTGGCTGCCTCGCGACTTTCAAGTTAATTCAAATTTCACTCCAAACTAATTTTACGGAAAAAAGCGTCGCCTTTAGAATTTTATTTCGTTGGCATTTTTTTTAGATTTCAATTTCGTTTCACATACGAAGAAATTTGATCAGGTCAAGACGTATTTCTATTTTTAAAAATCCTTCTGTGACTTTTACTAATGAAACATTCGTAAGAAAAACGAATTTTTTTCCCGTGCAGTCTACGTGAAGGAAACGTTCGCGTCTCGGCTAACGCGCGTGCCTCTGTAAACGCGCAAGGATCAATAATACGCGCCGACTGGAAACCGTGCGCAGTTCGGACGCGCGGCGACAGGCGGCGCTCTCTACATCTACGCCTCGCGACTTCAATTTTTTCCCAATCGCCGCCCACGGATGAAAAAATCCGGAGAAAAAAGTCCGAATCGCGTGTCCTGACCGAGCGTTGGAATCTCCGGGAGAAAACCGGCACGGCACGTCTTATAATATATAATTTTTGCGGTCGGATTTAATTATTTTTTTGGGTCACTTATTGAAAGAAGAATGACCTGCGTTCACGTCGAACATATAATTAAATCCGCTTTCTCAAAATAGTAAAAAATTGAATAAAATAAACGTGAAAGTTTAATGATACGGCGGCTCTAATTACGGATTTCTTAGATTTTTTTTTGAGTTACATAATCCGTGAGGGGCCCATTCATGAATTAACAATTGAATTTTTCGGCGAGGTCGCACGGTAAATCCCAATTACTGAGGATAAATTCGCTTGTTTTTTTACTTACGTAACTCTCGGTTTTTGCGTTGTCATGATTTTTTTGTTTCTTCGTCAATGCTTTGTTGTACTCTTGGACAAAATTTGTCTGACGTAAGTTATAGTGCGAGAAGCAGAATGTGCTTCCGGTTTCACCAGAACTTCCTTGGAGCTTTTTGAAAGAAGAAAAAATACGAAGGAGTAACGTTCTGTATATTTTTTCTATTTAGACCACAGTTTGGGTTAATGTAGTCGAGTAACTTATACCTACTACCTATGCATAGTTACAATAAAAGCAAAATTTAATTTCGGTCCGTGTTAAACCTAATTTTCTTAAAAATCAACGTGTATTTGCATTTAAACCTCGGTCCGTGTTAAACATCATCTTCGTTCAAATCGCCGTTTTGATTGTATTTAAACCTCGGTCCGTGCTAAACTTGATTCTCCTAAAAATCGCTGCTATTTTATCACTTTAGACCTCGGTCTGTGTTAGAGAAGAAAGTTTTAAATTATTTTAAATCTGAGGAAGTTGTGAATTCGATGTATACTACGTATCGATGGTGAAAGTCTTAGTTCAATGGGAGGGTGTTGTTTTAGGGGCGTGCAAAAGTGTAACGATAATTTGCTGTGACAATAAAAAAATTATAAAATTGATTAAAGATAAATAATAAAAGCCTCAATGTAAAATAATGTGACAACGGCGGCGCGCAAGTAACAATTTTAATTAATAAAACCGAAAAAATCAGCGTTCAGTTGTTTCGTATCCTTCCCCTTCTAAAAAAAAATACTTCTTCATCACAAGCACGTAAAACACGTAAACTTCCTCCCTTCACCCTAATGTAATTAAATGAATACCACCCCTAAGGTTTGCCTGTGATTAAGATGTATTAGCAGTTAGTAATCTCAGATCACATATGCTCTGTTACAATCAATGACAGATCTGTGTTTTGTAACAAGGACAACATCCAACAAAATTGGAAGCCCTCACGTGAACCTTGGTCTCCTCAAAGCAGTAGCGAGGTGATAAAAAACGCAGAAACACCAACACTAGTCCTGAGGAAGTTTTCCCGCAACGAGGGACGAAACGCCAGCGGTAGAAGCGGAATACCAAAAGCCCTATTAAAGAGAGATGGAGTTTTCAGTGAAGTTGTACCAAGTCGAATTATCAAAATTTTCTTTGCTGTTTAAACCTCGGGCCGTGTTAAATTCGTTTCGAAACAATACTTCTATTTATACCTCGGTTCGTGTAATTAACCTTCTATACGTTTTTTGCTATTAATTAAACCTCGGTCCGTGTTAAACTTGATTCTGTGCCAATTTTTCTATTTAGACCTCAGTTCGTGTAAAAACCGTTCTCTATTTAGACCTCGGCTCGTGTAAAAACCGAGGTCTAAATAGAAAAATTGGTACGGAAATTTAAATAACAGAAAAAACTGCTATGTAGACATAGCAGTTTTTGTGTTATTTAAACTTCGGTCAATGCTAAACTTAATTCCATACCAATTTTTCTGTGTATGCCTTACAAATAAATTCGGTTAAGCAAAGGCCAAAACAGAGAAATGGTTGAAGGGTCTTTGAATATAATATTTTTCTATTTAAATTTAAATATAATATTTTTCTACTTAAACCTCGGTTCGTGTTGTGTTCATTTAAACCTCGGTTCGTGTCATGTTTATTCAAACCTCGGTTCGTGTTAAGTTTATTTAAACCTCGGTTCGTGTTACGTTTGCTTTTTTTATTTATTTAGACCTCCGTTCGTCTGTTTTCAGATCATGTACCTTAGAGAAGGTCGGGTCGCTATTCTTCTGCTGACGAGGCCCCAAATAGGTCCGAAATATCTGTCCAGAGGATATTCGAGGAATGCCTTGCAATCAAAACTGACAAACGCAACAAATTTCTAGATAAAAATATTTAAAAAAAACAAAACAAAAGCGTTTATTATATTGTTATAATGCAGAAGATTTTCGATTTTCTCTTGTTTTTCTTCTAATTTTTTTTTTTTTTTTTGGTAGGATGACAAAAAAGCGATGATGTTTACTGTTTTGTTTTGAAACAGTAAATCCTTTGTTTTTTTTTCTTCTTTTAAATGATGTTATTTGTTTTCATATGAAAAAAAAAAGGTAAAGCGAAAATAAAATAACAGTGGAACGAAATAAACAAAAGTGAAAATAAGGAGTCGTCTCGAAAGCTGGAAATTCGTGATGTGTTTTTGTTTTTTTTTTGCTAGTAGTTCGTGTAAAAACCGTTCTCTATTTAGACCTCGGTTCGTGTGAAAACCGAGGTCTAAATAGAAAAATTGGCACGGAAGTTTATATAACAAAAAAAAACTGCTATGTAGACATAGCAGTTTTTTTGTTATTTAAACTTCGGTCCGTGCTAAACTTGATTCCATACCAATTTTTCTGTGTATACCTTGCTTCGTATAAACAGTCGTCAAGATTTTCTTGCTATTAATTAAACGTCGGTCCGTGTTAAACTTGATCCCATAACTTTTGTTGTCTATTTAGACCTCGGTTCGTGTAAAAGCCCTTTGATCGTTTTTTTACATTGCAGATTTTTTTTTGTTATTTAAACCTCGGTCCGTGTTAAACTTGATCGCCGGTATGTTTTCTATTTAGACCTCGGTCCGTGTTAAGTGAATGAAAATTAAAATGAATTTTGGGTATAATAAGTTCGCCTCGATGATGGTGAAAACTCGTCGGTTTTACCGACGAGGGTGTTGTGTTTTAGGGGCGCGCGAAAGTGTAACGATAATTCAGACATTGTTTATTGTGATAATAACAAATTGCAAAATCGAGAGGAGCGTCATAATCTATAAATTTGCGGCGTTCTTTCACAAAGAGAAACTTTCCGAACTCGGCGGCGGATCGCGCGCGCCCCGTAATAAGCGAAACGCGGTAATTTATCAAACAAATAGAAGTCTATTGTTGCTCTACCTACTGTTTTACGATACACACACTCAAAATATGGACTGAAATTTATCATCTTTGTTCGTTTCGCCCTTAAAACTCGTCACGTATTGTTTTTGCGGCCCCTTCGCGCCAGATGCGAGTGCATTATTCGGCTGGCGGGCGACGTGCGGCCTCTTCTGCCGCGGATGTAATTTCGGATGGAAGTTCTGCTGCTCAGAAATATGGTATCATTAATAATTTTGTATTAAATGTTGTACTATTTATTTTCATTTATTCCTCTTTGCTTGCAGATTTAAAATATGGCGCAGTTTATCTTGCGAATTAAAACAGCTTCGCACTCTCCCGCACCGGGACGAATGCTTAACTACCTACCACTTAATATATCCGGGGAAAAAGAAACAACTCCAAAATACTGAGGATAAATTCGTTTCGATTAGTTTCTTATAAATTAGAGCAGCTCCGATCGTCTTGATGAAACAACTACGTTTTATGATCCACCCTGACAAAGCACTGAGAAAAATTGAAACTTAGACTTTGCTCTTTAAAAAAATCAATAAACAAAAAGTAAATTAATTCAAACCTAATGGGGTAGATCGTTCAAGAGGGTGAGGCGTAAGAATAAAAAACAATAGTAAACATAAGCATTGTTTCCCGAGCAAGTTTTGTCATTTAAACTTCGGTCCGTGTTAAACTTGTTTCTTGTAAGAATCGCCGGCTTTCTTCTCTTTAATCTTCGGTCCGTGTTAATTTTTATCTTGTTCAAGCCTCGGTTCGTGTTGATTCTCGTAAAAACTAATGATTTCCTCTCTTTAATCTCCGGTCCGTGTTAGGAAACAAAACTTTGACATATCGCTTTGACAATCGCCGGCTTTCTTCTCTTTAATCTTCGGTCCGTGTTAATTTCTATCTTGTTCAAGCCTCGGTTCGTGTTGATTCTCGTAAAAACTAATGATTTCCTCTCTTTAATCTTCGGTCCGTGTTAGGAAACAGAGCTTTGACATATTCATTGTAATTTTTTCTATTTAAGCCTCGGTTCGTGTTAAATTAGATTCAGCTAAGAGACCCCCTGGGTTTGTTTTCCATTCAGTCTTCGGTCCGTATTAAGTTTCTTCACGAATTCTTCAATGTGTTAATTTATATTGCTGGTTAATGGATTTCGTTGGTCGAGAAGTTCCTTTACGTATGTTTTCTTTTAATGTGGGCTCGACCTCGTCCTAAATTAAGGCGGCATTAAAAAAACAAATAAACTCTGCGGTCCACCCTTCGTTAATTAAATCCATCCGGCAAGATGATTGTGTCGTGTGGACACCTGTCGGCGAAACAACGCTTTTTATCGACGGCCCATCGACGGACGTCTGACCCACTTCTCACAGGCCCTCGGCGTCCGTCCTGTAATTTGTGAGGATCCTCCGCAATCCGCAGAGACGAAAGCGAAAGCGAACACAATGGCGTGGTAATTGCCCCCGGCATATGGTCCAAACACGAGAGTGTTTTTTCTTCGGTCCGCGCGCTTCGAAAGCGAAATTTAAATCGAAACCTCTTTTGGTTTAATGACCAGATCGAAGAAAACACGAGAGGTGATTTTTCTGATCGCATTCATCGTTGACTGGTGGTTGCCGGACGTCTAGGGGTGGCGGTCATTTAGGATGTGAAAACTTTGAGATAGCGCTTCGCTCCCACGAAACCGAAAAAACGACGTCGACGACGAGGAAAAAGTTGAAGCACGCCGGGCCGAAAGTTCCGAACAGTTTTTATCAAGCCGCGCGGCGTAATCGAGTTAGCGAAAAATAAAACCGCCGCCCCCGAGCTGTGCGCGCCAGGTAGTTAAATAAAATACTCGAGCGTAAAATACAATAAAAACTAGCGAAGTTGGCTTATTACGGGGCTCGGCCCGCGCGGAATCCATAAAGCGAGAACTTTGCTAACTGAAACTGCACCGCCATAATTCAGCGGTTTTTGCCTCGTGAAAACGTGCTTCCGGTATTAATTAACTCCGCTTTTTTCATCTCGTTTTTCCGTTTTTTTCCCGGAGACGTGATACAGCTCGGCCGGGACGGAAGCTAATCGGAACCGGAAAGTTCGTCGGTCCGGATTAATCAGAGACAAAATTAAAATGGAAGAACGCAACAAAAATTTATCTCCGTTACAGAAGAGAATCACGAGAGCAGTTTTTCCGTTTACGTTTCGAAATGAATTAATTCGCCAACCGTTCAATGATTGGAGATTCTTCCTGTTTAAACCTCGGTTCGTGTTAAAATTCATCTCATAAAAAAGTGCTGACGTTCAGACCTCGGTCCGTGTCATGTTTTTTTCTTTTCAATTGCCGGATATTTTTTGTTTAGATCTCGGTTCGTGTTGAACTTAGGCCCGAGTTTTTCACCTCCAGTTAACTTTATCTGATGGTTTATTCTCATAGTAACAATTGTGATGACAATCGTTACTACGGGAATTATTTGCCAGATAAAGTTAATTGGAGGTGAAAAAATCAGGCCTTAATCTCATCAAAAAGTGCTGACGTTCAGATCTCGGTCCGTGTCATGTTTTTTCTTTTCAAGTGCCGGATATTTTTTTTGCTTAGACCTCGGTTCGTGTTAAACTTAATCTAATAAAAAAACTGCTGACGTTCAGATCTCGCTTCGTGTCGTGTTTTTTTCTTCCGGTTTAACGAGAGAAGAATTTTATTAGATTCGTTTTCCGGGTGTAAGTAACTAAATCGCGGCGTTACGCAGAAGTCGGCGGGGGGGTGAATGGGAAGGCTGCCGGGGGTGAATCCGCTAAAATATGCAAGAAACACATTTTAAGGCGACCTCAGTTGGATTAGAGGTTTTAAAACGCGGAGTCGGCGGAATTAGGTAAGTTTTAAACTAATCCCTGAAACATCGCATATAAGAAAGGATTAGCGTCGCCATCTAGCTTAAGCACAGGACACACTTAATAAGGACCCGTGTGCGCGAAAATAGGGACATCCAAACGGAATTCGTAATAAGGGCCGCCCGAGAAGGAGCGGCGGCCCTGGACGGGTCTCGTTAGCAGTCGGCGATTTTGCTCGCTGCATAATTTACTTCGTCTATTAATTAGCGCGAGTAGTCGACGTGAAGACGAACACCAATGAAGTTCGATGCGTTTCTTTTTTGTTTTTTTGATCTAAGGAGGCGAATTTCAATGCAGGGCAATAAACGAAAACGCTATTTTAGCATTCAGACAAAAACAATTCAGTTTGATAAACCAGAAGCATAAATTTTGCTAATATGTGTTCTATTTAGATTTCGGTTCGTGCTGAAAGTAAGTTAGGAGCTTTTACTTGAAAGTTGATGATATTAGAAAGTAAATAAAACAAATAAATTCGGTTAAGCAGAGGCCAAAACAGAGAAATGGTTAAATGATCTTTGAATATAATATTTTTCTATTTAAAAATATTTTTCTACTTAAACCTCGGTTCGTGTTATGCACATTTAAACCTCGGTTCGTGTCACGTTTAGTCAAACCTAGGTTCGTGTTATGCTTATTTAAACCTCGGTTCGTGTTACGTTTGCTTTTTTATTTAGAGGTGCGTTCGTGTTGCGTTTATTTAAACCTCGGTTCGTGTTACGTTTGCCTTTCTTAATTAGACCTCCAATCGTTTGTTTTCAGATCTTGTACCTTAGAGAAGATTTATCGTATGATGCTCAAACGCTTAAGTTCAGAACTGCTGCTGAAAATTTCTTAAGTTTCAAATGGCCCTGAAACACTCTTGTCGAAATCTCGACAGTTCTTAAAACTTGAATCTCAGAAATAAGTTGCACGCGTTCCTAAGCTGTCAAAATCGAAAAACGTTTTAATTTTGTTTCGTTTTGCAAAAAAGAAACTCAAGTCAATGATTTCAGTGTTCATTTGTTTATATTGTCCCCGGTCCTTCTTTTGTTTTTAGATAATCGAAACACCTAATGGAATCGTCGTCCTCATTCGTTCGTTCGGGGCGGTAGAAATCCTAAAGTTTGTTGAAGAAAGGGCGGGAGAAAAAAAAACGCAGGGATTTTTATTGTTTTGTTTTATTGTAGGTAACCTGTGACTTTTTCTTGTTTCTTCACAAAATAGTTTTTTCACAATTCCATAATAAATGAACAGAACAAAGCAAAAACGATAAAAATGTATTGACAAGAGATCGAGTCGCGAAATGGCGCTACTCTTCGGCTGACGAGGCCCCAAACAGGCCCGAAACAGCTGCCAAGAGGATGTTCGAGGAATCCCTTGCGATTAAAACTGATTTTCAACAAATTTCTAGATAAAAATATTAAAAAACAAAAACAAAAGTGTTTATTATGTTATTATAATGCAGAGGATTTTCGATTTTCTTTTGTTTTTCTTCTATTTTTGGTAGGATGACAAAAACGCGATGATGTTTACTGTTTTGTTTTGAAACAGTAAATCCTTTGTTTTTTCTTCAAGAATGATGCTATTTGTTTTCAAATGAAACGAATAGAAAAAAAAGGCAAAGCGAAAATAAAATAAAATAACAGTGAAATGAAATAAACAAAAGTGAAAATAAGGAGTCGTCTCGAAAGCGGGAAATTCGCAATTTGTTTTTGTTTTTTTGCTAGAAATTAAACTTCGGTCCGTGTTAAACTTGATTCCTTACCAATTTATTCTATTTACGCTTCGGTTCGTGTAAAAACCCTTCGATCACTTTTTTATATTGCAGATTTTTTTGTTATTTAAACCTCGGTCCGTGTTAAACTTGATTGTCGTAAAAATGTTTATTGTTTATCCTTTGTGTTTTTTTTTCTTCAGAAATGATGCTATTTGTTTTCAAATGAAACTAATAGAAAAAAAAAAGGTAAAGCGAAAATAAAATAAAATAGCAGTGTAATGAAACAAACAAAGAAAACACATTGATAGAGAGAAAAAACGCAATGAATTTTGTTTCGTTTTGTTTTGTCGTAGAAAGTTTGTGATTTTTTGTTGTTTTTCCAAATAAGAAACAACAAATTAAATATAAAAAAGGAAAAACGAAGAAAAAAGATAAAATGAACACAAGTAAAAACAAGAAAACACTTCGACAACTGAAAATTCGCAGAATGCAATTTCTTTGTTTATTATTTATTATTTTGTTTTACAGCAGAAGATTTTCGATGTTCTCTTGTTTCGTTTTTTTGCGGGGATGATTTCCTCTGTTATTTCAAAAAACACGAATAAATAGCAGAACGCTCTGAGGGCGCAGGATGGAAAATCACAGAATGCAATTTGCTGATTTATTTCAAAATACTGGCGACTTTTTTTTGTTTTTGTTTTTCCAAAAGATTTCCCGTTATTCCCCTCCCCCAGCTGTTTAAAAATCTTGCATTCAATTGACAGATAAAAAAAATGTTAAAATTAAATAAAACAAATTGAAAACAAGGAGACGTTTCGATAGCTGGAAATCGCAAGATTTCGTTTTCTTTTTTTTGTATTTTCGTAGACAGAAAAACGCTATGAATTTTATTGTTTTGTTTTATCGTAGAAGAAAAAAAAAACAAAAGCGAAAACAAGAAAACACTTTCATCAACGTCAACGTCAGTTCAAATCGAAGCCAACTCGAAGGCCGGAAAATTCGCAAAATGCAGTTGTTTTATTGTTTTGTTTTATTGTACAAGATTTTCGACGTTCTTTTGTTCTTTTTTTGCTTTCATGTTTTTTTAAATGACCTTCTTTTCTTATTCATTCAAAATGAATGTAAATCGTTTAAATTCGTGAGGGCGACGTTTAAAAGTTTGGCGTTCCAAGAACAGATTGAACAAAAAAAAGCAATAACAAAAAAAAAACGAAAACGAAAATAAAACAAAAAAACAAAAGAATAGCGGAGACAAGAAATCAAATCGAATTCAAAGGCTGGAAATTCTCAAAAATAGAATTTGTTTTATTGTTTATTTTCTTGTAAATTTTCGACGTTCTTTTGTTTTTCTCTTGTTTTGTGCTTTTTCAAATGACTTTTTTTTCCTTATTCCGAAAATGAATATAAATCGTTTAAAGTAGTGAGGGTGATATTTAAAGGAACCTTGACATTCCAAGAGCGGAGTGAAAACAAAAAAACAAAAACAAAAATAAAACAAAGCGAAGACAAGAAATCAAGTCAAACTGAAAGGCTGGAAATTCGGAAAACAAGATATGTTTTTATCGTTTTGTTCTCTTGTAGATTTTCGACGTTCTTTTGTTTTTTGGTTTCGTATTTTTTAAAATGATTTCTTTTTGTTATTCCAAGAATGAATATAAATAAGTCGTTTAAAGTTGCGAGGGCGATATTTAAAGCATGACGTCCCAGGAGCAAATTGAACAAAAAAGAAGAGAACAAAAACGAAAATAAAACAAAAACAAAAATCGCCAAATTTCTATTCTTTAATCTTCAGTCCGTGTTAAGTTAGGAAACAGAGCCTTGACGTACTTATTGTAATGTTTTCTGTTTAAGCCTCGGTCCGTGTTGATTCTCGTAAAAATCGCCGATTTCCTCTCTTTAATCTTCGGTCCGTGTTAAGTTAGGAAACAGATTTTTGACACATTCATTGTAATAT
Source organism: Dorcus hopei (assembly GCA_033060865.1). NCBI lineage: Eukaryota > Metazoa > Arthropoda > Insecta > Coleoptera > Lucanidae > Dorcus > Dorcus hopei. The sequence goes on from CM065420.1 coordinate 2,961,218, forward strand.
TTTCTGTTTAAGTCTCGATGCGTGTTAAATTTGATTCACATAAGTGTTGATTCTTGTAAAAATCGCCGATTTCCTCTCTTTAATCTTCGGTCCGTGTCAAGTTAGGAAACAGATTTTTGACACATTCATTGTAATGTTTTCTGTTTAAGTCTCGGTGCGTGTTAAATTTGATTCACATAAGAGTTCCTGTGTTTGTTTCCATTCAGCCCTCGGTCCGTGTTAATTTTTCTCTTTTTTTTAATTTATATAGTTGGTTAACGGATTTCGATGGTCAAGAAGTCCCTTTACGTGTTTTTTTTAATGTGGGCTTGACGTCGTCCTAAATTAAGGAGGCATTAAACTCTGCGGTACACCCTTCATTAATTAAATCTTTTGTTTTTTTTTGTACTTTCGTGTTTCTTTTGTGAATAACTTCTTATTCCAAAATGAATATACAAAATCGTTTAAAATCGTGACGGAGATGTTTAAAAGTCTGGCGTTCCAAGAGAAAATTGAACAAAAAAGAAAAACAATAACAAAAAACAAGAGAAAAGCGAAGAGAAGAAAGCAAATCAAACTGAAAGGCTGGAAATTCGGAAGCAAGATTTGTTTTTTTGTTTTGTTGTCTTGTAGATTTTCGACGTTCTCTTGTTTTTTCGGTTTCGTATTTTTTTTAATGATTTTTTTTTGTTATTTCAAAAATTAGTTGCGAGGGCCATGTTTAAAAGTATGGAGTCCCAAGAGCAAATGAAACAAAAAAATAAAATAAAAACAAAAACTAAAATCGCCGAATTTCTTCTCTTTAATCTTCGATCCGTGTTAGATTAGGAAACAGAGCCTTGACGTACTTATTGTATTATTTTCTGTTTAATCCTCGGTCCGTGTTGATTCTCGTAAAAATCGCCGATTTCCTCTCTTTAATCTTCGGTCCGTGTTAAATTAGGAAACATAATTTTGACATATTCTTTGTAATTTTTTCTGTTTAAGCCTCGGTTCGTGTTAAATTTGATTCACATACGAGTCCCTGTGTTTCTTTCCATTCAGTCCTCGGTCTGTGTTAATTTTTCTCATGAATTATTCTATATGTGTACTTATATTGCTGATTTTTTTTAATAACTTTTTTCCTTATTCCAAAATGAATATAAATCGTTTAAAATCTTGAGGGAAATGTTTAGAAGCCTAGCGTTCCAAGAGAAGAATGAACAAAAAATCCATTAACAAAAAACTAAAACAAAAACAAAAAACAAGAGAAAAGCGAAGAGAAGAAAGCAAATCAAACTGAAAGGCTGGAAATTCGGAAGCAAGATTTGTTTTATTGTTTTGTTGTCTTGTAGATTTTCGACGTTCTTTTGTTTTTTCGGTTTCGTATTTTTTTTTTGTTATTTCAAAAATTAGTTGCGAGGGCCATGTTTAAAGCGTGGCGTCCCAAGAGCAAATTGAACAAAAGAAAAACTAAAACTAAAATTTCTTCTCTTTAATCTTCGATCCGTGTTAGATTAGGAAACAGAGCCTTGACGTACTTATTGTAATTTTTTTGTTTAATCCTCGGTCCGTGTTGATTCTCGTAAAAATCGCCGATTTCCTCTCTTTAATTTTCGGTCCGTGTTAAGTTAGGGAACAGAGTTTTTACACATTCATTGTAATTTTTCTGTTTAAGCCTCGGTTCGTGTTAAATTTGATTCACATCGCGAGTCCCTGTGTTTCTTTCCATTCAGTCTTCGGTCCGTGTTTTTTTTTTTCTTCTCGAAATCAAAATTTAATGTATCGAACGGTTTGAAAGCAACAAATTACTACGAAATTCCAAGACAGCCTGCGACATAGCAAGACAAGTCCAATTAGGGCTGGCCATAAATTACCCGGCGTACTAAATTCGTAAACATCCTGAAAAATTTCGTCTTTATTTTTAGGCGCATTCCCCATAGAATTGACGAAGCGAAGAGTTCCAATAAGCAGTAGGCGTTTATCGAATGTCATAGTGCATGATCAAACTACGAACATCCGTCCGTCTCTCTGTATCCGGTACCATGGTTTGGGTGAGAAAACATTGGCCAATTAGTTATGTTGTTAGAAATTAATTTAAATTATTTTTGATTAAATCTTATTTTACTCCCTAATTCATTTGCCCCAGTCCTTATCTCTTCCTGATATTTCCTTTTGTTCCGAAAAAGAAAGACGAAAGCGAAACGTTTCCATTACTGTCGTGTCGAATCGAACTCGAAGGCTGCAAATTCGGAAACGCATTCGTCTGATTGTTTTGTTTCATTGCCGAAAACTTGCGATTTTTTTCTGTTTCTTCAAAAATGTTTTGTTGTTCCCAAAAACAAATAAAATTATTTCGTGCTAAATTATTGTGAGAATGCCAGTAACGTTTTTTTTTTGTTTGAAAGCTTTACGTCCAGCAAACAGAATTATCAAAAAAAAAGGAAGAGGGAAAGAAATAAAAGCGAAACATTTCCATTACTATCGTGTCGAATTGAACTCGAAGTCTGTAAATTCGAAAACGCAATTGTTTCATTGTTTTGTTTTATTGCCGAAGACTTGCGATTTTTTGTTATTCCTTCAAAAATGATTCCATTTCTTATTCCCGAAAGCAAATAAAAACATTTCGCACTAAATTGTAATAATGCCTTTTTCCGTTTAAAAGCTTCATGTCCATATAAAAAAAAAGAAAGATAGGGAGAAAAAGAAACAAATGCGAAACGTTTTCATTACCGTCGTGTTCACGGCGTTCGAATCGAATCGAAGTCGAAGGCTGGAAATTCTCGCGCGAACGCCGAACAGCTTGAGATATGAAATGTGGAGTCGGTAAGAGAGCAGTCCAGGGTGGTTTTTCGGGGGGTGGGGATAGACTTGAGTCGGGCGGGAAGGGCGAGAAAATAAGGTAAAGAAGAAGTATTGAACGAACTGCCCTTTGAGATGAACGTGCGGCTGAAGTTGCGACGCACGTCCGAAAAGAACTGCCGCCCCTAATTGAGCCGTTTCGCACTCGCATTCACTATCATCCTCAAATCATTAATCGAAAAAAACAATAGCGCCTCAAAAAAAAAAACAAAAACCAAATAATTCATTTGTTTATTTTATTATTTACTAGTCCTCCTTTTACACAACGAAGAAAATACGCCGAAACCTTTACGTCTTCCGAATTTTTGGATCAAACTCCTGTAGTAATCGTCGTTCATTTGTTGGCGCATACCAGCCTAAAGATAATAATTGCAAAGTTCCACCCCTTTAAAAAATAATTGTTTATTTTAAGCACCGACCTCAAAAACGATTGCCTTTGATAAACGCTTCAAACGATCAGTGAAACCTCGGTGGCTTTTTTTCATGCGAATGTAGAAACAATTGTTTATCTCAGGTTGGCAATCGTGGAAACAATTCGGCCTTTTCAAGCTTGATAAAATCGACAGCGAAGCAACAAAACGCATGAAATTAATTTCGTCAACTATGTGCATATTTGCAATCCTTGAGATGGTCTTCAAACAAGCAGCGAAACGCGGATCATTCAGAAAAAGAGCGCCAGCTCGATACTTCAATTAATCGGTTGCATATGAGCGGTCTAAAGGTAAACCTAGAAACAATTGAAACATTGAATCCTCTACTAAACAACTGTCTTTAATGCCGTTACATACCTGCCTCGATCATGACGTGAATCACGCAGCGAAACGTTCGCGATTTTCATCGTCGTCTTCCGACGCGAACGACTTTGAAAGCCAACCTAGAAACAATTGTGTGCGGCTTACAATTTCCGGTAATTTCGGCATTGACAGTCGTTGATGTTGTTCCTAAACGAGCGGCGATAAGTTGAGGGTCCGGAATGAGAATTTGAAGTGGTCGTGGATAAACCTAAAAACAATTGAAACATTGAATCCTCTACTAAACAACCGTCTTTAATTTCGGTACTTACCTGCCTCGATCTTGCCGTGAATCACGCAGAGAAACGTTCGCGATTTCCTTCATCGTTTTGCGACGCGAACGATTTTGGAATCCAACCTAGAAACAATTGTGTGCGATTTATAATTTCCGGTAATTCCGACACTCGTTGATGCTACTTCGAAACGAGCGGCGAAACGTTGAGGGTGCGAAATAAAAATTTGAAGTGGTTGTGGATAAACCTAAAAACAATTGATACATTGGATCCTTTTAATTCCGGTATATACCTACCTTGATCAAGCCGTTAACCACGTAGCGAAACGTTCGCGATTTTCATCGTCGTCTTCCGACGCGACGCGAACAATTTTGGAAGCCAACCTAGAAACAATTGTGTGCGGCTTACAATTTCCGGTAATTCCGGCATTAACACTCGGTGATGTTGCTCCTAAACGAGCGAAGAAACGTTGAGTGTTCGGAATGAGAATTTTGAATAGTTGTGGATAAATCTAAAAACAATTGAATCATGGAATCCTCTGCTAAACAACTGCCTCTTTAATTCCGGTACGTACCTGCCTTGATCATGCCGTGAAACGTTCGAGAATTTCATCGTCGACTTCCGACGCGAACGATTTTGAAAGCCAACCTAGAAACAATTGTGTGCGGCTTACAATTTCTGGAAATTCTAACACTGACAGTCATCGATGTTGCTCCTAAATGAGCGGCGAAACGTTGAGGGCTCGGAATGAGAATTTAAAATGGTTGTGGATAAACCTAAAAACAATTGCAAAATTAAACACCCTCTGAAACAATCGTCTTTATTTCCAGTGCGTACCGCTTTTGATAAAGTTCTGAACCAAGCGTCGAAACGTTGGAGATTTCTCTAGGTTCTCGCTGTCTGCTTGTGTAAACGATTTTAAAGCCAAAACCTAAAAACAATTGTACGTTCAAAATGTTTATAATTTCGAGTGACTGCCGTACATGTATCCATTGTATCGATGTTGTCGTTAAACGAGCAGCGAAACGTCGAATTTTGAAATAAGAATCTCCTCACGTAAATGATCTTGAAGGCAAACCTAGAAACAATTATTGCAAAATTGAATTCTCCAAATTACCGTGTTTATTTACGTTAAGTAAATTTTTTGAGCAAGCTGTAAATCAAGCAGCGAAACGTCGGCAACTCAAAACAAACATTCCCTAAGATTGTTGCCTTTCGATTTATGTAAGTCATCCCGAAGAAGGCAAACCTAGAAACAATTGAATAATTTGAGTCATTTACCGTTTACGTTGCTTCTAGAATTCATTATCCTTGATATTGTCGCTAGTCAAGCAGCGAAACGTCAGCAGTTCTTTGTTGATTGTTCCCTTTCGATTGAAATCATCCTGAAGCAGGCAAACCTAGAAACAATTGAATAATTTAAGTCATTTACCATTTACTGTAGGTACTTCTACGAGTAGTATTTATTATGGTTGATATTGTCGCTATTCAAGCAGCGAAACGTCAGCTATTCAAAACAAAGGTTCCCTGACATTGTCCCCTTTCGATTTAAGTCATCCTGAAGAAGGCAAACCTAGAAACAATTGAATAATTTAAGTCATTTGCCGTTTACTGTATTCCTACGAGTAGTATTTATTATGGTTGATGTTGTCGCTGTTCAAGCAGAGAAACTCCTCAAAGGTTTGAAATAAGGGATTCAGCTTCACGCCCCGCCCTTCCGGATCTGAAGGCAAACCTGGAAACGTATGCAGAACTTCAGTCTCTAGAAACACCTTCCGTTCTTGAACTTGATAATGCTATTAAGTGAGCAGCGAAACGCTGACGACTCAAACAGATGCATCGATGTCGATTTCCGTTCAAACAAACCTAAGGCAAAGTTAGAAACAATTGCAGAACTTTAATCGCTAAAAACACCTTCAGTTCTTGAACTTGACAATGCTAATAACTGAGCAGAGAAACGTCGACGATTAGAACAAATGCATTAGTTTCGATTTCCGTTCAAACAAACTTAAGCCAAAGTCAGAAACAATTGAAGAACTTTAATCCCTAAAAACACCTTCAGTTCTCGACCTTGATATTGCTATTAATTGAGCGACGAAACGTCGATGACTCAAACGAATGCATCAATTTCGTTTTCTGTCCGAACAAACCTAGCCCAGATTTAAAAACAATTACAGCCTTTAAAAGTTTCCTTAACCTCCAGCGCCCGCCATCCTTGATAAAGCTGTCAATTAAGCAACGAAACGCGGAGAACTCGAACCAAGAAAAAATCTGCTTTAAAACAAACTTAAACGCACAGTTAGAAAAAATTGAAGAACCTGAGCGTCTAGAAATGTTTTTGCCGGCAGTATTACCAACATTGACAAAGCCACCAGTGAAGCAGCGAAACGCTGAAGACCGAAATAAAAGCTTTTTTTGTATAAATTGATTAAAGTCGAGTGAAACTCAGCGCCATCAAGTGAATTTGGAAGAAACGAAATTGACGAACCCGTGGATATCTTCGGGGCAATAAATCAGTGATAAAGTCACCAATTAAATAGCGAAACGCTGACTGCTAGAATGAATGTATCAATTTCGATTTCCGTTCAAACATACCTAAGGCGGCAAAGCTAAAAACAATTGCGGAACTTTAATCGCTGAAAACACCTTCAGTTCTCGACCTTGATATTGCTGTTAATTGAGCGACGAAACGTTGACGACTCAAACGAATGCATCAATTTCGTTTTCTGCCCGAACAAGCCTCGCCCAAATTTAAAAACAATTGCAGCCTTTAAAAGTTTACTTAACCTTCAACGCCCACCATCCTTGATAAAGCTGTCAATTAAGCAACGAAACGTGGAGTAATCGAATCAAAAAATTTCCGCTTAAACAAACTTAAACGCTCAGTTAGAAATAATTGAAGAAGCCGAGTTTCTAAACGTGTTTTTATCGACGGTGCTGCCACCATTGATAAAGCCAACTGTAAAACAGCGAAACGCTGACGACCGAAATGAAAACTTTTTTTGTGTAAACTGATTAAAGTCAAGTGAAAGTCAGCGCCATCTAGTGAGTAACAAAATTGACGTGCATCGTGTTATTCACTTGACATCTTCGGTGCTACCGTCATTGATAAAGTCGCCAGTTGAACTGCGAAATGCCGATGGCTGAAGTAAAATAAGTGAATTAAGCCCAAGCATAATTAAGCACCATCTAGTGAGTTTTGGTGCAACGAAATTGACGTGCGCCGTTTAATTTCCCGAATGTCTTCGGCGCAATGATTGATAAAGCCACCAACTGAACTGCGAAACGCAGATGGTTGTTTTGCGCAAACAGACAATTCAGCGCCATCCAGTGAGTTCGGAAGAAACGAAATTGACGAACCCGTGGACATCTTCGGGGCGATAAAGTCACCAATTAAATAGCGAAACGCTGGCGACTGATATAATCGCTTCAAAAAAAAAAATTAAGGCCGAAAGCACGTAGGAACATTTCTTTAATCCTCAGTTTCTGCCAACCTTGACAAGGCCGCCTGTTGGGCAGTGAAACGCCCGAGATTCGAATTTCGCTTTTGCGTAAACAAATCTGAACGCCAAAGCTAAAAACAATCGCAGAACGTCAACCTATAAGAATCCCCTTTTGCTTCAATACCTGCCGGAGTTGATAATGACATAAATAAGACAGCGAAACGCCAACAAGAGGCAATTGTTTTTATGTTTGCCTCCAAGATCATTTTCACGAGGAGATTCTTCTTCCCTCTGAAGTTTTTGGTTTCTTTTGATTTATTTAAAAACAACTGACTTGATGCTTTCACTTTGTACAAGCGTAGCTTGAAGGGCGTTTTTTTTTTTAATAGAAAACACGCCCGTAATCAGGAGCGTATTAAGGAAAGTTTCTTTCTCCAAAAACGCTTGCGTGAATTAATTCTGTAAATATTTCTTATAAACCAGTTTGTCTTGTGGACTGGGGAGGGGGGGGGTGTAGAAGTTTGGGGCTTGTGCGAGTCAGGGCGGTATTAAGGGAAGTTCTTTCAAGGGCACAGAACGTCTTTGTGTCGTTTTTATTCTTGATGAATTGCTCAGGAATTTCGTCCCTCGAAGGAGATAAGTAATAACAATTTGAATGGCGCGAGTGAAAAGTGGAATGAGCGGGGGGGGCGAGAGGGCGGGCGGGGGGCGGCAGAGGCTCGGCAAAGAACAATGTAACGGTTTTGTTTATAGCGTTTGATTAATTTTATGTTATCATTTGTCGTTTACGCGCTTGCTGCGAACACGGAACTCCGGGGGAGGGCGGCGGCGGGGCGGAGGGATCGAGGGTGAAGCGCGGCGGAGGCGCCCGGAACGAAAAACATGGGCGAAGGCGTTTGATTTAAATAGCGCGAGTCCTAGATACAGGATAAGTTGATCTAGATTAATGAAAGTATTTCCTTGACTAATTTATCTTAGAATTAAGATTAAGACGTCTCGAAACGTCTAAGTCTTCATTTGTCACTTCGCGCGCGCCTTCTTGCACTTTTCTTGCCGCCTTCGCCAATCTAAATTGCAAATAGATTGCTCCGGCCCCCATTATCGATCCCATTCTCATTTTATTCTTCTTCCTCTCGTTTACCGCGTGCCATCCTCATCCTGCAGCTACAGAAATAACGACTCGCCCTTCTTAAAAGAGTTGCACGTCACGGGCGGCGGCGGCGGCGGCGGGCGAACGATTTACTTATTCTCCGGAGTCGTCTTGACAGGGGCGCTAAGGAACAGCGACGGGCGGCGTCGATAAAAACGTCAGCCGTTATGTAAATAAGCCGAGGAAGAGCGCTTTTTGTGTTTTTCCCATTTGCATGAAATTATTGGAGGAGCGCGAGCGCCGGGCGGAGGACGGGGGGCGGCGAGCGTTGCCGCCGACATTCCCCTGTTATGCAATCGTGCTTGATTGATTATCGTAATTACTTATTTTCGCGTTCGATTGCGCCCTAATTATCCCTCGACTGTTTTTTGCGACACGTCTGCGCCAGCAAAAATCAGCTCCGAAGATGTCCAATTTCGTTGCATCTAAACTCACTAGGTGGCGCTGAATTTCACTTGTAACTCACAAAAAAGTTGTCATTATTTAACATTCACGGTACAAATCGGTCGATAATAATCAATTTAGTTTCAACGGAGCTCGAGAGATGGCGCCCCCTCATGCGTGTTTCAAACTGAAGATGTCGAAGAATGTTAAAACTCAAGAGATGGCGCTGTTGGTTTTTCAGAAACGAGATTGCTTAAGCCGTCATGCCCATTTTCTTGCAAATCAATTTAGTTGCTTCGGAGTTCGATAGATGGCGCTCGTCGTCCCGATGAATTCAGCTTCTTATTCACACTGAATATTTTAACTTGGTTTCTACCGGTTTGAACGAAATTCGCTCTTTTAACGGCACATTGACCTTACACCCAATTGTCGATTTAGTTCTGACGGAGTACCATAGATGGCGCTGTTCATGGCTTTTAAGCAGCCCCACCATACAAGGGATATTTCTGCGTAAAAGTCGCCGTTGAAAAAATGGACGCATTTTCGCAAATCATTGCGAGTCGACTTAGTCGCGTCAAAATTAGATAGATGGCGCTCGTGTTCCCGAGAGATGCAGTTTCCTCTACCGGTTTAAACAAAACTAACTCACTTTATGATTTTAAACTCACCAGATGGCGCTGGATTTTACTTGTGACTCACAAAAAAGTCGTCGTTTAACGTTTACGGTACAAATCGGTTCGTTAATCAGTTTAGTTTCGATGGAGCTTAAGAGATGGAGCCCCCTCATGCTCGTTAAATGTTTCAAACTGAAGCTGCCGGACAATGTTAAGACTCAAGAGATGGCGCTGTTGACTTTTCAGAAACGGGATTGCTTAAGTCGCAGAAAAAATTGCGCCGCCATGCTCATTTGAAAGAGGCAAATCAATGTAATCGCTTCGGAATTGGATAGATGGCGCTCGTCAACCCGAATAATGTGGTTTCTTAATCACGTTGAATGTTTCTACCGGTTTAAATGAAATTCGCTGTTTGTTCAAGCCGCATATTGACCCAACACCCAACACCCAATTGTCGATTTAGTTCTAACAGATTACCACAGATGGCGCTGTACATGGTCTTTAAGCAGCCCCACCATACAAGGAATATTTTTACGTAAAATTCGGGGAAAAGCCGTCGTTGAAAAACATGGACGAATTTCCGCCAATTATTGCAAGTCGATTTAGTCGCGCCAGAATTATAAAGATGGCGCTCGTGCTCCCATACCAGCTTAAATAAAACTCACCTTATGTTTCTACACTCACTAGGTGCGCTGGATTTCACTTGTCGTCGCCAGTGGATAGATAGATGGCGCTTGTGTTCCCGAGATATACGTCTCTCCTACCAGTTTAAATAAAATTCATTTTATAATTTTAAACTCACTAGGTGGCGCTGAATTTCACTTGTAACTCACAAAAAAGTCGTCGTTAAACGTTTACGGTACAAATCCGTTCGTTAATCGATTTAGTTTCGACGGAATTCAAGAGATGGCGCTCCCTCATCCTCGTTAAATGTTTCAAACTGAAGCTGTCGAAGAATATTAAAACTCAAGAGATGGCGCTGCTGACTTTTCAGAAACGGGATTGCTTAAGTCGCATAAAAAATTACGCCGTCGTGCCCATTTTCTTGTAAATCAATTTAGTCGCTTCGGAATTAGATAGATGGCGCTTGCTATCCCGAATAATGTACGAGTAGTTCCTTAACCATGCTGAATGTTTCTATCAGTTTAAATGAAACTCGCTCTTTCAACCACAGGTTAATCTTGCACCCAATTAAGTGTTATTTATTTTATCGATTTACTTCTAACAGAGTACCACAGGTGGCGCTGTTCGTGATCTTTAAACAGCCCCACCATATAAGGAATATTTCTGCGTAAAATTTGGGGAAAAGTCGCTGCTATAAAACGTGGACGTATTTTCGCAAATTATAGTCGATTTAGTCACATCAGAATTGGGTAGATGGCGCTCGTGTTCCTACCAATTTAAATGAAATTCGCTCTATAATGTGAACTCACTAGGTGGCGCTCGTAACTCACAAAAAAATCATCGTTGAACGTTTACGGTACAAATCGGTTCGTTAATCAGTTTAGTTTCGACGGAACCCAAGAGATGGCGCTCCCTCAGGCTCGTTAAATGTTTCAAACTGAAGAATGTTAAAACTCAAGAGATGGCGCTGTTGACTTTTCAGAAACGAGATTGCTTAAGCCGAAGAAAAAAATACGCCGTTCTGCCGATTTTCTTGTAAATCAATGTAGTCGCTTCGGAATTGGATAGATGGCGCTCGTCATCCCGAGTAATGTAGCTCCTTATTCACGTTGAACGTTTCTACCCGTTTAAATGAAATTTTCTCTCTTAGCCACTGATTGATCTCACACAGCCAATTGAGTGTTAATTATTCTGTCGATTTAGTTCTACTCGAGTACTACGGATGGCGCTGTTCATGGTCTTTAAGTAGTCCTACCATACAACGAATATTTCTGCGTAAGAAATGAAGAAAAATATTGAAATATCAAGAATAAGCAATACGAAGAACAAAGGAATAACGACCAGCAAAATACTAACAATAAAACAACAACGAAAAATAACAATAAACAAAAGAAAGTCGACGTTCTTTGACGGACTGTGAATAAACAAAACATGAGAGCGAAATACGGAAAAAGAATTCAAATAAAAGACAACGAAACGAATAATTATGTTAGAAACAAAAGCGAGTGTTTGACAGAAAGCAAAAGAAAATTTGGATAACCATCAATAATAAAAAAAAACAAAACTAATAAACGAAAGAACATAATAGTTTTTATTTCGTTTTTCGTCCGTTTTATTTTTCGCGCTTCGTTTGTTTCATTCGGTTTTCTTTTATTTATTCATTTGTTTTATTATCTTCACTTCGTTTATTGGTTTATTGCTTTATCTGTAGAATTAATTTTTTGCATTTACTTTCATGATTCTCCACTGGACAAGAATCATCGATTACTTTGTTCGTTTAATTCTTACGCTGGATTTCACAAACGTCACTTAACTTTAATCATCGATTAAGAATAATCATTCCTAATGCCTTCAACACATGTAACCATGACAACGTTTACTTTTAACGGATGATTAAATTTAAGTGACGTTTGTGAAATCCGCCATTAATTTCTTTCTTGTTTACTTAAGTTTTCTTTTGTTTCCTCTTATCAAATTAATTGTCTGAATTTGTGTTGCGATAAACTCCAGGCTGGTCTTTCCACCTCTTGATAAACTAACTGACGGATAACTACCATAGGAACAATTCATAAAAATCAATCAACCATACGTAAAAGTCAAGTTATTTGCCGGATAACTTTAAACGGGAAGATGGAAAGACAGACTGTTAAAAGAATATGACAGCTTTAGTTTAGAAGCCATCTATGTGGCGCCATCTATGAAAGTCTCGTCAGACTACATTTTTAAGCGCGAAATTTGAAATACTTAAAAATTATTGAAGTTAAAGAACGACGCGACGTCTTTTGTAAATTTCCGAATTCTGACTTTACATCCTCTCATTAAAAAATATTATTATTCTCAAGGTTTTTATACAATTTTAATTAAGTAATGAAGGAGAAACAAAACGGAATTGTGTTTCATCAGCGCCATCTGTGTAAATTTTATCGCATCACAATTTTTTTCAGCGCGAAATTTGAATTTTGTTTTCAATTTACTTCGTTTACGATCAGAATTATAGATCCTTTCTTGTGAACAATAAGTTCATTTAATTGTTTATTTCATTAACTTTTTTTCTTCTTCTTACCGATTAATTTCTTATAGCACTGATGGTTCTCACAGTTTGCTTTTTGTTCTTCCTTTGATTTGGTAACTCACAACAGCTTTACGGCACAAATCGGTTCGTTAATCAATTTAGTTACGATGGAACTCAAGAGATGGCGCCCCCTCACGCTCGTTAAATGTTTCAAACTGAAGCGGTGGAAGAAGGTTAAATTCAAGAGATGGCGCTGTTGACTTTACAGAAACGAAATTGCTTAGGTCGCAGAAAAAATTACGCCGTCGCGTCGCCCATTTTCTTGCAAATCAGTTTAGTCGCTTCTGAATTCGATAGATGGCGATCGTCATCCCGAGGAACGTAGCTTCTCATTCACTCTGAACGTTTTTACTTGTTTAAATGTAATTCGCTCTTTTTGCCACGGATTAATTAATCTTGCATCCACTTGAATGTTAATTATTTTGTCGATTTAGTTCTAATAGAGAACCATAGATGGCACTGCTCGTGGTGTTTAAGTAGCCCCGCCATACAAGGAATATTTCTGCGTAAAATTTGGGGAAAAGTCGCCGCTGGGAAACATTTTCGAAAATGATTGCAAGTCGATTTAGTCGCGTGCATCAGAATTAGATAGATGGCGCTTGTGTTCCCGAGAAAAATGGCGTTGAATGTCTCTGAAAGTTTAAATAAAACTGTAGGCTTAACCGCGGGTGAATTCACACTCAGTTGAGTGTCGATTTAGTTGTAACGGAGTATCACAGATGGCGCTGCCCGTGGACTTTAACCGCCCCCTCCCCTTCACGCAACAAATATTTCTACGGGGAATGTTATTTTCTGGGCGAGTGTTCTCCCTTTTATCACCTACAAATCAATTTAGTCGCAACGGAAGATGATAGATGGCGCTGATCCTCTTCTAAAATCCAGTCTCTGTATCAAATAGTATTAAATTATTTTCTTTTGTTTTAGATGATGATTCACCTGGAAGTTAAGTCGAATCGAAATCGAATCTGGTTTGACTTTACGAGGAGTGGTGTTCAGATGTGGAAATGGCAAATGGAATTGGGGTAGAAAATGCTGCGGATAAAAAAGAGCGTGAATAATTCATGTAAGCCCGACGCTCGCTTTTGTTTTTTTTTTTTGTTTTTTTCAAGTTGAAACTCGTTAACTTGTGTGACGCGACGTCAGCACGTCGGAGGATGAGGTGGAGGAGGAGGAGGAGGGGGGCGGCAACAAACAACAACAAGAAATATAAATTTCTCGTTGCGCTGCCGTCTAATTAAAACAAATTCAAATAAAATTTCCAGCCGAGCGTCCTCATTAATTTGGAAGCGCGGGGAATCTTATATTCTCCATAAATTTCTTTATAACTCATCTTAAGGTCTAGTCTTGTTCGCTTTCGCGCCCCCTTCTGGCCGAACCTGACCTTTATGGCGCCCCAACAAAGACTGACTTCTATTTATTCGGATCTCTCTCGGGATTTTATGGAAATACTTCTCAGTTTTCTTCTTATTCGCGACGGCGGCGCGCGCGGGCGCCGGGACGCTCCCCCGAAACGAACGAACGAAATCTTATTCCCCGCGCCTTCCGCACCACCCCGCGCGCGCGCGGCCCCGTTTTGTTTTCGCTTTTACGTAGCTTTTAATGTGTTTTTGCATAATTTGGACATGCGAAATACGTTTATGAAGGAAGCGCGCTCGCTGTTTGCATTTCAACCCCCCCCCCCAGTTTCGTTAACTGTGATGAAGAGGAATTTCAATTTCGTCATAATTTCGGAACGGCTTAAATAAATTTAGAAAAAACTTTCTTCATTTCATCTCTGACGGATTTAATAAAAAAAAAAGAGAAAATCACACAAAATTATTTTGTATTGATGTATACAGAGTGTATTTTAGAAAAATATTAAAAAAAAAAAACTTTTTCTTTTTGATTTAATGATCATCGAAGATTGAAGATTATCTTGGAGTACCTGAATAGTGCAATGTGCTGTAGGTCTGCCCTAAAGAAATGACGTTAACATCGAATTTCATTTTGAGAAGAACATTTTTCTAAAAGTAGTTCCGCAAGGTTCCACACACCCACCGATACTCTTCGCCCTCGGCGAAAGTCCTCGAAAAGAAAAGGAGGAATCGATGATTGACGCAATTTGGCAACGGTGTGCCCCTAAATTATGCAAAGTGTAAATCTTTCTCGCGCCAGCCGAAAGATAAGGATAAGAGAGGAACGATCCTCAAATATTCGCCGTCGAAGCCGAAATAATTTCTACTTCTGTGTGTTTTATCAGAGATAGCACCAATTGGATAAGTTCGCCGCCTCAAGCGAATTTTAAATTGCCGGCTCAACTTTATATTACTTTACTTATCTAAATTGAGCCAATATTCCGTTCGGAATGCTTTACGGGGGGGCCCTCGGAATAAGTTCGGCGCGGGCGGCGGCGCGACAATACGGACGGATCGGTTTCTGTCGAAACGCCTTCGGTTAATTAATCGACGAAATGATTCGCACTTTTTACCTCATCGACGATCAGAAAGTGAAACGAAACAAAACATCAACGCATGCCCATAAGCCGGAAAGAATCGCAAATCCTCTTTCGATAAAACAAACATTAAACGCCATCTCCGGAGCAGCATCTAAACCATACCAAATAAAAGTTGTTAATGATTTAAAAACTCTAAATCAATTTGCGCTGCTACGAAAGTAAATAAATAAATAAAATAACATCGAGCTAGAAGCGACCCTTGCAAGACAACGCCATCTTTCGCAGACAAGTCAATATAAAATTACTTAGGCGTCATCTCTTAGCCGGCAGCGGCGTCATCTCTTAGCCGGCGACGGCGTCAAAACTTGCTTCATTTCGTTTGACTTCTGTTTTTTATCAGTTTTTCTTTTATTCGCATTTTAGGGTTTTGAAATTTATTAATATTTGTAAAGCCACACTCAGTTGCGCCATCTTTCGTTTGAAAATGAAAGTTATTTTACCACTGTTACATTACTTTATTTCTTCGCGCTTGGTCGTTTAGAAACTCGAAAGGCTCTTACGGTTGCCATAGGAATTCACTTGAGTGAAACACCCACTCAACGTCAGGATAGACGAAGCGCCCGTGTCGTGTATGTATGAATGAAACGCCCACTCAGGGTCGGGATACACGAAACACCCGGTCAGGTATGAATAGGTGAAATTCCCACTCTGGGCTAGGATACACGAAACACCAGTGTCAGGTATGAAAGAGTGAGACGCCCACTCAGGGTCACGATACACGAAACACCCGTGTCAGGTACGCTAGAGTGAAACCGCCACTCAGTGTCAGAATATATTATCACGAGGGGGAATTTTCTAAAAACCACGAGGGTTTTTTTTCTGTGTTCCGCGGATAAAAATCATAAAAAGTATTTGAACGCGGACTTGTGTAATTGAGGGCAGCTTACGACCGTGTTGAAATGTAAACACAATAAGGAGGTAACTGATACGTAAATGTTCATATTTCATAATAACACATCAGCGGAATTTATTTCAAACGGGGCCACGTGCTTATACGCGCGTATACGAATGACGCGAACGGACACAAAGCAGGTGATGAAAAAATGCAACGCGCGACTAGGCAAAAAACGTGTATTTAAAGTGCGGGCCGAAATTGGGAAGGAAATCGGGGGAGTGATGTAGTCATGTAGTCGTTTTCCACCAGTCCGACTTAGTCGTTTTTCACCGGACCGACTCAGGGGGCACTAGTGCCAACCAACGAGGGGACGCCAACATTGCGGCCGCCAACGCTGAACAACGACGACGCTGCCGCCCGCATCATCGTCGTCACCACCCCAGCATCAGCATTACTGCAGCCCCCATCATCTGTCACTGCCACCGACAACATCGCCGTTCGTCCTAAAGAAGTACGAGGACCATCTCCCCCGCCAGCTGCCCCAGAGAAGACATCACCGTAGTTCTGCACTGGCCGCCGCTGTTCCAACCCGATCACCCCGCAGGCTGAGCAAGGACGTGTCTTGCTCCAGCCAAGGAACATTGAGACCAACCTTGACCAACCACGCAAGTCGCGGACCGGCCTTGAACTTCGGCAGTCTTCCCGGCTAAGGAAACGTCGCCCGCTGCTCCGTCTTAGTCGAATCAACAACCCCAGTCGCCGCGAACGACCCAAGTTTCACGGACAAACCACCCTCAACCAAATTAATCATCTACGTAAATAAACAGGTATTAATTTTGTAAATCATTGTCTTTAAAGCTCTACCCTCTGATAAACCTACGCACCCCAATCAACCCAAAGGCTAAGGACACACCGTCGCGACATAGCGGAGGCTTAGCGCGACGTGGTGAAGGCCCTTAGCGTGACATGGTGGAGGCAGCCGTCCTTCATCGCGACAATATGAAACACCTGTGTCTGGTGCGTATGAGTGAAACACCCACTCAGGGTCAGGATATACGAAACGCCCGTATCTGGTAAGATGGAGTGAAACTCCCACTCTGGAACAGGTGGCGCCCAACGTAAAGTGAAAGTGCCTCACGTCGGCCGTCAACAAAAATTTTCCCCCACCTCCCAAGCTTTTAAGGTTCAAAAAATTTGATGTAGAATCGTGGAAACGCAATGTCGTCAATTTCCGACGGAGTCGCACGATTTTGGCGCCCAACAATCGTCGCCCCTCGTTAGGCGCCAAAATTATTGTCGAGCACTTTTAGGACGACATTTCGCTATAAATAACTGATCAAAGAAAGCTATGGAGATTTTTTCTTTTTATTAATTAATGAAATTATTTTGTAAATAGGACACCACTAGAGGTTTAGGTCACGTGAAGTGGAAGTGCCCCACTTCGGGCGCCAAAATTTACTATCACGGACTACATTTCAGGCTATTATGATTGCCATAGGAATTCATTACGTCAAGTTTAATGACGTCTTAGTCTGTCGAACAAAAAGGTAAAACGTTTCGACAGTTAACTGATTACCTTCAGTTGCAAAGTGATAGCAATTTCCTGTCGAGTTCATTCTGGCGAACCAAATCAAAGTCGCGCAACTGTCGAATAACGTTTCGACAGTTAAATGAATCGATATTAATTGACTATGATGATTTCTCGTCATGTTTTTATTGACGTTCTCACTCGTGGACGAAATCAACGAACGAGAAAGTAGAATGTTTCGACAATCAGATTATTATCTTCAGTTACATATTGCTAGTAATTCACCATAATGATTTCGTGTCAAGTATATTGACGTTCTTTCCGGAGAAACAAATCAAATTTGCCAACGCTCTTTTATTATCAACTGTCGAACAAAAGAACATAGAACGTTTCGACAGTTAAACGATCAGCATCAGTTAAGAATTGATAGTAGTCGACAGTGACGATTTCTCGATTGAAGTTCTCTCTCGCGGACGAAATCAAAACTGTCGTCCTTCTTTAGCCTTAATCTATCGAATGAGAAAGTAGTACGTTTCGACAGTTAAATGATCACCTGCAGTTACGTTTTGCTAGTAATTTACGTGATGATTTCGTGTCAAGTTCTTTCTGGCGAACCAAATCAAATTCGCCAATGCTCTTTTCTCATCAACGGTCAAACAAAAAAAAAATAGAACGTTTCGACAGTTAAATGGTTACCTTCAGTTAAAAATTGATAGTAATTGACTCTGATGATTTTTTGTCTAGTTTATTGACGTCCTTTCTGGCGAACCAAATCAAAGTTGGAGTCGTTCTTTTGTCCTAATTTGTCGAACGAAAAAGTAGAACGTTTCGACAGTTAAATGATCATCTTCAGTTATAAAATGATAGTAATCGACTGTGATGAATTCTTGTCAAGTTCAGGTATTGACGTCCTTTCTCAGAATCAAAACTTTCGTCTTCTCTTAGTCTAATTCTGTCGAACGAGGAAGTAGAACGTTTCGACAGTTAAATAATTATTTTCAGTTAGATATTACTACTAATTAACTGCGATGATTTCGAGTGAAGTTTACTGACGTTTTAAACACCGTTCCTACTCGGAGAAAATAATTGAAGAACGCTTCGTTCATAAGAAAAAAAAGTTTCGCTTATAACGAGTAGTTCAAATGTTTATTTCCATGTAAGAAACAATTATTACAAACTTTAACAAAACAGCAGGAGTTTATTTAAAAAAAAAAAGAAAAACGCAGTAAGTGAATCAGTTAAGAGTTAAATCATCGCGTCCAGCGCCATCTTCTGATCAAGAGCGAAAGTTTGTTTACATTACAAAATCGTTGGTTTAATGTAGGACAAGATTTATTCAGTCGATGACGAAGCGAATACCATAGGACACCTCAAATTCAATTCCGGGGCAATCCAACGACATCTCTTGTTCTGAAATAGAAACAGTTTTGCTCTGCTTAAAATTAGAGCGCCATCTACTTGTAGAATTTCGTCATAGAGAAGCTTCAATACTCGTCAATCAATGCGCAGACGAGAATCTACGAATGACTTTACTTTGAAACATCCAACGAGAGTTAAATTCCCTAGATAGATAAAGTACCGCAATTTCCGCCATTTTGAGTCAAAATAAGCGCGCCAAATTTGAAATCACATTTTAAATTTGGGTGTTGAGTTCTGATGCTGATCACAGAAGCTAGCAGCGGATATTAACAACTGATAATGCAAAATTCCTGACGTAATGCCTAACGACGGATTCCGGGAATTAGCGGCTGCAAGAGAGGAGGAGGAGTTTTAGTTGGTAGATGCCTGCGCTGTAGACCTCCAACACGCCTTCGGCTTTGAACCACCGCCGATGATGTCTCTGCAAGATTTCTCCAAACCTCTCACTTAAAAAATAAAAGATTTCAAAATATTGCAGAGCTAGACAAAAGCCATAACTTGCGCTATACGGAAATGCTCTATTTCGCTCGGTCCCCTGCGTAGTTCGACTGTCATCTCGTAACAACCCCCGGTCATACCGATTTGTTTGAGTGAATGGTGAATGGAAAATTCTTAAACCGTGTCCTGAGAATGTCATTCTAGGCGAGCCAAAGTATTTGTTTATGCTTTCCGAAGCCTGACCCCAACAAATAAATCAGGGAACGCTGTTTCTTTTAACTATGTTTTTACTTTTTACAGTTGGTTCTTGTCCGATGAAATTTGTATCACAAAATCTTCTAAGCGGACACTAAATCGCGCAACTATACACTTTACGTTTCGCAGTCGTTCGACTTCTGACGAAGCAGTCGAACGACTGCGAAACGTAAAGTGTATAGTTGCGCGATTTAGTGTCCGCTTAGAAGATTTTGTGATATGTTTTTACTGGTGCTTACGGTCGGATTCTTTTGTTTTATTGACAATAACGCTAATCTGTTGTATCGATAACGAAACCGTTAGAAGACACGTTTCAACTTCCGCTAACATTCCATCGCGGTAGTCTATTTATCTAAGGACTTTAATGAGAGTGAGGGGGCAGCGCCATCTCTCGAGTTTCAATTAAACTAAACCGTTCGACGATGGTGACGTAATGAAAACGAACCAATTCTTACAGCGAGTGTTGTCCGATTATTTTTGCTCGAGTTGTAAGTGTCTGTGAATTTAGCGATCCCCGTTGAGTACCAGCGATTTGTAAGTGAACTATAAGAAAACATATCAGATGTTTCCGCTTGAAATCAGCGCCATCTATTGAATTTCGATGCAATTAAACTTTCTCTAATAAGAGTGCTGTGTTTCAGTCAAATTAAAATAATTTTACTTCCGTACTTCTTAAGATCTACACTCGGGGGGTAGCGTTTCGGTATACTGCGGGTTTTTCGAAGTTCGCATCGGAAGATTTGTTCAGCTTAAGTAATCCATTGTTTCCGGATTGAATGGCAATTGTTTATCCCTAACAAAATCCGTACATGTTTCGGACGGGCGTGCAAAGCAACGAAAACGAATCGGGGGACGATTGTGGTTCGGAATCGATACGTAAAATTCTCCGGCGAAATTCCCTGAGACGTCGCCCGTTCCTCCTCCACCACCGTAAATCCTGCGCCCTCGCCGAGGAAAAGTCATTTAAAATTAAGATTAATTACCCGGCCGTTTTTCATCGCCGCTCTGTGTACTTTAAATTATTTCGGGAGCCGCCAACTTATTTCGTTATTTAACTTTCATACTTTCGCGAGAGTTTCCCGCGAGCGCCGTCCTCCTCCTCCACCACCACCACCACCTCCACCACCTCGTCCTCCACCGCGCGCCAAAAATTAAATATGCATTAATCAGAACCGGCAGTTTTTTTAAAATTTATTTTCGATTCGAAATAAAAGAATGATAAGACGACGGGCGGCCGGCGCGGCGGGGTGATGACGAAGAGGGTGTCGGAGAGTAAGAAGGCCGCAGCTATCGGTAATTGGAAGGAAAGAATGGAACGTGTTAGAAAGAGAGGCGTAAAAATCGAGCAGAGGGGTGGAAAATACGGATTCTTATTCGTCCTTAGATGTATGAAGGGCTCACCTTTTTATTCCCCTCCTCCACCCCCTGCCGGTTGCTTCCCGTCGAAGCCGCTCGGGCACAGCGTTTTTAAAACCCACCCTTCTTTATTTCACTCTCGGGCTGAATAAATTAAGGGTTGTTCGGAGAGATAAGTTCCGATGAATGTGCACGCAAAGAGATCCGCTCCGTTTTTGTCGGACGGATTAAGACGAAAGAACGACGGCGAAAAAATAACCCTCCGAAGATAAATAAACTTGACGTAGAAACTTCATAGCTGAAGATGATCGAATGATCGATTAACTGTCGAAACGTTTTTAATTTTTTTTTGTCAGACGGATTCAAACAAAAGGACGATGCAGATTTTGATTCGGTTGCGAGAAATCGCAAAGAATGCGACGTGAAGTCGTTAATGGTGAATTTCTAGCATTCCCAACAATACTGAAGATGATCGATTGTCCGTCGAAACGTTTGTCGAGACTTGGCGAGTTTCTACTTA
Source organism: Dorcus hopei (assembly GCA_033060865.1). Lineage (NCBI taxonomy): Eukaryota > Metazoa > Arthropoda > Insecta > Coleoptera > Lucanidae > Dorcus > Dorcus hopei. Next base: position 2,982,694 of record CM065420.1, read on the forward strand.
GCAAGTTAGAGGTCGAAATGTTTCTCATTTCTATTAAACTAAAATGAAACAGGAACGAGTTTGATTGGTTTGAGTGGAATTAAAAAAAATAAGGCCTACTTGAAACTCAATAAACAATTGACGATAGATAGTTAAATTTAATGTTAAATCACTGAACAAAGTCGATCAACATAACAACAACAAAAACAATTGAGGACAAGTAAAAAAAAATGTTCATTTCCATTTCAGTTCAGAAATTAGAGAAAAAGTAAACAGATGTTTGCTTTATTATTAAAAAAAAAAAGATTAACAAATTTGAATAGTGTAACAACAATAAAAACAATTGAGAACCGTTCACTTGTCAGAAAGTAGTTCAAAGCGAGCATGCCAAAAACAATTGACGATCGATAAGTAATGAAGATAATGAATAAGTTCGTGCAAAATAACAAACATCAAAAACAATTGATGGTAAGAAAGAAACCGTTCATTTCGAAACGACGAAAACAATTGACGGTAGATAAAGAGTTGTTTACTTCATTATTTCAAAAAAAAAAAAAAATGTACGAGATCGAACAGAGTAACAATAATAAAAATAATTTAACGATGCGACACCATTCAGTTTATTTCGACGTTATTGTTTTTGTTTGTTCCTTGAACCAAATCAACCAAGAAACAGAAACAACAAAATCCACAAACAAACAAACAAAAAACATCAAAACTAAACAACAAAATCAACAGATAAACAACAAGTTAATTAACAAATAAGCAGAAACTAACGAGATCAACAAACAAACAAAGGAACAAAATCAACGAACGAACAAAAAATAATCAAATTAATAAAGAAACAAAAGCAAGAAAATCAACACGCAAACAGAAAACAAGTGAAACAACGAAATCAACAAATTAACGAAAAGCTTCATGATCAACAAACAAAAAAAACGAAACGGCGGGTGTTAGATAACTTCTGAAAATAAACAAAAAGTGGATAAAAAAAAACAATTAGCAACAAAATAATAAACAAAAACAAACAACAGATAAAGAATTTTTGAAAACAAAAAAAAATTTCAACAATTAAGACAATTGACGCTACGCAAAGGACGATCAGATTTGAAGTGAATGGTCAAAAAAATTGGCAATTTCTGAAAATCAAACTTGCCTGCCAGAAAAACAAAAGAAGATCAACTTATTGCTTTTCGCTTTTTAACAATCGTCTTTCTTTTTTCCTTTCGTTGTTAATTTCGAGAAAAGCGAAAAAGCGAAAAAATTGTTACAATTTCGGCGAGCGTTTTCGTTTTTGTATTATTTGTTTTGCATTTTCGTTGGGAAACAACGCACGTGAGTAATATATTGTACGCGAAAGCGTCGATATTATAAAACGTGTATTAAAATGTGCCGTCGAAATAACAACGGTTTGCAAATGCGACCCTGTCGGGTGGCGGCGCGGCGGGCGCGCACGTTTCGCCCTGAAAATTTTTGATTGAATGCCTGAAATCGTTTATGTTGAATTCCTGAAGACGACCACTTATCTGTCGAAACGTTTCTAGCTTTTGTTGAACGGATTAAGATAAAAGGAATTTTAAATCGATTAGGTTTCTCCGATCGTCAAAAACTTTCTTAATTTTTGTTTGTTTTTACTTGTGCACCATTTTTTCAGAAATTAAGAGTAAATATGGGGGTGGGGTTAAGGATTGAGACGGTTTCATTTAAGTAATTTGAAGATGTGTTAGATCCAGAGGGCGCTGGACAATCGTATTTTTTTGGGCAGTGCGCATCCACCATTTCCGTTTTTCTGATTTTCACGTGCAAATCGAAGTTGCCATAGATCGAGATGCGTTTGTTCACTAAAGGCGAGATCGGAATTTTTTAATCGACGCTCATTTGTTTCGGCAAGTCGTCGCAACTTGCGCATTTGGAGCACGTACACGGAAAAGCCGAGAAAAATGTTCTTAAAGAGGAGGCGAAGGGGTGAGGGGTTGAAGGTACTGAGCAATCGTCTTTTCGATAGTGCACTTCTGTTTTTCTGACATTTGGAGTTGCTTCCTCCAAATATTGAAATCAAGATTGCCACGCAGTTGTTTTTCTGAACGACGTTTATTTATTTTGGTCTTGAACGAGCGTGTGTAAAAAAACATTTGCCGTCAAGTGGGGGGCGTGTAAATCTGAGAGGCCTTCGGGGGGTGGGGGGGGGAGTGTTCTTTTTTTCTGCGAGCGGCTTGGCAACAAGGCCGAAAGGAGAAAACATCTGGTGAGCAGCGAACGAACGCCGCCGAGCAAGCAAGCAAAAACTGGAATCTAATTTGTATTTTAAGAGTTTAATTGCAATCTCGCGAAGGGGTTGATTAAATTTTAATTAAAACGAATGAATATTTGTTAAAATTAGAAATTCGCAAGTTCTCTTTGTGAGCTTTTGAAGACCGTGGCGCTCGATGAAGGAATAAAGTAATTACGCGCGCGCGTTCGTTCGTTCGTTCGTCTACGTTGCAGGACGAGGACGAAAACGAGGAATTGCAGAAATTGTTATTAGAAGTTATTAATAATAGCGAATACCGAACGCGAACGGTTTGGTTGAGAGAGCGAAGAAGCAGAAGAAGAAGAAGAAGTAGTCGGGTGTGGAAAAAGTCGGGGCGCACGCAAACTCGGGCCGAAATTGCTACGTCTTCTTTCGCCCGCCCCCTTTTTCCCCCTTATTCTTTGTTAATTGCGTCTCCTCTACATTATTCATTTCTCTTCCCATTAATTTTCGTTTTGTATTTCTAAGCTTAAAAACTTCTCCGGTTCTCTCTTTCTCTCGCGCGCTCTCGCTCCCATATTATTAATTATTATTAGAGTTTCGGGGCCCTCTTCCGACATAATAATACTGGAGGTGGGGTGTCTTTTAATTAATTATTTGTTTCGCACGGAATAAATCTATTTATTATTTTATATTTTAAATTCGCCGCCGCATCTGCGCCGCTTCTCAGCGTTATTGCTCGCCGGATATTATTACACACTCAATAATGGAGGGGCCGACGATTTACCGCACGAAAGTCAACCACCAAACAAAATGACGCAAGAAGTTCCAAAAAAAAAAAAAAAAATGACGCCCCAATTGACGACTCAGTTTTTTTTGTACTCCACTGAATATCACTTCGTGAAATGATTTTTTCGTGGGGCGCGGAAAAGATTTTGCGATTGTGTTAAATTAGGTTTAAATTGGACGGTCGAGTGAGCGAGCCCATTTCAAAAATGTGAACGACGCCGAGGGGGATGGTTGTAAAGCCAGCGCGAATCTCGTGCGATACGAGCGGTATTAAAAATGTTCGCCGCTTGCGTCGAGGCGCAATAAAACTTAACGACGCTCTTCGAGTCTTAAGGCCTTCTTATCTTATCAGCCAGTTATGGCGCCATCAAACGTGGCGATGTTCCTCTTTGGGGACCTCACAAGAGAGAGAGAGAGAGAGTGCGGTCATGCCTGATTCGCGAATTTGTTTTTCGTTTGATAACTCTAAAGCTTTGATAACAAAGAAATAGAAGAAGCAAAAGACAAATAGAAAATTATTGGAAATTTTCGCAAATTTTTTCGCAAATGTTTTCTGAATTAATTTAGGACATACCTACCAAAGTGAAAACAAAGTGTAGAGGAGTTTGCTGTAATAAGCGTAATTAGTTCTAGAAACTCGTTTATTATAGCAGCTGTTAATTCCAGATTCTAGCAAATAGCGAAACATGAGAAAAAAATTATTGGGAATGCAACCAGTTCTTTCTGAATGCTATATGGACACCGAGAAAGAAAAGTAATGTCTCCCCAATCTAACAGGTAAACAAACACGTGTTGAATTTTATTTCATGTTTTTATTTTATGTTTGTTTACCTGCTTCCTCGTTTACTTGTCTGTCTACATATTATGTATAGCGGTTAGAAGAGATTAGGCCACAATAGATATTCATGGGGGAGACTTTCTGTCAGGGTTTTTTCAGGGTACATACTGTAACTGGGATAAGAGAACCAGCAAAGATGTACAGCTGAAAATCAGTCGAGCGTAACATAAACATAAGACGATAACATAAACATAAGAATGACTCACTTGCAATTATGTAACGTATGACTCACCCGCGGTGCAGAAAATGCACATGCGCATATCACAGCGATGATTCATTCGGGTGCCGTGCGCAAAATCTTATGACTCATCTACGGGTACAGATCTAACGCAGAGCCGTGCGCAAAAAGTCAAGGCAACAACTGACGTAATATCCGGGAAACAAAACCCCTATAAAAAGGCGACAAATCGAACGTTAGCGCATAATTAGAATAAATCTCTTCGGAGCGTCATCTAGTCTAATTGTCCGTAAGTGCCCCAAAACACAATGTAAGTAATCGTACTTGTAATTAGTTGTTAATAAATACTTTGTTATATTATAACCAAAACACTACAACTGTTTGACAGCTGTCACCTATCAAACGTCAATCGGTTCAGCAAGTCCTCCCTTTTCCGCTCTATCTTCTTTCATAAAAAAATCAAAACCAACATGATGAACTTTTCAATTGAACACTCGTTATAAATCACGAAAATTCTGTTCTCCCCGCCGCCCCCCCCACTTCAACTTAAAGACTCTCTTTTTTAATATCAGAGACTCGACGCTTGAAGCCACGCGCTCGAATCTTTCAGGACAGAACGAATTACTCAATCAACTCAAGTTTGGTTGATTATTGAGTTTTTATATTAAACACAAAAATTCTATACTCCCCCCCCCACCGCACCCTTCAACTTAAAGACCCGTTGCCCTAAACGTCAGAGACTCGACGCTTGAAGCCATGCGCTCCAATATTTCAAGAGAGAGCGAATTACTCAAACAAATGAACATCGATCTGAACAGTTTGGTTGATTATTGAGTTTTTATATTAATCCACAAAAACTCTATTCTCCCCCCCCCTCCCGCCTCCCTTCGACTTAAAGACCCGTTGCTTTGAATGTCAGAGACCCGACGCTTGAAGCCACGCGCTCGAATCTTTCAAGACAGAGCGAATTACTCAAACAAATGAACATTGATCTGAACAGTTTGTTTGATTATTGAGTTTTTGTATTAATCATGAAAATTCTATTCTCCCCCCGCCACCCTTCAACTTAAAGACCCGTTGCTTTTAACGTCAGAGACTCAACGTTTGAAACCACGCGCTCGAAACTTTCAAGACAGAGCGAATTACTCAAACAAATGAACACCGATCTGAACAGCTTGGTTGATTATTCAATTTTCATATTAATCACGCTTCCCCCCGCTTCCCTTCGATTTAAAGACCCATTGCCTTGAACGTCACAGACTCAACGCTTGAAGACGCGCTCGAATCTTTCAAGACAGAGCGAATTACTCAAATAAATGAACATCGACCTGAACAGTTTGGTTGATTATTGAGTTTTTATATTAATCACGCCCCACTCCCTCGCTTCGACTTAATGATCCGTTGCTTTGAACGTCAGAGACTCAACGTTCGAAGACAAAGCGTTTCAAGACAAAGCGAATTACTCAAACAAATGAACATCCATCTGAACAGTTTGGTTGATTATTGACTTTTTATATTAATCACGAAAATTCTATTCTCCCCCCCCACTTCCCTTCAACGTAAAGTTCCGTTTTTTCTTTTCAAGTCAGAAATTCGACGCTTGAAGCCACGCGCTCGAATCTTTCAAGACGAAGCGAATTACTCAAACAAATGAACATCGATCTGAACATTTGACAGTTTATTCTCGGAGAAACAAAGTCGAAAACGAAAGCAATCCAACAGCAGCCTCGAATCTGACGCCGCAAAAACAAAACATTGAAGATGCGGGGTGTCCCCGAATTTTCCTTGATTTGCCCGAAGGTGGTTCTTCAGCGCCCTCTAGATTCAATACGTAATCAAATTTTCAAAATACGCCATCGATAATGCTTGCCTCACCTACCCCCTCCCCCCACCTCTTGTCCTTTTAAAAATCAAATTTTTCATTGAGACGTTACGCTCCGAATCTAGAAGGCGGCCGGCGTAACGATTCGCCAAAATAAATGAACTTGGACATGAAAACTTGACCTCGTCTTTTTGTTTTTTTAAACAAGTTGAAAAACAAATGCAATCTACCGTTTTCAGCAAAGAAAATACGTAGTGGTTTCGCTTGAATGATTAAAAATGCTAAGTCTTTCTTTGAAATGTTTGAAAGAATGCGATTCTTCAACGCCCTCTGGATTTAATTTACCTTGAGAGATTATTGACTTTTTCCATAAATCATGAAGATTCTACTCTCTCACCCTCTTCCTCCCTCCCCCCCCGCTCCCCCCGAGCTGAGTTGCTTCTCCGTAATCGAACGGGAAGCGGAAGTGAAATTTTAAATCGTTTGAGCTAGTTTCTTTTTTTTAATTGGTTTCGTTTGTTTTTTTTTTTTTTTGGTAATATTTTTTGAGTGTTTTTGCTTGTATGTTTTTTTTTTCTTGTTGAGGACGTCCGCCTGTAAATTCTATGCGAATGCTTGAAGGACGTCGTTCGTACCTGAGGAGAAAGGACCTCACGGCGACGCCGACGACGTGAAGACGCGCCCGAATGGGACGGCGGCGGCGCTCGGCGAAACTTTAAATTGGCGTTTCTTCGTTCGGCTCAAAGAAGCTCGTTTTATACGTTGGTAATTTATAATGAATAAAATTTGAATTCGACTTAATTGCTAGTCTTGATGGATTTTCCGGCGCAGGCGGACACTTTCTCCGCGGCTTTCCTCGAGGGGTGAATACATTTTATAAATTATGTCGCGGGGGAGTTTTAAGAACGCCATTTGTGTTTTATCGATTTTTAATGAAAGCTTTTTCAACCCTCTCTCCCCTCGGTTGGCGTTCGCGAGCGAATTTCTCGCCGTCCGAATAAGAAGACTACTTGCGAAACAAATACACTTTTTTTTAAGAAACAAAAAAGAAAGTTTTCGTGCCAAAAAGAAAACGAAAACTATAACCCCAAAAACAAAGGAGTAATTTTTATCTATCAAATTATTCACCAAAAATCGTCGAAAGAAAAATTTGAACAGAAAAAAAAACGAATGAAAGAAATACAAAACAAAATTGCAATCTAAATAATAAAGCAGCAAGAAATTCAATTGTTTTAAGCCGTCAGCATATTCACAAACATAATTGCAGGAAAAAAATTGAATAATATAGGTATGTTTCAAAAGAGAAAAAGCAAAAAAGAAACCTGTACAGAATGCCGTTTCTGCTCTTCATAAAATTATTTTGAATGCGTTTATGCGTTGTGATATCGTTCTAAATCACTGTTTTGGTTAACGATTATTTGAGTCGTAACAAAATAAACTGATAATAAAGAAATTCTCCAGGCCGCGGCCGCCTTGATTTTTAAATATTAATTTATTTACACTTTAAAGCCAGATATCTCGCGAACCGTTCATCCAAATATCAACGTGTTATATATTTTTGAAATCAGGATAAAAGTATCTTTTATTTCGGCGAACAATATACAGGGGGTTCCATTAAAAAAACGCAAGTTGCACTTTGTTTCTCCACTTTCCGATGCGCTTTTGTTTCTTGTGATAACTTTAAAAGATAGTACGGATGAGGCCCTACAACTTTTACATTTAAAGTTTTTCTCTAGCTCCTAAAATGAAGCCTCCAGGTGGAGTGCAAAATATTTCTTTTAAGAAAGGCGTGTACACTGCAGTCGAAAAGTTTTTGTCCTATCTTCCCCACGCGCGATATTTGCTTTTGAAAAACGGTGTTTACGTCCGAGCGATTGAGAGGCGGTAAATGTCGAAATAATCCAGATGAGATCGTCCTAAAAATATCGATCGTCCTTCGCGATCAGATAATTTCGCACAAAATAATGTTTTGCTACGAAAATATATTTAAAAGCGATTGTTTTAAATAAGAAGGGGAACTAAATGAAAAAAAAATAATGAAAACTGAAACAAAATTTTTATGAATGTACACTGCAGTCGAAAAGTTTTTGACCCCTCTCGCGATGTTTGCCAATCTGTTTTAGTTTTAGCGAACGACGATATGCATTCGAGTGTCTGACACGTAACCAAATGAATTGGTTAATTCCAGGCTGCCTTGATTTTTTTTTACTTTACTTTACTTTTTTACTTTATTGACGTTTTAAACTCAAATAGGTCACAAACGGCTTGTCCGGATATCAACATGCTGTACATTTTTGAAATCAGGAGAAAGCGGTCTTTCATTTCGGCGGACAATACACGGGACGTTCCGTTAAAAAAAAAAAGCAAGTTCAGTCTTTTTCTCCGCGTTGCGATGCGCTTTTGTTTCTTGCGATAACTCTAGAAGATAGTACGGATGAAGCCCCGCAACTTTTGCGTTCAAAGTTTTTCTCCATCTCCTGAAGCGAAGCCTGAATCTGAAATAAGAGCTCCATCTCTCTTTTTCGAACGTCGCCGAGACAAATAAACAAAAGACGATCGACATTTTAACAACAGGAGAAGGAAACAGGTGAATCAAAAAATAGTTTTGTTTTCTTGGAGGAGGCGAAGCTCTCGCTTATTTGTTCTTTCTTTTTACGCAAGAGATAAATAAGAGACGATCGATTTTAACAAGGAAAAACAAAAAAGAAAATCAAGCAAGGGAATCGCGTTTTAATTTTTGAAACATCGCAAAAAACGAAGGACGATCGAAAATTAACGAGAAGAAAAAAGCGAGTTTTCAAAAATCAAATGAGCTTGAAGAGGACGCTGTGAATTTTTTCATTTGTTTTTGGAAACATCCCCTCCGGAAGATAAGCGAAAGGCGATTTATGTTAACAACGAAAAACAAATGAGTTTTGAAAAATAGGCGAGTTCTGTTTTGTTAACAAACTGATATTTCTGATCAACTTTTGATTGCAATTAAATTAAAATTAATATGATAAGGCGTAGAACAAAACATGAATACAAAAAACAAGTGAGTTTCGAATACCAGATGAATTTTTTCTTCCTATTGGTAATAAGACGAAAGTTAAACAAAAGACGATCGATTTTAATAATCGCCGAAACATGAAAGTAACTAACGCGTGATTTTTTAAATTTTTTATCAACTCTTGCCATGAGATCTTGATGGCATGTCTTAGCTTTACCGTAAAACAGCAAAAAGGACGCACTTTTCACTTAAGCTAAGACATGCCATCCATGCCAAGAGTTCATAAAAAATTTAAAAAATCACTCGGTAGAAATTGAACGAGATTTTTCATTTATTTCTGGTGAACGATGAAACAAAAGACGATCGATTTTAACGAGCGATGAGGTGTGAAAGAAATAATGAATGCGACAAACAAGTGAGTTTCGAAAACCAGATGAATTTTGTTTTCCTCTTGGTAGTACTTATGACGAAAGGTAAACAAAAGGCGATCAATTTTAACAACCACTAACACACGAAAATAAAAAGAAACTGAACGAGATTTTTCATTTGTTTCTGGTGATGTCAAGAACGATAAACAAAAGTCGATCAATTTTAACGAGCGATAAGGTGCGAAAGAAACAATAAATGCAAGAAACGAGCGAGTTTCGATTGCTACATGAATTTTGTTTTCTTGTTGGTAATACAACGAAAGGTAAACAAAAGACGATCGATTATTTTGTTTTCTTGTTGGTAATGCGACGAAAGGTAAACAAAAGACGATCGATTTTAACAAACTATGAAATATGAGACGAACAAAAAATCGAACGAAATTTACCTTTATTTTTCTTTCTGGCAACACCTCGAAAGCGAAATAAAACACAATCGATTAAAAAAAAAACTGTAAAAACGTGAAGGAACCAAAAAATTGAAAAAGATTTTTAATTTGTTTCTGGTGATGTCACGTAAGGTGAACAAGAGTCTACCGATTTTAATAAATGAGAGAAACAAAAATTAATTGATTTTCATACTTGAAAAATTGAATATTTTCTAAAAATTGAAAAGTTCAATTTTTGCGGAAGCTACAAACGTTCTTTATGACCTTCAGTTTGTCCAGTAAGCTAAAAGTAACACGCATTAAAAGAATCTCAGTGATATCTTGATTATTTCCGAAAAATAACAATTTTAGAATCTCGATAATTTCGCAAAACGCCATTTTTTGATTAAGTAAAACTCACTCGGTATATCAGGGTAGATAAGGGCTAAATAGATTTTCAGATAAACACAAAAATTCAAAAATCACTATTACCTCTATTTACAAATTAAAAAATATGAACCCTCTTATGCCCAGACTTTACGGGTTACCAAAGATTTATAAATCTGGCATCCCCATTCGCCCTGTCGTTTCGTTTTCAGGCTCCCCAGCAGATAAACTTTCTAATTTTTTGAACCATACACTTAAACAATTTATTGATCTGAACTTATTCAAAAATTATCACATATCAAGATTCAACCTAACAGCACTTTGGTCTCTTTTGACGTTTCCAATCTATTCACTTCTGTTCCTGTTTCTGAATCTCTAGAGATCGTCAATGAACTACTTTTAGATTCTGACCTATCTGATACTGACGTCTCTTGCCTCAGTAACCTCTCCAACAGAATTTCTTCTCTTTTAACAATAAAATCTACAAGCAAACCGATGGTTTGGCTATGGGTTGTGGCTTATCCACTCTCCTAGCTGATTTATTTATGAATAAATTAGAGAATAAATTTTTCAACTCTAACAATCAGTTATCACAATATATCACCTTTTATTGCCGTCATGTTGATGATATTCTTTTCATATTCAATGGTCCTAACGAAATCATAGATTCTCTCCTTTTAATATCTTTGTAGGAGGCGGCGCCATTTCCTAGTTACGCCACTACATAGTTGCCAAAAAATAATCGAGAATCGAGAACAATTGAGAATTTATCTTAATCTTCGAAGCTCACGGCAATATTTGATGTTCGTGCATTCGTGATATGAGAAATCGTCGCACTGTTCGAGTTTGAACTGGAAAGAGAAATGAGAAATAACGATTGAAAATCGTGAATACTCAAAAAATCTTGATGTCATGTTCCGAAACAATCCTTAAGAGAGGTAATACTAAGAAAAACAGAAAAAACATCCAAGTAGAAGCTTTGAACTCAACATTTTTCAAACAAGAATCAACGAACTCTGATAAAAGAAAAATCAAAATCGAAATAGATCTGTAGAAAAAAAATGAAGAAGATTAAAATTTGGGAAGTCCAAAAAAAGAACAAAGATTAAAACAAAATTGTTTTAAACGCAACAGTTTCTCGTCAAAAGAACATTGAAAAAAAAAATGAAAATTGAAACAAGTGCACCAGCTCTTGTCCTAAAAAGTGCCCTCTAAATAAAAAGGAGAAGATTTGAACGGTTGAGTGTTCGAAAAACAAAGAATGGCATTCAATTGTTTTAAGAACAATTTTTTTAAACAAACAAACTGTCAACTATCTCAGTGAAAAAAATTTAAGTCGAAAGAAGAGTTACAGTTCTTTAAAAAAAAGTCCTAGAGACGAAAGGAGAGCAAAAAACTAAATTGAAGATTCTGATAAAACAAAAGAACGTCAATAAATAAGAAAATCTATCAAAACGAAAGAATGTTAGTAAACGTGTGAATTTGATAAGTAAATGAAAACGCCTATCATCTAGACATACCTACAAATAAAAATTCTTTGAATGACATAAAAAAGAAACATTTGAATATCAATGACGCCATTCTAGATATTACGTAGCAGTTCTGGCAATATATAAAATTTTAAAAAAAATGCTGTGTTCAATAAGACTGTTAAATTCCGAGTGAGTAATAAAATCTGTAGATGACGAACTTGTAAAATATCGGCCGAATAAAACGAACGAGCGTATAAGGGGGGTTGGGGTGGTTGGCGTCGCTCGGCAAGGAGTGTAACTCAAGTCGGAACGGGGAGGACGGTGGGCGGGCGGGTAAAACGAAACAGCGAGGGTGAAATAAGAGGGTAAAAAGTAGAGGCGGCCATGGAATTAAAACAGAAATTAAAGACAAAGGGAACGAAATTAATGTCGGAAAAAGAGAGGATCTAAGATGGCCGACCCTCGCCCGCCGACGAAACGAACGCGCGACGTCACCCCGTTTCGTTTCGCTTTGGGGAGAGAATTATTTATCTCTTCGTTCGTCCTCAGGCCCCTGATCGTTTTACTTTGTATTCACTGACGGAAAGACATTGCACGTAAATTCGAATTTCTTTTTTCTAATTTTCGAAAAAGAAAATACGTAAAAAATTGCGTGACGTTAATTAATAAAAACAAAAGCAAAAAAAAAATTGAAAGCGAAACTTGACTGAAAAAAATTAAGTTTCCCTTGACGTTCGTTTATTAAAAAAATGGAACTCGCTTTTCTGATTTTCACATCCCATCAGCTTTTTGTTGTTAAAATCGATCATTTTTGTTAAAAAAAAATTAAAATCTCGTTTTTCTTTCTCCCTCAGGTTAATAATAACAAAAGAAAACTCGTCTGAGTTTCAAAATTCAGTTGTTTCCTGTTGTTGAAATTGATCGTCTCTTGGTGTTCCAAAAAACAAAATAATGTCGTTCGATTGCTTTTGTTTCTCTCCTTTATCAAAATCGGTAGGCTTTTGTTTACCTTTCGGGACGTTTCAAAAACAAGTGAACAAATAAACTCGTTTTTACGTTTAATTTCGTTCAATTATTTGTGCTGAGTTTGTTAAAATCGATCGTCTTTTGTTTACCTTTCGTGACGTCTCAGAAACAAATGCACAATCTCGTTCAAGTTTTTGGTTCTTTCATGTTTTCCGGTTTTTTTTAATCGTTCGTGTTTTGTTTACTTTTCGAGATATGTATTACCAGAAACAAGTGAGGTTCGTAGGTATTTCAGTGTTTGTTAAAGTCGATCGTCTTTTGTTTATCGTTCGGTTCAATTGTTTGAAGAAGTACGTACCTTTTTGTTTCCAATTTTGACTTTCACAGTTGTTTTTGCATTCAATTACTTTTTTAAATATTTTTGAAAACAACGTAGTGTCGGTAGTAGTCAATTGTTTCAGGAGGAGCAACGTAACATCACGATTTTCCGAACATTCGCGGAATTCAATTGTTTCGAGAAGCAACTTTTCCTTTCAAATTAAAATTTTCCATTTGTTTTCAGATTCATTTATTCTTTTTATTGTTTTTAATTGAAAACAACTTAGTGTCGGCAGCAGTCAATTGTTTCAGAAGGAGCAGCCTGACATCACGGTTTTCGCCACTTGTTTTTTATTAATTTTTTTATTTTGGGAACCACGTGACATATATAAAAAACATTTCTTTTTAGAATTTTGTTTTATTTGATTCTGCCAGTTCTGACAGTTTTCAACGGTTTCAATGTCAGTTAAAAATTATTTTGCTTTCACAATTGCAAATGGAAAATTGAAATTTTTTCTAAAGTCTATCGTTTCATTTCGTGTTTCATTTGTTTTTCTAATTTGCAGCTTCCCTTCCTCTCCAAATCACTCATCGTTTTTCATTCTTTAAGACTCTTTTATTTTTAAATTTTTGTCACATCTTTGCTTTTCGAGAACCACGTGAATCACGATTCATATAAAAAAAAATATACAGGGTGTCCCAACAGTGTGTTCTCGGGCCATATCTCGATAACTACTGAAGGTACAAAAAAATTTTCAACACAATTTCTTTTTTAATTTAAGAGATCTACAACATGAAATTATTTTCATCTATACAGAATGAATCAAAACAGTGGTGCCGCACACAACTTTCTTATTTCAAATAGCATGCCCTATATATGAAACCAAATTTGGATTGCCCATAAAATTCTACACATTTTCTGTATACCATTGCCTATACCTAAACCTAATCGTTCTTGAGATATTTAACATTTTGTCTAAAAACTGCCATTTGTAGTAACTATTTTATTTATTCATAGTTTATTTATTTTTACTCCTAAGAAAAGGATTTTTGGTACAGATGTAGTTGATACACAAGCTTGTTATAAGCCATTATTAAATGTACTTTTATTGCTACAGGGTGGTCATGGTAATAAAGAAAATATCAGAAATTTCAAGCATTTCAGCATGTCCTATATTTTTCTATCCTAAATTCTTGGTTTAATAAAGTACTCTCATTTTTGCGAAGTATGTCAATTGTTTCAGGAGGCGCGGTTAAACATGGCGATTATTCTAGTATTCCCGGAATTCAATTGTTTCGGGTTTCAATATTTCGGTTGTTTCCAGATTCAATAATTCTTTTAAATATTTTTAATTGGAAACAACTGACTGTCGGTGGTGGTCATTTGTTTCAGAAGGCGCAGCAAGTTTTTAGGCTTCACCTAAATATCAATTTTGCGGAACGAAACAAAAGAAAGTCGACGGGAATACGCGAAAATGTGACACCTCTGATTAATTTTATAAAAGTGTCTTCTAGAACGACATCTCTTGCCATAAGCTGATAGTTTCTGATGCGAGGATATAGCTAAGGTTTTTAAGCTTCTCCTAAATAGTAATTTTATGGAACAAAACAAACGAAAGTCGACTGGAAGACGCGAAAACGGACGCACTAACTTAAATCGTGACATCTCTGATAGATTTTGTAAAATCGTTTTCTACAGCGCCATCTCTTGGCAAAAACTAGTAGTTTCTTAAACGGAAGTATAGTTAAGGTTCCTAGGCTTCTCCTAAATATTCATTTTGCGAAACAAAACAAAAGAAAGTCGATGAGAACCCATGCCTTAACCTGTTAATTGTAACGTCTCTGTTTGTTTTTGTAAAATTGTCTCCTACAGCGCCATCTCTTGCCAGAAATTGATACGGAAATACAGTCAAACTTTTCAGACTTCTTTCTAAACGTTAATATTGCAGAAAAAAACAAAAGAAAGTCGACGAGGAAATGCGACACCCCTGATTTTGTAAAATTATCTTCTGGAGCGTCATCTCTTGCTCAAAACTGGTAGTTTCTGACACGGAAATACACCTAAGGTTCCACAGGCTTCTCCTAAATTCATTTTGTAAAACAAAACAAAAGAAAGTCGACGGGAAAATACGGAAATCCTTGCCTTGACCTGAACGGTGTCCATCACTGATTGATTTTGTAAAATTGTCTTCTAGAGCGCCATCTCTTGCTTAAAACTGGTAGTTTCTGACAAGTAAGTATATCTAAGTTTCCACAGGGTTCATTTTGCAGAACGAAACAAAAGAAATCGACGGGAAAGTACGAAAACCTTTGCCTTGACCTAAACTGTGTCCATTTCCGATTGATTTTGTAAAATTGTCTTCTAAAAGCGTCATCTCTTGTCCAGAACTGGCAGTTTTTGATTCGGACATATAGTTAAGCTTTTTTGGCTTGCCCTAAACGTTAATCTTGCAGAACAAAACAAAAGATAGTCGAGGAGAAGACACGAAAATCGACGCCTTAACCTAAATTGCAGAAGTTTCGATTCAAAATGCGCGCCAAAATCAATGACTCTTCGTTGGGTGGAAATTACTGGTTCAAGGCGACCACAACCTCTACCACAAAACGATTATTTACGACAGTTTTTCCACAGGAGCGCCATCTATGGATTAACACCGAAACAGTTTTTTCTACAGTTGCCAGAATCGTAAAGTGAAACAAAACGAACACGATTTTTCGAGTAGTCGTCGTGGAATTCAATTGTTTTTAAAAGTACCTTTTGCAATTCCGACTTTTCAGTTGTTTTCAGATTGAACTTATTCTCTTTAATATTTTTAATTGAAAACAACTTAATGTTGGTAGGAGTAAATTCATTTGTTCTAGAAAGAACAATTCCTATGTTTTATATTTTTTTTCTCGAATTCAATTGTTTTTCGTTTCATTTTTTTTCGTCGTCGGGACATATTTCATTTGTTTGTTTCAGTTTTAAAATCAAAGTACAGGGTGATCCTCTGATATTAAAAAGTAAATTTTATAACGAACTTAAAATACAGCTACGAGGGGGAAGCAAGAAAGTTTTCCTTTTTTGTTGATAGATTGATGGGTGTAAGGGGGGGGGGGAGGAAGATAAAAATACATTTGCTGTTTCTCATGCATGCATATTTTCTTCCCGGTTCTTGAAAACTCTTAGACGTTTCGTCTCACCGAGCGTCACTCGCGAAATAAGAGGAGAGAGAGAAAAAAAAAGGGAATCGAATAACGCGAACCCGTCGCCGGCGAATTTATATTCCACCTGAATTTCCTTCCTTCCGCCAGAGAAACTACTAAATATTCAACATCTGCATATAGCCCTGAGATAAAAACTTTAACAGTATTACCAACTTTAGGTTCGACTGTACGAGGAGTATCGTGCCGCTCAGTTTCATAACGAAGAAGGTCGCCGTAATTAAAAGGTTCGCGTTTCTCACCCCCCGCTCCACATCCCCGGCTTCGTACACCCCCCCGGGAATAATTGGAAAAACAAAAAAATCACTTCCGGCGGTTGGAAAACCGGAAGCGATGATTTTCGACCTTGATTAAATTATGCACGTGTGAGATAGCTAGTCGCGGAGGGCGCTATCGCATCTTGTGGCCAAGATTAAATAAGCAACACCGCAAACCTAACCGAGCGGCGTCGCGACGCTCCATGTAACTTCCGCCCGAACTCGCGCCGCCCGCCCGCCGAATTATTTCTCTAGAGTTGCAGGAACCGAAACGAGCCCGCCAGCACGCGCGTTTGTTTATGTTTTGGCGTTCGGTGGAAACCACCCCGTGTAGTCGACCACATGTCTTTCGGATGTCACGCCACGCCAACGTCTCAAAAAAGTGCGGACAGCTCAAAGGAGGCAGATGGTGATTGGGGGCCGGCCACACAAAAAAAACGCATCGACGATTGAATCCGTGATCCTTAAACATGTGTGATAAAGCCAGAAGAAGCGAAAGTTAGAAATACACGCGAGGGTTGGGGGTATATTTATATTTGATTTAAAGTTTGTTTGACGTCGAAGGATTAGGACCATAACGACACACAAGTCACCCAAAAAAAATAAATAAATAATGATACCTAATTGAAAACTTTACGTCGATTTTGAAGCTTCGAAAGTATGTTTCATTTGTTTTATATCTTTTACAGGGCCGGACTAAATCAAATTTACGAATAACGATTCACAAACCGAACGTGCTCACCGGCAACTTCTAAAATTACTTACATTCTCCGGAAATCACGTTCACCAGAACCGAAAACTCTTCAAGAATCGACGAGGACATCCTGTCCCCGTCGTCTGTACGAAAACACTGACCACCAGATTGATACGATTTTACCTAGCGACCCCGTGTGTGCGTGTGTGTGCGTGCGATTTACCGTCGGAATTCTTTCAAGAAAGGGTCACTTCCAGCGGGCGACGAGGACGCACTCAGTCCAACCCCCCTGCGAGCGACGGAGACGGACGCCGAATTAAGGGTTAATTTGAGCGCGGGTCACTCGTGCTAACTGGTCAAACTCGTTTCGATTTTTTCGGACGGTCATTTTTATACGGCCACCCTTTTACCGGCCAACTTGCTACCTTCGGGGTGACGAAAGTGCCTCCGATTTAATGACACAGTTAGAACGACTCGCACTCGAAATGTTTTACCCTCCAATTTACGTCCGCGACCTTGAATTTGGAAAAACATTCTTTAAACAATCATCGAGATTAATCGGAGAATTGGGGGTTCTAAAGTTTGAGCGAAAGCTTCGGCCTAGGCGTGCGAACCTGAGGAACACTCAACCATATTTCTATGGGTTTATCAGACCTTGGGATTAAGTTCGCTTGTTTTAATCGAAAACGTCCGACAATTCGAATGTAGGAACTTGGGGAAGGTCTGTAATAGAAATATTTGAAATCGGTTTATATAATCGTAAAAGATCAAGGGCTAATCAAATCAAGGTCGAATGCATTCACCGTTTTGATTAAACTGATACTTTAGAAACCTGAGGAACGCTCGTTTGTTTAAAATCAGTAAGTATGTATAAGCCAGGTCTACAATCTCTTCGTTAGATCAAAGTCAAGGTCTAATTGACCTATACAATTCAAAGGATCTTGATTCTAAGCGTTTCAGGTTTATATGTATAAGCTTAGAAGGTCAAGGGCTAATTAAATCAAGCTCAAATAACTGAATGAAAGCGCAGGTCCTAATAATATAGACAAATCAGTAAATATAAGTCAGATCGAACAATCTCTTCGTTAGATGAAAGTCAAGGTCGAATTGACCTATACAATTCAAAGGATCTTGATTCTTAAGAGTTTCCTCAGCGATTTCAATCCACCTAGTTTCTACAAGGCCCGATTCTTTCGTTAAAAAATCAAGGGGTCACGGGTCGGTAGGATCAAGGTCGATTTCACCCGTGTAATGCAAGGGACCTTAGTTCTTGAAATTTCATGGAGTTCCTTGATGGCGCAGATTCACTTGAACGTACTGAAACAACTTTTTTCGGCGATTTTTCGTTAAAAAATTAAGAGTTGATTAAATCAAGGTTTATAATACAACGGAGCTTAGCTCTTGAAATTTCTTGAACTTCCTCAGCGACTCCGAGCAGTCTAAATCCACAAGGGACTATTGAATCAACGTCGAAGTCATCTGTATAATGCAAGGGACCTTAGTTCTTGAAATTTCTTGTTCCTTATTATCGCAGAATCACATGAACTTTCTGAAACAACTTTTTTTCTTCATTAGGAAACAAAGAGTTAGTTGAATCCAGGTCGAATCCACCTGTGTAATACAAGGGATCTTGGTTCTTGATTTTTTTTTAAGTTCCTCAGCTGCTCCGATCTGCTTAGATCCACAAGGGACGATTCCTTCGTCGATTTTCTCATTAAAAAATCAAGGAGTCGATCGATCAAGTTCGATTTAAGCTGTATAATGCAAGGGACCGTAGCTCTTGAAGGGGCCTTAGTTCTTGAGATTTCTTGAAATTCCTCAGCGGCTCCGATATGCCTAAATCCACATGGGACGATTCTCTCGTCGATTTCTTCTTTAACCAATTAAGGGGTCGATTAAATCAAAGTCAATTTCATTTATAACGTGTGTCCAACAATTATTGTAGTCCTAGGTGGCTGTAGAGTCAAACATTTTTAACTAATTATTGTTTCGAAAGGCATTAAATCATTAAATACGTAAAGAAACATTTATTTATTGTCTAACAGTCAATATTTGACACTTCAATTCAACGATACGAAGTAAAAATCGGCATTTATGTGTGATACCACAGCCACCCAGGACTACAATAATTGTTGGACGCATGATATAATGCAAGGGACCTTGTTGTTATCATCTCCTCAAGGGTATCAAACATGTCATGGAACATTTGAATACTATCGGTTCAAATCATGTATCTCAACAAATACTACTGCTGATATCTGTACACCACAGTTGGCAAAAGACAAACGAATTTGACTTCTTTTCAAAAAGGGATGGAATCAAAACCCATTCCAACTCAGGGAAAACTTGGAATGAATACCTCCAGCGATTATTATACCTACTGCATTCAAGAAAGGGTACAAATGGTTTTCTCATTTCCATTATTCTCCTTAAAGTAAGCCCAAAAGCACATCTCTATGATCCAGTAATATAAGAAGTAGGCTACCGTTGGATTATTGGATTTTCCGAACTGCTTTTATTATTGTCACGAAGACTCTTTTGGGACAGTTGTATATGACTGATAACTAGGTCACTTTGCTGAGTTAGCGGTAATAAATTGCGGGGGAAGGTCTAAGAAGGTGGCAGCTGGATAAGTGAAAGGTGTTGAATGATGCCTAGAAGCAGAAAGGTAGTTTTTTTCTCTTTCAAAATCCTAAGCCGGAACAAGATAGAAAGTTTCTTGTTTTTTTTTTGGGTAAACTCCCGCGAGTGTCCAAAAAAGCGGCCCAAATCAGAGCAGCGTACACCCTTTAGCGTGAGCTACCATTAACCCTTTCCCCAGCTGAAATTATTACGGGCTCGCAACATTGGTTTTGTAAATCTTTTTGAAGCAGAAACCCTATTTTCCAGAATTCATTCCTCACTTCCCCATCTCGCCCCTTACAACTTTAAAGGACGTACCAGATTGACAAAGTGAAGAAAAAATAAGAAATAGGGCGAGAGTTTTACGTATAAAGGACACTGGGACAACAAACAACTCGCTTTATAACAAGACAAAGTTAGAAATAAAAGTTGTTGTCAAAAGAAAAATGAAAAAGATTAATGCCAAAAGAGAAATAGGCAGAATTTGATAAGATTTGACGAGAAAGAATTAGGCGGAGGAACAAAAAGCAAAGACTCTATAAGTAGCTCGATAAGTTGTCCCAATAATGGAAGGTACACAATGAAGCCAAGAAGCAAAAAGGTACCTTTTGTGAAGAGGAGTTTCCTTTTCTCAGTATCGTAAGCCGCGATAAGGTAGGAAAGTCCTCGGTTTCTTTTTTTTTGGGTAAACTATCCCATAGTGTCTTTGGGCCAAACCCTCTATCGTGAGTTGCCGTTAACCTTCCCAGCTAAAATTAATTAATTAAAAATAGGACGAGAATTGGACGTAAATAGGAAGAGAAAGGGAAGCAACAACTCGCTTCATATAGTTGTTGCACGAAGATCAGAAACAAGGAAAAAGATGAATACCAAAGGAAAATTAGCTAGAATTCGACAAAATTTGGCAAGAAGGAGTTAGGCAAGGCAGAGGAAGAAAAAGCAAAGACTTTATAAGAGTTGAGAAGACCACCGTTTACCTATCGTTAATTGTTTGCTCTTTTTCTCTAGTTTTTGAACTAAAATGGAAATGAACATTTATTTACTTGTCATTAATTGCTTTTGTTGTTGTTATGCTATCAATTGTTTCTGTTTTTGCTCTGCTCGCTTTGAACTACTTGCAAATTGTTTTTTTTTTTACTATTCAATTCAAATCTGATCGTCCTTTGCGTAGCGTTAATTGTCTTTATTGTTGACATTTTCATGTTTTTTTTTGTTTTCAAAAAATTCTTTATCTCTTGTTTGTTTTTGTTTACTGTTTTGTTGTTAATTATTTTTTTCTTCCACTTTTTCTCTATTTTCAGAAGTTATCTACTGCCCGCCGCGCCGTTTCGTTTCCCTTGTTTGTTGATCATGAAGTTTTTTGTTAATTTGTTGTTTCAGTTGGTTTAATTCTGGTGTTTCTTGTTTTCTTGTTTTTGCTTTTTTATTAATTTGATTATTTTTCATCTGTTCGTTGATTTTCTTCCTTTGCTTGTCTGTTGATCTTGTAGTTTCTGCTTATTTGTTAATTAACTTGTTGTTTGCTTGCTGATTTTGTTGTTTAAGTTTATTTAATTTTGATGTCTTTTGTTTGTTTGTTGATTTTGTTGTTGCTGTTTCTTGGTTGAATTAGTTCAAGGAACAAAAAAAAAATAAACAAACGTACGAACTGGATTAATTTCTTAATGGTATCGTATCGTTAATTGTTTTTGTTATTGTTACTTTGTTCGACCTTGTTCGTTTTTTTTTTGATAATGAAGTAAACAATACCGTCAATTGTTTTCGTCGTTACCCTACAAGTTCTCTTCTAGTTTTTGCACTGAAATGAACGTTTTCTTTCTCATCATCAATTGCTGTTGTTGTTTGTTATTTTGCACGAACTTATTCATTGACTTATCGATCGTCAGTTGTTTCAGTTTTTGCTAAGCTTGCTTTGAACTACTTTCTGGAAAGTGAACGGTTCTCAATTGTTTTTGTTACTGTTACTCTATTCAAACTTGCTCACCTTTCTTTTTAAATAACGAAGTGAACAATTGTTTTCCTATCGTCAATTGTTTACCCTTTTTCTCTAGTTTTTGAAGTGAAATGGAAACGAACATTTGTTTACTTGCCTTCAATTGTTTTTGATGTTGTTATGTTGATCGGCTTTCTATGTATCGTCAGTTGTCTCTGATCTCTTTCTGAAAAGTGAACAGCTCTCAATTTTTTTTTATTTATTGCGATTCTATTCGAACTTTTTCATTCTTTTAAAACAATGAAGCAAAATAACTCTTTATCTATCGTCAATTGTTTTTGGTGTAGCCCTATTAGTTAGTTCTTGAACTGAAATGAACATTTTTTTTACTTTCCAACAATTGTTAATGTAATAGAATCATTTTTCTTTTTTTTTTTTTAGTTTCAAAGTTTCTGGCAAATCTATTGCGAGAACGAGAGAGTGAAAGTTGCCGCAGGTTCGTACTTTGAGGCCGAAGTTTTGCTTTTCCGTTTCCGATTAGGTTCATTTTATTGTTTCGGCCGAGCGTGCTCGTAAAACAATCGGTGTACGTTCGGAGCTTGAAAAAGTGAAAAGGTTTCGTGACGTCCAGACCGGCCCGTGCGATTAGGCCCCCGATAACGATCCCCGAAGGAAGAGAGGGTCGCAAGGGTTCGTCTTTCTTTTTCGGCCGGACATTCCGGCGACCGGTCCGACTGGTATGCAAATGCGACGACGCTATGAGAAACGTAACGGACGACGACGGACGTGTATACAGGCCGGCCGAAAAAACGGTAAACACGCGCGGCTAATTGATTGCGGAAGTCGCGGGCTCACCTTCGCCGGCGGCGCGGCGCTTCCGACGACGATGACGACGCCCGCCTAATAAAGAAGATGGCGTTTTTACCCGCCTTTGTTTGCCTCATTAAAATATTGTGTTACGAAAGTCGTTAGGTATGTGGGCGGCGGTGTTTATATTTGACAAACTGAACGACGCAGTTTTGCATTCGTTATATACACGGTGATCATTTAAAACAGACTAACTCTTAGATTACATTCAAATTGCGTGCAATTTAAGAAGAAAGCATGATGTACAGGGTGTTCGCTTTAATCGCACGCGTGCGTATTTCGGTGAATATCTCCAGAACGCGTCGCTCGTTTGTTTTCTAGTAAACGACAATGCATACGTGTCCTTAATAGAGTGTGCCTTCTGGTGTTTTACTTGATCGCTGCGTCGCGTCGGTCCATCTGTCCCAATTTGAATTTTTATTATTGAAAACCCGTTCCTGTTCCACGAAGCACTGGTCAAACTCGTTTCGGCCCTTCGGCTAAACTTAAAAAAAAAGCGATCCTCGAAGGGTCAGTTCTGTTGTTTCACGTAGGGGGTTGCCGCGCCGGAAGGGTCGGTCACTGCCGAAATTGTCATTGACCATTGGTCGATCGGCAGATGTTGCTCGCGTGTTGAGTCACGCGTCGCGAAATTCGGCCCGGGAGAGGAGCGCGCGCGGTGTCGCCGCCGTTAAAGGGGGTTCGAGGGTGAAATCACGGCGCGGCGCGGCGCGTCACTTAACTTAACAATATCTTTAAAATTTCAGCGCCTTATAAATATGAAATTTACATATAAACGAAGCCCCCTTCTTAAAATTTAACCCTCTACTTTGCTTTAATGTCACTTTGTATCGCGTTTCTTATATATTCATCAAGGGACTTTATTAGTATCATCCCCGGCGTAAATTTCGCCGCACGTCGTCGGCGTCGTCGGCGTCGCTCCGAACGGGCGCCGCTTCTTCCGTCCCTTTCGCGGGCGGGCCGCGCATCCACTTAAAGACGGGTTGAACATTTTTCCCAAGTGCAACATTTTGCAGAAGACTTAAATTCTACGTAGCAGCTGAGATAAGGGTGGAAGAGGACGGAGCCACGTGGAGTTCGCGCGTCCTGCTTCGGGCGCGGCCGTCTCCGGGCGTGCGAGAAGGACGGCGCTGCGCGTCGCCGGCGTCGAAAAGAGTTCATCAAGTGTGCCCCGTACGTCATTATCGCTAACGACCAAAACAAAACAGTCGCGCTTTCTTTGTACCCGGCCATCTTGTTTTTGCCTCACTTGTTCGATTTAATGAGACAATGAGGCAAGCATTTGTTTATTCGAGGTGCTCGCTCATTAGCGCATCTCAAAGCGCACAAAAATTGACCAAACTGCAAGAGCACAAACCAGTCGCGCTTTGCTTCTCGCATACCCCCCCCCTGTCGCCCCCAAAACACAGTGAATTTTTTTTGCAAAGTACACTACGACATTACATTTTTGCGCATTTCGATTTCAATACAAATATCATCAGCGTTCCCGTTGCGGGCGTCTTTGCCAAGGAACTTACAATTAGTAACTTTTGTTTATTACTTGAAAATGCGTCAGGCGATTGTTTTCTCGTAAATGCCAGGTGAATTGGAGAAAATTGTGAAAATTATCGACGATAAGAAAGGGGGAGGGGAGAGACGCTGCAGTTTTAGTACTTGGCACGTAAATAAAAAAAAACGCTCACATACGACAGTTCGATGCGCAATCCAAAAACTGTAACAACATACAGGATGTTCCGTTCATAAAAAGCTCAGAAATCTCTGGGGTGAAGCCTCAGAGTTAAGGCCTGGAAAATCTCGTTTGCTCTACGCAGCAAGCAAATGTTTGTAAACAACGTTGTTTTGTGCTTAAGCGTCGAGTCTCTCTCAGAGAGTTCTGGGGAGAAGCCTCAGAGCTCAACCCGACTTGGGAGAAAATCTTACCTACACAGAAAGCACGAAAAGAAAAACTAAGGTTCAAGGTTGCAGTTTTTTTTTAAATTAAAGCTGCGCAGTAGCCTCAGATAATCTTTAAGGCGAGCCTCACTCGCTTCACCAATTGAGGAAAGCCTCAGTAGCCGTCAGATAACAGATTCTTATATGTAATTGCAATGCCGAAAGCTTAGGTGATTTTAAAGAAGAAAATGATAGGTAAAGCCTCAGATAATTTTTAAAGATAGCCTCGGGCTTTCTAAATTTAATATTCCACCAATTGAGGCCTAGATTTTTACGGTTATGTTGTTGAGAGCTGAGATGAATCTAAAAAATGAAATGATTGCGAGGCATCTGATCATCTTCAGGGAGAGCCTCACGCTTATTGAAATTCTACGTCATAAATAAATTTGCCAAATTCAAAATTATCGAAGGGAGGAGAGGGGTTGGGGAGACGCTGCCGTTTTAGTACTTGGGTCGTAAATCAAAGAACGCTGACGTACGACGATTTGATACGCATTTTAAAAATTTTAATAACATATAGGGTGTTCCGTTCATAAAAACCTCAGAGGTGAAGCCTCGGAGTTAAGACCCAGAAAATCTCTTTTGCTTTACACAAGCAAATGTTTGTAAACAAGGGAAGTTTTATGCTTAAGCGTCGAGCCTCTCTCAGAGTGCTCTGGGGAGAAGCCTCAGGGCTACACGACTTTGGAAAAAATCTTACCTACACAGAAAGCATGAAAAAAGAACGAAGGTTCAAGGTTGCAGTTTTATTTTTTTTTAATTAAGGCTGCGCAGTAGCCTCAGACAATCTTTAAGGCGAGCCTCACTCGCTTCATCAGTTGAGGAAAGCCTCAGCGGCCTTCAGATATCAGATTCTTATAACTTCAACGCCGAAAGCTTAGGTCAAAAACCTTTGAGGAATATGTAAAGCCTCAGATAATTTTTAAGGGTAACCTTAAGCTTCCTAAATTTCAGATTCCACCAATTGAGGCAAACTCCAATGGCCCAGATTCTTACCGTTACACTTTCGAGAAAATCTACCTGCACAGAAAGCACGAAAAAAAACGAATGTTCAAGGTTGTAGATTTAATTAAGGCTGCGCAGTAGCCTCAGATAATCTTTAAGGCGAGCGAGCCTCACTCACTTCATCAGTTGAGGAAAGCCTCAGTAGTATTCAGATATCAGATTCAACGCCGAAAACTTGGGTCAAGAATCTTTAAAGAAAACGTAAAGCGTCAGATAATTTTTAAGGGTAGCCTCAAGCTTTCTAAATTCAACATTCCATCGATTGAGGCAAACTCCAATGGTCCAGATTCTTACAATTACATTATTGAGAGCTTAGTTGAATCTAGAAAAAGCGCGAGGCATCTGATCATCTTCAGGGAGAGCCTCACGCTTATCGAAATTCAGCGACTCATCAATTGAGGCCAACCTCAATGGCTCTAAGATACCAAATTCTTACCGTTACATTAATGAAAGAGTGGGTAAATGCAAGGAAGAAGCTATTTTACTCGTAAAGCCTCAGATAATTATTGAGGGAAACCTCAAGGTTATTGAAATTTAGTATTTCTTTAATTAAGGCAAGCCCCAATGGCCCTAAGACACCAGATTCTTACAATTGCGTTGCGGAAAGCTCAGAGAAACCTGAAGAAGGACGTCTGTGTTAGAAATGTGCGGAAACCCTCAGGGCGAGCCTCAAACTTTTTGAAATTTAGTATTTCATCAATTGGGGGAAAACCCAACGTTGCTCTGACATTGCAGAAATGTTAGCAGAACCAATTCTTACAATTACATTACTTGAAAACGTGGGTGAATGCAAGGAAGAAAATCTTCGTAAGAAATGACAGTAAAGCCTCAGATAATTATAAAGGAAAGCCTCATGGTTATTGAGATTTAGCATTTCTTTAGTTAAGGCAAGTCCCTATGGCCCTAAGACACCAAATCCTTACAACTGTATTGTGGAAAGCTTAGAGGAGCCTGAAGAAGGACGTCTGTGTTGTAAATAAGCGGAAAGCCTCAGGGCGAGCCTCAAACTTTTTTGAAATTTAGCATTTCATCTATTGGGGGAAAACTCAACGTTGCTCTGACATTGCAGAAATGTTAGCAGAATCGATTCTTACAATTATATTACTTGAAAACCGTGGGTGAATGCAAGGAAGAAAATCTTCATAAGAAATGACAGTAAAGCCTCAGATAATTATAGAGGAAAGCCTCATGGTTATTGAGATATAGCATTTCTTTAGTTAAGGCAAGCCCCTATGGCCCTAAGACACCAAATCCTTACAACTATATTGTGGAAAGCTTGGAGGAACCTGAAGTAGGACGTCTGTGTTGGAAATAAGCGGATAGCCTCAGGGCGAGCCTCAAACTTTTTGAAATTTATTATTTCACCAATCGGGGGAAGCCCCAAAGTTGCTCTAATGCAGCAGAAATCCTAGCAGAATAAAAAGTAGGACGCTTTTGTTAGAAATGAATGTAGAGCCTCAGATAATCTTTAGGGTGAGCCTCAAACTTATTCAGATTATACGCTTCATCAATCGAGGCAAATCTCAGTGGCGCTCAGATCGTAGTAGTTATTTGACTGAAAGCTTAGGTGAATATAACGTAGCGACTTATGATGTGGGGCTGCCTCTGAGGCTCACTGAACTAATGCCACGGAGAAGTAAAACGTTCAGGAATCTAGCTTCTTTTTTTAAGATTTACTCGATTTTTTTAAAGAGATAGTATGAATCTGGGGCAACCATCTAAGGCAGCAGATTACGACGACGTGGAGCTGTCTCTGAGGCTTCCGAATTAATGCCACTGTCTTTGAGGCTCACGAGGTTGTCACTGAATTAAATCCGCCGAGTTTTTAAGAGATGGTGTGAAAAGAAACCGAATGTTCAAGGTTGTAGTTTTTTAATTAAGGCTGCACAGTAGTCTCAGATCATCTTTAAGGCGAACCTGATGAGGTTCTTAAAGGCCTTAAAGATTATAGCGAAATAAAAAAGGACGTTTTTGTCAGAAATGAATTTAGAGCCTCAGATAATCTTTAGGGCGAGCCTCAAACTTACTCAGATTCTACGCTTCATCAATTATTGAGGCAAATCTCAGTAGCCCTCCTCAGGTCGTAGCAGTTAACTGATGAAAGTTTAGGTGAATCTAACGTAACAACTCATGATGGGGGGCTGCCTCAGAGGCTCGATGAATTAATGCTGCAGAGAAGTAAAACGTGCAGGGATTTAGTTCTTTTGGGTTTACTTGATTTTTTAAGAGATAGTATGTATCTGGGGCAACACTTTACCATCTAAGGCAACAGCTTATGATATGGGGCTGCCTCTGAGCCTCTCGACTTAATGCCTCAGGAAAATGCACTTAATTTGTTTAATAAATCGTGTGATTTTGGGTCAATATCTAAGACAGCCGTTCATGATGGAGCTTATCTCAGAGCTTCGCGAAGTTATCACTTCTAAGACAGCAGTTCGTGATATGGGGCTATTTCTGAGGCTCGCGGAATTGCCGCAGAGAAGTAAAGCGCTCAGAAATTAAATTTTTTAGATTTGTTTGATGCTTAAGAAATAGTGTGAATCTGAAACAACATTAAGACAGCCGCTTATGATGTGGGATTGTCTCTGGGGCTTCCTGAATTAATGCTGCTGATTAGTGTGAAACTGAGGCCACATTTCACCGTCTAAAGCAGGCAGCTCATGATGTGGGGCTATTTCTGAGGCTCACTGAATTAATGCCGTTGAGTTGTTTAAGAGAGAGAGTGTGTATCTGAGGCCACATTTCACCGTCCGTCTAGGGCAGGCAGCTCATGATGTGGGGCTACTTCTGACGCTCGCAGTTTTGCCGTGGAGAAGTAAAATGCTCGGGAATTTAATTATCTACCTTTACTTGTTCTGTTCAAGAGAGGGTGTGAACCTGGGGCAACATTTCCTCATCAATCTCAAACTAACATTACATCACATTAAAGCAGTTTGTCGCAATTTAAAGCCAACGTTAAGGTTTCAGTTTGCAATTAAGAACTAGGTGAATATTAAGTCACGTCCCATAATTTGGGGCTGTCTCTGAGGCCATCGGGATAGTCAGAAGGACTTAATGGAGAGACCAATTCCAAGCGTTTTCAAAGAGAATTAAAATAGCCAAGAAGGGTAGATTTGAGGAACAATTTGGTTAGCTGGGGCCACTTCTGGGCATTCAAGAAATTCTCAGAGGCACAGAGAAGTAAGAGACAATTTTGATTTTGATTTGCAGAAAGCTCTTGGGGGAACGCTCATAAAAGCGAATGTTTCTCTCACTGTTCTCGAAATCTCAGATAGTTCTTGGGGAAAGCCTCAGAAAGGTCCTCGCGCGGAAAATCCCTGGCAATATTTCCACTTCAAATAATTTGGAACGTACTTCACTTTGTGATTCAGAAGTCTTTCGAATTATGTTTGGGAGGTTCCTCAGATAAGGGATGATTTGGTTGTCTTAAGTTTGCTTGACAGGTCTTGCGTCGGATTCTTGTTAAGTAGAGCTTAATAAAAACAAACGATTTGCAAAGTTCAAACAGGGCCGGACTTCCAGTTATTTTTCCGCCCGTTTTTTTGTTTCTTGTAAATTAATTAAACCGTCCGTCCGGAGAAAGAAAACCCTATCGCCCGGGGCGCGTTTTTCCAACGTCGGAACCGAGAGCAGATGACGCGCCCTCTCCGCTTAACTCGCAATTTGCGAAATAAAAGTCCGAGGAGCATATTTAATTATTTGGGGCGCGCGCGCGGCGGCGGCTGCGGCGGAACGGTTTTAATTCGCGGAGGAGGCGGCGAGGTGTTGTTTTTTGTTTGCGATGTAAATTAGCCGCTAATTTAAAAAGGTCGGAGTGAAAAGGCTTGTAAAAAGTATCCGCTTAAGTGAAAATATAAATTCCGGCGCTTTTTACGTTATAAATATTCATAATTCGCGCGCCGCTGATAGCCGCCCCGACCCGACCTCTTTTTCCTCTTCCTCCTACTACTACTTCTACTCCGCCACATCCTATAAACAAAACACCAACGAAAACATATTTACTAATTTACATAAGAATTTTAACTTGCATAAAAGAAATCACGAAGTAAGTGAGACCACCTTCTCCCCTTCACCATGATGTATTCAATTACGGAGGGAAATGGGCGATATCCGACTCAATGAATTCATGTAACTCTAAAAGTGCCTTGAATTTACTTAACATCGAAAGAACAGGCCCGGATTGAGGCAAAAACTTTTCCAAAAGAGACGAAACGTACATGAGCCCACCTCTTCTTCCGCCGCAATTAACAATTATGTAAACCTTGGCTCTTTGAATTCACATTAAAACATATAACATATAACATATAAAACAGTACCGGGATTGAGGCAATTATTTCTCGACAAGCACCAAGCAAGTGGGGCCACCTCTTCTTATTTAACATGGAACAAACAGTTGTAACGAAACAATTGTATACTTCATGAGCCCGCCCCCCCTCTCTTCATGATGGCTACAACAATACGGTCAGACTTATCTGACCTATTTTGATTTAAGTAAATAACGGTCAAATAATTGATTGAGGAAAGATAACGAGGAAGGCGAGTGGAGGGAGGGAGGTTGGAAGGAGTATGAGCTTATGAAGAAAGAAAAAAGAAGTGAGATTGTCTAGAAGGAGAGAAAAAAAGAGATATCATTGACATTTGGCTGGTAGACTTCCTTCAAACCTCAAACCTCTTTGAGGTTTCTCCTCAGATCCTTCTGAGCTTCCTGAACTCTTGTTAAACATAGTTATAGTTATAGTATGAATCCTTCAAACCTAAACGGTCGAATATTGCAGAAACCCTAGCTGAATCCTAAAAAGGAAACTTTGGTTAGAAACGAACGTAAAGCCTCAGATAATATTTGAGGTGAGCCTCAGACTTATTCAGATTCTGCGCTACATCAATTGAGGCCAATCTCAGTGGCCTTCAAATATCGGATTATTGCAATTATATTGCGTATAGCTTAGATGGATCTAAGGCAGCAGCTCAGGATGTGGGGCTACCTCTGAGGCTCACTTACTTAATGCCTTAGGCAGGTAAAACGCTTAGGAATTTAATTTTTTAGATTTGCTTAATTTTTTAAAGAGATCGTGTAAATCTGGGGCAACATTTCATTGTTTAAGACAGTACCCCAAGATGTAGGGCTGTCTCTGAGGCCCACTGACTTAATACTTTAGGGAAATAAAACGCTCAGGAATTTAATTTCTTTAGATTTGCTTATTTTTTAAGATATCGTTTAAAGACTTAATGCCTTAGGGAGGTAAATCGCTCAGGAATTTAATTTTTTAGCTTTAATTAATTTTTCATGTGAATCTAGAACATTTCACCATTTAAGACAGCACCTCATGATATGGGGCTGCCTCTGAGGCTCACTGAACTAATGCCTTGAAGAAGTACAATGCTTAGGAAATTAATTTTTTAGATTTACTTGGTTTGTTTAAGGAGAGAGTGTGAATCTGGGGCAACATTTTACCGTAGTGACGTAATGCGGGGCAGTCTCTGAGGCTATAGTACAATCCATTCAAACCTAATCGGTCATTCCTCTCTTTGAAACTTCTCCTCAGAACCTCGTGAGGTTCCTGAGCTCTTGTTAAATATACTTATACGGTAGTTATGTTGTAAATCCTGGAAACTTAAACGGTGGCCTCAGAGACAGCCCCGAACTATGAAACGTGGCTTAATATTCGCCTACTTCTTAATCAAAAACTCAAATTTGTGTGAGTCTTAAAGTCGGCTTCAAATTGCGACAAACTACTTCGATGTGAGATATTGTCAGCTTGAGATGGAGACGAAATGTTGCCCCAGATTCACTGTATCTTTTAATCAGACCAAGTAAGTCTTCAAAAAATAAAGTCCTGAGCTTTGCCTTCTGCGGCTTTAAGCATCATGAACTGCTGTCTTAGATGGTGAAATGTTGCCCCTGATTCGCAGCCTCTCTTGTACAGGACAAGCACATGTAGATAATTAAATTGCCGAGCGTTTTACTTCTCTGCGAGCCCCAGAAATAGCCCCACGTCATGAGCTGCCTCCCTTAGACGGTGAAATGTGGCCTCAGATTCACACTAATCGGCGGCATTAATTCAGTAAGCCTCAGAGACAATCCCACATCATAACCGGCTGGCTGTCTTAGACGTCGCTCCAGATTTATACTATTCCTTAAGCATCAAGTAAATCTAAAAAATTAAATTTAAATTAAATTACTGAGCATTTTACTTCTCTGTGATATTGATTTAGTAAGCCTCAGAGACAGTCCCACGTGAAATGTTGCCCCCCTCTCTTGAACAGAACAAATAAATATAGAAAATTAAATTCCTGAGCGTTTCACTGCTCTGCGGCAATTATGGAGCCTCAGAAATAGCCCCGCATCATAAACTGCTGTGTTAGATGGGGAAATGTGGCCTCAGATTCACACCGTTTCTTTAAAAAATCGGCCACATTAATTCCGTGACAAACTCGTCAGCCTCAAAGACAGTGGCATCAATTCGAAAGCCTCAGAGGCAGCCCCTTATTATAAGTTGCTGCCTCAAATGGTCTCAAATTTTTACTGTCTCTTAAAAAAAATCAAGAAAATCTAAAAGAAAGACAAACTAGATTCCTGAACGTTGTACTTCTCTGCGGCATTCATTCAGTGAGCCTCAGAGGTAGCCCCACGTCATGAGTTGCTACGTTAGATTCACCTCAGCTTTCAGCAATGTAACTGCCATAATCCGACGGCCACTGAGATTTGCCTCAATTGATGAAGCGTAGAATCTGGTTGTTTAGTTTGAGGCTCGCCCTAAAGACTACCTGAGGCTCCACATTTCTTTCTGCTATATGGATTCTGCAAGGATTTCTGTTATATCAGAGCAACGTTGGGGCTTCCCCCGATTGATGAAATGTTTGAGGCTCGCCCTGAGGCTTTCCGCTCATTTCTAACGCAGTCGTCCTTCTTCAGGTTCCTAAGCTTAAAGCTAAGGGTTTCCGCAACACAATTGTTGGAGTCTGGTGTGTTAGGGCCTCGCCTTAAATAAAGAAATGCAAAATTCAAAACCTTGAGGCTTATCTGAGGGCTTTACAGTCATATCCAACGAAGATTTCCTTCACTTACGCTTTCAGTAATACGACTGTAAGAAATTGGTGTCTAAGGGCCATTGGGGTTGACCTCAGTTGATGAGGCGATGGATTTCAGTAAACGTGAGGCTCGCCCCGAAGACGATCTGATGCTTCACAGTCTTTAAATTTTTTTTAGATTCAACTAAACTCTCAACAAAGTATTCGTAAGAATCTGGGCCGCTAGAGTTAGCGCCTCAATTGGTGGAATGTTAAATCTAGAAAGCTTGAGGCTATCCTTAAAAAGTATCTGAGGCTTTACAGTCATTTTTATTTCATTCCATTTCAATTATAAGAATCTGAAATCTAAAGGCCACTGAGGCTTTCCTCAATTGATGAAGCGAGTGAGGCTCGCCTAGAATGCTAAATTTAGAAAGCTTGAGGCTTCGCCTCAAAACGTTCTTACCTCTTGTTAAATAGAGATTATTTCAAATTATTTAAAACGGAAAGTACTTTTAATCGACTTGCTACGTTGTGTTGCAGAAAAAGAGTTCCAAAATTACAGATATATATTGCGAGAGGTGGGAGGTGAATTAGGGGTTGAAACGGGTGGGGGGGGGCGGCTCGGGATAACGCCCGCAGTTATTTTAAGACATCCGGTTACCTAAGCTACTTGTTCTTTTCCTTAACAGTGGTTATCTATCAAGTTGCGCCGCCTTGCTTTAACTATCCATCTATCTTGGCACTTCCCCATCCCTTCGCTCGCGCGAATCCAGCTCGGTTCACCCTACCTCATTGCACTTCTTCTTCTTCTTCTTCTTCTTCACCTTGAGCATCGAAAACTTCCGCGGCGGCGTTTTATCTTTTCTCTATTTGCGTTCGCCTCGGCCTTATCTTTTTCACCGCCGCCGCCGTAATTAATAACATTAGCGTCAGGGCTGTATAGTACGTTTTACGATGACGTCCTTAATCGCAGATAATATTCAGAGGCGGCGCGCCCTTATCAGCCCGCCGCTACTCTCTCTTTTAATAATTTTGCGCGCAACAAAGATGGCCGCCTTAAAACTAACCTCAATTTATCAATGTCTTCAAGATAAGGAAACAATGGAGTGTGTAAAACATCCATTGTTTCTGTTTATACGGCAAAACAGCGTAATGTCGCCGGAACAAAACACGGCACAATGACCAAGGCCTTCGCGTTAAATTTACTTGGGAATTCTCTCCGGGCGGCCCCCGGCCCTCCACGACGTAACCTAACGTTTTATGGCCCTCCTTGTTTTAACGATTTCGCAAAATTGTTTCACTATAACGCCGTCATTTCACTAAAAAAAAAAATTCTAGATAAACCGAATAACAATCAATTTTATTAAATACACTCAGTTCACAAAGTTTAAAGGACTGTGAGGTTGATCCAACTGTCCGGGTCTTAATCCGGCCCTGTTCTTTACAGATGCTGGACTTGCGTGAAGTTTTCTTTTGTTCTTTTCCAGAACTCAATAGACATCGCCCATTTTTGGCCGAATCGATGGGAATGGGTCTGGAATGGAATGGGTTTTTTATAAATTTCAATATGAGACCTTCACAAACAATTAAAGAACCTCATCCGAAGAATCTTTAGAGTCAATACCATATATTTTCTTTAAAAGGATAAGATGCGCCATTCCAAAGATCTCGCCACTTCAAGGACCTTGCCCTTAAAAGAGATCTAGACTTGCCTTACAATCAGATCCTTGCAAATATGAATGTAAGGGCCTTCCGTTTCGCAGAAAACAATTAAAGGACCACATTCTAAGAGCCTTCAGAGCCGATGCCATACATTTCCTTTAAAAGGATAAAACACGTCATTCCAAGAACCTCGCCACTTCAACGACCTTGTCGTTAAAAGAGATCTGGAGTTGTCTTATAATCAGATCTTTACAAATCTTCCGCTTCCCAGGAAACATTTAGAGGATTTTATCCTAAGAGTCTTCGGTGTCGATACCATACATTTTCTTTAAAAGGATAAGGCACGCCTTTCCAAAGATCTCGCTACTTCAACGACCTTGTCTCTAGAGGAGATCCAGACTAGTCCTACAATAGGATCTTTGCAAATCTGAGTGTAAGGCCCTTCCGTTTTCCAGGATACATTTAAAAGACCCCATGCGAAGAATCTTCAGAGTCAATACCAAACATTTCCTCTAAAAGGAAAATACAAGCCTTTCCAAAGATCTCGCCACTTCAACGACCTTGCCTTTAAAAGCGATCCAATCAGATCTTTGCAAATTTGAGATTAAGGACCTTCCGTTTCCCAGGAAACAATTAAAGGACCTCGTTCGAAGAATCTTCGGGGTCAATACTATACATTACCTTTAAAAGGATGACATTCCATCCAAAGATCTCGCCACTTCAACGACCTTGTCATTAAAAGAGATCTAAAGTTGCAAAACTGAGTGTAAGGATCTTCCGCTTCCCAGGAAACATTTAGAGGATCTTATTCTTAGAGTCTTCGGGGTCGATACCATACATTTTCTTTAAAAGGATGAGGCACGCCTTTCCAAAGATCTCGCTACTTCAACGACCTTGTCTCCAGAGGAGATCTAGACTAGTCCTACAATAGGATCTTTTCAAATCTGAGTGTAAGGCCCTTCCGTTTTCCAGGATGCATTTAAAAGACCCCATGCGAAGAATCTTCAGAGTCAGTACCGTACATTTCCTCTAAAAGGAAAATACAAGCCTTTCCAAAGATCTCGCCACTTCGACGACCTTGCCTTTAAAAGCGATCCAATCAGATATTTGCAAATTTGAAATTAAGGACCTTCCGTTTCCCAGGAAACAATTAAAGGACCTCATTCGATAATCTTCGGAGTCAATACTATAAAGGATGACATTCCATCCAAAAATCTCGCCACTTCAACGACCTTGTCATTAAAAGAGATCTAAAGTTGCAAAACTGAGTGTAAGGACCTTCCGTTTTTCAGGAAATATTCAAAGGACCCCATTCTAAGAGCCTTCAGGGTCGACACCATACATTTCCTTTAAAGGGACAAGGCACAGGATTCCGAAGGTCTCGCCTTTAGAAGAGGTCGGTCCATCTGATTACAAAAGTCGTTCGTTCAACGATCTTGCCTTTAAAAGAGATCTAGGTCAGGTCTAAGGGCCTTCCACTTCCTAAAAGGCATTTAAAGGTCCTCGCCAAATGGTTTAAAACGCCAATTAAAAAGATCTTGCTTTTACAGGAGATCTGCCTACTCAAGCCTGGGACTAAGGAGCTCTTGCTTTTTTTTGTTTGTTAAAGATGAAGATACGAAAGCCTTCAGAATTACTTCAATTTAGTAATCGTTGCCGTCATCACGAAATCAATCATTCCAAAGATCAGTGTCATTAGAGGTCTTTTAAACTAGACACCTGAGGGTGAAGACGACTTCCATTCTTTAAGGGTTTTCCACCAAAAGTTGTTAGAAGAGATTCATATTCGAGACAGCCACCCCTTTCATGACTGCGCAAATCTGGACGTCAAGACATTTAAGGAAATCACGTGCTCACGAAAGGACCTCATTCCAAAGATCTTTAGGGACCATACCAACCGGCTGGATTTCACCTAGACGGGAGGTCGAAACTAACCCACTTCGATCAAACGGCTGAGTTGTCGGGTCAGACCGCCGACCGGGTGAGTTCCTTCGGAGCGGGGGGTGTGTGGGCTGGCACTGTAGGTGCGCAGCGCATCTTACACGTGTGCTGTGCCGAAGCGGAGGTCCGGCCTGTGCGCAACCCGTTTCTGGGAGCTATATCCGACTAGTAGCCCTGGCGTCGAAGTTCGGCGTCCCCATGTTGGACTCCGTGGTGGGTGGGGAGCTAGGAGGACGAAACTCTTTAAACAATAACATGGATACCGAAAAAAGTGTAACAAAACAAACAGAGGGTGCGTCTTCGGATACCCCTCAACCCTCTCATTCACAGGCCTCACCACAACGGCTGGGCCAAGAGCAACAGCCAGAGGAGTGGCAACAACAGAAGGCTCGCCGGAAACGGATCAGTGGAGCCGAACAAAAAAGAAGGAAGCTGGCGCGCCTCAAAGCTGCGGATGCGTCTGGAAAACAGGCTGGCCAAACGGTCAGACAGTCTACCAGTGATGCACCAAAAAGCTCGAGTGCACCACTTCCAAGCCCGGCGCTCCAACCCAGAGGCTGGCCCACGGCTAACCCAGGTAAGAAAGAAGGGCAGCCCAAAAAGGGCAAGATCAGATGGTACCCCACCATCGGGAGGCCCGTGAAGAAAGGCAGTGCTGTTAACCAGCCTCCCTTACCTTCAAAACAAAGGGAATCCCAACTGCGGGTAAAAGCACAGCAGGACCCTCCAAAAGACCGGATGGTGGCTGGGGAGGCTGTTAACAAACACCTCCACGTAGCCATCATCGATAAGAATAACCCGTGGGGTAAATTAACAAAACCCCAAAACGAGGCCATCCAAAAGTACTGGAGGGCTTTGGACAACTACTTGTTCTCCTGCCCTCTGGGACTATAAGACCACCGACCTTCAAGGGATGGTCGTATTCGAGTGAGATCTTAAGGATCACATGCGAGGACGACTATTCCTTGGCTTGAATAAGACGGTTGGCAACCTCTCACCCCGTGGGAGGCTGCACGTCTAGAAGTGGTACAGGTGGGTCAGCTCCCCAGGCTCTGGAAGGCGACACTATGGATTCCGGATGAACCGGAAGAAATGGATGTCGTCCAAAAGACGTCTGGAGGTGCAGAACCCTGGACAAAAGATCTCCAGATGGTGCGTTTTCCATACGGCTCGCGATCAACCTCTTGGGAGGCTGATTGTTTTTGGCGTTGGAGATGACGCCGTAAAGGAAATAAACAGTAAAGGAGGGAAGCTGAATTATAAGTTCACCTCCTTAAAAATTAAAATCCAGAAGCCTGTCGAGCAACAGACGGCTTCTGTAGACACCTGAAACGGCTGCAAACACACCAATTGCAACTGCAAGAACCACAACAACAACAGCCGCAAGAGCAACAAATAAAAAGTCCCCATCAGCCGCACGGAGACTGAGGCAGTCGAACCCCGGTTGCGACACCTCAGATTAGTGAGAAGTGGTGGGACTCATTTCAAGTTTCGCCACCGGTTTACCCCTCGGTGACGCGACCTAAAAACTTAATCCTCCCCCATAAGTCCCAATGGCGGGAATACACATCAAACAATTAAACCTGCATCACTGCCGGGCGGCTGCAGCAACCTTATGCAGACACCTTGGTAGTAAGCCGGACATTGTTTTAATTCAAGAACCCTGGATAGTTAAATCAAGGGTTTCCGGCCTAAAGTAATCTGCGGTACTATCTTCGTAGACAAAAACATACATAATCCTAGGACATGCATCTATGTTCCGGGAAACCTTCAAAGCCCTTCTAGTACCACGCGGGCGGCCGAGATATCACGGTTGTTCAAATCAGCTGTGACATGAAGGGAAAAAACGAGCTCCTTTTGGCGTCAATTTACCTCCCAGGAGATTCGACGGATCCCCCTCCCACTATAGAGATGATGGAGGTCATAAAATACTGCGAGAGGAACAAAAAGCATCTTGTAATTGGATGCGACTCAAATGCACCACCACACTGTATGGGGTTGTGCCAATATCAACCCACGTGGAAGATCACTACTGGAATATCTTTCCGGTACAACCATGGAGATACTTAATAGGGGTAGCGAACCTACTTTTGTAAGTTCCCGATGCCAGACAGTAATTGATATTACTTTGGCTTCCCCCGGTATTTTCAACTACATAGAAAACTGGAAGGTCTCACAAGAAATTACCATGTCAGACCATAGAATGATTAGCTTCAAAATTAATACCTGCGAAACTATTCCTAAGGAGTACAGAAATCCGAGATCTACCGACAGAGCGCTTTATCTGAAGTGCCTGGAGGACGAACTCGAACTCCTCCTGTCTCGGAAGAATTCAAACAATAGTAGAGCTGCAAAGAAGTTGACCTTCTCGAAGACTCTATTAAAAATCCTATGAACAGGCATGTCCGGTAAGAACAGTCCAGGCACGCCAGCCCACCATATGGTGGTGCAGACAGCTTGATAAACTGAAACTTACCTTGGGCAAACTGTTCAATAAACAAAACACTAGAAATACAGACGACTGGGCCGCGTATAAACGCCACCAAAGAGTGTATAAAAAGAAAATTAGGGAAAGACAGAGGGAGACATGGAGATCCTTCTGCAACAAAAATTGAGACTACCAGAGATTCTGCCCGTCTCAACAAAATACTAGCCAAAGACCCACATCAGCAACCAGCTAGTCTAAAACGTGAGGATGGTTCTTTTACCACCAACGTTGAGGAAACAGCAAAGGTACTGATGGACACACATTTCCCAGGTTGCAATATCAATCCCATACCTGCATGGATGGAGGCTCCCGATACACTCCTAACGGAGGAGGATTGGGAGTTTGCCGACCGAGTAGTGGAGAAAGAAAGAACAATCTGGGCAATTAAAACCTTTCACCCCTTCAAATCGCCAGGTTTGGACGGCGTTTATCCCGTTCTCCTTCAATGGGGACTGGAAACAATTCTACCCTACCTGATACGTATTCTTAGAGGGTGTATCGCTTGGAGATATATCCCCAAGAACTGGAGGGAAATAAAAGTGGTATTTATACCAAAACCAGGACGAAAAGACTACTCTCGCAAAATCTATCGCCCAATTAGTCTCACATCCTTCTTTTTGAAGACTTTGGAGAGACTATCGACAGGCTCATGAGAGAGGAAGTTCTGAGTCAACAAACCACTACATCACAACCAACATGCTTACTTAGTAGGCAAATCTACAGAATCCGCCCTACATTTCTGTAACCGGGCGGATAGAAAAAGCCATAAACAACAAAATGTTCACCTTAGGGTTTTCATAGACATAGAAGGTGCGTTTGACAAAACCACCTTCAACAGTGTCGAACAAGCACTACGTGAACATGGAGTAAACCACATTCTTAGAGAATGGATTCTACAGCTCTTGAAACATAGAGCTGTACACATTACTGTTGGAAACGTGTCTCTTAGGGGAACGGTAAGCAGAGGCTGTCCTCAGGGTGGCGTCTTATCACCCCTACTATGGAACATAGTAGTGGACAGCCTCCTCCGTCAACAATGAAGCAGGCTTCTACACAGTAGGATATGCAGATGATATAACTATCCTGCTTAATGGGAAATATGAACAAGTGCTGTACGGCCTAATGCAAACAGCACTCAAATTGACTGAAAACTGGTGCAGAACACTCTTTGACAATTAATCCCTCAAAGACGGAAATGATTCTGTTCACAAAAAGAGGAAAGTCGGGATCCGTAGAGTTCCCAAACTTTCCAAACGGAACTAACCTTTTCAGATGAAGTCAAATATCTGGGAGTCATTTTGACCAGAAACTGAATTGGGGTAAACATGTTAATGTAAAAGTGGAAAAAGCGTGTGTCGCCTTTTGGCAGTGTCGCCGTGCAATGGGCAGGCTTTGGGGATCATCACCAAAAGCCGCTCTATGGCTGTACACTGCCGTTATAAAACCCATGCTCTGCTACGGAGCGTTGGTCTGGTGGCCCAGAACCAGACTATCGACAACAGCATCGGAGCTTTCGCACGTGCAAAGACTTGCATGTCTGAACGCTACCGGCGCGTTGAAATCCACCCTACCGCCGCCTTAGAGGCCGTCCTTGGTCTCCCACCACTGGATATATATGTGGAGGAGATGGCACTGGGATCGGCCCTGAGGCTGCGGGCAAAAAAGGTGTGGAATAATAATAACAAAAGTCTTGGAGGTAGGCACCACCTCATTCTGGAGGAGGCTCTACAAGAGACTCCTCTTTTTGGGGCGACAGTTGACTCCCTCCCACCTACATATATATTTAGGAAGCACTTCAGCGTTCTCTTGAATACTGACGATGCACCCAAACCCGACATATCCATCTTCACCGATGGATCTAAGACCTTAAAAGGAACAGGCGCAGGAATTTTCTCCGATGACCTAGACCTTCATATAAGCATAGCACTCGGCCAACTGACAACTGTTTTTCAAGCAGAATTAGTTGCCATCATAGAAGGTGCAAGAGCAATTCTGGATCGAGACATTCAGAACAAAATCATTAGAATAGCCAGCGACAGTAGAGCGGCACTATTGGCTCTAAATAGCAACAAAATATCCTTAGGGATAGCATTCCAATGCCACAACACATTAGAACAAGTGGCAAAACATAACACCCTGCAACTCACTTGGGTTAAAGGACACTCTGGA
This sequence comes from Dorcus hopei, assembly GCA_033060865.1. Lineage (NCBI taxonomy): Eukaryota > Metazoa > Arthropoda > Insecta > Coleoptera > Lucanidae > Dorcus > Dorcus hopei. The sequence continues at coordinate 3,023,240 of CM065420.1, forward strand.
ACATTTGGCAATGAGCAAGCAGATGAACTAGCTAGACAGGGAGCCGGGCAACCCTTTTGGGGCCCCGAACCTGCCATAATGCCGTCATCAAATCTGTTCAATGCGTTACTGAAACAAAGATCCCAGAATCGACATATCGATAGATGGGCAAAAGCTAAACAAGTGTCGCCAAGCGAAAGAGGCTATAACGGCCCCATCGCTTAAACTGACACGATTCTGTATGCAACTACCCAGGAAAAGACTACGTTTATTCGTAGGAATACTCTCGGGCCACTGCAAATTGAACAAGCATATGCATCGTATGGGACTAATAGACAACCCAATTTGTAGAGGTTGTAATCTAGAGGAAGAAACGGTTGAACATATCCTTTGTGATTGCCCAGCACTTGCCTCAATCAGAGGTTCCATGTTAGGGGATTTCTGGCCTGACATGGCTGGAATTCGCAGTGCCCCTCCGTCAGACGTTCTCGGCTTCATCGAAAGAGTGGGATGGCTCGAGGAGCGCTGACGGTTAAACACTGCTGAACATGGGGGTAGTACAATGGGCCCAAAGTGTGGCCTAAGTGCACGTGAAATTTTCATTCACCCCCCACACCAAATCCAGAATCCAGAATCCATACCAACCGGCGTTGTTGGTCATTTTTTTGTCGTCTTTGATGTGAAAGATTTTGCTTTGACTTAAGTTGCCTAAGAATCTATCTGAACCAGACGCAGCTCATCAACAAATCTTTAAAGATGGACCTCATTCCAAAGGTCTTTAGACCCTTAGCAAGTACGTCGTCGTTAGAAGCTTTTTAGACCAGATGTAACCAATCGTTTCCATGAGATGAAGATGACGATGATTAAGGATTGCTTGATGGCAGGATCATGCCTAAGGTTCTCATTTTTCAAGGGGTATGGAAAGGTCATTCCGAAATCCTTCTTCAGGATTGTTGTTCTTTTCATTGTTTTTAGGCGACACCATTTCAAAAACCCAAAGTCTTCATCAGATGAGATCCACACCAATCCTACAGGTTTAAGGATAATGATGGGGATTTAAAAAGACCTCGAAGGCGATCAAGGTCCAAAATAGAAAACAGGAATCGTTTTTGATCTTCGCCACTTCGCCTTACCCATCAAATTTTTTCGAGGCCTTCAAGATCCATAACAGAAAATATTAATCGTCTTTGATCTTAAAATGCAATTTTCAATTGGTGTGATGGGACCTCTTTCAAAGGCCCATAACAGAAAATGTTTCTTGGGTCTTCACCTCGACAACAAAAGGAATCTAACCAACCCCTTACGTCTTCACAAATCAGTCATTAAGGATTGATGATGGGAATATGGAAGAACCTTTTAGGATCGTTACCAGAAGATGTCTTGGAGGACTTTGCTTTCCTCTGATGAGAGGGACGACTTTCGTTTCTTTTTTTAAGGTAATGTGAGGGGTGGTAGTAATTTGCGTCGCAGAATTATATCTTTCTGGGTGGAGCGAAACCGGTAGAGGAAGCCAAAGACGCTTCGGCGTCGCCGTCGAGTTTTAAAAACACATGTACGCCGCGATTCAAATGCAAATGTGATGACTGTGTTTATCAAGTGAGCGCCGTTCGTTCCGTCCGCCGTGCTTTTGTTCCGACTCATTTACCTCTTCTTCTCCTTCCTCTTCATTTGTTTCGAGCTGTCCGTCTTTTGTTCGGGCTGCGCTGCGCGCCCGGCTCACCTAAAAACTCCTCCGCTTTATGCCGGCAATAAATACACGTGTGCAAGTGAGGCGGCCGGGGGGGGGGGGAGGGGGGCTGAGATTACGTCCACCTGACGACGTTTCGGAGACCGACGCCGAGGACCAAGGGATGAGGGTTGCTTGACTGTATTACCCCTTTTTGCTCAAAGGATTTTTTTTTTGGGGAAGCTTTTTTATTAGACTCGTTCGTATTCTCGACGTCGGTAACACGTACATCTTCCAGAGCAGCTTCCTCTCCTTGCATCGCCCCCGCCGCCCTCCCTCCTTCGCCACCTCCGCGCGGGCTCTACCTATTTTTCCCCGCATCCCCAAAGTTCTAAGCTAGTCGAGTCAATTCTGTATCGCGCGCCAGGGAAAATCTAATATAAAACCTGAAACAAAAGAAAACGTTCTGACGGACATTTCCCGGCAAAAGTGGGGGAAAAACTCCTTGGCCGACCAATGAAAACTCCGCAGCGTTCAGATGTTTTATTGATCGGTATTTTAGACGCTGCGACTCTCTTCAGACGAAGGCGCGAGGAGGACGGCGCGATCGCGTCCGCGCGCGGACGAAGGAAACGGAAAAACGCGGGCTCCTTTTAAAAAAGGACGAGAGCGCTCCTTTTCTATCGCGAGGAGCGCGCTCCAACGCCGCCGTTTTTCTCTCATCTAAGTTGAACGCGCGCGACAGAGACGACCTACGTACTTGTTCGTTTTTGCAAACGGGGACGTGTTCTTGATCAAAAATTCATCGCCGAGATACGAAATGATAACGGAAGCGAAGCGAATTGGAAAGAACAATGCTAATAATTGGTACATCAGATTACGTAAGAACAGAAACAAATGCGTTCCGAGGAAGCACAGCACTGTCAAAACTTGTACACACAACCCAAAGAGGTAACGTTCGCTCTTATTTCACAATTCGCAGTTCGACAAACGGAAGATTAACCATAATTTGCATTTTTTTCTATGATACACCCTGTATATAACGCACGCAACCTCGCCAAGTACGTCCAAAAACAAAATTTAACGTCATCAGATGAATACGTGGAAAGTACCTCTCAGTTTCTTTAGGAAAAAGCTACAAAAAGCTTGCAGACGTTGAATTAGTCCACATGAAACACCCTGTATATGAATGGGTGACTTTACAAACAGCATTTATACCCTATTCAATTAATATATGCACCTGGGCAGAAACAAGTTCAATTCGAAGAGGTAACCCTCGCTCTTATTTCACAATTCTCAGCTCGTCAAGCGGAGGATTAACCAATATGTGCATAGTTTCTTGTGATACACTCCGTATATAACGTGCGCAAACTCGCAAAGTATGTCCAGAAACAATGTTTAACGTCATCTGATGAATACGTGTAAAGTATCTCTCAGTTTCTTAAAGAAAAGGCTATAAAAGGCTTGCAGATGTTGAACTAGTTCTCATGAAACGCTCTGTATAAATGGTTGACTTTTCTAATAGCACTTATACCCTATTCAATTAATATTCGCTCTTGGGCAGAAACAAATTCAATGGAAAGAGGTAACACTCGCTCTTATTTCACTATTCTCAGCTCGTCAAGCGATTAACCAAAATGTGCATAGTTTCTTGTGATACACCCCGTATATGACGTACGCAAATTCGCAAAGTGTGTCCAAAAACAACGTTTAACCTTACCCGATGAATACGTGAAGAGTACCTCTCAGATCTTTACAGGAAAAGACTTGTACTTCATCAGACGTTCAATTAGTTTTCATGAAACGTCCTGTACATTAATGCTTGACCTTTCAAACATCTCTAGACCATATTCAATTAAAATTCGGACTTGGGCGGAAACAAATACGTTAACACTGTGAAAACTTGTACAATGCAAAGAGGTAACACTCACTCTTATTTTGCTATTCTCAGCTCGTCAAACTGTAGATTAAGCAGAATTTGTATAGTTTCCTGTGATACACCCTGTATATAACGCACGCAACCGTGGTTGCGAGCAAAGTATGCCCAGAAACAACATTTAACGTCATCAGATGAATACGTGGAAAGTACCTCTCAGTCTTTTTTACAGGAAAAGACTTGTACTTCATCAGACGTTCAATTAGTTTTGATGAAGCACCCTGTACGTGAATCCTTGTCTTTCGAAACAGCAATTGATCTTATCCAGTTTCGGAATCCTTAGTTGTCGAAAACAGCAAATCTCAGCCTGAGAAACAGAATTTACATTGTTTTTGATGCGATACACCCTGTATATAATGCGCTCGATGTTGCGAGCGCATTAAGTGACTTTTGTCACTTTTGTGACGTCTCACGTTATCCGGTGAATACGCGGGGCCTCTTGGAAGGTATCCTTTTGTCTTTCGAAGTAAGAAGTTGGGACTTCATCAAACTTTTTGCGAACATCCTGTATGCGGGCGGGTCTTAAGACAAGAGCTGAGCTTCTTACGTTCCGTATCTGTCTATATCGCTGCGACACATAAACACCTGGGGTAGATTTGATTACCTACAAGTGGATTGGGTCATTTATTTCATACGATTTTAAATGAATCTTACGGATCACCCTGTATATGAGTGCGTTAGCTCTCAGATAATACTGGAGGTTTTGTTTCGTTGAAATTCCGTCTTGTTGTACATGTCTGAGTTGCTCAAACTAGAAAAAATGGAATTTGGGCGCAGTTTCCTGTGATACACTCTGTATATAAAGTACCCTAAGCACAGTATTAAATTCTAACAAAAAAATAGCACAATAATTGTCGAGTTCTTAAAAAACATCTTAATTTTAGAAAGTCGTGCCAATTTTGTATGAGAAGAGAATTTTCTTTTCGTTTTTTTTTAAATTTTATATATTTTCTCGATTTATTAATCGATCGTCTTTTGTTTCATTTTACGGCAAAAATTGCACAATTGTCAAATGTGTATCTCAAAGTACAAATTAATTAATTTTAGAAAGTCGAGCCAGTTTTGTTTACCTATTTAAAGAGAATAGAGAATTTTGTATTTGTTTATTTGACGAAAATTTTATTTTCGTTTGTTTTTTAATTTTATAAATTTTCTTGATTTATTCGTCGATCGCCTTTTGTTTTATTTTGCGCCAAAGATTGCACAATTGTCGAATGTCTTAATATATCTTAATTTTGGAAAGATTTCTTGTATTTCTTCCTTTAATTTTATAAATGCTTTTAAATTTGTTTGTCGATCGTCTTTTGTCTTATTTTACTTTAAAAATTGTACAATTGTCAAATGTCTTAAAACATTTAAAAATGTTTAGAAAGCCGAGCCACTTTTGTTCATTTAAAAAAAAATTTTTTTCCTGTTTATTTGAAGAGAATTTTAAAAATTCCCATATTGTCAAATGTGTTTTGTTTATTTAAAAAGAATTCTATTTTTGTTTTTTTTTAATTTTATAATTTTTTAAAAATTTACTTGTCGATCGTCTTTTATTTTACGTTAAAAATTGCACAATTGTCAAATGTGTTAAAGTATTTAATGGAATGAAAAGATGAAAGTACGACAAAAAATTAAGAGTCGATTGTTTTGTTTTCCTTCTTATCTATGCTTTTAGAAACTTTTCTTTTGTTTTTGTTTTTGTTTTGTTTTAACAAAGAAACGAATATCGAAATAAACAATCGATTTTTTATTATTATCATTTTACTTTTTTCAATTTAAATTTCTGTTTGTATTTTGACTTTATTAATTTACAAAAGCAATTACGAATTTTAATTAATTAAAATTTTGTTCATTTTTTTTTCATTACCGACTGCGTTACCCTTTGTGTTTGTTTACAATTTTTTTTACATTTTTCTTTTTTCTTAAATTTTTAGCTCGAAATGAAAAATTGCTGTCGACTCATGAAACAGGAAGTCACTGAGGGGGACATATTATATTATTTAGAAAAATCGAATGTTGTTCAAAACAAATGACAATCGTGCCTGAAGAAATGACCGTTGACTCATGAGTCATTACTGATGAACTACTGAAGACAAATCAAGAAATTAATATTTTCCAAAGTAAAAAAAATGGAAACAAAAGCACTAAAAAAAGTTTTGAAATTTTGGAAAAATTTAAAAAACGCAAAAGATAAGCATGCAGGAGATAAAAACAATTGCTATCCACAGGATTAATGTATGTACGTATTTCGATGAAAAAAAAAAAACCTCGATTATCATTTATTTCATTTATTTTTTCTTGGTTTCCCCATCAAAAAAAGTAAAACGATCGATTATCATTTTCTTTCTTATTTTTTTGGCTTTTCGACGAAAAAATAACACCATCGATTATCATTTGTTTTCTTTTTCTATTGTTAGACGAAAAAATAAAAATCAAACGTGACTAATCAGAGCGAAACGAAAAATTCTTAATTGTTAGGAATCCAACTTATCTTCTTTTTATTTTGTCAAGCGGCTGTATTCCTTTTCGACAGTCATCTGTCACCTTCGATTCTGACTTGTTTTTCTAAAATTTTATTGTTTCGTCTGCTTTACTTCCTTATCCCTTCAGAGTGCCGTTCAAAAAATATTTTCAGGCTAACTATCGTTTGCACCATCACCGTGTTAACAACAACAAATTATTTATTTGAATTTATTTCAACCGGATGTGAATCAAATGTTAAAGTATTAAATTCGTTTTAACCCCCCCCCCCCCGTATGTCTTGCTGAAGAACATTCATTCCTCCCCCCTTCTCTCCAGAACTTATTTCAGTGTACCGAGAGAATAATTGCTATAAGGAGTTGAATTGCCCGTGTATTTCAACACTCTGCGAAACACCCCGTATATGACGCGTAAGGCTGATAATGTAGAAACAAATTTATTAGATAAACCTGCGCATTTCAATTGTTTCAGACGTGGTTAACGCTAACTTATTATCACTGGCATACTAATGCGTGGAGAGGGGTGTTTATTGCACGAAATTATTAATTTAAATTTATTCCAAATAAACTGTCAGGGTTTTCCTTACAAACAATTGAAAAACAAAGACGGTCGAAATGCAATGTTGACAAGCGAAGGCAATTAATAGAATTCCATATTAATGCCAAAAGATGGTGTTAAAAATAACTCACTCATTGTCCACGAGATGGCGTTCGAAATCAACGATTATATTATTTGAATTTGTTTCCACCAGATGTTGTCTAGCTCTGTACGTCACTTTCCTAAAAAAATCCTATCTTTGAAAGCGTTACTGGAAACGCGACGTAAGAGATGCCAGAAGCTGGTGTTGAAAATAACTCACTCATTGGCCAGGAGGTGGCGTTCGAAATCAACGATTATATTATTTGAATTTGTTTCCACCAGATGTTGTCTAACTCTAAACGTCACTTTCTTTAGAAGAAATCCTGTCTTTGAAATCCTTACTGGAAACGCGATGCTGGAGATGGCGCTAAAAATAACTCAACTCTCATATTGGCCAGGAGATGGCGTAAGAAATAAACGATTATTATTTGATTTTTTTTTTCTGTTAGGTGTTGTCCTAGTTCTGTACGTCTTTTTCTTAAAAAATCATATATTTTAAATTAAAAAAAAAAAATAGCTTCGACTACCGACCAAAAGATGGCGCTTGAAATGAATCACCTTAAAGATTGTTTCTTTTTTTCGACAGAAACTGCTAAGCTTAATTTTGCGAGAGATTTGGTTCTGTTGAGTTCCTGAGAATATTAGTAAAAGTGCGAACTAGTTTGAACATTAACGCCAACAGATGGCGCCGTAAATAAATCACTCAGTAGGCAGAAGGTGGCGTTCGAAATTTTCTACTATCACTTAAAATGTTTTCTGTTAGATGTTATTTCGTTACAAAATTAAAATATTAAGGCGATTAAGAACAATTGAAAAACGAAAGCGAAAACAATTATTGAAAAGTGAATGAAATTGAAAACACTTGAAAATCGAAGACGGAAAAAAAACAGTTGAAAACCGAATTTCGTTAAAATCAACTGAAAAATGAAGACGATTAAAAAAGAATTGAAAAACGAAAGCAAAATTTCGATTAACAACCCCCCCTAAATATGTTGCGTCCCCTCAAATAAGTAAATTAAAAACTTATTAACAAAAAAAAAATCTCCGTTCAGATTCAAGCGATCGCCTTTGCACGAATCGTTTTTTGCTTCCGGTTTTCCCTTTCACCCTCCCCGTGAAAAAAACGACAACAACCCCCTACACATGTTGCGCCTCCTCAACTAAGTAAACTAAAAACTTGTTAAAAAAAGAAACTCTCCGTTCAGTTTGAAGCCTTCGCACGAATCATTTTTTGCTTCCGGTTTTTCCTTTCACCCCCCCGCGAAAAAAAGCGTTAACAATTCAATCCTCCGCTTGCAGAGTGTCTGCGCAAAAAAAAAAACACCCCCCGCGTAAAGACCGAAATTAAAAGTGAAAACAGACGATCATCGCGCGCCGGCCGTAAGCCGACAAGTCCGCAAAAAACGAAAAGAAAGAAACACATGTCGCTGCGCCCCGGATCAAAAAAAAGGGGTTGAAAAAAAGCACCCCCCGTTCGTACTCCGGACGACGATTACCGCAGTCGTTTTGCGGTTTTTACGAATCGGCAACCCCTCGGCCGAGATTTTCTCGTCCCGGGACGAGCGAACCGGCACATTAAAGGACTCTAAGCCGGGAGGGTGAGTTTAAGTTGCACCTATTGGCCGGTAGAGGGCCGACGCCCTTGCTTTCTGTGCGTTTAGAACAGATGGCTCTGGGGGAAGATTATTCGATTTAATGCGACGCGCTTAAAACGAGTCTCGTTTCAAACGTAACGAAGCAACGGTGACTTTCATTAAAAAAAGAAAAAAAAAGAGAAGAAAAACAAGTGAATAGTTGAGTTTCCAAGTTTTCAAAAAAGAAAAACAAATGAGTTCAAAATCACCGCGTTTATTTTAAAATGCGAGTCTCAACGTGCGGCTCCTGACGATAATAATTTATAATAAAAGTGGCGCTGAACGCTTTGAATAAATTTAGTGCAGGACCGGAGTGGCCCTTTAGCACATTGGGGCCTTATTGCTCGAATGAAATATATTTCAATAAATTTGAGGAAAACATGAAGTTAATTTCGTAAATTTTGGCAGGAGAAACAATTGCACGCACGGACGTTAAAGCCGGCTCTGCTTTAAACTACAATGTATTGTAGTTAAAGTTAATTGTAATTTCCATTTTTTTTTCACTTAAATCATCTAAAATATTGAGAAAAATTAAAAAAATAATAAAAAAGTTTTTGGAAATTAAACGCAACTTTCCGGAAAAATCTCAATGAGCCACTTTCATTTTTTTTAAATTTTATGCAGTTTCATTTTTTGTAAGAAATTGTCACGTCTATAACGAAAAAAAAAATTGAACAAATCACATACGAGCTCTATGTGTTTATTTTTATTTATTTCATACATTTCATTTATTTCACTTTTTATTTGTAGTATGTATTTATTTATTTTATACTGTTTTGAGATGCGAATTATTCGATTTTAGTTTTTAATTCAGCTGGTTCACATTTCTGAAGAATCACCGGTCTCACTCTCTCCGATAGATGGCAAAGTCTGACGCATTTTGATTATCCGACGGTATTAATAAGATTAACTGACTCAATTTAATGACAATTTCCATTCAAACACAATCAAAAGAAGAAAATCTTACCGTCATCCAAGAGATAACGCTTCGAAAAAACGTCAAATTTTATTTTATTTTCGAAGAATAACGAGAACGGAAAAATACGGTCTCGAAATCGTACACGAACGGAGTTGTAAACAGGCGTCAATTCGTAGGGCCAATGGGAGAGTTTTTTCAAACCACGGACCGAGGTCTAAACAGATCAAAATGAACATGTACAGTTTGGCACCCGAATGAACGAGTTTTTCTCGATACACGAACCGAGGTCGGAATAAAACAACCCATAACTGGACCAACGGGAATCCTGTTTCGTAATTAGTTGCACCGCAATCAAAACGAACCGCTTCAAAATAAGTGAATAGACGATTTCAAGTTTCCACAAATAATTAATGTCAAAACTGTCAAATTTTGTTTTAAGCACGTGAAAATAAAACCGCAAACTATAGAAATATTTTTTTTTTAACTTCTCAAAGACTGAAGAAAACAATGAGTTACTGAACTAAGAAAACTATGATTAAAGGAAAACAAACGAATTATTTCATTAAAAATAAAAGAATTCTAAAATCGCTGTTAAATTCAGTTGTTTATTTTAAAATTGGTCGTCGATGTTGATTTTAAAATTAATTGTCGTGCTGCTCGTGACGAAAATAATTTATAATAAAAGTGACGGTGAACACTCAATGAATTTAGTGCAGGACCGGAGTGGCCCTTTAACACATTAAGAGCACAATGGTCACTAGAAAAAAAAAAAAATTAAGAAAAATGAGAACACTTGAGATTCGTGAATTTTGGCAGAAAAAAAAAACAATTTGCATGCACCCGATCCTGCATTTACAATTTACAATTACACAACCATGAATGTCAAAACTGTCAATTTTTTTTTTTAATGAAACCATTTGCAACCTCCCCAAAAACTGACGAAAACGATGGCTTACGTCTTCCTGGATTGAAAAGGCTATGAAACAAAAATGAATTACTGAGTTTCCAAAAAAAAGATTGAATTCAGTTGTTTACTTTAAAATTGTCGATATTTTAACTTGCCGCACGAGACGATAAAAATTTATACCACTAATAAAAGTCTCGCTGGATTTTTTCATTAAATTTAGGTCAGGACCGGAGTGGCCCTTTAACACATCGAGGGCGTAACGGGTGATTCAAATAATTTTCGAAAAAAACTGAGAAAACTTGAGGCAAGAAATAACAGCACTGACGCAATACTTTTATTTTGAAATGCCATCTCGTGGTTAATTACGGAAACCTTCTAGTAAGAATGTACAATATCGGACGATGTATTAAGTTTCTGTGACATTTCCAGTTTCCAGTAGCGACATCTTTACTTTATAAACTCATTTCTTCAACTTCGCCTAGAAAATAAATCACTTTTAGCTGAAAGACTGATTCAGCGACAATTTTTAATGACATAATGAGGGACTTACAGCGCCATCTCTTGAGTCATTAAGAAAGCCTTTTTAATGGAATATTAGAAAAAAAATCAAAGTTCATCGCACGTTTGAAAACAATGAAGATATAATAGGATATGTTTTGACAAAACGTTTTTTACTTAAATTTCATAACTTAAGAGAAGAACTCCTCCTTGGTGTGACATCTAGCGGATTATCCAGCAACTTTCTTGATTTTTTTATTGTTCCAGAGATGACAACTTGGGATTTCAAACTATTTTCAACTTCGCTTAAATAACTGTTGGAAAGAACGGCTCACCAAAGATTTTTTAATATAATGGAGTGATTTGCGACGCCATCTCGTGAGTAATTAAGGAAGTTTATGCACGAGAATATTACGAAAAAGTGAATCACGTAGTTTGAAAACGGTAAAAATCATTTAGAGAAAGTTTCCATCACCTCTCTTTCATCTTTAAAACCACCTGCGTTTGGGGCGACATCTAGCAGATGATTAAAAAAATTCCTTCATGTCTTGTATTTCCAAAGATGGCCACGTCCTTAAACTACGAATTCATTTTTTCACCAATGCCAACGTTTAGGAAATTTTTGAAGAATTAATTCACCTAAGATTTTCTTGACTAATTAAGTGAGGCGCACATGGCGCCATCTACCGGATGATTCAGGAGCTTCATTGATGTCTTCTGTTTTAAAAGACGACATCCTTGCATTTCGAATTTACTTTTTCGTCAACGTTTAGAAAATTGTTGGAGAATTGATTCTCCAAAGATTTTCCTTGACAAATTAAGTGAGGCGCACATAGCGCCATCTACCGCATGATTCAGGAGCTTCCATAATGGTTTCTATTTTAAAAGACGATGCCTTACGCAACGATTTTTCTTTTATCAACGTTTAGAAAATGTTTGAAGAATTGATTCACCAAAGACTTTATTGAAAAATTAAGCGAGGTGCAAATAGCGCCATCTACTGGACGATTCAGTTCTGTTTTAAAAGACGATGTCTTTATGCTATAGATTTTCTCTATCTTCATCTTCAACATTTAAAAAATCATTAAAGAACAGTTTCATCTAAATTTTTTTTGACAAATTAAGTGAGGTGCATATAGCGCCATCTACCGGATGATTCGGGAACTTCCTCGATGTCTCCTGTTTCAAAAGACGACGCGACGTCCTCACACTTTATTTTTTCATCAACGTTTAGAAAATTGTCGGAGAACTGATTCTCCAAAGATTTTTTTTTTGACAAATTAAGCGAGGTGCACGTAGCGCCATCTGCCGGATGAATCATGAGCTTCCTGGATGTCTTCTGTTTTAAAAGGCGATGTCATTACATTATGAATTTGCTTTTTTATCAGCAAAGTTTAGAAAATTGTTGAAGAATTGATTCACCTAAGATTTTTTTTGATAAATTAAGTGAGGTGCACATAGCGCCATCTACCGGATAATTCAGGAGCTTCTATGATGTCTTCTGTTTTAAAAGACGACGACCTTAAACTAAAATATTTATTTTGTCATCAACGTTTAGAAAATTGTTGGAGAATTGATTCTCCAAAGATTTTTTTTTTGACAAATTAAGCGAGGTGCACGTAGCGCCATCTGCCGGATGATTCAAGAGCTTACCTGATGTCTTCTATTTTAAAAAAGGCGACGTCATTACACTATGAATTTGTTTGTTCATCAGCGACGTTTAGAAAATTGTTGAAGAATTGATTTACCTAAGACATTTTTGATAAATTAAGTGAGGTGCACATAGCGCCATCTATCGGATAATTCGGGAGCTTCTTTGATGTCTTCTGTTTTAAAAGGCGACGTCCTTAAACTACAAATTTATTTTGTCGTCAACGTTTGGAGAATTGCTGAAGAATTGTTTCATCCAACACTTTTTTGACAAATTAAGTGAGGCGCACATAGCGCCATCTATCGGATGATTCAGGAGCTTCCTTTCCGCTTTAGGTTACGAATTGTTTTTTATCAACATTCAAAAAATTGTTGAAGAATTGACTCGTCTAAGCTTTTTTGACGGCTCAAGCGAGGTGCACGTAGCGCCATCTACCGGGTGACTCAGGAGCTTCCTTGATGTCTTCTGTTTAAAAAGACGACGTCCTCATGTCTCGAATTTATTTTTTCATCTACGTTTAGAAAATTGCTGAAGAGTTGATTCACCAAAGGTTTCTTTCGACAAATTAAGTAAGACGCACGGCACACAACGCCATCTGTCGGATGATTCAGGAACTTCCTTGATGATTCCTGTTTTAAAATTATGGATGTCCTTGCGCTACGAATTTTTTCATTAAAGTTTAGAAAATTATCGAAGAATCGATTTACCAGATTTCTTGACAAATTAAGTGAAGTACACTTAGCGCCATCTACCGGATGCTTCCCTTGATGTCTTTCGCTTTTAAAGACGACGTCCTTAAACTCAAGGAATTTGTTTTTTTAATCAGCAACGTTTAGAAGATTGTTGAAGAATCGATTCTCCTAAGACTTTTTTGACAAACTAAATGAAGTGTACACAGCGCCATCTACCGGGTGATTCAAGAGCTTCCTTGTTGTCTTCTGTCTTGGAAGACGACGAATTTAGTTTTCATCCACGTTCGGAAAATTGTTGAAGAATTGATTCACCAAAGATTTACTTGACAAGGAGGAGGAGTTTGCAGCGCCATCTAGCGGATGATTCGGAAGATTCCTTGATTTCTTACGTTTCCAAAGGTAACTCGCAATTCCAGTTTATTTCTTCATTATTTTACTTAGAAAGTAATTGAGAGAACGGTTCTCGACGATCTTTTTTTTTTTTATTAATGACGCGTGTATAGCGCCATCTTGGGAATAATTGCGTAAGTTTCTTCATCGGGGAATTGAGAAAAAGAAGTTCAAAGTTACGTCATACGACTAGAAATAATAGAAATATGGTTTTGCGGTTTCGAAAAATTCTTTTCTTTTGTATCTCACTCTTTAATCCGCCTCTCTTTGGAGAGTCATCTACCGGGTGATCAGGTAAGTAAATTTTTAGTGTTGACTTACCCCTACATTTCAGACATATATTTTTTTCCGTCTACTTAATTAAGAAAGTCGTTAGAAGGGCGATTCACCAATCGTCCTTTTAGTACATTCAAGGATTTGCAGCGCCATCTTCTGGAAGGTCTTGGAAATATTTGCATTCTGGATTGTCATTTTAAGAATTTCTTAAAAACCGTTGGAAGGACGATTCACCAATCGTCCTTCGATACATTCACGTTGAGTTTAATCAAAGTCAATTAAATTTAATCATTTGGTTAAGAATAATTAATCATCCCTATACCTTCAGCACATGTAACCATAGCAACGTTTACTTTCAACGTTTAACGTTTATGAAATCCACCATCAAAAACTTGCAGCGCCATCTTCCGGATAATCATGGAAACATTTTCATTATAGTTCTGGAAAGGATCGTTTTCGGCTGACTTCGCGAGTTTCTCAAAAATCACTGGACATTTTTTGGTACATTCAAAGACTTTTGCAGCGCCATCTTCCGGATATTTACGGAAATATTTCCATTACAGCTCTGGAAAGGATCGTTTTCAGCTGATCTTTCCTGTTTCTGAAAATCGTTGATACAGCGATTCGTCAATCGTTCTTTTGGTACATTCCGAGACTTGCAGCGCCATCTTTCGCAAAATCATGGAAATATTTTATTACAGTTCCGCGAAGGATTTTCTCAGGTTTGTTTGTTTATAATTCACCCCTGCGCGGTGCACCCCTTCATGTTTCGAAATAAATTCTCTATTTTCAAGAGAACGTTTTAAGAGAAGCTGCGGTACCCCTTTCGGTCTCCTTTTGAAAATACCTCCCCCCAAAAAAAAATTAATCATGAAATGAATGTAACGAACTCGAAACGTGCAATTAATTAATCCGTCCGTCCGTCCGTGCACCCATTTAAATCGCCACAATGTATAGTGTGTACGAGCGGCGGCCCCCCTTACAGTCTGGATTTTTTGTCGAACGGGAACGTACCAAGGGGGCAGACCGACCTTACCTGTTCCGATTGAAAGGATTTTTTTAAAAGTGGAAATTTTACAGACGCACTGACCCCCTCGGCTACGGGGCTGCGGGCCCTTAGTAGCGCGTTCGATGACGTACAGCGTGGACCGCAAGATGTTCCTCCGCGGGGCGAAATTCGGCCGCCGCGGGGGCGGCTAAGAGACACCCCACGCGAACCAACGAGAGAAAATTAACACCGTTATTAAGGGCGTAATGGTTTAATTTTTTTTTTGCTTAAGTCGAACGCGAGACGCAACCAACTCAGGGCAATTTTTGGTGCAACCGGGCGCTTTTTGTTTTTTTTTTGTTTAAGTTTAATCATAATTTTTAGTGAGTGAGTGAATGATAGTGAGAGTGAGAGTGAGCGTTCATTTGTTTCTACGGTATGCGGATATTGTGGACCGTGTACACACAGAAGCTTTGAGGGTGAGTTCGATTTCAATTGTTACCCTTAACACGTTTGATATTGCGCGGGGCCATTTTCAAAATGGCGCCGTCGCGTCATTTCTAAGGCACAATTCCATATATGTTGGATAAACCATTTTTGTTAACATAAATTAATAAATTAATATGGAGACAGCGTAAGTAAAAACAAATGAAGGCAAATCCTCGATCTATTCTATTTTTTTTTTAATTCTCTTGATTCAGCTCATTTTTTCAGAGTAAATTTACCGAAATAGTTTCCAACATAAATTAGTTAAGTTCGGAAGGTGGGGGGGGGGGCATGACAAATGACAAATGATAATTGACAAATGACAATTGATGATAATTTTTGGAACGGGTAATTAGCGCCAATGAGAGAGCTCCTGAAAATTAAAAAAAATCGAGAGAGCAACAAACAACCGACGCCGATGACGGGAGAGAAAATTTTTGAAATCAGAAACCGAACGACCAACAAAACCGAACGACAACAAAAACAGAAAATTGACGGATACACAAAACAATTAAAGCAAGAAAAATTGACGTCGAGGAACAATTGTTTTTTTTTAAATAAAATTGATAAAACCCAAAACAATTGAAGACAGAACTTTTAGCAAATAGACAAAATGAGTGACGTTGCGAGAGAGAAAAAATAATTGCCTCCGCAAAACAATTGTTCGTTCCTGTAAATTGAACTAATAATAAAATAAGATTATAACAGAAACAAGTGTTCATAGAATTTTCAACCGAAACAGATAAATCGAGCGACATTACAGAAAAAAAAACAAAAGACGGACGACAGGTATTTTTGTAAAAATAACAAAAACAACTGACGACGGGACGAACAATTTTTAAAAACAGAAAACTTGATCTTATAATTAAAACGGACAAAGTTTATCAACAACAAAAATAACTGAAGACCAACAGACAGTTTTTAAAAGTAGTTAACAACAATTGACGACACGAAAACAATTGTTCACTTTTTCTGCAAATTGTGCTGATAATAACTAAAGCAATAGTTGGTAGAATTTTTGCCTGAAATTGATAAATTGGGAAGGAAAACAATTGATTGACGGTAGATATACTTTTTCTTAAATGTAATAGTCAAAAGCAATCGACGGCAGATAAAGAATTTCTAAAAACAGACAAAAATGGATAACAACATAAAAACAACTGACGACACAGAAACTATTGTTCGCTTCTTTTATGAAAATTGAACGAACTTGACGACACAAAGACAATTGATCAAAATTGACTGAAATAGATAAATCGGTCAGCGTTATATGAAAAGAAGAAACAATTGAATGATGACGTTACGAGAGAAAGAAACAACTGACTAATCAAATATATTTTTGCTCAGAAATTAGGCAACATCCGAAACAACTGACGACGCGATGGACAACTTTTGAAAACAAAAATCGAGGGACCAAGAACAACTGACGATGGTTTCTACTCAAAACCGGAGAACAAAAGCAGAGAATAGATAGACAGAGAGACAGAGATAATAACAAAAACAATAGCCTCCTCGAAACAATTGTTTAATCCTGAAAATTGAACTGATAATGTTACTGTAACAGAAACAAGTGATGGTAGAGTTTGTAACCGAAACAGATAAATCGAGCCACATTACAGAAACCAAAACAAAAGACAGACGACAGGTATCTTTGCAAAAATAACAAAAACAACTGACGACAATTTTTAAAAACAGAAAACTCAGAGAAAAAAAACAAATGATGAAAGTCTGATGTTATGCTGAAAGCGAACAAAGCTTACAAAAGTTGAGAACGATTAGATTATTTTCAAAAGCAGAGCTACCTCGATAACAACACAAAAAACAATTGACGAGACGAAAACAATTGTTCACTTTTTCTGCAAATTGTGCTGATAATAACTAAAACAATTGATGGTGGAATTTCTGCGTGAAATAGATAAATCGAAACGAAAAACAAATGAATGGATTTGTAACAATTGATGACGGAAAGAACAATTTTTAAAAACGGAAAACTCGGAGAAAAAAAAACAATTGCTGAAAGTCTTTGAACTTATGCTGAAAACGGACGAAGCTTATCAACAACAAAAGCAACTGAAGGCGACTAGAGAATTTTTGAAAGCAGAGCTACCTCGATAACAACACAAAAAAACAACTAACGATACGAAAACAATTGTTCACTTTTTCTGCAAATTGTGCTGGTAACAACAAAAACAATTGATGGTGGAATTTCTGCCTGAAATAGATAAATCGAGACAAAAAAAACAATTGATTGACGGTAGATATTTTTCCTTAAATGTAATAGTCAAAAACAATTGACGCTAGATAAAGAATTTCTAAAAGTAGACAAATCTGGATAACAACATAAAAGCAACTGACGACACCAAAACCATTGTTCGCTTCTTTTATAAAAATTAAACGAAGTTGACAACAAAAAAACAATTGATCGAGCGATATTACAGAATAAACAAAAAACAAAAGACGGACGACAGACATTGTGCTGATAATAACTAGAACAATGGATGGCGGACTTTCTACCTGAAATAGATAAATTGAAAAGAAAAACAATTGATTAACGGTAGATATTTTTGCTTAAACGTAATAGGGTAACAACAAAAACAAATGACGGCAGATAAAAAATTTAATTATTTTTATTTTATATGAAAAGAAAAAAAAATTGATAACTTTTCAAAAAAAGGCGATTAAAGAACAAAACAAACTGACAAACAACAGAAAACAACTGATGATGGAACGGAAATTTCCGAAAATAGAAAAATCTAAGAAATAAAAAAATTGAGCCCTTCATCAATAAAAACAATTGACGAAGGCTTCTACTGAAAACGTACAAAACAGTATAACAATAGCAGCGACAGCGACAGAGAAAAAATTTCTGGAAATATGCAAATTTTGATGACATCATGAAACAATTGACGACGTGATAAATGTAGTTTTGACGACACGAAAACAATTGTTCACTTCTCTACAAATTGTATTGGTAACGATTAAAACAATTGACGGTAGAATTTCTATCTGAAATAAATAAATCAAGAAGAAAATCAATTGATTGGCGGAGATATTTTTCTAAAATGTAATAGGGTAACAACAACAAAAACAATTGACGGCAGGTAAAGAATTTAAAAAAATAGACACATCTGGATAACAACATAAAAACATTTGACGACATCAAAACCGTTGCTAGCTTCTTTTATGAAAACTGAATGAACTTGACACAAAAACAATTGTTCAAAACTGACTGAAATAGATAAATCGGCTAGCACTATACATATGAAAGGAAAAAACAATTGATTGATGGTACATATCTTTTTCCGAAAACAGGACATGAAAAGAACAAAACAAACTGACGAACAACTGAAACAATGAAATCAATTGATGACGGAATGGATAATTTCCGAAAACAGAAAAACCGAAGAAATAAAAACAATATTTATTCAGCAGACAACAATAAAATAGAAAGGAAGTTGTTTTCTGAAAATAAATAAAAGCAAGCAATTAAAACAACTGACGCTAGACAGAGAATTTCTTGGCTTGAGATAACAACGGTGGGAACAATTGACGATACGAAAAAAAAATGTTCATTTTCATGTTCAGTTCATTTCTTTCCAGAAAACCGACCGAATAACAAAAAAAGATTAATGATGGAACTTCCGGCTCAAGTCGAATAGCTTTATAAGAAAAACAACTGACTGACGGCTGATACTTTTTCTTAAAACAATTGATCACGAATTGGCAAAACAATTACGATTACGAGTTGATTGCAAAGACAGATTCATCGGGTTAGCTAAGAACAATAAAGTAACTAGAAAGGAAGTTGTTTTCTGAAAGTGGACAAAACCAAACAATAAAACAACTGACGGTAGACAGAGAAGTCCTTAGCTTGAGATAATAATGGTGGAAACAATTGACGATACGAGAACAAAATTGATCATTTCTTTCAGGGAAACTGACCGGATGATATGAAAAAAGTTAAGTTCTTTTCCGGGAATAGACAAAATCGAACGACGATAAAAGCAATTGACGGTAGACAGAGAATTTCTTGTCTTGAGATAACAACGGTGGGAAGAATTGACAATACGAAAGCAATTGTTCATTGTTCGGAAAACCGACCGGATAATAATAAAAAAAATCAATGATGGAATTTCTGGATCAAGTCGAATAGCTTTATAAAAAAAAACAACTGGCTATTGACAGATACTTTTTTCTAAAAACAATTGGTCATAAATTGTTAAAAATATTAAGCTCTGAATACAAAACAAAATTTGATGATAAGAGCAAGGACAATTGACGAAAGCAAGGCAACCATACATTTTTTTCTTTGAAAATTAAATTAAATTGAATGATAACAACAATAACCGATGTTGGACAAAGAACTTCTGAAACAAAAAAAATGAGGGGCTTTACAAAAACAAAAGCTAGTTACTGATTGATGATAGTTTGTAAAATGAATAATAAAATTAGACTAAAATTAAAATCAATTGATGAGATGCGATAAAAAGAAAAGTGTGTTTAGCAATTGTTTGAAATGCGACGCAAAAACTTCGACTGGGGGTGCGGGAGCGGGTGGTGGGGTTATGGTATAAGTAGATCCTTAAGTTATGTTTATTTTTTTTTGTGTGAAATTAGAATTAGTATAAAACGGGGTGCGTCGTAAAAAATGAATTTGTTGTACGTATAAAATGCGCCGCGCCGGGGCCCAATATTTACAGAGCGATTAATTATTATAATTAACAGGACGCGCCGCGATATTCCGCAATATATATGTCTAATAGTTGGAATATTTAAATAACATATGAATATTATATACACATCGAAACAAATCCATACAGCACTATATCAAATATATCACCGCGGTCGCCATGGCGACTGCAGGCATTCAATCAAAATTTTTCAGGGCGAAACGTGCGCGCCCGCCGCGCCGCCACCCGACAGGGTCGCATTTGCAAACCGTTGTTATTTCGACGGCACATTTTAATACACGTTTTATAATATCGACGCTTTCGCATACAATATATTACTCACGTGCGTTGTTTCCCAACGAAAATGCAAAACAAATAATACAAAAACGAAAACGCTCGCCGAAATTGTAACAATTTTTTCGCTTTTCTCAAAATTAACAACGAAAGGAAAAAAGAAAGACGATTGTTAAAAAACGAAAAGCAGTAAGTTGATCTTCTTTTGTTTTTCTGGCAGCAGGCAAGTTTGATTTTCAGAAATTGCCAATTTTTTTGACCATTCACTTCAAATCCGATCGTCCTTTGCGTAGCGTCAATTGTCTCAATTGTTGAAATTTTTTTTGTTTTCAAAAATTCTTTATCTGTTGTTTGCTTTTGTTTATTATTTTGTTGCTAATTGTTTTTTTTTGTCCATTTTTTGTTTATTTTCAGAAGTTATCTAACGCCCGCCGTTTCGTTTTCTTTGTTTGTTGATCATGAAGCTTTTCGTTAATTTGTTGATTTCGTTGTTTCACTTGTTTTCTGTTTGCGTGTCGATTTTCTTGCTTTTGTTTCTTTATTAATTTGATTATTTTTCGTTTGTTCGTTGATTTTGTTCCTTTGTTTGTTTGTTGATCCCGTTAGTTTCTGCTTATTTGTTAATTAACTTGTTGTTTATCTGTTGATTTTGTTGTTTAATTTTGATGTTTTTTGTTTGTTTGTTTGTTGATTTTGTTGTTTCTGTTTCTTGGTTGATTTGGTCCAAGGAACAAACAAAAACAATAACATCAAAATAAACTGAATGGTGTCGTCGCATCGTTAAATTATTTTTATTATTGTTACTCTGTTCGATCTCGTACATTTTTTTTTTAAATAATGAAGTAAACAACTCTTTATCTACCGTCAATTGTTTTCGTCGTTTCGAAATGAACGGTTTCTTTCTTATCATCAATTGTTTTTGATGTTTGTCATTTTGCACGAACTTATTCATTATCTTCATTACTTATCGATCGTCAATTGTTTTTGGCCTGCTCGCTTTGAACTACTTTCTGAAAAGTGAACAGTTCTCAATTGTTTTTATTGTTGTTACACTATTCAAATTTGTTAATCTTTTTTTTTTTAATAATAAAGCAAACAACTGTTTACTTTTCCTCTAATTTTTGAACTGAAATAGAAATGAAGATTTTTTTTTACTTGTCCTCAATTGTTTTTGATGTTATCATGTTGATCGACTTTGTTCAGTGATTTAACATTAGATTCAACCATCTATCGTCAATTGTTTCTGTTTTTGCTTTGTTTGCTTCGATCTCTTTCCGAAGAGTGAACAGTCTTCAATTTTTTTATTTATTGTTATCCTATTCGAACCTGTTCATTTTTTTTTCTAATGCTGAAGTAAACAACCCTCTATTTATCGTCAATTGTTTTCGGTGATACTCTACTAATTAATTTTTAGTTTTTGAGCTGAAATCAACATCAAAATAAACTGAATGGTGTCGCATCGTTAAATTATTTTTATTATTGTTACTCTGTTCGATCTTGTACATTTTTTTTTTTTTGAAATAATGAAATAAACAACTCTTTATCTACCGTCAATTGTTTTCGTCCTTTCGAAATGAACGGTTTCTTTCTTATCATCAATTGTTTTTGATGTTTGTTATTTTGCACGAACTTACTCATTATCTTCATTACTTATCGATCGTCAATTGTTTTTGGCCTGCTCGCTTTGAACTACTTTCTGAAAAGTGAACAGTTCTCAATTGTTTTTATTGTTGCTACACTATTCAAATTTGTTATTCTTTTTTTTTTTAATAATAAAGCAAACAACTGTTTACTTTTCCTCGAATTTTTGAACTGAAATGGAAATGAACATTTTTTCTACTTGTCCTCAATTGTTTTTGATGTTGTCATGTTGATCGACTTTGTTCAGTGATTTAACTTTAAATTCAACTATCTATCGTCAATTGTTTCTGTTTTTGCTTTGTTTGCTTCGATCTCTTTCCGAAAAGTGAACAGTCCTCAATTTTTTTATTTATTGTTATCCTATTCGAACCTGTTCATTTTTTTTTTGAATGCTGAAGTAAACAACCCTCTGTCTATCGTCAATTGTTTTCGATGATGCTCTACTAATTAATTTTTAGTTTTTGAACTGAAATCAACATCAAAATAAACTGAATGGTGTCGCATCGTTAAATTATTTTTATTATTGTTACTCTGTTCGATCTCGTACATTTTTTTTTTTAAATAATGAAGTAAACAACTCTTTATCTACCGTCAATTGTTTTCGTCGTTTCGAAATGAACGGTTTCTTTCTTACCATCAATTGTTTTTGATGTTTGTCATTTTGCACGAACTTATTCATTATCTTCATTACTTATCGATCGTCAATTGTTTTTGGCCTGCTCGCTTTGAACTACTTTCTGAAAAGTGAACAGTTCTCAATTGTTTTTATTGTTGTTACACTATTCAAATTTGTTAATCTTTTTTTTTTAATAATAAAGCAAACAACTGTTTACTTTTCCTCTAATTGTTGAACTGAAATGGAAATGAACATTTTTTTTACTTGTCCTCAATTGTTTTTGATGTTGTCATGTTGATCGACTTTGTTCGGTGATTTAACATTAAATTTAACTATCTATCGTCAATTGTTTCTGTTTTGGCTTTGATCTCTTTCTGAAAAGTGTACAGTCCTCAATTTTTTTATTTATTGTTATCCTATTCGAACCTGTTCATTTTTTTTTAATGCTGAAGTAAACAACCCTCTATCTATCGTCAATTGTTTTCGGTGATGCTCTACGAATTAATCTTTAGTTTTTGAACTGAAACGAACATTTTCTTGCTTTTCTACAATTGTTTTTGACGTTGTTATCTTACTAGAATTTGTTAATTGATTAAAAATAATGAATTGAACATCTGTC
Organism: Dorcus hopei; assembly: GCA_033060865.1. Lineage (NCBI taxonomy): Eukaryota > Metazoa > Arthropoda > Insecta > Coleoptera > Lucanidae > Dorcus > Dorcus hopei. The sequence goes on from CM065420.1 coordinate 3,046,210, forward strand.
AACAATAACAAAAGCAACTGTTTCTGTCGTCACTTGTTTCTGTTCTTAAGTTTTTTCGGAGAAAAATTCAAAGGGGGGGAGGTGACATAAATTAAGAAAAAATTAAGTTCCTGGGCGCTTTGATGTATCTACTTTTTGGAAAGTGTAGTTCTCAATTGTTTTTATTTCATCTATCGTCAATTGTTTTCGTTGTTGCCCTGCCAGCTTTTATTATCTAGTTTTGAGCTGAAACTGGCACTTTTTTAATTGCGATAAATTGTTTTTTTTTATCGTCACTCTTCGAATTTGTTAATTCTTTCAAATAATGAAGTAAACAACTGTTCATCCATCGTCAATTGTTTTCTTGTTACCCTACTCCCTTTTTTGTAGTTTCTTCTTTTTTTTACTTACGATCAATTGTTTTTATTATTGCTGCCCTATTCGAATTTGTTCATTTTTTTAATACTGCAGTAAACAACTTTTTATCGTCATTTGTTTAAAAAAATGAACGCTTTTTACTTGTTATTATTGTTCCTCTGAAGCTGGTTCATTTTTTCTTGCATTGAAACTTTTTCTTCTATCGTCAATTGTTTTCGTTGTTGCTCCATCCGTGTCTTTTTAATTTTTGAACTGAAATGTTTTTTTTTACTCGTGAACAATTGTTTCTAATATTGTTACCCTATTCGAACATATTCGTTTTTTTTAATGACGAAGCAAACAAGTTTTTGTTGTTGCTCTGTCCGTGTTTCTCTAGCGTTTGAACTCAATTGAAACTTTTTTATTTATGATCAATTGTTTTTATTATTGTTCCTCTAATCGAACTGGTTCATTTTTTTAAGTAGTTCATCAAACAAGTTTTTATCTATCGTCATTTGTTTTCATTGTTGCTCTGATCGTGTTTTTCTAGTTTTTGAACTGAAATGAATTTTTTTTCTCATGAACAATTGTTTCTAATATTATTGCCCTAGTTGAACTTGTTCGTTTTTTTTTTAATAATGAAGCAGACAGCTCCTCATACATTGTTTGTTTTCGTTGTTGCTCCGTCCGTGTTTTTCTAGTTCTTGAACTGAAATGAACTTTTACTTTTATTCCTCTAATCGAACCCGTTCTTTTTTTAAATAATGCATTAAACAATTCTTTATCTATGGCCATTTGTTTTCGTTATTGCTCTGTCTGTGTTTTCCTAGATTTTGAACTGAAATTGACATTTTTACTTGCGATCAATTTTTTAAAATTATTAATCCCTACTCTAAGTTGTTCATTGTTTCAATAACGAAGCAAACAACTCCATCTATCGTCATTTGTTTTCGTTGTTGGCTTGCCTGCTTTTTCTAGTTTTTGAACTTACCTACTTACTTACCAACCATTGTTTTTATTGTTTTTACTCTATTCGAACTTGTTCATTTTTTTTTAATAGCGAAGTAATTTTTTTACATATCGTCAATTGTTATCCTGTTCGAATTGATTTAAAGTAATTAATTGAACAACTCTTTATCTATCTTCAATTGTTTCTGTTTTTGCTAGGCTCGCGTTGATCTACTTTCTGAAAAGTGAACAGTTCTATATGTACGATCATTGCTTCTGTTATTGTTGCCCTATTTTTTAATAGTTCAATGAACTATTCTTTAACTAGCAATCAATTGTTTCGTGCTCAGTTTTGCCAACTTTCTGGAAGAAAAGCGTAGTCGTAAATTGTTTATATTAGATGTCGTGTGTGTTTCCTGAGGAGCATCGACATTTTAATAATATCTAAAAAAGTTTCGGCTTATTCTATGATGCTTGAACGTTCTTTCTGGCCCGAGTCATTTTTAAACGCGGCGAGATTTATCTATCCCGGCCCCGGTATTATTCTTATTCTTCTTCTTCTTTTGGCGCCGCTACTTTCCCGTTTTTAATCTGCGGCCGAAACTTTTTCCGAGGCGGCGGTAATTTATCTCCTCGCTCCTTAAACCGAGTATTATTTCTCCGGGCGCCTTTTATTCCGCGCTAATTTTCTTTTCACATTTTATTGCCCGCCGCCGACGACGACGACGACGGGAGAACGAGAGGAAAAGGTCGAGGCAGGAGGCGGGAGAACACTCGTCCTCTTCTTGTTTGCGCGTTCAAGAGGAAAGGACACGGGTTTAAATTTCCTTATGTGTTGCAAGACGCAACGCAACAAGGACGAATCTTTTTTAGCTCCTGTTTAATGGACCTGTAATATTGCAATGGATGTTTGGGGTCTGCGAAATGGAATTAGGAAAAAAATTAAAGTAATTAAAAACGCGATTATTTCCGGTGGAGGGCGTCTCCGGCTCCGGGAGAGAGACAGAACAGGAGCGCGTCCGAAACCGGCGAATAAATTTCAATAACCGACTCCGCGGGCAATAAAAATATATCACGAACTTGTAACAAAATTACAAAGTAATTACAGAAATTCAGGGCTCGCATCTGCACACTTTCTGGCGGCGGCGACGTCGACGCCGCGGCGCTCATACATTAAGCGCGTGATCTTTCGAGGACGCGCGCTTCAACCGCCGCCGATCCGGAGCAACCCTTACGCCACCGAAAAGCAAAAAAGAAAAAAAGCTTCGAAACATCTGCCTGGCCACTGTCCCTAATAATTTTTGACCTTTTGTGTGCTGACCCCGGGTCCGCTTCCGTATTCAAATCTGTCTACCTGGGCCGCATTGTTTAAGTCTTTGCCCCCTTTACGATTTCATGCTTTTTTGTTTTTATTTTCGGAGGACCGGGGATTGTCGTCCATGCGGAAATCATCAAGCAAAACGATACGAGTCGGCAATGTACACATAGAAATGACGTACGCTTACTTACTTTAATTAGAAAGATTTTTTTTTTCCTATTTTAGAAAATTAAGACACTGGCGCATCCACCACCAAGTTTACGGCGGAATGAAAAAAGCGAATCAAAGTTCGGGGGGGTTCCTTAACCACCGTCCACCCCGTGCACCCCCGGCGAAGTTGCGGGGACGCGGCGTGAAAGAACGCGCTAATTATTTTTTCTTGGTTTCGCAGATAAAACGTCCGTCAAAAAACACCCCAAGTGTACGTAGTCGGGGGCGACGTTTCAATCGAGCGGCGCCGGCCGGCGGCTTCAAACACTTAAATAATTGTTAACCCTTTAGAAACGCGCCGAAGTACAACATTTATTATTATTATTATTTTATCTTGAAATTAATAACAAATCAGAATGAGTGCATTTCAAATAAATAAAGTTCTCAACACGAATAGTTGCAACGCAAAACCGTGGCGCCATCTGTTGGCTCTTAATCACAATTCTGTTTTCTTTAATTTACCGGTTAAAAAATTCAAGTCGACAGATAAAAAAAGTGTTACACAATTTTGATTGAAACGGTTCCAAGCTCTTGTGGCTCCATCTGTTAGCCGCACCCGCAGTTCTGTCTTCTCTATTTGTCGCAAAACAACTGAAAAACGCTAAGACCGTTCAAGGAACAAGGAACAAGGAACAACTTCGAATAAATAAAATTTTAAATACAAATAGTTCTACAAATAGTTAAAGCGCAACGCCATCTGTTACCTTGAATCGTAACTAGGTATTTTTTTATACGGCGGGAAATAATTTTAAAACAACTGAAAAACGCCGAGAGCCTTCACGAAACGACTGCTCCGAAAACAACTTCGAATAAATAAAGTTTTAAACGCGCACAGTTAAAGTTCAAGATTGTACAAGCATTTGTGGCGTCATCTGTTAATCCGTGTCGTAACTTTGTACTCTTTATTTGCCCGGAAACAATTTCAAAACAACTGAAAAACGCCGAGAACCTTCAAGAAACGACTGTTCTGAAAACAACTTCGAATAAATAAAGTTTTAAAGGCAAATACATAGTTAAAGTGCAAGGATATTTATAACGCCATCTATTACCTAGAATCGTAACTTTGTATTCTTCATATGGCAGGAAATCATTTCAAAACAACTGTAAAACGCTGAGAACCTTCAAGAAACAACTGCTCTGAAAACAACTTCGAATAAATAAAGTTGTAAACGCGAGTAGCTAAAATGTAAGATTGCATTGTGGCGCCATCTGTTAATCCAAGTCGTAATCTTGTACTCTTTATATGTCGGGAATTGCAAAACAACTGAGAAACGCTGAGAACCTCCAAGAAACGACTGGTCTGAAAACAACTTCGAATAAATAAATAAAATATATATATATATAATAATGTAAATAAAGTTTTAAATGCAAATATTTTTATAGTGCAAGAATATTTGCAACGCCATCTGTTACCTTGAACAGGTAACTTGTTAGAACAGGAACTTGTAACTTCGTGTTGTATTCAAAACAGCTGAAATACGCTAAGAAAATTCAAGAAATAATGTTCCTCAGCATCAATTTCGAACGGAAGAAGTTTTAAACACAGTATCTGTGGCGCCATCTGTAACCCACCCTGAGCCGCAGTTCGGTTCTCTTTGATTGTCGAGAAACAACGGAAAAACGCCAAGAAAGTTCGAGGACAATGTTCTGCAAACAGCTTGGAATAAACAAAGTTTCAAGCAAGAATTTAAAAAAATTTATGGCGCCATCTGTTACCATGAGCCGTAACTATGTACTAGGTACTAGGTACATTATTTGCCAAGAAACAACTGAAAAACGCCAAGAAAGATCAAGAACAATTTTCTGGAAACAGATTCGAATAAATAAAATTTTAGACGCAAATAGTTATGGCGCAAAACACTAGTGGCGCCATCTGTTAGCCTGAGCCCTAACTGCCTACTCTTTATTTGCGAGGAAATAATTTGGAAACAACTGAAAAACGTAAAAAAAATTCCTAACGAATAAAGTTTTATACACCAACAATTAAAGCGCAAAAATTTACGAGCTTTTGTGGCGCCCTCTGTTAAACTGTGGCCACAGTTTTGTTCCCCTTAATTTCCAGGAAACAATTTCAAAATGGCTGAAAACGCCAAGTTTCTTCGAGAAAGCGTTTGAGAAACAATTTCAACTGTGTCGCCATCTATTAGCTAGAAGCTGCAGTTATAATTTTAATTCCTTTATTTGACAAGAAAATGATTTCAAAACAATTGAAAAACGCTAGGAATGTTCAAGAAAGTCTGTACAAGAAAACTAAATAAAGTACTACCAAACGATGGATCTTACATAAAGTGTGACTGTAGCGACCTCTGTCGGTTCGCAATAGTTGAAGCATTTGTGGCGCCATCTGTTAATTTGTGGCCCTCAATTTCCAGGAAACAATTTCAAAATGTCTGAGAAACGCCAAGTTAGTTCGAGAAAGTGTTTGAGAAACAATTTCGTCTGTGTCGCCATCTATTAGCCAGTAGCTGCAGCTATAATTTCTATCACTTTAATTATTAGGAAACAATTTCGAAACGGCAGAGAAACATCGATATTTCTTAGGAAAACGGAAGTAAAAATAAAAATAGCGCCAAATTTGGTGGCGACCTCTGTTGGGCCGTAGTCTCAATTTTGTTGTTTTTAATTGCCGGGAAACAATTTCAAAATAAAACAAACAAATGCATCGAGAAACAGGTCCGAAGAAACGAAATTCTAAATACAAATAATTACGGCGCAGGACCGTGGCGCCATCTGTTAGCATGCGGCTGTAAACACGTAATCCTTAATTAACAGGAAATTATTTCAAAACAATATGGAAACATCAATATTTTTTTGAAAACGTTGAGAAATGTAACAAAAAAATTTCGAATAAAACAGTTCTACAAATTTGTGGCGCCATCTATAAGCCTTTAATCTAAAGAGCATAACTGTGGCGCCATCTGTTAGCCAGAGGTCTTTTTCAGTCGTCAATTTCAAAGTACGTAGTTGAAAAACGCTGAAACTCTTCGAAAAAATCAAATTGTTCTAAATTTGTGGCGCCATCTATAACGCTATAGTCTAAAGAGCATGACTGTGGCGCCATTTGTGAGGCTGTAGTCTAAAGAGCATGACTGTGGCGCCATCTGTTAACCAGAAGTCTACTTTAATCGTCAATTTCAAAGTAGTCGAAAAACGCTGAAACTTTTCGAAAAAATCAAAATGCGTCGTCTCACAGAATTACAACTTCAGACTTTGGTGCCATGTTTTAGCTCACGCTTGCAATATTTTCACCTCTTTCATTGACAGGAAACAATTTCGAAACAACCGAGGAACGGTAGGAAAGAACGTTTTGGGCAAACGGATGCAAAAAGTTAGGTTCTAAACGTAGGTCTCTGAAGCAATTACAACGCAAGATGGCGGCGCCATCTATTGTATAATTGTATCGTAAATTTTGTTCTCTAGTAATTGCCGGAGAGCAGTCGCAAACAGTTGCAACGAAGGATTCATGCGCCATCTATTGTTTCTGAGTCGCAATTACTTTCTCTTCAATTCCCGGCGAACAATTTCGGTTTTTCACAAACATTTGGGCGCAAAACTGTGGCGCCATCTGTCACCTAGTAACCAAAAGAATCTCGCAGGAAATAATTTCGAGTTGTAACCTAAAATATTTTGGCTCCATCTGTTATTCCATAACAGAAGTTTCTTGCAACAATTACGTTTACTTTAGTCAAAAAAAGTATTGTTTTGCGATGTTTTATTTTACACGGCGACGAATTTCATTTTTTTTTTTTTTTTTTTGGGTGAAGACGTCGATGTGCCGCTCGCTTCGAAAGGGGGTCGCGAGTGCGCGGTTTAAACGCCGGGCACTTCTTCGGAGAGCTTTTTTCCCCTCGTCGAATTTTTGTGTCGCCGGCCCCTCCCCCCGCACCGGGACAGTGCGTTTTTAAAAACGCTCGCCCCGACAGCTCCTTACCAATTTGCATTTTCCTGATTAGGTATCGATTCATTTTTCCGTTTGTGTTTTGTTCTCCGTCGCATCGAAGGAAGGAATCCAAGAATCAAGAGACGTCAACGACAGACTACCCACTTTAAAATTAGGTAACTCGAGCTTGGTTAGTTGGCTATGAGCGATCGTTGCTTATCAAATCGGTACGTTTACGTCAGAAACAAATGAAGGTGCGGTGCACGCGTGGACCTTTGAAACCTTGAATGACATCGATGCAGTTCCTTTAATCAGAAACGTGTGTTTCGTTAATATTGTTCATCGGCACCGATTATTTATATTTGTATAAGTCACGTAAGATGATAATCTTTAACAAATCTTGAATGACCTTGAGTAAGCGTGCAGACTTTGTAAAGCGATTTAAACAAAATTGAACGTTATCTCGTCCTCAACTTTCAGATAATTTCCCTGACCTCAGCAACAAAAGAAAACTTAAGAAGCGACCTTGATTGACCTTGATTAATCGTACAGAGAAAGAAGGTCCTTGAAATGTTATGTCTTATAACTCATAGTTATTTTACTTCCGTAATCTCTTAGCTTCTTACCTGCGCTCCATTTCGGAAGTCAGTGACGCCAGGCGACCTTGAAAGATCTAAAACGACCTTGAGTAAACGTAAAGACCTTGAATTGTGTTTAGCTACAAAATGTTGCTTTTGGCTTCTAGAGAGCGCACTACTTTTTTTGCACTCAGTGAGAACCATAACTTCAGCAGCAAAAAAGCGTACGCAAAAGGCGATCTTGAATGACCTTGACCTTGACATGTTAGGTCTTACGACGAATTAAAGTTTTGCTTTCATCCTCACTTGTCTACTTCTCTGCGAGCGTCACTTTGTACATCGGCAAGATTAGCAAATAGAAGGCAATCTTGAAGGATCTTAAATGACCTTTGCTGTTTTACTCCTAATTACTTTCTTCAAGTCTGGAAGAACCTGATTGTTTCTTGTGTTTGGGGCAACGACGTCTCGATTTCACAAAAGAATGCAAAGGGCGGTCTTGAATGACCTTGACCTTGATGTGTTAGGTCTTACGACGAATTAAAGTTTTGCTTTCATCCTCACTTGACTACCTCTCTGCGAGCGTCACTTTGCAAGATTAACAAATAGAAGGCAATCTTGAAGGATCTTAAATGACCTTTGCTGTTTTACTCCTAATTACTTTCTTCAAGTCTGGAAGAACCTGATTGTTTCTTGTCTTTGGGGCAGCACCGTCTCGATTTAATAAAAGAATACAAAGGGGGGTCTTGAATGACCTTGACCTTGACATGTTAGGTCTTACGACGAATTAAAGTTTTGCTTTCGTCCTCACTTGTCTACTTCTCTGCGAGCGTCACTTTGTACGTCGGCAAGATTAGCAAATAGAAGGCAATCTTGAAGGATCTTAAATGACCTTTGCTCTTTCACTCCTAATTACTTTCTTCAAGTCCGGAAGAACCTGATTGTTTCTTGTGTTTGGGGCAACGCCGTCTCGATTTCACAAAAGAATACAAAGGGCGGCCTTGAATGACCTTGACCTTGACATGTTAGGTCTTACGACGAATTAAAGTTTTGCTTTCATCCTCACTTGTCTACTTCTCTGCGAGCGTCACTTTGTACGTCGGCAAGATTAGCAAATAGAAGGCAATCTTGAAGGATCTTAAATGACCTTTGCTGTTTTACTCCTAATTACTTTCTTCAAGTCCGGAAGAACCTGATTGTTTCTTGTGTTTGGGGCAACGCCGTCTCGATTTCACAAAAGAATGCAAAGGGCGATCTTGAATGACCTTGACCTTGACACGTTAGGTCTTACGACATATTAACGTCTTGCTTTTATCCTCACTTATCTACTTCTCTGCGAACGCCACTTTGAACCTCGGCAAGATTAGCAAATAGAAGGCAATCTTGAAAGATCTTAAATGACCTTGAAACCTTTGACGTTTTACTCCTAGTTACTTCCTTCAAGTTCGAAAGAACCAGATTGTTTCTTGTGTTTGGGACCACGCCCTCTAGATTTCATAACATTGGCTCATCCTAAACGACCTTAAACATCCGCGCAGATCTTGAATGACCTTGACATATTATCTTTCAAGGCACATTAGCGTCCCGCTCCTATTTTCTTTCTAATATTCACCTATTTACGGCAGTTCCAAATTGTTAACAACAAAAATAAACGTAAAAGGTCATACTAAATGACCTTGAAAGATCTTGAATAAGATCTGTAACCTTGACGTTTCATTCCTATTAAATCGCCTTCGGCTGTATCTCTCCTTTGCCATTGATTCAATGCGTTCATGCAGACGTAGCGTTGCATTAGACGTGAACGTAAGAGATGATCTTGATTGTCCTTGAAATGCACAGTTGGTTTCAATACGTGCATTTTAACTCAGTTGCAGAAATATTTGAGCTTATAGAGTCTAGAAGTAATTATTTGTGTTTGAAACAATAGCTTGGCATCAGTAATTGAAAGGAAGGACGACCTTGAATGACCTTGAAATATTATTTCTTGCCAAATTCTCAAGTTCGTATTCCTGTTATCAATTATTTAAGAACCTCCGTTCGTACGATGTAAGAGATTATTAGGTCAGTCCTTTGACGTATAGGTAAAGGCGACCTTGGATGACCTTGAAATGTTATGTTTTTTTTTTTCTTAAAACGTGCGCTATTAAATTGGTTTCAGAAGTATTTGATCCACGCCTGGTGTTCGGATGCAAGAAGTTATTGGGTCAGTGCTTTAATATATGCGTCAAAGGTGACCTTGAAAGTCCTTGAAAAGTAAATTTTTCGTTCTTTTTTTAGCTTAGTAGTAGAATAATTTGCACTCTTAGGATTGTTAAGCAACTATGTACCTGTGTTTGGTTGACAACAGTAGTTTAAGAGGCGACCTTGAATGACCTTTAGTGAATGAGACCTTGAAATGGCACAACATTTTCTTGTTATAATAACTTATTGTTTTTCGTTCGTGTGTTCGTGCGATGTAAGAGGTTACTGAGTTAGCGCCATGACGTATATGTTCACATATGAGAAACGAATCTTGATTGACCTTGAAATGAAGAATTTATTTTTCTTAAAAAGCGTGCGCTTTTAAATTAGTTTTCGAATTATTTGATGCCATATGATTGTAGGCGCTCTCTGACTTCGGATTTAACAAGCTATTGGGTCAATGTTTTTTTGTATGTGTCAGAGGTGACCTTGTATGACCTTGAAATGAAGATTTCTTTCTTGAAACGTGGACTTTAACTGATTGTGAGTTGTAGGTGCATTTGAACACATAAGGTGTCTTCTGTGTTATCAACGACGTTATCAATAATTTAAGAGGCGATCTTGATTGACCTTAGAAGACCTTGAAACGCTACTTCTTACAACATTTTCCTGTTATTACACCTGCTATCAATTACTTCTTGTATTTCGTTCGTGCGTTCGTGCGACGTAGCAGGTTACTGAGTTAGTGCCGTAACGTACACGTAAGAGACGAATCTTGAGTGACCTTGAAATGTAGATTTTTCTTAGAACGTGCGCTTTTAAATTAGTTTTAGAAGTATTTGATGCCATATGATTGTAGGCGGTCTCTGACTTCGGATGTAAGAAGCTATTGGGTCAACGTTTTATTGTATGTGTCAGAGGTGACCTTGTATGACCTTGAAATGAAGATTTCTGTCTTGAAACGTGGACTTTAACTGAGTCGTAGGTTCATTTGAACACATAAGGTGTCACCTGTGTTATCAACGACGTTATCAATAATTTAAGAGGCGATCTTGATTGACCTTAGAAGACCTTGAAGTGCTACTTGTTACAACATTTTCCTGTTATTACACCTGCTATCAATTACTTCTTGTATTTCGTTCGTGCGTTCGTGCGACGTAGCAGGTTACTGAGTTAGTGTCATAACGTACACGTAAGAGACGAATCTTGAGTGACCTTGAAACGTAGATTTTTCTTAGAACGTGCGCTTTTAAATTAGTTTTAGAAGTATTTGATCGCGTATGATTGTGGACACTGTCTGACTTCGGATGTAAGAAGTGATTTATTACATATATGAATAGGAGGTGACCTTGAATGACCTTGAGATGTACACTTCTTTCTTGAAACTTAGATTTTAACTGAGTTGTTGATGTATTTGAACTCACAAGGTGTCATCTGTGTTTGGACGTCATCAATAATTTAAGAGGCGATCTTGATTGTCCTTGAAACGCTACTTCTTAGTACTCCTGTTATCAATTAATGAGACGACCTTGAATGGCCTTGAAATATAGAATGCTACTTTATTATACTAGAAATTAAACTTGTTGAGGTCGTGAAGGTATGTGAAGGTAGGGGTGGTTTGTATATAAATCGTTTGACAAAACTATTACAGTGGCAGGGTTGAAGAAATGATTGTAAGGGATGAGAACGCATTTATTTGAAACGAAAACTTAAAAATCGCCGTTGGATTCCGAACAAAGAAAAACAAGAAAGCATTTCGTTTCTTTCATCGCGGAAAAATGTAACTCTCACCCCTTTGGAGCGAGCGAGGGCCGGGTGGCGGCGGCTGCTTCGAAAGGGCAATTAAAAATGATCTAAAAATAACAAACGCTCGAACTTAATTGGCAAAGAAAAACAGGCCGCTTTTACTTCATTTGCTTTTTCCAGAGAGCGCCCTTTTTAAACGGGCGATAATTTAATTTGCGCCGGTATCATCGAGGGCGAAGAAAAAAAAGCGCCGAGATATAATTAAAGGCAAACAACACAATAAACAGTTTCTTCAAAATGTCCGAATGCCTTCGATCCAAGAAGCAATTCCACCCCCCACCCTCCTCCCAGCTCGGTGCTAATGGGGCATGCATTTTTTCCTCCCTGCATTTGTTTGCGCCCCCGGCGATTTTTACACGCCACCCTTCCGATCTATCGGGACATATCGGATTGAAAAGCGCCATTTTTATGGACGCTGAGTCACGGCTTATTTTAATGGGGGTTCGATTGGCGATCCCCTGGATTTTAGTGAAAGAACGTGTCTTCAATTTAAGGGAGAGATTCGTCCAGAGGGCGCACCGATCTGAATTTTAATAATTTTTCCCGGATTCGCACAATCGCGAATTAATTGGAGTCATTTCTTAATTCCGAGATTTTATCCGTCTCCGTCCACTCAGACGCGCGCCACTTCGACGTCGACGCCCGGCGACGCCGTAATTAAAAGGCGGAAAATTAATTTAATTTCGTAATTGAATTTTTCATAGCCGCCCAGGCCGCGTTTTTTAATTCGTCATTATTTTCCAGACGAGATGAGAACGGAAGCGGCCGCGTCTTCTCCTCGAGAGGAGAAACTCACTTTCTCATGACCGACGACCGTTTCGACGACGATAAAAAAGGAAAAAATTCGAGCCGCCCCTGTATAAGTGGCCCCGTTTTTTGTCGCCATTTTGCTTTACCTGCACACCCTTTTCCGTCCGAACAATGCCGAAACTTAACACTGTATTTGTTTAACGAGGGTCATTCTAAGAAAAATTAAAAAATTGACCCTTCGGAGCGTTCTTTTGTTTCGCCCGTATACGTGACCATTTGTTGTGTGCGCCCTCTAGATTTATTCGGATACGTTTAACCGCTCCTGTTTCTTCCGTTTCTGTTTTTTTTTTTTACTTTTTTGTTCCGTGACAGACGACGCTCGTCGTTAAACGACTTCATATAAAAATCGCTCGCTTGTTTCACGAACGGAAATTATACACCCTGTATATGAGCAACAACTTTTCATTTGTGAGAAAAGTGAGAAGAAACAAAAAAAATTGCAGACGTTAAAATATCGCTTATTCCTATACGTATACAAGAAGAGTTCAAAGAAAATTTAAGATGTTCTATGTGAAGTAAAATTAAGAATTTAGAAAAAATTAAATAAAGACTAATTTGCTAAAGGTAGAAAGAAAGAAAATAAAGTATTAGAAATAAAATAATGAAATTAAAATATAAGGTTATGCAACGAGACGAAGACATTAATCAAAGATGAACCCGATAGCCTTTCTGTGCAGCTTCACACGGATCTATTTAGATCTAGGTCCGTGTATTGAAAAAACTTGTTTGCTGGCATTATTCAGACCTCGGTCCGTGTATCGAGAGAAACTAGTTAATTCGTCTTTAAACTGTACACTTTCGAACTGTCCTACTTAGACCTCGGTTCGTGTATTGAGAAAACTTGTTAATTGGCCTTTCAAACTGCTCTATTTAGACCTTCGTCCGTGTATTGAGAAAACTTTTTCACTGGCTCTTAAAACTGCACAGCTTCAAACTACCCTGTTTAGACCTCGGTCCGTGTATTGAGGGAACTTGTTCATAGGGTCTTCAAACAGTGCAGCTTAAAACTGACCTATTTATACCTCGGCACGCGTACTGCTGAAATTAACAATACTCAGAAGATGTCACCCAACTTAAAAAATAATCAATTACGTCATCACCGTCACAGTTTACTTCCGGCCAAAAACAAAAGAAAATCGAACGATAAGTATGTCCGTTTCCCTTTTAAGGTCCTAACTTCGCCGGATGTGTCTTCGTTCTTCTGTGAGATTTCGATCATAATTACGTGAGACATCTTCTGTGCGCTGCATCGTAAAAACAAAAGAGGATCGAATTTTCTTCTTCTCGTTGGAGAACGAGGCATTTCGCAATGCTTTTGGCTTCGTCTACAAAGTGTCTTCTCTCTCCGTACTTTCTGAACCAAATTATTTATTGATCATACAACAAGAAAACAATTGGCCAAACGCAATTGGTCAGGAATAATTGAAGATCATGTTTTTCTTCTTCTTCTTTTTGAAGTGAAGGATGCTCATGTTATTTCTTCTTCTTTAAATGAAGACCTCGATGTGTAGGCTTGAGACATTGCCGAGAGAACTCTTTCTTCTTCTTTCAACACGGCAGATCTCACGACATATTAACGTTTTACTTTTACGATTTCGTAAAAGAATGCAAAGGGCGATCTTGAATGACCTTGACCTTGACGTGTTAGGTCTTACGACATATTAAAGTTTCGCGCTTTTATTCTCACTTACCTAGTTCTCTGCGAGAACATCGGCAAGATCAGCAAACAGAAGCCAATCTTGAAAGATCTTAAGTGACCTTGAAACCTTTGGTGTTTTACTCCTAATTGCTTCCTTCAAGTTTGAAAGAACCTGATTGATTCTTGCCTTTGGGGCAATGCGTCTCAATTTCATAAAAGAATGCATAACAACAGCTGACCCTGAGCGACCTGAGACATCCGCACAAATCTTGAATAACCTTGACATGTTGTTTTTTATGACACATCTGCGTCCCGCTCCTATTTTCTTTCTAATATTTTATATTATTTTATATTTCTAATTTTAAACTGTACAGTTTCGAACTGTCCTACTTGGACTTCGGTTCGTGTAATGAGAAAACTTGTTAATTGGCCTTTCAAACTGAACTCTATTTAGACGTCGGTCCGTGTGTTGAGAAAACTTGTTCACTGGCTCTTAAAACTGCACAGCTTCAAACTACCCTGTTTAGACCTCGGTCCGTGTATTGAGGGAACTTAGGGTCTTCAAACTGTACAGCTTCAAACTGACCTATTTATACCTCGGTACGCGTACTGCTGAAATTAACCTTCTTAGAAACCCAAAATGTTACAAAATTATTCTCAATCAGTTCGAGTTCCAAGACTTAGTTCCGACGAGCAGGAAGTCGATTTTCTTTTGTCTTCGAACAACGACTTTCATTTTTTTTTATAAACAGGCAATAGGTATACACGTATAGTTTTGAAAGTTCTTGTTTCATTCCGAATTTGGAAGCCCCAAAATTTTTTAGAAAGAAATACCTAGAATCCCTTGGATTTTGAAAACCTAGTTTCGACGAACAGGAGGTCAATTTTCTTTTGTTTTCTAGCAAGGACACTCATTTTGTTAATACAAATGAAGTATTAGTTTATAGATGCCTGCACTTGAAATTGCTTTGTTGCGGCAACTCCAAAAACAATTGCGTATCTCTGGTTGCCCACTGGCCTACCACAGACGTCGAATCGCAGCGAAATCGAAAAAACAGTCGAATTATCTGGAACAGAATAAAATAATAATCGGCGTGATTGTCGCGTGTCATCCTGCATTTATTCATACACAGGCCCGTAATTTATTTAAGTGTTTTAAATTGTACACGTCAGCTGCATTAGCGAACGCGCCGCGCCGGCCGATCTGACCGACATAAAAACGCGCGCCGCTAATTGACGAAGACGGGCGTCCGATTTCCGAAATTTATTTAATTCATTCCGCCCGAATTATTCACGGGGTTCGATCGGTGGCGCGGCGCCCCCGATCGGGGGCGATTAGGCGATGCGCGCCTTTGTTCAAAAAAGACAATGTCCAAAGAAAGCGACGCCGACGCCCGCATGAAAGCGCGCCGATAATTACTCCGTCGATGTCCCACGGTCAATTCAGTGTTCGGGGGATGATATTGTTCAATGGGGCAAATCACTTTTTGATTTGTCGCCGCGATGAAATTAAGAGAGAGGACAAAGCGAAAGAGATAATACCTAATTTTAAAACGTGAGAAAAAAAAAGTTTGAGGAAACCTTTGACGATTTATTTCCTTATCCTCGTAGTTGAGAACGAGCTGTCGCTGTTTTCATTCTTGAGAAATAAATGAAAAAGTCGTTGGGAAAATATTTTCGCTTCGCAGAAGCGAGAGTAACTCTCCAAGCGGTCTGTTTGCAAAGCGGGCGGTCACAAGACTGGCGGAATCTAAATCGGGTCGGCGTGCGACGCGAATGGTTCGCGGGTGGGGGATAGGTCCATTGGTCAACGACAAGCCTTTAATATATCCCACTTTCAACATGGGACAGTCTCATTGCTCGTCCGGGGTTGTTTACCGTCCTAAGCGTCAAACTGCGACGCAATTACACTTTCGCCAAGATACAGGGTGACGCTAAAGCTAGAAATTATTTGCAACGAATTTTCGTATTTCTTGAAAGAGCGAAGTCGGAACTCCTATCGAATCTGCTCTCTCTCTCTGTGTCTCTCGGTTGCAATTTAGAAAAGAAGAAGAAGAAGAACCTATTACGTTTGTTTTATTATTGTTTGTTTTGTTTTGAACCAACAATTTTCGTTTTTTGTGTAAATAAAATAAATTCTTGAATCATCCAAAAATGAAGTTGAAAATCTATGGTATCTCTTGAATCTGGTTTAAAAGAAGAAGAAGAAAGATAAAGTGAAGAAGAAGAATATTAATATTTCACCCGTTTCGTTTTTGTTTTGAATTTTGATTTCCTTGTCTTCTAAAGTTTTGTTTAAAAGAAGAAGAAGAAGAAGAAGAAACTATTTTGTTTTCTTTTCGACAAACGACAAAATCTCTTCAAAAGTTTGGAAATCTCTATCAAAACTGCTTTTCGTTTCTTTATGGGAAGAAAATCTGTGCAGAATTTGTTTATCTTTCAGAAAACAAAGTTAAAGAAAACTTCCGATTAAGTAAACTTCTGCGTCTTCTGGAACCCAGCTTAAAAGAAGAAGAAGAACGACTGTTTACTTTTGTCTTTGAGCAACGACTTTCCGTTTTTTGTTTCATAAAGACAATTAGTTAAGAAATAGTTATAAACTTCACTTCTTTGACTCACGGGGTTTCGTTTCAAAAAAAGAAGAAAAACGAATTTCTTTTGTTTTCGAGCTGCGACTTTCGATTGTGTTTGCGCCACGAAAACAGTTTCGGAAAATCTCATTGAGCCTCTGGCGACACTAATTTCCGGAGTTTAACTCTTTTTTTTTAAGTAAAGAAGAAAGGCGATTTTCTTTCGTTTTCGAGCTACGACTTTCGACTGTTTGTGCCGAAGAAATCGTTCGGGAAATTCTCTCTTCGGAAAAGAACTAATTTGCGAGCCTCCAGCGCAAAGATTCCTAAACTTTTTGGGACCACCACCCACTTTGCGAGACGAAAAAATTCTGATTGGAAAATCACGAAAATTATTAATTTAAAAGTGCTTATTGTTAATTTCGCCCCCCGACCCCTAGACCGCCTTAACGTCCCCCAATTGCTGAACCCGCTTTCGCCCCCCTAGGCTTCAGCGCTCATTTTTGTCTTCGGAGATCTAATTTAAAAAAAGAAGAAAGACAATTTTCTTTTGCTTGGTTTGTTATACGATTTTCAATTGTTTTTAAAAAGAAAATTGGGAAATTCTGTCTTCAAAAAATTGAAATGAAAACCTCAGACGACAAATGTTTCTTCCTGGACTTGGTTTAAAAGACGAAAAAGAAAGAGAAGGACGATATTCGTTTTCTTTTGTTTTCGAGCAACGACTTTCAATTTTTTAATAGAAAAAAATATCGTTTCAAAGTACTTTTGTTTTCTAGGCGAATTTGGAAGCCCCGAAATTTTTTAACGATAAGTAGAATCAGTTCGATTTCCAGAACTTAGTTGTGACGAGCAGACGGCCGATTTTCTTTTGTTTTCGAGCAAGGACACTCATCAATCAAGATTTTATCATGGGGCAACTGAACACCGTTTTTGCGTGTTTGTAGATTTATTAGTTTCGCTTCTGTACTGATCGTGTAGTGAACGAACAGTGGATCCGTGCTTCGTGTTTAAACAGTTTCTGTCTTTTGAGAATTGACGTTTTAATCTATACTTGCGTTCGACTATTCCTGATCTGAGTTTCTTTCTTTACTTTTAAATAGAGACCCAGCGTGCGAGAATTGATCTACTTTTGATTTACTGAGTTTAGCCGGCAAATGGGACGATCTCAGCTTGGCCTCTCAAGACTTGCAACCTTCGAAACGAATGAAAGCTTGATTTGAAACTTTGCGCAGGAATTCATCGATTTTTCATTTGTTTTTAGCTTCTCTTTCATTTACAAAGAAAACGGCAAAATACAAAGAAACAAATGAAAGCTTGATTTCATTTTGGAAAAATACTGGCTGCTTAATGTTTAATTTTTTATTTTTTTAAATTTTAAAGTTCACCTAATTATTTATACGTTGACCTAATAATCAATTCAAACTAAAAAAAAAAAAACACTCTCATAAAGCAAACCGTTTCTCAAGAATACAACGTGTTTTGTAATGTTCAAAATTTTTAAACTTTTTCTCAAAAGGTGTTCAAAATGACCGCCGTTGTTTGCTAAGCACATTCTGGCGAGCTTCAAAAGAGATCTAGTTGCCTACACATAAAATATGCAAACAATCCGATCAGTTACAGACTGATTAATTTCGACCTCGGTCCGTGTGTTGGGAGAAACTCATTCATTGGTTCTTAAAATAGTCTAGCATCGAGCTAATTTATTTAGACCTCGGTACGTGTACGATTTCAAATATGTACTGCGTAATCCATAGTAAATTTTAAAAAATTGTGAAAAATATACTTTTAAAAAACTATTGTTTGCCGGAGGACAACACATTTTAAAATTCGGTTTAGAAAAAATATCTGCACATAAAAAATGAAAGCGATCCGATTAGTTATGCACTGATTTATTTCGACCTCGGTCCGTGTGTTGAGAAAAACTCATTCATTGGCTCTTAAAATAGTCTAGCATCGAGCTAATTTATTTAGACCTCGGTGCGTGTACGATTACTGCGTAATCCGTAATTAATTTTAAAAAAATATGCCAAAAAATGTACTTTTAGAAAACAAAAGAAGTAAACAACGGCTTAGCTGGCAAGGAAAAGTAACTGTCGACGTACGTTTCGGTCTTATTAGACCTCATCAGGACAGTATAACCAAGATGTAAGGTGTTGACACTTGGAGATAGAAAACAACAAATGAAGCAACAGATCAGGAGACCGAATGCACATTTGCTGCAACCAATAAGACCGAAACGTACGTCGGCAGTTACTTTTCCTTGCCAGCTAAACCATTATTTACTTCTTTTATTTATTGTATTTTCCTGGCGTTAACCTTTCCGTTACTTTTAGAAAACCACATATTGTTTGCGGGGCAACATATTTTTTTTTCATTCGGAATGAAAAAGTACCTACGCACAAAAAATGCAAGCGATCTCATTAGTTCTCGTAGACTGGTTTATTTCGATCTCGGTCCGTGTGTTGAGGAAAACTCGTTTATTGGCCATTAAAATAGTCTAGCTTCGAGCTGATTTATTTAGACCTCGGTTTGTGTACGATTTCAACTACTCCGTAATCCAGAGTAAATTTTTAAAAATTGTGAAAAATATGCTTTTAAAAAACGGGTAACATTTTTTTAATTCGGTTTAAAAAATACATCTACTCTTACGAAATGCAAACGATCCGATTAGTTATGGACTGATTTATTTCGACTTCGGTCCGTGTGTTGAGAGAAACTCATTCATTGGCTCTTAAAGTAGTCTAGTTTCGAGCTGATGCATTTAGACCTCGGTTCGTGTAAGACTAGAACATGTCTTATGACCCCTATTCCGTTGCTTTTTTTTTAAATAATAATCAATTAGGTCCTAATGAGTGAATTTAAAACTTACCTCTACGGTGACATTTAATAAAAACAAAACAAAAAACAAAAGTTGAGAGCTGTCGTATAGCTATGTTGAAGATGCAAGAAAGGGCAGGTATATTTTGCTGGAAGTCGATTTTCTTTTGTTTTGGAGCAATGACATTCAAGTTTTTTTTTTATGTGCAGAGAATACAATTTCGAAAGTTCTTGTTTCACCAACGCACGTTTCGGAAGCCCCAAGCTTTTTTTTTAAAAGAATGAGAAACGGTTCGATTTTCAGACCCTAATTTCGACGAACGGGAAGTCGATTTTCATTTGTTTTTTTATTCAATTACCATCGAATTTTTCGTCACAAAACAAGCGAAAAATGTAAAAGTTTGTTCGCTTTCAGAGAACCTCGGGAGCATTCTTTTGTTTTAGTTCTTTTTTGTGTGTGTATATTATTTTTGTTTCTACTGGAATGTGAAACAAATGATGATCGGGATTGTGACCAATCCAAGCGTTCCGCGGCGCAAAAACTGAAACCGGCGCTGGCCACTGTGAGTGGGCTCTATCGATCATCGATATTAAATTTTGTTTAAATTATATGCATATATTAAACCGAATTCGATGCATTAATAACGCGCGTTATTAATTCGTCCCGGACGCCGCCGCGGCCCGTCCGGCGACGATCGTCCGTCCCGGGCGCGGACAAGATCCGGGCCGGATTTTTCCGGAGAAAAAAAAATTTCGCCGAGCGACGTTGTATGTATGCACACATACAAACACACCCACACATATACACGAACGGCGCAAGTAAAATATTTATTTCGATATAAATTTACAACGTGCGTGCATGCAGCGAACGACGTACGCACGTTGGAAAGAGAGCGGCGCAGGGGTAGTTCCGGGGTGGCGAGCGAGAGGCCGACGTAAAAGCGAGATGGCCGGAAAACGGTGGTGTTTTATCTCCGTCCTTCGTCCGGTGGCGGTCGTCTTTCTCGTCGATGCAGCGGAATTGCATTTTGGATCCTGCGTGACTGCATTTACATGTGGTATCGATTTTGGCAGGCCAGAATTTAATATTGCACGATGGGGGGTGATCGGGGCTTTTTCGAATCGAACGCACAACACAGATCACGCGTTCACCCGCCCCCCCCCCCCGCCGCCCGAACGGTGGTGTCCTGAAAGAAAAATCCGTGCGTCTCCGGATGGCAGTAAAAAATTCGTTTTCGTTTCAGCAAGTGAAAGCAAAACGAAGAAGGAAAAAAAAACCAGAAGGGTTGAATTATTTAAATACTGTAGTTACAGAAAATTGGCTTGCAAAACAAATTAGGCTAAGTTTACACTCTGTGTATGAACATGACCGACAGTTAACAGTCTCCCCTAATTTCCTTTTTTATAATAATTAAAAGACTGGATGGTTATGAATGTACGAAAAACGTGCCTGAGAAAATAGTGCTTCTCAGCAATTAAATCGAACTCGATTCAAACGATTGCTTAAGCGTTCAATTGAAAAACCTGATGGATTAATTCGATTCGTTCAATTTTTCTTGAATTTTCTGAAACGAAATCGAACCACCCACGCTTCATTGTCCCGCGTGCTTCAATTGTTTCTTGAGTTTTCTAAAACGAAACCTCTGCCTTCAAGTGGCCTCGTTTCAATTGTTTCTTCAATTTTTAAAACGAAATTCAGATGCAACTTGCAAAAAGCCAATCGTTTAGGTTCGATCGGTATCGTCTGCGTAATTTTTCGAACAAAATTTACTCGAATTCAATTGTTTTTGCGATTTCCTCAAACGAAATCCTGTCAGTTTCAACTGTTTCATTGTTATTTTGGCAGCTTCTGAGACGTAAAACGTTTGATTATACAATTGTTTTTAGCTCCTCGTCTTAATTGTTTGTAATAATTAATTCACCGTTTCAATTGTTTATTCTTTCTTTTCCCGAAAGCCGGATGAGTATAAAAATCTCTAGCTACTTACGCTCGCTTCAGTTGTTTTTGCAATTGTCTACGCAATTGTTTTGTATTTCTCAAAACAAAAGCCTTTTATTTTTGCTCAACTGGCCTTACGGTTTTCTTGGTATTCCATTGAAAAACTGCCATTAAAGCTCGATTGACCGCCTTCAATTGTTTTCCTTCTTTCAATTTACGAAACGAAATCCAATTGGTTACGGTTGTTTTTGTTACAATTGTAGTTTCTGAAATGTGAACCGCTCGATTATGCCATCGATTGCTTTCAGTTGTCACTTCGATTATTTTCCTTTACCTGCAGCAATCAATTCCTTGCTTCCGTTGTTCGTTGAATGTTTCTATGTCTTCAAGTGACCTCGCTTCAATTGTTTTTTCAATTTTTTGAAACGCAATCCAGATGCAACTTGCGAAAAGCCAATCGTTTAGGTTCGATCGGCGTCGTTTCAGTTGTTTCCCCAATTTCTCAAACAAAACCGACTCGATTTCAATTGTTTTTGTGATTTCCTCAAACAAAATCATCTAATCCGTGTCAATTGTTTTATTGTTTGTTCTTTTACTTATGCTCAACTGACTTTACGGTTTTCTTGGTATTTCATTGAAAAACTGCCATTACCTAATGCTCTTTCTCTCTTCTCAGTCAATAATTGTTTTTTTCTTTCAATTTATGAAACGGAATCCAATTGGTATTTACAATTGTTTTTTTTTTTTTTGTAATTTCTGAAATGTAAACCGCTCGATTATGTCGTCGATTGTTTTCAGTTGTCGTTTCGATTATTTTTCTTCGCCTGAAGCAATCAATTGTTTTTTTTTTAAAGGAAAATTTACAGCTTCAAATTTTTGAAGCAAAACTGGATCGCGCCTCAATTGTTTTAACTACAACTGTCAAACCGTTTATGCTTCAATTACTAACAATAAGCAAGTAAATTTATTCGTCTTCTCAAAACAAAAGACGATCGGTTTCAATTGTTTTCGTGATTTTGTGAGGTAAAATCCTGTCATTTACGCCGCGCCGCTCGATCGGCTTTCCGTTAATTTTTTGCCTTTGCAATTTCTGAAATAAAAATCGGTTGGTTTCAGTTGTTTCTTGTGATTTCTCAAACCGATGAGAACAGTCACTTTTTTCAATTGTTTTGCTTCCTCTGAAAAATATTTAGTGCCATTTTTTCTCTCGATCGTTCAGCGAATCCTTTCCGTCGGTCTTGATTTATTGTTCGTGCTAATTTTGTAACAAAATCGTCCAGGTCAGTTTCGATTGTTTCTGCGCTTTCCAAAACAAAGCAATTTCTTTTGTTTTTTGCGATTTTTCTGTCATTGTTTATTGTTTTGTTTTTGTTTTTTAATTTCTGCAGCGAAAGGCGGACGATTTCAACCGTATTTTGCAAGGAACAAAACCCGTCAGTTTCAATTGTTTCTGCGCTGTCCAAAAAAAAGCAATTTCTTTTGTTTTTTGCGATTTTTCTGTCATTGTTTATTGTTTCTTTTTGTTTTTTAATTTCTGCAGTGAAAGGCGGACGATTTCAACCGTATTTTGCAAGGAACAAAACCCGTCAGTTTCAATTGTTTCTGCGCTGTCCATAACAAAGCAATTTCTTTTGTTTTTTGCGATTTTTCTGTCATTGTTTATTGTTTTTTTTTGTTTTTTAATTTCTGCAGCGAAAGGCGGACGATTTCAACCGTATTTTGCAAGGAACAAAACCCGTCAGTTTCAATTGTTTCTGCGCTGTCCATAACAAAGCAATTTCTTTTGTTTTTTGCGATTTTTCTGTCATTGTTTATTGTTTTTTTTTTGTTTTTTAATTTCTGCAGCGAAAGGCGGACGATTTCAACCGTATTTTGCAAGGAACAAAACCCGTCAGTTTCAATTGTTTCTGCGCTGTCCATAACAAAGCAATTTCTTTTGTTTTTTGCGATTTTTCTGTCATTGTTTATTGTTTTTTTTTGTTTTTTAATTTCTGCAGCGAAAGGCGGACGATTTCAACCGTATTTTGCAAGGAACAAAACCCGTCAGTTTCAATTGTTTCTGCGCTGTCCATAACAAAGCAATTTCTTTTGTTTTTTGCGATTTTTCTGTCATTGTTTAATGTATTTTTGTTTTTAATTTCTGCAGCGAAAGGCGGACGATTTCAACCGTATTTTGCAAGGAACAAAACCCGTCAGTTTCAATTGTTTCTGCGCTGTCCAAAACAAAGCAATTTCTTTTGTTTTTTGCGATTTTTCTGTCATTGTTTATTGTTTTTTTTTTGTTTTTTAATTTCTGCAGCGAAAGGCGGACGATTTCAACCGTATTTTGCAAGGAACAAAACCCGTCAGTTTCAATTGTTTCTGCGCTGTCCATAACAAAGCAATTTCTTTTGTTTTTTGCGATTTTTCTGTCATTGTTTATTGTTTTTTTTTTGTTTTTTAATTTCTGCAGCGAAAGGCGGACGATTTCAACCGTATTTTGCAAGGAACAAAACCCGTCAGTTTCAATTGTTTCTGCGCTGTCCAAAACAAAGCAATTTCTTTTGTTTTTTGCGATTTTTCTGTCATTGTTTATTGTTTTTTTTTTGTTTTTTAATTTCTGCAGTGAAAGGCGGACAATTTCAACCGTATTTTGCAAGGAACAAAACCCGTCAGTTACAATTGTTTCTGCACTTTACAAAACAAAGCAATTTCTTTTGTTTTTATGATTTTTCTGTCATTGTTTATCGTTTTTTTTTTTTTATTTTTGAAGTAAATTCTGAAACATAGCACTGTCAGTTTCAATTGTTTCTGCACTGTCCAAAACAAAGCAATTTCTTTTGTTATTTTTCTCTCATTGTTTACCGTTTTTGTTTTATTTTGTTTTTTAAAGTGAACGGTTTCAACTGTATTTTGTAAGAAACAAAACCCGTCAGTCTCAATTGTTTCTGCGCTGTCCAGAACAAAGCAATTTCTTTTGTTATTTGCTATTTTTTGTCACTGTTTATCGTTTTGTTTTGTTTCTTAATTTCTGAAGTGAAACCTGAACAACTTCAACTGTATTTTGCAAGAAACAAAACCTGTCAGTTACAATTGTTTCTGCACTTTAAAAAACGGAGCAATTTCTTTTATTTTATTTTTATGATATTTCTGTCGTTGTTCATCTTTTTTTATTATTATTTCTGAAGAGAACCCGGACTGTTTCAACTGTATTTTGCGTTTTTTTTTTAAACTAAACATCTCGCTTCGAGAAACGAAACCTGTCAGTTTCATTCAATTGTTTCTGAACTTTCCAATTTCTTTCGTTTTTTGCATTTTTTCTGACATTGTTTACCGTGTCTTTTTTTATTATTATTATTATTTCTAAAGTTGAACCCGGTCTGTTTCAACTGTTTTTCTGCGTTTTTGAAAATCAAATATCTTGCTTTTGATTTGATGATTTTTCTGTCCTTGATTATAGTTTTTTTGTTTTTAATATTTCCGAAGTGAAACCCGAACGATTTCAACTGTATTTTGCGTTTTTTAAATATCTCGGTTTAAGAAACAAAACCTGTCAGTTTCAATTGTTTCTGACCTTGTTTATCATTTTTTGTTAAATATTATTATTATTATTATTTCTAAAGCGGAGCTCGGTCTGTTTCAACTATTTTTTGCGTTTTCAAAAATAAAATGTCTTGCTTCAATTGTTCTGAAACAAAACCACCCTGTCAATTTCAATTGTTTCTGCACTCCACAAAAGGAGGGAATTGCTTTTAATTTTATGATTTTTCAGTCACTCTTTATTATAGTTTTTTTTTATTTTTTTTTTATTTTTGAAGTTATACCCGGACGGTCGTATTTTGCGTTTTTATAAACAAAATATCTTGCTTCGATTGTTTTGTAGGAAACAGTTAGTTAATTGCTCTTGCGAATTCTGAAATAGAGTCGTGTCAGTTTCAATTGTTTTTGTGCTTTCTAAAGAAAGAAACAAAATCGTGTCAGTTTCAATTGTTTCTGTGCTTTCCGAGACAAAGCAATTTCTTTTGTTTTTGTGGTTTTTCTGTCCTTGTTTCTCGTTTCTTTTTTGTTTTTAATATTTCTGAAGTGAAACCCGGACGGTTTCAGCAACCGTATTTTGCGTTTTTTGGAATTAAATACACATCTTGCTTCGAGAAACGAAACCTGTCAGTTTCAATTGTTTCTACACTTTCCAATTTCTTTTGTTTTTTTTTTACGAAGTTACTGACATTGTTTATCGTTTTCTTTTTCTTTTCAAATTATTATTATTTCTAAAGTGGAACTCTGTCCGTTTCAATTACTTTTTGAGTTTTTGAAAATAAAATATCTTGCTTCAATTGTTCAGAAACAAAACCACCCTGTCAGTTTCAATTATTTTTGCACTCTCCAAAACGAAGGATTTGTTTTTATTTTTGTGATTTTTCTGTCACTGTTTATTGCTCTTTTTTCAAATTTTTGGAGTTAAACCCGGACGGTCGCATTTTGCGTTTTTATAAACAAAGTATCTTGCTTCAATTGTTCTCGCGTTTTGTAGGAAACAGTCAATTAATTGTTCTCGCAAGTTCCGAAATAAAGCCCTGTCAGTTTCAATTGTTTCTGTGCTTTCTAAACAAAGAAACAAAACCGTGTCAGTTTCAATTGTTTGTGTACTTTCCAAAACAAAGCCATTTCTTTTGTTTTGTTTTTTTTATTTTTTCTGTCCTTGTTTATCGTGAAACCCGGACGTTTTCAACTATATTTTGCGTTTTTTAGATTAAATATCTTGCATCGAGAAACAAAACCTGCAGTTTCAATTTTTCTCGAACTTTTTTTGTTTTTTTTACGATTTTTTGGACATAGTTTATCGTTTTCTTTTTCTATTTAAATTATTATTATTTCTAAAGCGGAACACTCTGCCTGTTTCAACTGTTTTTTGAGTTTTTAAAAATGAATTTCTTGCGTCAATTGTTCAGAAACAAAACCGCCCTGTCGGTTTCAATTGTTTCTGCACTCTCCAAAATGAAGGAACTGGTTTTATTTTCGTCATTTTTCTGTCACTGTTTATCGTTCTTTTTTGTTAATTTTTGGAATTAAACCCGGACGGTCGCATTTTGCGATTCTGTAAACAAATACAGTCGCACCTCCATAACTCGAACCTCCACAACTCGAAACTCTCTGTAAGTCGAAATTTACTGACGTCCCTGCACATTGTGTATAATTGAAATCTCTTTCTTTAACTCGAAATTTTTATAACTCGAAGTAATTTTTCGGTCCCTTGAGATTCGAGTTATGTAGGTTCCACTGTATCTTGCTTCAATTGTTCTCGCTTTTTGTCGGAGTCACTTAATTAATAATTGTTCTTCAATTGTTTCTGTCGTAATTCATACTTGAAAGCATGAAAACGCGATTAATAATAATAATAATAATAATAATAATAACAATTTTATTTAACATCAAAGATCCATGTCAAGTCAAACATGGGTTACAAAAAAAATATATGTAAAATTAATGTGACATTTTACGAATAATTTGAAGGCATTCGCTTTATTAGTGAAAACGAAAGTTACCTCATGGCCTCAGAGCTACAACCGCTTAACTCATTAACTCAGAATTGATTTTGTCGAACTGCTTTTCTCTAAGTAGCCAATGTTTTTCGTATTTGCACTAGAAAGAACCGAGACGCGATTAATTTGAAGACATTCGAAGACTTCATCGGTGGAAACGAAAGTTACCTCATGGCCTCAGAGCTACAACCGCTTAACTCATTAACTCAGAATTGATTTTGTCGAGCTGCTTTTCTCTAACTAGACAATATTTTTCGTATTTGCACTAGAAAGAACCAAGACGCGATTAATTTGAAGACATTCGAAGACTTCATCGGTGGAAACGAAAGTTACCTCATGGCCTCAGAGCTACAACCGTTCAACTCATTAACTCAGAATTGACATTGTCGAGCTGCTTTGTTCTCAGTGGCCGATGTTTTTCGCATTTACACTAGAAAGGATCAAGACGCGATTATTTCGAAAACATTCCCTTCGTTGGTTGGTGGAAAGAGCCTCGTGGCCTCAGAGCTTCAAGCATTTGTTTTATAACTGATTGTGAGATTGCCATGCTGTATTTTCTGAGTAGCCAAATTCTCTCGCATTTGCACTAGAAAGAATGAAAACATGATTACTTCGAAGGCTTTTTGTTGGCCTCAGAGCTTGCTTCAGAATTAACTTCCGTTTCCTTTTCTCCTCTCAGCAACTAAATTTTGAATTTGTCTTAATAGCCAGAATTGCCTCAAATTGTCCCATTGAACTGAGTTTGCTTACGTCTGCTTACGTCGTTACTTCTGCACAAAATCCTTTCTTGTTTGAAGGGTTTGAGGCCTCAGAGGGGTTAAAAGGTTAAAATGCAACACAATTTGAGGCTAATGCTTTAGTATCGACGGCGATCAGATACGTCATTAGCTTGCTTACGGAAACAACGATCATATTTGCGTCGTATTTTCGTATTTACACTTGAAATAATGAAAACGCGATTATTTTAAAGACATTCAAAGCTACCTCATGGCCTCAGAGCTACAACCGTTTGACTCATTAACTCAGAATTGATTTTATCGAGCTGCTTTGTTCTCAGTAGCCAATACTTTTCGTACTTGCACTTGAAAGAATCAAGACGCGATTATTTTGAAGACGTTAGGGTTCATTGGTGAAAGTAGCCTCGTGGCCTCAGAGCCTCGACCGTTTACTTTATAACTGAAATTATCATGCTGTCAAGCTCTGAGTAGCTAAATCATCTCGTATTTAACTCGAACGAATCAAAACACGATTATTTCGAAGACTTCTTGTTATATTGGTGAAAGCCTCATGGCCTCAGGTTTCCTTTCTTCCTCTCAGTAACTAAATTTTGAATTTATCTCAAGAGCCAGAACTGCCTCAAATTATCCCATTCAACTGAGTTTGCTTTCGTCAGTAGGCAATGTCTATTCACGCACAAAATCCTTTCTCGTTTGAAGGGTTTGAAGCCTCATAGGGGCTAAATTGCAACTCAAATTTGAGACTACTACTTTAGAATCAACGGAGATCACATCCATTGGCTTGCGGACACAATGATCATATTTGCGTCGCAGTAATTACTGACTGACCGTGAGAGGAGTTGCTCTGGGGCTACTGAGGCCATCTCAGGATATGTAATTCTTCTTCTGCCTCTCGCGCGTTTCTTTTTCTTTAAATTCAATTGTGCTTTTTGATTTCTAATCAGGAACCTAGGTACATTTTATGACAGTTTCGTCTTCTAGTTTGACGCGTTCAATTATTTTCCAACGCGAAGACGAACTGAACCACCGCTTTTTCTCTCTTTCTCGCACGAAGTATCTTTGTTTTTCTACTCAATGTATTGTCATACGTTGTTGCCATAGATACGTGAGGTAATTACGTTTTAAATCGTCCGTATATCATTGTCTTTCTCTCTCACCTAGGCGGTTTTTGTTTTTCGTTTCTATGAAATCTTGGGTTCCTATACTGTTGTCTCTCTCTCGCCTGAGGCATCTAGGCGATTTTCGTCTTTAATTTTTAAATAACGGACGCCTTTCTTTATGTTATGTTACCATGGAAACGAACCGCCTGTATGTTATTATTGTTTTTCGTTTGTCGTTGTCTTTCGTTTGTTTTTTTGAAGTTCTACTCTGTCGCTTCGTCAATTGTTGGATAGTCTTTTGTTTTACTACTACACAGTACAGATGAGCTCAGGTATTTTGATTGAGCTTTTAAATTCTAATGAACGTGATCGTACGTACTTCTGAGTTTCAAACAATGAAACAAAGCCCTGTCAGTTTCAGTTGTTTCTGTGCTTTTCAAAACAACACATTTTCTTTTGTTTTCATCGATTTTTGCATTCGTGAAACAAAACCGGGTTTTATTTTTGCATTTTCTTAAATAGAACGAACGAATCAAATCGCTTATAATTGATAATAATAATTGACCGGACAGGCAAGACAAACAAAGAATATAAAAGCTTCCGCCTGTAGTAATAATAACAAAATTCGTTTTGGGCAACTCTTCCTTTTCTTTTCAGGTAATAAAATTGAACGTTCCTTACAATAAAAAAAAAACGAGAGCGTTTAACAAGACCGTACAGAGTACAGACAGACAACCAGCGATGACGAGTCGCTTCAAGCGTTGCATAATCATTGCGTGTGTATCAGGCTTAAACAATTGAAGATCGACTTTGAAAAACGTTGACATTTTAATTTTGAATAGTGGAAGGTCCTGGAAAGCCAGCCTCAGTTATGAAGGAATTCATGAAATAAGTTATCGACTTTTAATTAAATTCGAATTTAATTTAATCGTAACATTTATTCTGGTCACTGGAAAATCTTGAAAAGCACCTTTTCATTGAGATGGAAGCGTAGGTCATGGCTTCATACTTTCGTTTTAACCATAACAACAATAAATGAAATTAACCCTTGCGTTTAGGGATGCGTGGTTCGGCAACGTTTTCTCTTTTTTTTTAATTTCGTTTTTCCTTTTTTTATATTGTTTGAGTCTTCCTATGAAATGCGTCCGTTAATGCAGTGTGACGCAAATCGCAATTAACGAGTGATTGTCCGGGAAGTGCAGTTTTGAGAGGTGGAGCGCGCCGCGCTAGCGTCCAGCGTGCACGCCGCCCTCCCGAAAAGCTCGCAGGCGAGCTTTTATCGGGCCCAACGTGGTAGGACTGCACGTTAGCCTATGTACTAATGCAATCTATGTACCAGGCCGCTATGTACTTCGAGTTCACATTTTCGTCCCTGGAAAATTTCAGTGCATAGCCGACTGCGTTCAAATACCCTTACACTCATCCTATACCCAGTCTATACCTACAGTTTTAAATCACAGTTCAAAAAATTCCAAGGAAAAAAAACCGTAAGTCCGCCGCCCGTTCTTTGGGTCGGAGGAGCGCGTTTTCGGGGTTTTCGCGATGCGGGAGTACGTCCTCGGAGGGTGGTGGCCCGAGTGCAGAGATCTGGGGTAAGTCCGCTGAAGCTAGTGGAGAGGTCCGAGGGGGCGAGCTGTTTTTGCAGACGATTTGCGCAAGCTTCCTTAAAGTTTGAGTTTCAATCTGAAAACTTATTTATTTTTTCTTTCGTTGCCCAAAAAAAAAAAACGAACGCGTTTTTTTTACTTAATTGGAGCTTAACCTTCGGGAGTGGAATTCCCCCCCCCAAAAAAAACATCCAGTGTTTTTAGGGGACGATTGTCTTTTCGCATGAGCTTTGGAATTTTCCGACTGAAAACGTAAGAATTTTCACGGAAATTAAACATTTCGAAAAGCAAAAAAAAGTTTGGCTCGTTTACTGGGGTTTCTAAATAATTCTGAACCGGAAATAGAACTTTTTTAAGGGGGGAAAAAAGGAAAAGAACGCAGGAATTAGTGTGGGGGGTGGGGTTGAGGAGCTTTCCCTGTCCGCAACTTTCTGGAAAGTCTTGACATTTCAACCCCGGTCAATTCTATTTTCCAAAACCTGGGGGGGTTTGAGGACCATGGCTTTGCTCGTCCGAAACTTTCTAAAAAGCCTTGAATTTAAAAAAACCAGCAAATTTTGTTTTCCAAAAGTCACCGGCGATTTCTTATTTTCAAAAAAAAAAAAAATGCCAGGCTTATTCAACTCAAATTCCGCCAGAGTTTTGGTAAATCCTGAAATAGAATAAACGTTTCCCTAAATTCACTTTGAAGTAGAGTAGGCAATTGTTTTTTTTTATGGGGACCAATCGGATCTTTCACTTTCTGGATTTTCCGGATCCAAAATGAAATAATAATTTTGAACATTTCCTGTAATTACATCTTTCAAGGAAGAAAAAGGGAAACAAACGTGGAAGTCACTGAGGGAACTTGAAGACCATAGTTTTGTTTGTCCGAAACTTTCTGGAAAGTCTCGAAGTTTTCAAAACCAGTCAATTTTATTTTCCAAAAATCTCCGGCGATTTGTTCTTTTCCAGAAATTTCCAGACTTACATAACTCAATCAATTTGCTCTAGACTTCTTGGAAAATCTTGCAATTAAATAAAAATTTTGGTCTCCTTCACCAAATTCTCTCTGAAATAGAGTAGGCAATTGTTTTTTCTGATGGGGACCAATCAGGCCTGGCACTTCCAGTTCCAAAAGGAGATAATTTCTAATTTTTAATATTTCCTGTAATTGCATCTTTCAAGGGAAGAAAAGGGAAGCAAACGTGGAAGTCACAGAGGGGACTTGAGGACCTTGGTTTTGTTCGTCCCAAACATTCTGGAATGATTTAAAATTTTGAAAGTCAGTCGATTTTATTTTCGAAAAATCTCCGGCGACTTTTTACTGTCCAGAAATGTCCAGACTTATTTAACTCAATCAAATTGCTCCAGACTTCTTGGAAGTAGAGTAGGCAATTGTTCTTTTTGATGGGGACTAATCGGACCTTTAATTTTCTAGCATTTCCAGATCGAAAAGGAAATAACATCTAATTTTGAATATTTCCTGTCAATGTATCTTTCAAGGAAAAAAAAGGAAGCCAACATGGAAGTCACAGAGGGGACTTGAGGACCGTGGCTTCGTTTGTCCGAATCTTTCTAAAAAGCCTTGAAATTTCAAAAACCGGTAAATTTTGTTTTCCAAAAGTCGTCGGCAATTTCTTATTTTCAAAAAAAATCCCAGGCTTAGTGAACTCGGTCAAATTCCTACGGAGTTTTTTGAAAATCCTGAAATAAAATAAAAAGTTTGGTCAAATTTTCCCTAAATTGACTTTTTGAAGTAGAGTAGGTAACTGTTTTCTTTTTATGGCGAACAGTCGGATCTTTCATTTTCCGTAGTTTCCGGATCCAAAATAAAATAATAATTTTGGACATTGCCTGTAGTTGTATCTTTCAGAAAAAAAAGGGAAGCAAACGTGGAAGTAACAGAGGGGACTTGAGGTCCGGGGCTTTGCTCGTCCGAAACTTTCGGGAAAGTTCTCAAATTTTCAAAGCCAATCAATTTTATTTTCCAAAAATCTCTGCCGATTTTTTATTTTCCAGAAATTTTCAGACTTAAGCAATAATTGTTCTTTCTGATAGGGATCAATCGGCCCTTTAATTTTCTGGTATTTCCAAATCTAAAAGGAAATAATATTTCATTTTGAATATTTCCTGTAATTGTATCTTTCAAGGAGGAAAGGGAAGCAAACGTCCAGCTCACAGAGGAGACTTGAGAACCGTGGCTTTGCTTGTCCGAAACATTCTGGAAAGTTTTGAAAATTGAAAAACTAATGAATTTTCTTTTCCAAAAATTTTTGGCGAAATCCCTCCGGACAAAATCCTGAAATAAAATAAAAATTTTGTTCCCTAAATTCTCTTTGAAGTAAAGTTGGCAATTGTTTTGTTTTAGGGTGACCAATCGGATCTTTCATTTTCTGAATTTTCCGGATCCAAAATGAAATAATAATTTTGGACATTTCCTGTAGTCGCATGTTTCAGAAAAAGAAGTCACTGAAGACTAAAGGACTGAAGACTAAAGGTTTGTTTGTCCGAAACATTCTGGAAAATCTTAAATTTTAAAAACCAGTCAATTTTGTTTTCCAAAAGACTTCGGCGAATTTTTATTTTCAAAAAAATCCCAGGCTTAGTCAACTTGGTCAAATTCCTCCGTAGGTTTTGGAAAATCCTGAATTAGAATAAAAATTTTGGTCAAGCTTTCCCTAAATACATTTTGAAGTAGAGTAGCCAATTGTTTTTTGAGGACCAATGCGCGAAATCCCTCCAGACTTCGTGGAAAATCCTAAAATAAAAAAAAATTTGTTCAAACTTTCCCCAATTCTCTTGGAAGTTTCCAGATCTTTCCAGATCCAGAATGAAAGGGATTTTGCCTAAAACTCGCATTAAAATTTTGGTTTCCTTGATAATTATTCTTTCAAAAAAAAAGGGAAGCCGGACTTTCTGAAAAACTCTGAAACAGAAGGAATCTTTTGGCTATTCATTTCTAAAGTCGAAACCAAATTTCTCTAAGCTGCGCGAAAGTTCTAAACTAAAATTTAAATCTGCGTCAGTTTTTTCCTATAGGCAATTGTTTCTTCGATTGGGACTCATCGGATCTTCACTTGAAATGAAATAATTTTTGTAGCGACATCTTTCGATCACTTTTTGGCCTGACGTTGCAGTAGTATTGACAAATTGAAGCCAGTTCGCTACATAATAAGTCATCCCATGCAAGGCGGCCATGTAATCAAAACCGATTTGCACAAAATTATTTTGAAATAATTTTTGTTTACAACTTGCATTAAAATATTAACTTTGTCTTTTAAGAACTTCTGGGGACTTTAAGGGGCTTGCTCAGTTTCGACTTTCTGGATACTTTGATGATTCCTTGAGAGTCAGTATGTCAATTTCTTCCAAAATTTTCGACAAATCAAAACGAAATAATAATTTTGGACATTTCCCGCAGTTGTATCTTTCAGAAAAAAAGGGAAACTAACGTGGAAGTTACAGGGGGGACTTGAGGACTGTGGCTTTGGTCGTCCGAAACATTCTGGAAAGTTTTGAAATTTCAAAAACCAGTCAATTCTATTTTCCTTCAGACTTCGTGGAAAATCCTGAAATAAAATAAAAATTTTGTTCAAACTTTCTCCTAATTCTCTTCGAAGTATGAAAGGGTTTTTGCCTAAAACTCGCGTAAAAATTTTGGCTTCCTCGATGACTGCTTTTTCAAAAAAGAAAAGGGAAACCGGGACTTTCTGAAAAACCCTGAAATAGAAGGAAGCCTCTGGCTATTCTTTTCTAAAGTCGAAAGTAAATTCCTTTACGCTGCGCGAAAGTCCTAAAATAAAATAAAGAAAAATTTTCCTAGAGTTCAAAAGACTGGAGCTCATCGGATCTTCAGTTTTCCGAATTTCCCAAATCCGAAATGAAAGAATTTTTGTCTATAACTTGCACTGAAATCTTAACTTTGTCTTTTAAGGACTTTGAAGGACTTTAAGGGGCTTAAGGACCTCGGCCTTGCTCATCTTTGACTTTCTAAATAATACTTTGATGATTCCTTGGAAGTTTTCCAAAATTTTCGACAATTTCTGAAAATTCCGAAACATCTCTTCAAGGGAATCGATTTTCATCTTTGTTGCCTGAATCCTTAGCTTTCGTCCTTTTATATCCAGGGGTATCTTCAACTAGAATTCAGCGAGCTTTTAACTAAAATCAGCTCCAATCAATAAGACTTTTAGGAGATTCTTGATCAATTCTTTTGAATCAGGAGAACATGGAAAAAGCTTCTGGAACCTCTGGAAACTTTCGTCATTTTTTTTTTCTGATGACTTTAAAATGTTGTATACGTTTTCAGGCTTCAAAGGGTTCTTTACCAATGTCAGTTAACAATCAGTATACTTCAAGGAAACCATTTTGGAACTTCCAAGAGACCTTTTGGTCAACTTTCTTGCTCCTACTGTTTCGCCATTAACTTTTAATCTTTTGAAATACTGGCCTTTAGAAACAAAAACAAAACAGTTGGGAGGAGATGGTTAAAACAACTTCCAGTGGGTTTCTTGTTAATTTTTTTTCTTTATTTTTTTACAGTTGGTTCTTGTCCGATGAAATTTGTATCACAAAATCTTTTAAGCGGACACTAAATCGCGCACTATAACACTTTACGTTTCACCGTCGTTCACTTCTGACGAAGCTGTCAAACGACGGTGAAACGTAAAGTGTTATAGTGCGCGATTTAGTGTCCGCTTAAAAGATTTTGTGATATTTATTTTTTTTTGCTCGTAACTTGCGTCTCATTTTTCCCATCCCCTATAATGATTCCACCAAATTATTTTTGGTCCATTTTTATACAGCGCAAATCGTCTCAAACTCAACAGATTATTTACAGGAAGAAAAGAAAAAACAAAACCTCGGATTTCGATGCTGGACCCGAACGATGGATCTCTGCATTCAATCTTTGAGTAACTAACTTCGCATTACGTCACGTTAATTCGAAAACGCGATTCCTCCGACGTCTGCGCCATTTTAGTTAAATTGCGGCAATACATGAGACTGTCTTTTTACTTGAAACAAAAAAAAAAAAAAAAACAAAACAAAAAGACAAACGCTCAAAATTGAAATGGGGGTTGTCGTAGAGCAAAACGTGGGGCAAAAAGCGCTTAAATTGAAATGATCCAAATCCGTCAATGATATCTCTGCAGATTTTAAGCTAGAGTCTCCATTTTGAATCTTTGGAATCGCCTAGAACGACGAAACGGGACCCCCACTATATTTTTAAAGCTTGAAGCTTCATTTTGCTCAATCATTTTTGATTAGCGACTCTCAAGTTCGATGAGGATGATTGATGACTAACCGGTTCAAGCTCAATCGCTTAAAAAGAGCAAGCAAATTAAAGAAAGCCTCTTCGTTTAAGGATGAGGTTCAAGCTTCAGTGATTTAGGGAAGGGGGGGGGCTCAAGGATTGATGACGTATTCCCAGCTTAATATCAAAAAGCGCACCGCTGTATTTTTGAAGCTTGAACCTTCATTTTCATCAGTCACGTTTGACTAATGACTCTCAAGCTTAATTTACTCGTTCAAGCTCAAACTCTTAAAGAGAGCTCGCTCGAGGCTGGGGTTTAAGCTTCAGCTTCAGTGATGTGGCATTCAGAAAAGAAGTCGACGACCTTTTCCATGCTCGCCTTTAAAGAACGTGCTTTTAAAATCAAGCATGGAAAAGATCAGTCCTTGAACTCCCTCTGAATGCTCAAGTTTCAGTTGGAAGGTCACAGAAGGGAAATAAATGCCCCCTCCCTCTTCCCTTATTAAACCCGTTACTACTTGGACCTTCATTCTGATCAGAGCTTTGATCGAAGATCCTTTTTCAAGGTTAATTTCGATGAAGCTTCTTCAATCCAAGATTCCTGCTCAAACTGAACTAACTAGAAATTATTAAGTAATGCGCGTATGCAGCTTGAACTTCTTTCAGATCAAGATCTTTGAGTCAAGCTCCTTTTTAAATAACATGCTTCCATTGAAGACCACTTTCAAGCAGAATTGTCAATATGTTGAGTTCAATTGAGTTGAATTGGGCCTAATCATGCCCGTTACAACTTGAACCTTAATTCGGATCAACGCTCTTTGATCGAAGACCTTTTTCAAGGTTGATTTCGTCGAACCTAGAACTCCTGTTCAAACTGAACACACAACCACGAATTATTTAAACAACGCAGATTAAATTGTGCCCTCCCCCAAATCATGATACAGCACAGCTTGAATTTAATTCTGATCAACATTCTTTAACCGAAGATCTTTTTCAAGTTCGATTTCGATGAAGACTTTTGTTCAGGTGAAACTATTAGAATCCTCAAATAAACTAATAGCCTTCTCCTTCCCCCCCTTTCTATTAACCATATTACTGCACATTCATTTGCAGCTTGAACCTTCATTCTGATCAACACTCTTTGATCGAAGACCTTTTTCGAGACTGATTTCGATGGATTTAAGACGCATGTTCAAGCTGAATACATAAAAACGAATTGTTAAACAACGCAGACTAAATTATAACCTCCTCCCAAATCATGATACTGCACATTAGCAGCTTGAATTTAATTCTGATCAACATTCTTTAAACGAAGATCTTTTCGAGCTTGATTTCGATGAAGACTCTTAGTTTCAAGACTCCGTTCAGGTGAACGCACAACTAGTAACTATTAAAATCTTCAAATAAAGTAGTGGCCCCTCCCTCCCCCTTATATCAACCATATTACTGCACATTTGAAGCTTGAACCTTCATTCTGTTCAACATTCTTTAATCCAGTAGTTTTTTCTAATCACTGATTGAGATCCTGTTCAAACTGAATGCACAAATAATTTCTTTTAAAGACACAAATTATGCTGAAAGACCCCTCCCCCCTCCACCCGTTTAAATTACTGCGCAGCTTCATCCTTCATTCTGAACAACTGCAAGGATCTTTTTCAGTATTCAACATTTCGATTCAAAACTCATGTTCAGGTGAACACACAAATAGAAACTCTTAAAATCCTCAAATAAACTAGTAGCCCTCCCCCTCCCCCTTCTAATAACCATATTATTGCACATGTGAAGCTTGAACCTTCGTTCTGTTCAAAGTTCTTTGATCGAAAAGCTTTTTCCAATCAATGATCGAAGGTCCTGTTCAAACTGAACGCACAACTAAAAACTATTAAAAGACACGAATAGTGCTGAAAGACCCCCCCCCCTCCTTCTCCCAACGTTTAAACTACTGCAGCTTCATCTTTCATTCTAAACAACTTCGAAGATCTTTTTCAATATCGAATATTTCGGTCCAAGAGCTGGTTTAAACTGGAAACTGTGAAAGGACGCAAATTAATTGATCACCCGCCCCCCTCCCCAATCATAGTAATGCACATCTGCAGCTTCGATCAACATTCTTTGATCAAAAATATTTTTCAAGCTTCATGAGCGCCCAAATAGAAACTTCTAAAAATGTAAGCGAATTAACACATCCCCCCCCCACTTTTCATCTATAATGCAGCTTAAACCTTAAATCAACAAGGCACTAATGCACATCTGCAGCTTCGACCTTCACTCTGATCAACATTCTTCGATAAAAAATATTTTTCGAGCTTCCTGAGTGCCCAAATAGAAACTCCTAAAAAACGTAAGCGAATTAACGCATTCTCCCCCCCCCCACCCCTCGTTTTTCATCTATATTACAGTTTAAACCTTCATATTAATCAACAAGACAGTGATGCACATCTGTGGCTTGGACCTTCACTGTGATCAACATTCGTTGATCAGAAATATTTTTCAACCTTCATGAGCGCCCAAATA
Source organism: Dorcus hopei (assembly GCA_033060865.1). NCBI lineage: Eukaryota > Metazoa > Arthropoda > Insecta > Coleoptera > Lucanidae > Dorcus > Dorcus hopei. The sequence goes on from CM065420.1 coordinate 3,083,955, forward strand.
GAAATGTACTCGAATTAACGCACTCCTCCCCCCTTCGCTTTTCATCTATAATGCAGCTTAAACCTTCATATTAATCAACAAGACACTCTAATGCAAATCTGCAGCTTCGACCTTCACTCTGATCAATATTCTTTGATCAAAAATATTTTTCAAGCTTCCCGAGTGCCCAAATAGAAACTCCTAAAAAAATGCAAGCGAATTAACGCATTCCCCCCCCCTCGTTTTTCATCTATACTGCAGCTTAAACCTTCACATTAATCGACAAGACCTTTTCGAAACCGAACAACCGTCGCCAGTGAAGCTGAACGCTTAACTTGAAATCGTTCAAAAAAATAAATGAATGAATTGACATTGCCCCCCCCCGCCCCCAAATATACCGCTGCACATTTGACCTTTGAATCTTCATTTTGACCAAAACTCTTTGAACGTGACCTTCAAGCTTCACTCGATGGACAATCTTCGATCGATTCAAAATGAGTGTGGTAGTTGAAACTATTACAAAAAAAAAAAACAAATGAATGCATGAGGGGGGGGGGCTAAGCAGAGCTTAGAGGCTTGAACCTTCATTTTGATCAACGCACGGATTCAAATCGCAGAGAAACCAGGGGTGTACTCAGGTAGTTATCTATAATATTACAGATATTAAAATACAGGGGGGGGGCAATAATGCTTTTCAGTCTTCGGCATCACCGTTCTTTGGCCGATGATTATGTTTAAGTCAAACTGACCTGGGATATACCAAGCGTTTTATATTATAGTGAAGAGTGAAGTCTCATGTACTGCCGAATTTATTTTTTGTTGTTTCCTTTCGATTGTCTACTTTCTTCTTCTTCTTTTTTGTTACAGAAATCTAAGATTAGAAACACAGTACAAAATTCTCATCGTGATATAACTCTCGGCTAATCGTTCCTATAAAACCGAAACGCACCAAGCAAAAAAAAACGCAGGAAGCTATCGAGAAGACGCAAGCATTTCTTTCTTCAAAATCAACAACGGGCAACAATTGAATTTCGGCACTCCTTAAAAACCCTATGATTTAAAAGGCTATTTTTTAAATGAATTTTTACCGCATTGTACTTAAAACTCAATACTTACAATAATACAATTTAATATTAATACTTAAGGGCACATTCACACGAGCGCGAACTTTTCGTCGGCCTACCGTTAAACGTCGTTGAACTGCGTCGGGCAAACTTGACATCATCAAGAACAAACAACAACAACAGAGCAGTTCGAACGGATTTGACGAGGCATCTTACTCAACCCCCCCGCACCCCACGATTTGATTCTCGTTGAGTTTTTTATTGTTGAAATAGAGGGCATCGTAACGAACTGTAACCATCCATCCATCCAAGTATCTCGTAGTTTATTGTTTATCGCTTGAACGGGCTAAACGGGCTAATTTACTGATTACTACCGACGACACACAAGCGTATGATTTTCCGAACTTTACCGATCGCAAAACTTCAGCGTTGATTTCGAACGAGTTTTCCAAGAGGCTCTTAATTTACAGTGGTTTTTCTCGGATAGAAAATTTTCGTTTCGGAACCAAAAAACAAAAGAAAAAGCTGTAAAAAATCTGTGATCTATTTAAAAAAGTCGAAAATCTTATTTTCGAAGAAGCGTTTAGGTGTTAATTTCCGGCGGAAACGGATCAAGACAAAACCGGAAGCAAAATCGTCGTATTTTTCCAAAACGTTGACTCAAGTGCCTTACAGTCGGCCTTAACACAAGAAATACTTCCTATTAGTGAAATTTGTATATTATTAATGATAAAGTAACTGTAAAAAATTGCAAAAAAAAAACTAATTAAAAAAAAAGAAGATAATTAATAATGAATTAAGATAAAATACTTGTGGCTTATTTGGAAACTAGTACAAAATTGTTGAAGAAATTTGTTATACAACTGTTGATGACGCGAAATTATCCCGATTGTGACTACAGACAGTTCAACACTTTGACTTCGAAACTACAGTACGACGAGCACGACGTCTACACTCAGCGCAGACTTTACGGTAAGTTCGGTGTTTGTGATTTTGCATGCTCTCCTCTCGAATAACGCGCATGCAATGAAAGCCCATCATCGAGAAAACTTGTTGAACGTAATTCAATCCCGAAGAAACACTTTAACTACCTTGATACCCTAAAAAAATACATTAACACAATACCTCAAATAACTTCAGTTCGTCATTTGCTTCTGGGATGAAGTCCCTAATTGTTAAACTAGCTTTGCTTGCGTGCGCTTTACGATAGTACCAAACACTTTAGGTAAAAGTTCTAATTTGAAAGTGTAAAACGAGGTATCTACATTTGCCAATTTTGTTACGTCTGCGTACTCGTCGTTTCCAAAATTTGATATACGCGCGCATACAATGGAAGACCAACATGAGAATACCTTGTTAACCCTAATTTGATCTAAAACAAGCACTTCGAAAACCTTGATACCTTCGAAAAACGCATTGCGTATACCACAAATACTTTCCGAACGTCATTTGTTTCCCGGATGGGCTTGTCGAGTGTCAAGCTTGCCTCAGTTGCACAGCTCGTCTCGTGCGCTTTCCAACGATACCAAACACTTGACGTAAACCTCCAAGCTTGAGGGCGCTAACCCCAAAAAAACATTTTCACTTTCGGTGGTCTCCATTTTAGGACCTACATGTATTCGGCGTTTACTAAATTTAAAATACGCGCGCATACAATCGGATTACATTGTCAGAAGACCTTGTTAGTCCTTATTTAATCCAAGAGGAAAGCTTTGAAAATTTTGATACCTTCAAAAAACGTGTTGCGTCGTACCACGAATATATTCCGATCGTCATTTGTTTCCTGGATGGACCTATCGAGTGTCAAACTTGCTTCAGTTGCATAGCTTGTCTCGTGCGCTTTCCAACGATACCAAACACTTGAGGTAAACATACAAGCTTGAGGGGGGTAGACCCCAAAAAGCTTTTCACTTTCGGAGATCTCCATGTTCTTCAATTTTATGACCTACATGTATTCGGTGTTTACTAAATTTCAAATACGCGCGCATACAATCGAATTCCGCCGTCAGGAGAACTTGTTAAGCCGTATTTAACCCGAAACGAAAGCTTTGAAAACCTTGATACCTTCAAAAACGCGTTGCATGGTACCATGAATATATTCCGATCGTCGTTTGTTTACCGGATAGACTCGTCGGGTGTCAAACTTGCTTCAGTTGCATAGCTCGTCTCGTGCGCTTTCCAATGATACCAAACTGTTGAGGTAAACGTTCAAATGTGAGGGTGTTAACCCCCAAAAATTTTTTTCACTTTCGGAGGTCTACATGTCTATCGATTTTATGACCTACATGTATTCGACGTTAACAAAATTTCAAATACGCGCGCATACAATCGATTTCCATCGTCAGGAGACCTTGTTAATCCTTATTTAACCCGAAACGAAAGCTTCGAAAACCTTGATACCTTCAAAAACGTGTTGCATGATACCACGAATATATTCCGATCGTCATTTGTTTCCTGGATGGACCTGTCGAGTGTCAAACTTGCTTCAGTTGCATAGCTCGTCTCGTGCGCTTTCCAATGATACCAAACTGTTGAGGTAAACGTTCAAGTGTGAGGGTGTTAACCCCCAAAAAACTTTTTCACTTTCGGAGGTCTACATGTCTATCGATTTTATGACCTACATGTATTCGACGTTAACAAAATTTCAAATACGCGCGCATACAATCGATTACCACCGTCAGAAGACCTTGTTAACCCTTATTTTACCTGAAGGGAAAGCTTCGAAAACTTTGATACTCTCAAAGAACCTGTTGCGTGGTACCACGAATATATTCCGATCGTCGTTTGTTTCCTGGATGGACGTGTCGGGTGTCAAACTTGCTTCAGTTGCATAGCTCGTCTCGTGCGCTTTCCGGTGATACCAAACACTTGAGGTAAACGTACAAGCTTGAGGGGGTAAACCCCAAAAAGCTTTTTCACTTTCGGAGGTCTACATGTTCATCAATTTTATGACCTACATGTATTCGGCGTTTACAAATTTTCAAATACGCGCGCATACAATCGATTTCCATCGTCAGGAGACCTTGTTAATCCTTATTTAACCCGAAACGAAAGCTTCGAAAACCTTGATACCTTCAGGAAACGTGTTGCGTGGTACCGTGTACATTCATCCCGATCGTCATTTGTTTCTCGGATGGACCGACCGATTGTTAAATTTGCCGCGGTTGCATTGCCCGTTCCGTGCGCTTTCCAATGACGCTAAACACTTCGGAAATCACCTTGTGCTCGCTCGACCTTCTTAAAAATTCACTGAAATAAGAAACGATCTGAAAATTAAGTTAAAGTGTAGAATGGTGAAAGTAAGTATGTATAAGCATGTAGTAAGTCTGTCGCAACCGCAGCAGCGGATAATATTAAGGACGTCGAGGCTCCGTTTCATTAACAATTTCAAAAACGAATCTGTTGCTGCCACAAAAATTAAAACTGAGAAAATTTGACATTTCTCTTATCACATTTTGTTTGTCATTTGTTTTAAATGTCGTACGTCAAGTGTGGACGTGGTTGTAAGTGTTGTGCAGTTTATTGCTTCAAGTCTTTAACGTCTCGTTTTCCACATCCATTTGTTTTCCTTGCAGATTGGCCTTCAAGTGTGGACGGGGCTTTAAACTCGTCGTCGCTCATTATTATTGTTTCGCATCTGTTTGAAAGTCTGCTGTGATTTTCTTTCGATTTCGACGTACATTTGCTTTCACGTGTGGACGCGGCTTTGCACGACAGTGCTCCAAGCTCTTCCAGTGTGAACCGGGCTTTAAAACGAAGGTGTATTTAGATATCATACCACTTGCAGCCAACTAAACACAATCTCACCACCTCTTCTTTCGGGAAACTTCTTGAATTTTTGAGCGTTCGTTTGCTTTTAAGAGAAGTGTGGAGACGGCTTTAAACACGAGGACATTTCCTTTGCAATTTATCTCCAACGGGCAACGGTGCGCGCCACTTTGATTCGGTTCAGTTGGTTCGGTTCCATTTCGACGTTAATTTATTTTCAAGGACAACTTTCACTTGTGGATGGGACTTTAAGTGCTCCACGCCGCGCCGTTTTCCTTGTAGGAACGCGCAACGCGTTCACGTGCTATGTTTCATGTAGAGGCACTTGACGTGTCACTGACGGTTCTTTCCTTTAAAAAAAAAACGTCCGATATCGACGTTCATTTGCTTTCCAAGGTCACCTCACGTATAGATGAGGCTTGTTTTTTTTTTCTTTGAAGTTTCAATTTGGCGCGTCGCGCTTTCTTTGATCTAGGCATGTAGGACTTGGATGGGCGAGGACGGTTCCTTTAAACAAAACAACGACCGAATTTCGACGTTCTTTTGTTTTGTTTTTCACGTGTAGAAGGGGCTTTAAACGTAGGTACAATCTATCTTAAAACTTAACGCGTCCCTGTTCTTTTCTTTTATGCGGGCATGTGGCATAGCTTCTTCTTTTTCTTTTACTGTTAGATTTCGACGTTCATTTCACTTGTTTTTTTTTTTTTTTGGAGGGGGGTGGCACGCTTCACGTGTGGAGGGGGCTTTAAGTTCGCTGCCTTCCTAAAACGCGTCGTTTTTTGCTCTTTTTTGATGACGTGACTCTGACGGTTCCTTCTGTTGGAAAATTGTCAGACTTGGACGTTTGTTTGTTTTCCGAGAATAACTTGCACGTGTAGATGAAGCTTTAAGCTCGCCACCTACCTACTTCTGTCTCTTTTTTTAAATATAATCACATGACATGATATCGAGGACACCTTTTCTTAAAACTGCCAGATTTCGATGTTCATTTACTGCCAAAGTTGCCTTGCCCGTGTAGACGGAGCTTTAAGCTCTTGACAGGACATCGACGTTTTAAATCCGTTGGATTTCGGCATTCGTTTGTTTTGCGCGTGCAGAGAGGGCTTTAATTAACCTCAAACTTGGCGGATTTTTCTTCTTTTTAACCTAAATCTGTTGGTTTCGACTTACGTTTGTTTTGAACACGCAGGCCTAAGATTTGACGCTTTTTGGCGCGGCGCTCAAAGCGACGCACGTCGACGATTCTCTCCCCTCCTTTTTCTTTTTTGAATCCGTAGAACATCGACGTTCATTTGTTTACAGGTGTGATGGGGGCTTTAGGCGCGGCTGCATTCTGAAATTTCGCACTCGCCTCTTCAAAGTAATTGATTAATTAAAGCAATCATCGCTTTTAGACAATTGATGAGGCTTTTTGCGACAATGAGGCAAGGGAGGAAGGGCGAGGGGCGGCGGGGGTGGGAGGATAGAGGCACTGACGTCTCATTGCGATAGGTCTTCATTATTACCGCAGGTGCTGAACAGCATTATCGATTTTATTGCCATAATATAAACGATTTTATTGCCGACGTAACTACCGCGATCGCGATCCTTTGCGGTCGGGGCTTCACCGCCGCTTTCTTTTGTTTGGGTTTTTCTTTTTGTTTTTTTTCGAAAAGCGCGCGTTTTTCCGACGGATTTTCCGGCGGCGCGCCTGGGTGTGGCCGCAACAATAGGCGCAATTTGCAATTATTTGCGAAAAATCGGACGCGTTTCGATGCCGATTGGCCGGCGGGTAGGGGTTGAAGCGCGACGTCACCAATACATAAGCCGCCATTTTGGATGCTCCATCACATGTCGACGTGTGACAATCGCTCGCCGGACAACGCGCAATTATACACGACGCGCGACGTTACGTTTCGATCGTTTTCGCTTCCGGTTTATTTCGGAGCGAGAAACACAAAAAAAAAACAGAAGACTCGTTTTTTTAAAAATCGCGCCTTAAACTTCAGTCAGCTCGGATCCAATCCGCAGGCAATTACGATCGCATTAGCCTTGCGCTAATGAGGATTTTTGCCACGGACCGTTTTAAAAGCGGCGTTCAATTAACATTCTCCCGATTGATAATAAGTTAATCGATCCGTTCGGCGGCTTTCTTTTGTTGTCCGCCACCTGACGCCCCGGCGATGCTCCGGTTCTCCGGTGCTCGGCGAATCGCCGAGATCTCAAGAAGAAGAAGAAGAAGAAAACGGTCCGCGATTGTTTCCGGCCGCGTGAAAATCCGCTATACGCCAGCGCCAACGGACGAAAAAATTTTGCGCCCGACAGATGGCTAATGCTAAGTAAACGGAGTACATTCAAATTAAGTCGCGAGCGCACCTCGTATATTACAAAAGGTACATCGCGAACCAAAATTAAAGAAACAACGACCGTACCTATCTTATTTATTTTTTTTTAAATTTTATTCAATAGTTTGTTTGATTACGAACTGACCCGAATACTTTACACGACAGAGTCCTGTTTACGTCTGCGTGTAAATCGCAAGTCAAAGTCAACGAAACTGCCAATACTCGAGTCTATTTTGTTTTTGGAGAAAACGCATCTAAAAACCACGGAAGATAAAGTTTGATTGGCTGAGATACTTTGCGTGACAGACAAGGAAGAAGCGAGTCCTGTTTATATCTGCGTGTACATCGCGTCTCAAAGTCAAAGAAACGGCCAAGATTCGCTTTTGTTTTGTTTTTTTTTTTGTCTCTCTCTCTTGAGGAAATGCATGTAAGAACCAGTGAAGGTAAAGTTTGATTGGTTATGATCTAACTTGGATACTTCGCACAACGGAGAAGGAAGAAGTGTGTCCTGTTTACGTCTGCGTGTACACGTACATCGCGAGTCAAAGTCAACGAAACTGCCGATATTCGAGTCGATTTTGTTTTTGTCTCTTTTGAAAGAATGCATCTAAGAAGTACAGAAGATAAAGTTTGATTGGGTGCGATACTTTGCGTGACGGAGAAGGAAGAAGCGAGTCCTGTTAATATCTGCGCGTAACATCGCGTCTCAAAGTCAAAGAAACGGCCAAGATTCGCCTTTGTTTTGTTTTTGTTTTTGTCTCTCTCTCTTGAGGAAATGCATCTAAGAACCAGTGAAGGTAAAGTTTGATTGGCTAGGTTCTAACTTGGATACTTTACACGACAGAGAAGGAAGAAGTGTGTCATGTTTACGTCTGCGTGTACACGTACATCGCGAGTCAAAGTCAACGAAACTGCCAATGTTCGAGTCGATTTTGTTTTTGTTTCTTTTGAAAGAATGCATCTAAGAACTACAGAAGATAAAGTTTGATTGGCTGCGATACTTTGCGTGACGGAGAAGGAAGAAGCGAGTCCTGTTAATATCTGCGCGTACATCGCGTCTCAAAGTCAAAGAAACGGCCAAGATTCGCCTTTGTTTTGTTTTTGTTTTTGTCTCTCTCTCTCTCTTGAGGAAATGCATCTAAGAACCAGTGAAGGTAAAGTTTGATTGGTTAGGATCTAACTTGGATGCTTCGCACAAGGGAGAAGGAAGAAGTGTGTCATGTTTACGTCTGCGTGTACAAGTACATCGCAAGTCAAAGTCAACGAAACTGCCAATATTCGAGTCGATTTTGTTTTTGTTTCTTTTGAGAAAATGCATCTAAGAACCATCGAAGATAAAGTTTGATTGACTGAGATACTTTGCGTAACAACAGAGAAGCGAGTCCTATTATTTATACCTGCGTGTAAATCGCGACTCAAAGACAAAGAAACGGCCGAGATTCGCCCTTGTTTTGTTTTGTTTTTCTCTATTGAGGAAATGCATCTTCTAAGAACCACGAAGATAAAATTTGATTGGCCAGGATCTAACGAAAAGGATACTTTACGCGACGGAGTAGGAAGAAATGGGCCCTGTTTACATCTGCATGCACATCGCGAGTCATAGTAAAAAGAAATAGCTGAGATTCACCTTTGGTTCGTCGTTCGTTTGTCAATATCAAAGCTGCGTTCGTTTATTTAGCTCCGTTCACCCCATTTACTCTTTTCGCACTTTTGTCTCACTTTAACTTGTATCAAAACAGCTTCGCTCTCACTCTACTTTTACTCCACCCCTGCACGGAGTGAATAAACGAACTCAGCTCAAGTGAACGGCGGGCGATGCGTCTCTTTTTTAACAGAAAAAGCACGTAGATACCTTACGCGACAGAGAAGCAAGATTTAGGTCCCATCTACATCATTAAAACATAAAGCGTGAGACAATAGTAAAACAACGACGTTATTCTTTCGTTTGTTTATTTATTTTTTTGGTTTAACAAAGAGTGCGCAATAAAATTGGATTCTTTATTGTTATTATTCATTTTTAATTGAATGCCTTACGCGATAGAGAAAGAAGAAGGTGTTGCTTACGACAAAACGTACACTCATCGCCAACTAAAATTGT